>OW388289.1:39173283-40373283 GCA_936450465.1 Gibbula magus
TGGACGAGGAAGAATTTAGAAGCATTTGAAAAATACACTCGAGATAATAATGTTATTATCATCATGTCCATTCAGTATTCTGTAATATAGCCATGTATGTGATTATGCATTTCATCAAAGTATAATACATGTTTTTAAATCATTTACAATGACTTAGTTGGAAAGAAATGTTTTTTTGAACATTCAACATTCAAACATTATATGAAGAAAGTTGGACTTACGAGGTGCACCTTTCAGTCTGTGAACCGATATCAGCAGTTAACACCTTGACTTTGGGTGGAGGATTTTCGTGAGCAGTAGAAGAACATTGGCGGAGTTGGCATTTGGGAATAGCTATCTTTGCACCTTTTGTTATCTTCAGCTGTAGCTGAATCTGTTTTGATGGCATTGACTGTGAAAGGAATTTTTTCAGCTGGGCGTGAAGCCTGTATTTTGCTGAAGTGAAGATACTTGCTGAAAACCCGTCAGTATGATGGAATATCAGGGCGAATGGTTGGTGCTGGATAGCGATTAGCTTGGCATTGTATACCTCATACATGTCTTGAGCAAAGTCATAGATAATATGTTGATTGACGAATAGCATCGCCGAGTACTCAGGAGCTAAGAACGACTTATCTTCGCCTTCATGAGGTGTGATTGTTGACAGAGTCTCATAGCTAAACGTTTCCTTGGCCTCCCAGCAGAGTCGTACAGCGATACACGCATCTGAAAATGAGATTGGTAAAGTTAGAAATATTAAAACATCATTTTGAACATATTATCATGATATTATTGAAAAGAACATCTGAAGCGATTATGCTATGGTTACTGATTGTTTATTGGGTGAATACTTTCTTGTTATAATCAATAAATCAAATTGAAACAAACTTCTCGAATACTAGATTTAATACACACTTATTACAACAAACCATGGTCTAATTCTGCAATTACAGGAAATCATCTTAGAAATGTAATTCGCAATTGCAACCATGTTGCAGATGCATTTTCATTACATAATTATAATCTACAAAATACATCATACATGTAGTCCCTTTACCATGTCAACGCAGAGGTCAAATGATTTCCATTGTCAGGGTACACTCAACCGCGAAAGCAACGCCACCATACAATATACAAGATTATAAAATCAACGAGTGATTAATACGTCTAAAACAGAGACACTACATAATACATATCTTCAGAAGCCATCCTAACTAAATTTGAAATTTCAAAACATTATTTGTTCATATTTCTTAGAAACACACGTTTTAAAATCATCGTTTTCGAATTTCCTTACATAGAAAAGATAGGACAGTCAAAAAGGGCTAATTTGGCTTGTTTTATGACGTCATACAGTAAAGACGCGTCAAGAACATTAATTAAAAAAGGTTATTTATGTTAATAACATCTTTTAGTAATTAAAGTACTACATTTTACGATATTTAAGTGAAATGAACATTATTGCCACAAACAAATAATTGAAAAAGCGATTTCAACATCCTAAGTGTAATGTAACAGCCATTAATAATACTATATCCCAACAAAAAGCATGGAAAATCGAAATTCTCTGGAGACAGCATTTCAGTTTTACACTGTTGAAAAATGTTATGACGTTTCTTGTGAGGTTTAGTGTAGTTCATCAGACGATAGAAGAAGACAACATTGCAGGATAGTGTTACGCTGTGAACTTAATTACAAAATACCTGTCATACCCTGTTGTTTCGTGCCTCGTCTGATCTGTTGAAGCGCCTCCTCATTGAAGCGCACGTCCACAACATTACAGCAATCCCGAGATGGGAATGATTCATTTCCATCCCGGAAGTGAAGTCTGAGACTGCTTCTCCTCATTGTGAAGCAATCAGCTCAGTGTCGTACTGTTCTCACATGGTCCTTATGAAAAAGAATGTTAATATTCATGTCACATAAGTGTTATATATATATATATATATATATATATATATATATATATATATATATATATATATATATATATATATATATATATATATATATATATATATATTTATATATAAACTGAGACGCAAAAGAAAGTATATCACTCAGTTGTTTTCCATTAATTCAATATTTTAGAGAAATAAGATGCATTTGATTATGGCACGATACAACAACACCTTTCGGCAGTAGTTTGAATGACTTTATTAGTGATTGCTTTATTTTAAAACTTAAATATCATTATTTAAAGTAGACGGGGGTAAGAAATTAAATTTACACCAACATGACCTCTACCATGTTCAAAATATTGTCAATGTGTGCAGGACGAGGCACATTTATTTATTTTCACACAGAGTATGTCTTATATGTCGATGAACAGTTGTGTTTTGTCAAAATTAATTTTGGGGGATTTCACAATGTAAATTTTTTAATTTCAATTTTTAAAAAACCAAAGCGCGTAGGGGTATTCTTTGACTGATTTAATGTTTTGGACTAATTTGCCAAACTAGTCAGTTTTTGAATACGACGTCGACAACTCGAGATATGTGACTTTGAAAATTATACATAATATAAATACAACTGAGTGATATACTTTCTTTTGCACCTCAGTTTATGTACATACACACATGGATAACACACTAACACAGGTCTCAGGTGGTAGATAGATGAATATATTTTAAATATTTCATATTATTACAAAACTATAAACTTGCATATAGGTGAGGTGAGATGAGTTAGGTCTTAACGCTGCTTTCAAGAGTATTTCACTTATATCGCTGTTGCTAGTATTAAGGCAGGGAGATAGCCCGCGACGCCATATGCTTTGCGGTGAAACCTGCGAGTATCGGCTGGAACTAGCGAACCATGGGTGGTACTGCACTGAAATTCAGTGTATCATTGCACCAAAACCTCACTGCGTGCGAAGAGTTCTCTACTGCAGAAAAAATTGCCGTGCCCCTGGCGGGATTCGAACCCCGAACCTCTTGATCCGAAGCCCAACGCACTAAAATTTGCTTATATAAAAGTGTTTAATAATTTAATAATGAACCCAAATCAACCCTAACAAGTAAATGGAAGTATACCTGAATATAACTGCTTCCTGATTTACATAAACATTCATAGTCAGGTTGAATTGATCGATAATGATTGAAGTTTAAAACATATTAACTAGACAAACAACCACATTATTATTAAATTCACGTTCATCATCTAAGTTTTATTCTGTCTATGTAAGTAGTAAGCACACTAATTATTTTCTTAAACATTTAGATGACTTCAGTAGTTTTTAATAATGATTCGATTTACATGCCAAACACAGGACCATATGCACGATTTAACCCTAGTGATAACAAAAACTGTTTGGCCATGGCTGATATAAATGCTTAATATCATGTTATAGAGGGAACGTTGATGCCAAAAAGCAATCTGATTAACGTGGAACCGATCTGATAAATATGAAAAACAGGTCAAAGGTGAAACACATTTTCGCAGAACTGTATTACCCAGGATTTTGTACTTCATATGTATGATATTAATGATACGGAAACAAACTTGATTAATCAAATCTGTGTAATCTATAAACGATAAATCTGTACACGATAAACAATTATCCCTCACCAATGAAGAAGGTCTAACTTCGTTATTAGAACCAAAAGAGAAACTAGAGTTTGTTATGCTCCGTCCCAAACAAACACTAAAGTGTCATATAGCAATATGAGTTTATCATCTGTAACTTGTTGTATAATACATTATTTAGTTAAAACTGTTACCCCCTCACCAAGCATTAAGTAGTTGTTCTTTTTAACGTTAAGACAGCATATTCGCCAAGTTGAAACTCGTGTATGTTGTGTTCTTCGGGGATATGGATTTCCCGGATCTGTTTTTAGCCGTGGCGTGGAAACCTGTCATGCGCTGTTGGGGTCATGATAACAGGGTATATAACTCTTTGCTGTTTGCTTGATATAGGACAATCTGATCGATGTCCGGACAATGTTCAAATTCAAAGATTATGAAAAACTGGACAACAAATAATTGACTGTAAAAATTTAATTTCAGCAAAACAAAATATTGAATATATAGTAGTTTATTCGCTTCCAGCATCCATATGCAGAATTGTTTTAAGTTAAAAGAAAAACTACGGTTTTAAAAATCGCCCGAGGTTAGAACAGTTCGGACCGAACTTCTGACAGTACAATGTACCACCCAATATGCAAGCATGTGTCAATGTTTTATACTGTTTAACAGACTCATTCTTCTTATGCAAAACACATGAGGAATAGTTCAAAATAATAATATAATAACAGTAGTTTAGCTACGGCATATGTCATTGATTCAGAGCATGCTTTCGATGATAAATTATTTGCAATTTACGCACGCGTCCTTGGGATATATGACGTCACAATCAGATTAGCAGGCATTGATGAAAAAAATATGTGAGTGGTAACTTCTCATTTTCTAACTTGTTCTACATTTTGTTGTTATATGCACTTGAAAATGCACTTTGTAAAAAGAACCGTGTTCAAGAGCACTAATTCCACTGATGTCTTGGCAATTTATTAAGCTTTACATGAGCTGTTACAAATAACTGTACATATTGCATTTAATGAGGAGAATATTTTCAAACACGCAAACCTCGAAGGTTCACAAAGTGTTCAGTTTATTGTCGAAATAGTAAACATATCTAGTACCATGGTCGGAAATATGTTGTCGATTTTTAAATTTTTTTTTATCTTGATTAGTTCATGAGATATTTAGGTTTGAAGGTTTTCCTTCAAGGGAAGATAACTGACGAAAGACGTCGAAAATCCAAATCCATCTAAATCGTTTCCGTCGGACCAAAAAAGGTCAAATAATGAATTAAAACAATCAAACAAAAACACGATAATAACAAGAGGTCTTCGTGACTTTTGTCTTGAAGTCCTAAGATTTATTACCCTTTAAGTAAGTGAGTGAGTGAGTTGGTGTTTAACGCCGCTTTCAAGAGTATTTCACTTATATCGCGGCTGCTAGTATTATGACAGGGAGAAAGCCCGCATCGTCATGTTGCTATGCTTTGCGGTGAAACCTGCGGGCATCGGCTGAAACTAGCGAACCATGGATGGTACAACGCTGAAATTCAGTGTAGCATTGCACTCAAACCTTACTGCGTGTAGAACAGTTCTCTACTGCAGACAAAGTTGCCATGCCCCTGGCTGGATACGAACCACGGACCTCTTGATCCGAAGCCGAACGCTCTAAGCACTGCGCTATCACTTAAGGATTTAAACGTGTTAAACCTATGGGAGATTTTTTATTCCTCTCATATCGTGACATGTATTATTGACACCACCAGTACAACGCTTCACTGCGAAAGGACCCAATACCATGATCTGAAATTGATATCGACGTACACCTCGACCGCTTTAAGATATCAAGCCAAGAGAACTCCCACTAACACTGTACGGTATGAAAGGCGAGGCGTCGTATACCTGCTCTGTTATCATGCTATAAGATTGTGTTCAGCCGTCGCGATACCCCAAACTCATACAACACATTGAGGTGTGAATAAATGTTCACAAGGGAGACAACTCTTTTCGGACTAATGTCCCACGCATAGTACTAACAATCATCGATGTTCACCATTCAAACCAAACAATAATCGTCTGTTAAAACTGACGATTGTAATTGCAAATTAACATTTACAGAAGGAAACGGAGTAATATGATACAGACATGGTTCAAGGATGTTTTGTTTTATGACATGCGCTGATTGAAATGTACAGTGAAAATACTCGGGGACTTATTTTTAATTTTTCAATTTAATCATAGAAATGTACTAATGTGTGCTTTTCTGTCTCCTTTCATTATTTAATTAATATTTTCAAAAATAGTTTCTACAAGTTACATCTCCAAGGCAGAAAGGATGAACTTCTGAAAAGAGCAAAGAACGAAATTATTAAGGGCAACCAGGATATACTGCAACAGTTGAGATCTTTAGGAAGTGTCTACCATCATCACAGAGGAAATAGCATCATGGAAGCCATATATCGTGTAACTGGCATGAAACTAAAACAGAGCTCCAGAAGGACCATAGTCGTCCCATATGATCCAGCCTCTGCAAAAATAAGAAAACTACTTTGCATGATGATCGATGAAGCAGACAATGATGATATAAGGTTGTAAAATCTGTATGACCACAACCATAATCGACCATGAAGAAATGATTTTGACAATATGTGCCTTGCTGCTCCTGCATGTGATAGCGATTTGAACGTCTGATAAATAATCAAATAATGTAAATGAATTTGAAAATGCATTGAAGACATACTCTCATTTTAACCAAAAAAGAGATTGTGAACGATACTATGCAAGTGTTCTTGCAGGTTACTTTCCCCATAGAAAACAGATGTGAACTCTTAACATTGATGTTACCTACACTTGTCCTACAAAACAGTCTTCATTTGAAAAGTGGACCAAAGAGTTAGATACCGTCTGGAAGCGTCTTCATGCAGAATGTATTCACGAAAATAGCGCCATGAAATGAGAGACTAGAATTACTTTAACCTGGGACCTTCAATGATGACTGTAATGAAATAGACCCTGAAGACATTCCAGACGTCTGGAATGAAGGTCGTGCACTAGTACAACACAGAGTCCTCTTGTCAAACCTGAACAGAAAGCAAGGACTTCCAGAAAGAAAGTCCTGACTCACTGACTTAATATTATTACTGGTTGCATCAACTTGTACCGCAGCCTTTAATATCTTGAGACAGACAATTCACTCTGCATGTTCAGTAAATAGAACTACCAGTAAGAAACTAGGTGGAGATCAAGCAAACTCAATCCTGATATGAGGATCTACAACTTCTGATAAAGATAAAGTGTCCATGCTTACTCAGTCGCTTACGGAGTCCATAGTAGGGCTGCAACAAATTAAACTACCATCCCAAGTTTATTTTGGTAATGTGAACATACTAGCTGTGGAATATTTCTCTCCCATTCAATGGCAAACTTGTTTGTATGCAACAAACGGACTGACTTGTGTTAAGTAATCTACTCTTCACAGCTACTCACCTAATTAACAATTGAAAGATCACAATGAAGCAAAACTTTCAGATCTCAGTGGAACTACACCTTTAACTACAATAACTGATACAGATGTCTGTCTTCCAAGTACTTCAAATATGATATACAGTAATACTTTACCATCAGAAATCAACGATGCAACTCATCCATGAAGACTAGTACTATGTAATGGAGCATGTGTGACGCTGTATACCAATTGTTACCAGATAGACTGTCAAATGGTTTCCTTGGAATACTTAAATTCGTTGTTACGGTGAATCGAGCTTTTGGTCTTCCTACAGATGTATGCATAAACTCCAAAATAAACACAGTTTGCAAAACGTCAAGAGCGTCCCTTCCTTCACAACCTTGAGTGAATCAGTTATCCTCTCTCATTAAGCCCCGGACAGAACAAATGACAAGTCATGCAAGATCACCGGGCACGAGGTTCCCCTGCAGTTAGCAAGGGCAGTAGTGTCACGGTAAAGGATACTTAGAGGAGGAATGGCCTATGTTGCAAAGCTGCGCCGGTTATACAAGTTTCAATTACTCGTTTCAAACAAAGACATGACATTCATTTCTTATAAATTGAGACTTTGCAATTAAGGAAATAAGTTTACTTAACATTTCACATTCAAAACTCACTGTGGTGGTAAGTTACTGGTCGTACTGGCCTAGATACCAGTCATACGCTGGAAGATTTCTACGGGATGCAAACTCATGCATACATGGTCCTCAATGAAACAAGGAATAAGAGACAACATTATGAACTTATAAACATTAACATTGTTTGGGTAATTTTTCATAGCTGTTAGCGTAACTATAGTGCAAGTCAGTCTGTGTTTAAAACATAAGTACACTGAGTATTTTTCTAATGTTAAGCTCAACAGACCCAATCACACCAATCAATGATGCAGTCATCAACACAAGTAGACTCTTAGCCATAAACTAGAGCAAGCCACCAGCCTTTCCGAATTGTTCTCCCTCTAGAGACAAAACAATTGCATCATGACCAGTTTGATTGAAATCGACCGATTTCCGAGGAATAAAATTTGCAAAATTGTGTACCTTTCAGTTGCATCTGTAATATGTTCATTACCTATAAAGTGGAACACTTGCTTCACCATTGCAGACAAATTCCACATAAATTGTCAGCTTTTTCTGTACACTTATGTCACATGTCTCGTCTAACATGATTCCAAAATAGTCGCTTGGATTGATCTTTTCCATCAAATCTTGTTCAATCACAGATTCAATGCGTTCTGCAAACTCCAAAATTACTTTAGACCTTTTGTAATAATGTTCACATTAAAGCCATTCAAAATCTGAAAATTCAAAAAGTCAGGAAAAACATCAGCAACTACATTGTAGCCATCAGACTCATCTTTCTTAGTTGTTTCACATAAGTACAAATTGCTACAAATATGGCATAAAACATGATGAAGCAAATCTATAGATTATTATTATGGATAAAAATTATAAAGCAATATTGTCAAGAAAAACAGGCAATTTATATCCATTCAAAAACAAATGACAAAGTATGTTATTACATGTTCCCTAATGGAAATGTTGGCAATAATCTGCAGTGGTTATATTAAACGTATTACACCTGTTAAAATGGAAAGGAAAATACCAAGGGAATCAAGTTTTAGAACAGTCACATACATAATTTTCATTTAGAAGCAGGAATGAAAACTTTGTTTAAATTTCCGGTTATGATTACAATTATATAAATTATAAAATATAAATTACACCAGTAAAATATCCTGATAGTTAAATAAGTTATAAATAGAGACACATACGTATGTATATTAATACATAAAGTGTATTTAAAAGATCAATCCAATTTAAACATCAATTTCAAAATTATTGTAATGATCAATCATACAAAATAGTTAAGAGTAACGATTCGGAGGCAGGAAATACATTGAAGAGAATGGGGAGGGAAGTGATAGCCCGAGCCTATTATGATCACGTGACTGACCTGTCTCTAAATATAGCCACCGGGAAGTCCTTCCTGGATTGAAATGTTTGTATTGAGAGCCGTAAGTTTTAAGCATTATTATGAATATTAGAACGTTATTAACGTTTTATGGTAATAATAGAGGATCTTGTTAAAGCCAAAGTATAATGTGCTTTCTGAAGCACATATATGACAGTTGATAACGAGTGACAAGATCGTAATGTTCCTAAACGGCCTCTATCTACTTTCTCTTTAGTATTTTCATTGCAATACACATAAACGTTAAGGTTTAATTTTCATTAAACATTATTTAATTAATTAACATTTATTTTTCGAAAATATTTAAACGTGTTACAGTATCATAATAAATTATAAATTTTCTTATATAAAATGTTACTATAAGAGAATCATGTAAACACGTTTTGAGAACACCGATGCTACAAGACGAAGATAATACTAAATCCAAAAGTAAATCCATAAAACGTTTGAATTGTACTAAGTAAATTATATGTTCCTTTCTATGAACGTCAGAATGGTACATAATCAGACTGGACATAAATAAAATGGGTTAGAAAAGGATTCCTTGTTTAATGCTTCGTGACATTATGTTTGAAGACTTGAGCTACAAGCATGGAAGGACCAAAACCCAAGTTACACTTCCGCCACCACGAGTTCCTCGACTCCACTACGTACCGGGCATGCTGTGACATGGTGGACGTTTGTGTAAATCGAGATCTATTGAAAGCCATCACAGAGGAGATAACGTTGAAAGGCTTGTATTCAGGAGCAATGCTGTCAATGTTCCTAGTCTCAATTGAACTAAATATAATGCCTAAAAGTATATACCTAAATGAGTATTCAATATATATATATATATATATATATATATATATATATATATATATATATATATATATATATATATATATATATGGTATCACAGTTACAGTTGTGAGTCTGCATTTAATTGACACTTTTATGTCCACAATGAATCTGATGTTGATGGTGACTGTACATAGTTTCACGTCATTTGTACTACATACAATAACTCACGATTAATTATAATAATTATACATATATATATTGAAATGAGTTAAAAAAGAAAAGGATAACTCCGAGTTCCTCCTACATATTTCGTTTTACTCTTCTGGGAGGTTTACAATATATGATTACTGTACACTTGAAAAAACATCTTATTTTGAAACAAATATATATATATATATATATATATATATAGGTTTGTATATATTACTGAAATACTAGTTTGGATATTCCAGATAACGGACTCCTGGTTCGATTCCACTGGGACACGACCGAATCCTATTCTTCCAATGATCTCTCCACAATCACTCTTTACCAGAGTGAGCAGGACCGGAAGACAGTGATCAGCCCTCAATGTGCAGTAACTCTTGCAAGAAGCAACTTCATCCTGCACGAATTTGCAAGTGAAATGTTGCAAGTTTACAAAGCAAAACTTGTTGCAGTTCAGTACCCACATTTAGCTCTGACCTTTCATCACGACAAAGTTTTCGAGACAAGTATGTTCACATCAAACAAGCTACAGTTGTACACTCTGGTCAAAGGTTTGGTGACAAAATGCCACCCATCAAAGACACCAATGTGCAGCCTAAAGATTGAAAAAGGATCAAGGGTGACACTTCCTCACTTTACTCCCTGCCAGTGCCTTGTCAGTCCAAGAAGTGCTACTTTTAAGGATAGTCTCGCTATAGAGGCTCCCAACAAGCAGGACAGCAGTTCTCAGACAGATCTGGCAGAGGAATCAAGGTAAATGTGCCTGACAATTGATTATACTCTTAGCTTCTATTTTATGAACACAAATACAAATCCAGTTTCTAATTGCTTCAGACCACTTCCATTTTTTCGGTAACAGAAATGAACACAGAATACTTAAAATAGTGCAAGTCTGCTCGTTATATTCATGCTCATACGTCCAGCTATAAGATACTTACGTTCACTTGTAAAGTTGGAAAGGTCAAAATATTAAATCTTTCTTAAAGCCCCATTTTAATGGTTTTATTTCTTATACTTGATGTAATATAGGATTTCCTTGAGTAAAACTAAAATAATTTCAAAACGGTGATACTTCATTGCACTTCAGTTTGGATGTCGGCAATAACAAGGAAATTTACGAGGCCGTTTGTCAAAATTTTGACGCAAAATTTGTGAAGATGGAATCCGAACTAACAAACCAAAAGGAACACATTGAAAAACATTTTCAGGAACAGAAGCAGCAGGCTGATGATTTGCAATCGCTTCTACGGTCTCTTCAGCGCAACATTGAAAGAAACCTGGCAGGAAGCATACCACTTCAGCAAAATGGTCAAAGTGAGCGTGATGAGGACGTGGATAATTTGAACGCATCTGGTGGCGCCCTTGCTGATCGAGCAACTATCTTCAGCGGACAAAATTCTTCAATAATGAAACGGGATGCTGTCAAAAACAAGAAAGAGGTTCACTGGGACTTGAATGAAGAAGACAGTCAACGAGAAGGTCCAACTGTCAAAGAAATGACAAAATCTCAGGTGACATCCCTGTCACAGACCAAAAGCAAATCAAGGTCGCAATATTACACACCAAGTACAAGTAAAATCTTGAAAATGTACGCCTCCCCTGCACCTTTACATAGCTCTGGGCAATCAGGTTCATTTGTCCCGAGGGAGAATATGCCCGTGCTCCACACGATGACTCCAGCCGAAAGCCAGTATTCCTATGGTCAGGTTGTAACTGAAGACGGATACACTTTCCAGGTGTCCCCTGAGGATTTGGCATACATGCAGAGAGACAGGGCCGACTACTCAGATCTGCAAACTGGTGCATTGAATTTTCCAATAACATTTCCCTTTTATCAAAAGTAAGTATGATAAGTATGTCAACACATATAGACCATATTACTTCATGAGTTTTATTATTTTGATTTTGATTTTGCTATTGAGCTTGTGTGGTGTTAGGTAAGTACATGTAATTTTTTGGTAAGTTTTTTCTATTGTATCTGTAATCAAACTAGCAAGATGAAGATCAACAGAACGAGTTTTCTAAATTAGTATATTACCTTTCATCTATGGATATATTCATTAATTTCCGAGTAGTGAATATGAAATATAGAAACAAAATACATGAACGGATGATAGCTATTGGTTTGCATAACTGATTCAGATTTAAATGTTTTTCAAAATAACAAGTTGGTTTCCTAATTATGTCATTCATCTTGATTAAAGGAAAAAGATGCGATTGGAAAAAGTGAGATGCTCGGACGAAGCAGATGGAGATGAAATATTTGATATATTGGTGGACAGCATCATTGCAGATGATCCCAACAGACAGGAACTGAGGCAGAAAATGAATGAAGCTGTAACGGAAGGTAAGTGCTTTCCGTGCATTGTCCTACTTCAATCGTTGCATTCTGGTGATAATTTTCCTTAGAAATATTGAAAAACATTGAGAGGATGCGGATATTCTAAATACAAAAATGGAACATACCATCAACATCATCATGATTAGTATTAATATTGTCAATATATAATTGCTTTCGGTCATATACTTGGCTGTCCGTCATCAAATTAAGAACACAGGGAAAATATCAATACATGTATATAGTCTTGATTGTAAAATGTAAATGTGAACATTTATTCCTACTGGTATGTTTTGTGATGACAGCTGTAATCATAAAATTATTAACACCTTATTATTCAGTGAAGAAATCTTCTCTACCGTATGTGGAAACTGTGACTGATACTATCCTATGTTTGGATACTTCTGATAGAATGAGTGATGGCACGCTGGAACACATGAAGACTTATGCAATGGATTTTATCAATGGTATACATTTAAACACTACTTCATTGGAATTCATATTGCTGTGCCTTGTCATGATATATATTTATGATATATTTGGATAAATTAGGTTCGCAACCTAGGGGTTTTATGTGCATAAATGCATAAATTGCATGCAATTATACACACTGTAAAGTATATATCAATAATTACAAATATACTTTTTCATATAAATATAGTAAGTTCATGACACTAGTCCGCCTTCTAGACATTAACGGTTTACGTAATCTTGCAACAGCTATTGAGGATATTGCTGAGCAGCATGAGTTGGAAGAGAACATCGGTCTCGTGACATTTGGAGGGAAATCAAAAGTTATCCACTGTCTCTCCAATGATTATGGAAGTCTACGTGATGCACTAGGTAGGTCTTGTAACCTACGAAATAAAATCATCTGATATTAACTTGACATTTGAATGTGTCATTTGAAATAGTGACAAGTATTACAGGAGGAATTTGAGGCGCTGTGTGGTCAAATTATTAAATTTAACTAAACAAAGACATAATAATTTAACGTTTTCACATATTTATACCAACATAATACTTTATTACATTTTTGAAAATATGTTCTTCATATGAATGCACTGTTGCCATGAATATCTGCCACAGAGGAAGTAACTGCAGAAGGCCCATCTCATCTTCTTGAAGGACTTCTTCTGTCACTGGCATGTTCATCCACGGGTAAGCAACTGTCTCCCAAAACGGTATTGCTGATACTTATGTAATTATAAAGTCTGTAAAGTTTGTATTCAATGTAGACAACTTTCGACGTTTTATCCGTGTCTCTGTTAAATATATGATACGAAAAATGGCATTATAAAATAGATAAAGAAGAATCGGATGAACTCTCGATCCTCTAAATAAAATATAATATGTGATGAAGAGAACAACATATGTCTTATAAGACCTCTCACCGACCAATCAAACGTTATGGCCAAGATTCATGGTTAATATAAGTGAGATAAAAGTTAAAAGTTAAACAGCATACCCTTATTGAAATGGTGTTATACCAAGGAATAGACGTATCAAGTATTATTATTCATCAATCAAAAGTTAAGATTCGAGGTTAAAGTTTCCCCTAACACATAGGAAATACGAAAGTCAAGAGCTGTTATCGAACTGTGGCAATATTCACCGAATCAACTTTTCATTGGCGCATTACTTAAATTAACGATGTATCTACAGTTTCAAACTAGTGACGATAAACTGTGGGAAGTGGATTTAACAAGGTGTTACTGTTTCTAGAATGGAAAAGCCAGGTGTAAACCCAAAACAAAAGCATTGATATATTCGAGTAGGTGTTGCATCTGATATACAGCGAATCTTTAACTGACACTATACAAGCGTACACGTCACATTTCCATACGTAAATTATTATTATTTTACGATAATGGTTTACCTCCTAGGTGGTCAGCTATGCATTGGGGAGATGATAAAACTACCCCCGAGGGTGATTATTTTGACCGATGGACAGGAGAATGGAGATTTTACAGAAGACAACGAGGTTTGTTGTGTACAAATAAAAACATTTTCTTGTACAGAGAAACTATGTGATGCATTATAAAAGACTCGTCCATACATTTACATTGGGTACAATGGTTGAAGAGAGGCTATGTCTAATTGACGCATTAACTAACAATCTAGTCGTGGAGTGACATAATAAACCCTGCATCTCTTTCATTTGTTCTTCGACATAACAATATTTCAAACTATTTATATATTGGAGGTAATATTCGTAAGTGTGTATTGTGCAATTTGTTTTCTGTAAAAACAGGAACACGTCCGAATCGTCAACGCCTTCAAACAGTTCCACAGGAGACAGCCACAGGACTACCTGCAAGGAGATGTTTTGGTGATCCCCATGGGTAAATCGAACAAGGTACAAACTGAAATGGCAATGATATCATTATTTTCTCCGATGTCCAGAATTGTTCCCGTAATCCCTCAGTCTATGACCTTGCCTTACATTGATATTGACTTGTTTTAAAACCTAAAAAGTTAAAGGTTTAATAAATACGGACTTCAGTTTGTAGTTACAGTTGGCTTGACAACGACGAATATCGGTCTTTGATTAAGTGTAAAATGCATATTGGTAGTTGCACAGTGTTACCTGATCAATTACATTTAAAACAAGCGTTTGTTAATTAGCTTATCAAGCATATCATTTCCCTAAAACCTTTTAAAGACATTTTCTCATAAGCCTTTTGGCAAAAGAAGCTCACATTTCCAGAATAAACAGACATAATACATGAGACTGATCCTTGTCAAGTTGATCTTGACCCGTCTTCAAATACTTCTCGGATGAAATCAGTAGATTGTGAGAACATCATCTATTTTAGAACAGATATGAACATTCAACTACCCTACTCCAAACAATAAAGGTATGATAGGGTTGTATTTTAGTCTGATGTGCCGTGGAGCCGAATTGCATGTCTTTAGTTAGTAATACTCGAAATAGAGCAATAATACATAACAATCCACTGGCCTGTCCTATCACTGACATCACGCCGAGCCAAACTGACTAATGTTACTCTATTTACAGATGGTGAGGCAATCCGTTTAACAATGTACATTGTGTACATTGATGGCAGAGTAACAGTGACCGGAGAGTAAAAGGGAGGGGAAGGAGAATCTTCTGTATTCCTGCTTAGAATGCAAAGAATTGCATATAATAATAATAATAATAATAATAATAATAATGGATGGTTTTTATATAGCGCACATATCTCAACCTTGTGGGCTCAGGGCGCTTCCAACAGTATTACCCTGGTCTAACCTGGGCTGCCGTAGCGCTCAAAGGTCACCACCTCGATATCTCACACCAGGTACCCACTTACTGCTGGGTGAACAGAGGCAAACGTTGAATAAAGCCACTTACCCAGGGTGACACCATAAGTATTTCCACTCATGTCTCAGTGTGGGGCAGGGAATCACCCTTCAAACTCTCAGTCAATTCAGCAATGAAGCGGGTAACCCACCCATGCAGCAATCAGCCCATTGTTGCTGAACTTCATTGAATGAGCTATGCACAGGATCACGTGCCACCACGTCAAAACCAAATATATTTAACGTGTCCATTTTGTACCTGTATAGGGCAATGCCTTATATTATAGTATAGCATACTATAGTGAATGATAGTGACAGATGGTGAATGATAGTGACAGATAGTGAATGATAGTGAGAGATAGTGAATGATAGTGAGAGATAGTAAATGATAGTGAGATATGGTGAATGTTAGTGGGAGATAGTGAATGATAGCGAGCGATAGTGAATGATAGCGAGAGATAGTGAATGATTTTGAGAGATGTTGAATGACAGTGGGAGATAGTGAATGATAGCGAGCGATAGTGAATGATAGCGAGCGATAGTGAATCATAGCGAGAGATAGTAAATGATAGTGAGAGATAGTGAATGATAGTGAGAGATAGTAAAAGATAGTGAATGATGAAATTCCTTATTAGTTACAGATCTAGAGTTAACTGCACGCAAGTCTTTGGAAATGTTATTGATGATAAGACATACATGTATGTCCTCATCTAGGATATGTCAAACATAAACATTTGAATGTCTGTTCTTTATAACCTCGATTTTGATTACACATAAGTAGACAACTAATGCCTAATGTTTAAAAGCACATCCCTTGCTATAATAGTATTTTGAAAACATATCCCTTGGATGGGATCCTGCCCGAAAAAGTACAATAATTTGTTCTATTGAAGGAAGTGTTATCCCAAATGTAACCTTGCTATATTTGTCCACTATCTAAATGACATGTATTTCGAAATGGCATGTATTTGTAATATCCCTTGCATTTGGAAAGGATTGATATAGATACCTTTCATTTTACAGAGTTTCCTGAGGGCAATAACCCAAGCTTGTGGGGGCAAGATGATCGACAAAAGCAATCTGAAGAATTTGGCAAAGCACCAGAAAATGCATGTATGTATATCACTGTTATTTTTTAGTAACGCATAAACTGAACATTTAATTTAAAATATGGTAGGGTTTTAGAATAGAAGGACCATTGAATGCCTGTATGATACGGTTTCTGAGCTAATCCTAATATTACAAGCTCGGGGATCGCGTCAATAAATTCAATTCAATTCATGTCAATATTCTCCAAAACCCACCTCGTTTACTGTCGTTACTGAGAATAATGAAATAGCATTTGGATGTGCATATCTGTTTTCATCTGTGACAGTTTTATAATTATATTATTATTTTCGCAAGCTGTCAGCGTTGGAAACAATTTCTTTTTTTTCGCAACAACAGACGGTGTACGATTGACATATTGTCATTTATTTAAAAGTTTACTTAATCATCATCATATCAGCTTGATCAATGGCATTCAAATCAGACATTAGTGTAAGACACAGTACATTCCGCAAAATGCACTGACGAATGAGAGGGGAATCTTCTGCCCATTCATATGAGTGTTAAATTGAAATATAACATTGATGTCATTTTGTATTCTGCTTTTAATTAAAATGTTTAGCCATGACTAAAATTCGACCATCTGCTCGCAATACACTTTGCGTCAACGTCAACATTATACATGTTATTATCCCGCTGCGCGTTTAGCACGAAGCGGGGGATATAGTATTCGGCTGCGTCCGTCCGTACGTACGAAAAGTACTTTTCACTGAATTCTTTTCATATTTTGCATGTGGGTTCATCATAGGGAGAGTAATGTTCCTACACAGTTTTGTGACCTTGACCTTTATTTCACGGTCACAACGAGATATTATATTTTCTTGTCAGCAGGTTATCTTAAGAACCGTTCACTGGATTCTCTTCTTATCTTACCCATAGCTTCTCCTAGAGAAGACAAAGGGCTGTTTAGAGTTTGGAGAACTTGATAGTCTTCTCAAGGTCACAGCAAAATTGAGAGTTTTCGACATGGTAAGCTGAAGATAAAAATGTTCACTGGATTCTCATCATTTTATTTTACACCAATGGTTCTTTTAGGGAAGATTTTGCTGAACTTTTCATTTCTAATAGGAGTTTTTCTCATGTTATCCTAATTGATGGATGATGCCGATAGTGAAAATCAAAGCACAATGTAACTTTGGTCCGTTATGTTTTCAGAAACTGGCGTCTTATAGTCTCGAGTCGATGAGAGACAGAAGCGCCGACTATTGCTGTGGAAAGTGTTCAAAGCTGACTCTGGAACTGCACCCTGATGTACAGGATCACGAAAGAGTATGACTCTGTGTTGCATATACATGTACTTTCATTAAGTTTATAACTCTTTATTTTATTTAACTAGAAACTATTAATGTATTAAAGGCTCTGTATCATGTATTTTTTGCATAATATTCTCTAATTTATAATTTATTTTTTCAGGTTATACAATATATTGTTACGTTAGAGGGTAAAACATTACACGACACGATAAGCCGCATCCATAGTAAACGGATATCCTTATTAAAGAGCACTGGAATGGGATTGTCATCTACCAGCCATATGCTAATGCAATATACACTAAACAGGAATCTTCAAACTGTATCCTGTTGGGCAAACCGTTGGCTTGTTACCTATAATCCCAAAAAAACGGAAGCTATCCGTTTAGTCTAAAAACATATAACTTGACTCTAAATTGGAAACTTGAAAATGAGCGCGTTAACTTTGATAACTCTTATAGATATCTTGGAATAACGTTCTCATCTGATTGTAAATGAACCACACATATCAACAACAACTTTCTCGGTGGTTTCATCTATGAGAAAGCTAAAATTTGTGTCAAATAGAAATACTCTGAATAAGATCTACATTGTTTTAATAAGACCACATCTTGAATATACCTGTGGTCTATGGGATGGTTGATCAGCAGATTTATCCGATAAAATTGATAAAGTTCAGTTTAAATTAAGCCGCCAGGATAGTTACTGGCCTACCTAACTATGCTTCCCGTGAATCGCTGACAGGATGGCAATCGTTAAAGGTAATAAGCCAGTATCGGAATTATCATTATTTTATAGAATATACAATAATAATGCTCCATCCTACTTATGTGACCTTACGCCCCAATCGTTTGAATTGAAGACCAATCATAACCGTAGAAACATGCGTGATCTCTCTTTGTCCTATTCACGAACACAGCTTTACAATCATTCGTTTCCCATCATGCTTACAACTTTGGAATAACCTCCCACTACAAATACAATATCTTTCTCCATAAAACAAAACTTTCAATCCTATATATGCCCAAGAAAGATTAAATCACAAACATATCTTTCATTTGGTAAACGATTTGAAAAAAAACATTATCTATACTAAACTGAGATATTTAAAAGCAGATTAAACTATGATTTATATGATTTTGGTCTCGAAGTTAAACCTGCTTGTAATTGTAAATTTGCTTGCAACAATTCTCATCATTATTTTATGTTGTGTGCATTCTGATATCAGGCAACAGATGTTTCGCGATATCAGTAGAATATGTTGTAATAGATTACTGATTAATTGAGACTCATTGTTCTATGACAACGCAGATCTTACCTACAATGACAACATTCAGATTTTAAGGATGTTCAATAGTACATATCTTTATCAGGAACATTTGACAATTTAACCCGCATATAATATATCATAATATTTTACATGTCTATGTTTTTCTTTCTTTCTTATAAATATTCAACATTTCTTTATCTTTTCTGTATATATCATTGTACATATGTTGATTTTCGCTACTATATGTCAGCACTGTAAAGTTTCACTAAGTTGGATAACTTGTACCCAATCCTTTCAATCGAATAAATATGTTTAAATAAAAAAAAAAGTAGTGCGACGCATAAAGCGACAGTGGTGTGGAACTCTGCATTGCGAAAAGCAGATTTTTAGGTCTCATGATTTCCAACAGCAAGATGGTTGGCCATTCCATCATGTTGCTATACTTACAACTCTACTCTGTCTGTTTAGGTATCGCTACATCGGTCAAATAACTTGAGTTACCTTAAGCTTCGAACGGCCATGTTAATGTGAAGACATTAAAATGGCCGCTCGAAGGAAATTGGACATGGCTTAACCGAACCATGCTAATTCGTTTTGCAGCACTTGTTATTGATTGACGTGTATTATTCAGTCATTGGTAACACGTATTAACCTTTTCGTGAGATCACTTTATTTTAGTAAGCATGACGTGCTACAGCGCCTTAAATGTAGCTGTTTTTGTCTGAAACCATGCCATACTTATGAACATTTACGACATTTCCTTTTTTGCTAATATGCAAAGACACGGCAATAGATAACTATGGATAAAGAAGTTATCACTTCAAAGGAATGCTTTCTTTTGAACTCTCCTCTTTGCTTTGGACAAAGATGTTGTAAAAAGACAGTTTAACATATTTACGAAATTGTATTAAACATATGCTATTCTTTAAAGTAAACAGGATCAGTAAACAAGCTACGCGACTTATGTTAATACTTACTTTACTTACAAATTACTTTAATGAACATAAAGCTCGTTCTCCTTCATGAACATGTACATAAACAGCTATTTATAACATACATTTAAAGGAATAAACTGTACAAGAAGAAATGTCATTAGTGAGAAATCTGTGGCAATTATGTAGTCAAATATCACATTGCTCCAGACATGCCATGTAAGACAAATATTTGAGATTTAAGTTGGAGAGAAATTCATTGTGAAGCAATAAAATGTACCCTCTAAATCCAACGGCAGGAATACAAAGAAATAGAGGATACTAAACGACCTTCTATTTAATATCGTTTTTATTAAATGAGTTTATTTTGTATAAAACGAGCGAAAGCGAGTTTGATACCAAATTATTCACGAATTTAATGAAAATGGTATTACATGGAAAGATGTTTAGTATTCTGTTTATTAGTCGTCCATCTATAATCCAGTCGGGAGATATGTTGTTTTTTGGTTGAGTTTCCGTCGGCGTCGGCGTTCCCATTGTTTCCGGAGCATACCTCTGAAAGTACTTTGCCAATCTTCACCAAACTTGGTATATAGCCTCGCCATATCATGCAGATGTGCCTTGTGGGGGTTTCAGATTTTTTTAAAAAAACATTCCATGGTAACAATTTGGACTTTGTCTATTTGAAGGGTAGGGTTTATTTCCAGATCATATCTCTAAACTACGTAACTTATCCTCACCAAATTTGGTACACTACCTCTTGATATCATGTCGATGTGTCTTGTGGGTGTTTGAACTTTTTAAATTTCTTTTGTTTCTGTTTCCATGGTAACAATTTGGACTTGGTCTTTTAGAATGGTAATAACTGAAGTTGAATTGGGGAGGGGAGAGGGGAGACATCTGTATTTACGAGTCAAAACAGGTTCTTGTTACTATCAGACCGCATGCCAATTAATGCGGAAGAAACTATTGAATGCAAAAGTCTGCTGCAATAACGGCTTATATATTGTTACATTTTTAAAAGATTTATACGTTGTTCACATTTCTAAATAGAACAGTTCATACATCTAAACCCTTTTTATAGAAATAAGTAGTAGTGAGGACAAGTAAAAATGCAATGGTACATATATCAATATTTTGTATAACAAAAAAGGAGATATAGTGAGATACTTTGTTTTATAATAAACTATTTATTGGAACTAAAATGTGTGTATTGGCTCAACATTCTTTTGATTACCGGGAACCACCTTCCAGCACCTGGTCCAGAATAAAAAATATCTACTTCAGTTTTACAACATGTATATTGAAGGTTTCTCTGTTTTCAAAGGTTAAGTTATTATATGTAAGACTGACAGGGTCGATCACTAAACAATCGGGTGTTACCAAATGAACATTCGGTTATATTCGACTCTCCCTTCTCTGTGTTTGTCTCTTTGTAAATCCTAACATGGTTTCGATATAAGTGTTTTATTAATCTAACATCTCTTTCAGGGTGAGATTCAGTCTATTTTGAAGGAACACATGAATGAAACTCTCATGAGTTATGGGACGATACAAAGATTTGACAACCTGGTGATGATCGACGGTCTCCCTCCAATAGGGTCGCGGGTTATCAGGGGGATCGACTGGAAGTGGAAGAACCAGGACACAGAAGGGGCCGGAACCGTCTTCAACCATGGATGTGATGGCAGTAGGTTCCATACTGTTTCCCTTGTATTCTTTGCACGCAGTATGTCTCCCCCGAAGGATCGGGAGACACAGTCTTTCTATATCATGAAGATGTGCCTTTAGCCTTTTGGGTGCTTTAGCTTTTTTCAAATGTACTTGCTTCAGTTTTCATTGCAACAATTTGGACCTTTTTGAAGGGTAGGTTTTGTTTCCGCAGCAGAACTCTTAAAGTATTTCACCAATCCTCACCACATTCGGTATACTGCCTCCCACATATCATGTAGATATGCCTTGTAGGGGTTTGAACTTTCAATTTGAATTGTCAATCCTACACTGTCGGCCAAAAGAAACGCCTACTTGATTTTGCTTAAAATGAAAGATAAAATAATTTCTGAAATATAATTTATGGTGGTCCCCACGTTATGCTGAAACAATAAATAATATGAAAGTCCATTGGAATCGTGGAACAAATGTGATTCGAGTCAATAACATTCATGAAAACCGCGCCCAATGAAGACCGCTATTTTCGGTTGATTCACTTGCGCACCGTAACCACGTATATCTGTAACATCTTCACCACTTGATTGCGAATGCTTGCATGTATTGTTGATCGTGGTTGTATGAAAATCTGTTGCAAATGTTTATCTGACCAAGCACTGATCGAAAACTGAACAATTCGATTGTCTCATTTCAACAATCGTCATTCTTTTGTGACATGACAACTTCTGAAATTTAAATATATTATGCAAAAATTGTGCAACTTCATAATGCTATAATATTGCTTAACTGTTAACTGTTATCTGATAAGATATCTGGTAGGCGTCTCTTTTGGCCGACAGTGTACTTTAAAACAATTAAGTGATTGAGGTTTCTAAGGGGATTTTTGGGGAAGGGGAGATATTTGTTTTTACGGGTAAAACATCTCCTAGTTGGTATTGTCAATCTCTTTGATCTGTATGGACATCATGAAACTTATTACGAAGATGTAGTATTTACATTGGAGCCAATAAAACTGGATGGTACCTCAATACAACCGTAAGATGATTTCGAAACTCTCTTAGTGCTAAGATAGTCGTAATCATGATACATGAAAATTGGTCACAGGAATAAAGCATAACACAATACCAATCACTATCTGTCGTTTTGTCTGTTATATAAATAGGTTTCCGAAATGACGTTTGACCAATTGCGCGCCATTATCTGGTTTCTGATCTTCATTTTCTGAACTTCTGTGACGTCTATGTTGTAACTGTACTGAATGAACTAGGATGAAATTGATAATTTTCAGTCAGTATTTCTCGATAACATAACACTATTTATAACGTTTGACATAATACGACTTCAACAACATACTTGATGTCCCTTTAATCCTTCTGTATCAGGTTGGGTGTTTGTGCTCTGGGACAATGGTATTTTCAACGTCTACAGGTGCGGTAGAGACAACTGCTACGATGTTCAGCTGACAACAGACCAACCCAGACAACCGGGCGCTGAACAAATGTTCTACACGGGATTTCAAGTAGAGCGAGGTGACACAATCATTTTCTGTTTTCACTTCCTAACCAATCCAATTTGTTTTCCAATACCGTTTCACTAAACTATTTGTTATTTCTGTCGTTCAATTTCCCAAATACGTAATGTGTGCTTAAAATGTTTTGAACTCATGCCTAGTCCAATATCATTTAAGTCCATCAATTTAATGGAGTAATATAACGGTTTTAAAAAAATACTTTGCAAGGATATGATGAAACTCATACATGTGGATTGCCTCCGGTGTTTAATGTTATATACTGTATTTATACAAATTTAATTATTAATGTCACTTTATACAAACGTGACCTCTGTCCGCCTTCTGCATTCAGCAACAAAACACATAGTTGAGGCATAGTAAAATTAAAACAAATCAACCCCCTTTATATACATTAGAATACAATTTTGTAAAGTAATTCCATTTGTTATTCAGTTAACATCACAGTTATCATCATTGAATTTTGCGAAACCGTTATCAAGCTATTCGCCCGTAATCAATAAAGCTCTTTTCATATGATATTCACACATAATGATAGTTAACATAATATGTTATGTACGGAAACACGTGTAATATGTATATAGAGTTCGCATGATCAAATTTAGATAAAAGCTTGTGTTTATAATTCTTATTCTCGTAAGGTCCCGACTGGAACGTGACTTACAGGAATCAAGATGGCGGACCCGGGAGCAGAGGTGTCATAATCAGAGAGAAACAGAATATCGGCAGAGTTCTGGTGAATATCAAAGCTTAACAGTTTCATTGATACTTTGGTCAGACAAAACTGTTTTGTCGTTAATACTGTCAACACTAGACATTCATCTTAGTCTGACTTAGAAAAGTTGCATTATTTTAATATCTCCACGAAATGGCTTCAGGCGTTTATGTACATACAGCTACCTCTATCTCAATGTAAGGAAAGTATTGACATATGTCTGTAAAATTACGACCTTTAAATGATTAAAAACAACTATTCCAGGTTCGATGGAATGATGGTGGAATATTTGAATACAGATATGGAGAGAACAACATGTTTGACATTTCTATGCTGTAAGTAAAATATTAATGGTCTTTTCGTCAAAATATTAGTTTAAGCATGGCGGATTTCAAATTTCTGTTCTATGCAGATACTTTGCTTAGCTCGATATCGATATGAACGGCTGATGGTTACGAAGGTTCGAATCTAGGGACGGTAATGAATATGATGGTTATTATATTTTTGGGTAAATAAGAAATTTATATTTCTACCTTATGTCGATTAATTCAATTGGGCGGCCTTATGTAAATCATTATAATAGATTCACATCAACTTTTCATTTTGTTAATACGCGTATTCCTTCAATTCTGAAGTCATACATTTTCTACTTGCATCAGTGATCAGGTTGAACCTCTCAATACATTGTCGTTGCAGTGATCCCCTTGCAAGTCTGATAGGAGGATGGGATGCTGATGGGAGTTGAACATTTTACCAGGGTCCCAATGTTCATTTCGAATATTACAATACTTTGCTGAACATTGTCATCATTTATGAATATACATGTGTGTTTGTTTAATGTGATTATGACTCGTCGACATTTCGTACGTATTGTTAGTTTGTAGTTTGTTAAAGATCAAATATTGAAGGTATACTAGGTACAATAAGTAACTGTATATTGACTCCTCCACGGTGACTTAAATCGTTTTGAAATATTACACAACATTATGTGTTGCAATTTTGTCAGTACCTCGTTCTTATGAGCGTCAGCGTTGGAAGAGGTCGAACGCGACAAGGGGTTGAAGATGAATTTCCTAATTTCCTGACTTGAGGAATGTTATTCTAAATCTTGATGAGTGTTGTCAGCTCCTGCTACGTGACTGGCGACGTAATGTCCGCTCCATTTCATCCCATTTTTGTTCAACGGGAGAAAAATCAGGTGAATTCGTAGACCATGGCAGAAGCTCAACGTTAATCTGCTCCATAAACATCTGTACAACCACATCGGCGTTAGACACGTTTGCGGCCATTAGAATGTGACAGGTTGACGTTCCTCCACCACCGGAGAGGATGTCTAATGAGATGCCTGCACCACTGCAGCTAATTACCTGGATGATGTCGGGTAAAAGTTGATCGAGTTGCAGGTCGATGTTCAAACTGACGTAAGATGAATTCTTCTCAAGTTAGGAATGGTTATGATTGACGCGATTTTACATGCGATTACGTAAGTGAATAAGCAGTGTTCATCTGTCCTGAGCAGGGTTGGTAAATCTTGGACGCCCTGTCCGCGGTCCGCCATTTGTCTGGCGGTAGCGTTGTTTAAGAGCAGAAACAGTGTTTCAGTGACAATCGATGCAGCTGGCAATAGTCGTAGCATATTGTCTGAATAAACAGCCTAATTAATCTTTGTTTATTAAAAGAGAGGCAGAACAATGTTTATATTTTATTGTCAGTATTCACTGAATTCCACTGGTGAAAGTGGTGTGTTGTGCAGATGACGTGGTAGGGAATTCTTACGCATGATGTACGTAAGTTTCTCGGGAAATGCATAACAGACAATTCAGTGTGGTCATAACAAGTTTATAAAATTATTTTATAACCATACTTCTATTCTTTAAAGATCTATAGGGAATTTGGAGATGCACAGTTTCTTTTTATGCCCCCGAATCGGAGATTCCGGGCGTATATTGTTTTTCACCTGTCAGTCTGTCTGTCCTTGTGTTTGTCCACAAAAACTTAAACCGTGGCAATAACTTTGGTATATCCGGGGGCATCCATGTTTAACAAACACATCTTGTTGTACCAAATAGGAACAGCAGTAATCATAACAGTAAACTTTATTAGTTAAATACTTTGAAACATCAATGTTGTGAAAGAAAACTCTTAGAAAATGTTAAATTGTGTGTGATTGTATTTACGTAACTAAATGCTATACATGCTAATAACTGAAGGTGAGTAAATTGCAAGATATCACATTCCAAGAGGCTGATTGGATAATTGGTTGAAGCAGTCAGTACTGACGAAAGGTACCTGTTTCTTGTTGGTTCCTGAGGTTGTTGGTTCGAATCCAGCGTTGGACTCGATCCGAAACAGTACAGGAATGTGTACTGTTGTAGATGATGTAACCTCAGATAACATATAATTTCTTGTTCTCACCATGATTTATTTATACTTTGATTATCGGATGTACTGTGCATATATGATTTCATATTTTATTGAATGCATTGCTCTCTTCTTATTACTATGTTTCGCTATACAACTAAGTTGTAGTTTGAATACTACTTCTAATAAAAAAAGATACTAATTATTATTATAAATGAATAATAAAATGAATGTTTGAATTAATGCAATTATAATGTAAGTATGTCTTTAATTAACAACCGCTCCCTTTTGTAAAACGAAAATGTTATCATATGTAGAATATATTTTATATATATATATATATATTTAAGATGAGTAAATCAATCTCCATTGAGAATGCAACATCTGTTTTGCTTCATAAAATGTAAGTTGATGTACTCATTTGTGTAAACTGTTCAAGGGATGTACTCTGACCAATAGTTATTAATTTGACCCTATGCCAATTCCACATTCTGATTTACTTTAGAAATTTACATTTGTTAATCATTACAGACCAGAAGAAGTTTTAAATTGTTGACATAGTTTAGAAATGAAGTGCTTACAAAATAAGATTAAACCAGCTCATTTAATAGAAATATGTAAATGCATAAAAGCCTTTTACAGTGTGTATTGGATATGTATTACGTTTTATTTGTATCGTGTGGACAATAAATTTTTTTAATTATGAATGAGTGGATTTGTTATTTGCAACGCTCTTAAGGTAGATGGAAACGCATGTATTTATCGCATGTCTTATTTTATGATCAATACAAAATACGCTGCATAAATTATCTAAATTTTATCATACGTGATTGAGGTTATTGACAGTTTCAATTTTCGTTATCCTCAGTATCATTTAATTTTTCAGCAGACAGGGGGACCATGTCACCCTAGTGTTCTTTATCGTTGTTCATAACATTTTGGGCATTGTCCTTTTTTAATCATTTGGGTAAACCGGAAGAAACATTACACAGCTACAATGAACTACATGTCTGCCCCATCTTCACAACGTCACAGGCGTAACGAAAAGATTTCCATATCTTATCATTCCGCCCTTGACCTCAACCCTCGTATTTTTAGTGCTAAGATTTTAACGAACTGCAGGCTAATCGGATAAGCCAATCAGAAGACAGTTGTATTGCCTCTGTGACTGTGTCGATCGTCGCTTATTTTGAATTGGTTCCGAATGTAAACGGCGATTTCATTGGCTGTATGTTAGCAGATGGTAAGGGACGTAACTCGTGATCACGATAGATATCGCTGATTCGTTTCACCACTTCTGTCTAGGTTGAAATCAAGGTAAACAATTGAGAGATCTCGATACATTTTCACCTTGGCGTGGAAAGATGTGTCTGCCCCTGCTCATTTAATACCAAAATATTATCTTTACGAAAGTAAAACACATTCAAATGTCCAAAGAGGGAGACTTCACATTGAAGTATTGCATATTAAGTTTTTTATTCAGCAGCTGATTAATCACAAGATGACATGTATTTGGTTTTACATCAATTATGGTAATTACAATACTAAAACAAGAATGTTATGTTTACATGAAAGTAGCATTCCTAACTTAATATCAAACGGGATACAGTCTAAAAGAGGCAGGGTTAAATAATATCAAAAGTTCAAGGTAAATATGACATGGATCTAATTAAGTCATAAAATAATAAGACATCACAGTATTTGTTAAAATATTGGTACCCCGTGTGACTACAGATGTTGAAAGCATTATGGCAATAAAAGGTACTTTTAATGAAAACTGTGTTTTTTATGTGTCAGCATTTATTTGTAAGCAATGAAATGTCAATATTAATATAACACAAAGCAAAACAATATTTTCACGCAATATGTAGTATAGCACATAAGAAAAATCAAAGATTTTAAAACAAAAGTTTAACATTTTATGTATTTGATTCACACTAAACTCAAATTCAAACCTAAAACTGTTTATGTTAATAGTGGATAACTGAGATGTTCGCATTCAAAAATGAAAACTCAATAAAGGCGCTGTAGCATTTTTGCTCATCTTATGTTTTCTCAAATTTATCATTTATTATTAAAGTTTATACAATATATCATTACGTTAGAGGGTAAATCATTCCATTAAACGACCCAAAAAGCCGTATCAATAGATCACAGTTATCAGCATTCGAAGAACATGGTGCGAGGTATAAATCGACAGTTGTATGAAACTCTTCAGTGAGAAAGGTAATTTGTTTAGTCTCGTTCGAATTTGAGAGTTCAGACAGCAAGATGGTTGACCATTCCATCATGGTGCCATCATTACACTCCACTCTGAGTATGTAGGTATCGCTACGGTACACCTGAACCACCTTCGAGCAGCCATTTTAATGTGTTCACCTAAAAATGACCGCTCGAACGGAATTGGACTCGCATGGCTTAATCGAACTACGTACATTCATTTTGGAACTCTTTGTATTGAATGAGGGGTATTATTCAGCCATTGGTAACACTTATTTAACATTTCGTGAGATCACTTCATTTCAGGAAAAACAGCGTGCTACAACGCCTTTAAATTGCTTAATACAAAAAATTTCATTAGATTTTTTTAAATGTAGAGAATATAATGAGCCCTTGTTGAATGATGTTATAACTCTCATTGTATAAGAAAATAATTCACATAGTTGAAATAAATCACCTTCCAATAAATACCAAATGAAGTAATTTGAATTACATACACCAAGGGGCAAAACATTGTAATATGTATATATCGTAGAGAGATATACAAAATGTCATCCATCAGAGTATGATAATTAATACTTTAAATCTGTTTAAACACACATCCTTTTTTTACATCATGTTTGGTATTTAAAGGTAACATTTTATGAAATATGAAAAGTATGTTACTACAAGATCTTGTCACATAAAATACATTCTTGGACTCTAGATCGACTGTGTATCGTTGCTGTAGGATGTCATAAAGCATGTTTCACTCTCCCATCTCGCCTGCTGAAGGAGATTTCGAAACGAAGAACATTGAAAATGATTGAAAACGAAAGGAGGGGCGATGTAAATATCCCCATTAAATCTATAGAGGAAAATAATATCGTAACACTTTTAGTCAAAGCACACTGAAATAAGTAGTAGATTCTATTGATTCCTGTTCGCAATAATCGGGCAAACAGCATGATTCCACGGAAAGTTCACAACATAATGTTGTCCAAACACATCTTCACATTTCTGAAAAAGAACAGCATTTTGTTTTAAATAAATCATATCGTATAATAATGTCAGACACTCATTATTAAGTAAAATTCATAGGCGATTAACCAGATAAGTAGACAAAACAATAAAAAAAAATAATAGAGCCATTGGCTCTGCAGCTCATCAGGATTTCATTGATTTATTACCTAAGGTTGAATATATAAGTTATCTCAAGTAATACATTGTTAACAAGCAAAAATAGGGTTTTTTAAATCATGACACCTGTGACCAACATTTGGAGTCACAGGGTCACCAATCCTACAATTAAGAATCACCTTTGACCAAAGAGTCTCTACACAACATTTCACCTTTCTAGAGCTTTACATACTTGAGATAAAGCAACTTCCCAATGCAAGGCATAACAGCAAAACTGGCTGATTTAGGCCTTGCAATATTTCCTCAAGAAATCTGTGTTTAGAAATCCACGCCTCTATGCATTTCTGGTGCAGCGATTCACTATCTTGACACAACAAAGCAAGGGAAATACCGCAAGGATTAAATCAGCCAGTAATGCAGACTGGCAAGAGTTATGCCTTGCGTTTGGAAGTTGGACATAAAGATGAAAATAGGATTTTGGGTCATGACCCGTGACCCCATTTGGGGTCACGTGGTCACGAAATCTACAATTTAGAATCCCCATTGCTCAAGGAGCCTGCACACAACTTTTCAGCTCTCTAGACCTTTTGGAACTGGAGAAGAAGATGAAAATAGGTGTTTAGGATGTGACCCCTGTGGCCCCATTTGGTGTCACAGGGTCACGAAATCTACAATTTAGAATCCTCATTGGCCAAGGAGTATGCACATACAATTTCAGCTCTGTGGAGTCATTGGTTCTAGAGAAGAAGTCGAAAAAGCGAAAAGGTATGGACTGACGGACGGGCGGACGCCATGCCATGCCATTAGGCCATCGGGACTTTCGGGCCTGATGGCTAATAAGTTGTCAACAATGTGTAATTTGGTGTATGGTGCTCACCCTGGCCCCGTATTTCTGTTGCCGTTTGGTCAAATAAACATCGTTCAGTCATCCTCTTGAAAGATAGTCTGAAACTATGATAAAATCCATGGTTGATGTGTATTCCTTATAAACTTATAAAATTCATATAAAACGTGAGGATATTATATTTATTACTCAACCGTGGTGAGATCACTCATTAGATAACAATGAGTTGGTTACACACGTGTGATACCACCGCGTGCTGCCGTAACGTCACAATCGGCGTGTGACGTCATAGTCGTTTTTTGTTGACGTCACAATGATAGCCGCGCGACTGGAATAGTGGATCGCCTATTTACAAGTGAGCGTCACTAAAAACGATGTTCTTGCAATTCAGCGCTATTTACATCATTGAGTAATAAATAAAATACTAAACTCGGTCCCGTTTGATAACATGTTTATGAAACTCGTGAATGGCATCGGTATTTAACTCGCTTTCGCTCGTTAATTATAAAATACCAAACCATCCACTCGTTTCATAAACATGTTATCAAACGGGACATCGTTTAGTATTCTATATATATATATATATATATATATATATATATATATATATATATATATATATATATATATACATGTATATATATATATGGACAAGTACCATGTCTCAAATACGCCTAAGACGGTTTAGGGATGGAATCCGTTACCCACAAGAGACATTGCCATCTCACTATCTATTACAATGAATCACTTCAACTACAACATGAAGGTAAGAGCACGAGACAGCAGGTCATTACGAAGGCAGAACATGTTATGGATTCATTTTTTGTCAATAGATTGAATTTATGAAAGGGCATTCCTTTTTTGTTTCGCCATATAACAATAGAACATTTCAAGAGCACTGTCATCGTATACAGGAAAATAAGATTAGTTGCAAGGATATAAACGGGCGTAACTCACATTTTCTTTGGTTGCAATTATATTGTGTGTACATGGTTGATCTCATTGTCTGTTTTGATAGGCTCATACATGTATATATACATACGTCTTTAAGAAACATATATTACCTTTTCCCATGCCTTTCCAACAAACTGGATATTTGTCCATTGTTAAAGTCTGTATTCAACTTCTTCTGCTCCTCGGGTGAGTAGTCCTCCCAGCCCTTGTTCCCGCGTCTTTGCCAAACCATCTGTTTTGATGTCGGCTTAGTTTCTACGATAATTTAAACATATTTATTCAAGAGAAAGAATTTGGTACAATTTATCAAACTTAATGAAACCCTCTCCGATGTACAATGTTGACATATAATATTGAAACGTAACATACATTGTGTACAGAGGAAAAACAGATTTAATGAATTAAGCAGCTATAATCTTGTTAATTGGTTTAATACATTTTTATCTTAAAAAATGGAAACGTGATGCGCAAGAAATAAAATATATAACTTTAAAAAAGAAAGCTTTAAGTTTTTAGGATGTGTATTACATTCAATTGTAAACAGATATGTATTATCTTCTGTATCTAACATCTCACAGACCTGAAGCTGATGGTTCAGCAGAAGCTGTGCTTGGAAAATTAGAAGTCATCTCAAGCAAGTACTCCGTGGCATCCCTTAAAATCCAAGGTTGAACTATCATTTTGTAATTCTCTTATCAACAACTTGAATATGGCGACTACTCCATCTTCAGTGATTTGAGCACAATATATTTACAGCAGGTTGATTTGCAAAACGATAGCTTCTGGCGAGTTCTTATACACTATTTATAGTCAAAAACAATACTGTGTTCATTTTGTTTAGTTGTACAGTTGGCATTTATCTTTACCAGGGATGCAGTAATCGAGTATCATGATGATATCGAACGAATGTATCACCATCCTTATGTCCATGCAGTGGTGGAATCCATCTGCCGGATACTTCCGGCTTCTCCCAAATTTTGGCGGATCCTTAAGAATCCGGAAGAATCCGGCAAGCGGATTCCACCACTTTTTGTCCCATGAGTATTGAACAACTATATCATCAAATCTGTTACATTTATTCTATATTACAGAGTTCTACTGTGCCCATTGTTCCCCTGTCAAAGTGATTGACATTAGATAGATAATATTACTGTACCACGATGACCTTGTACATATATCTTCAGAAAAATGGTTACCTCATCTTCACTTCGTATTCATCGTTTTCACCGAATTTGTATTCCTTAATGTTGCCGTTCCGCCAAATCACCTGACAAAAATAACATATATGAGCTCGATGACTTCAATAAGGTACAACATGTTCATTAACTGAGACAACAGGTTTATAGTTAACATTTAACATCTAAATGCATACTTTAAAGCCATGCATTTAAAGCCACCACCCAGCAAGCATGACCGTACTGGGCCAGTACTGGGCCAGTAGTGGCTGATACAAGCATCCGGTACTGGCCCGATTCAGGCATCCGGTACTGGCCCTGTACCAACTTGCACCCTGGCGTGGTACTGGGCCAGTACTGGCAAACGGTACTGGGCCAGTACTGGGCCAGTACTGGGCCAGTATCACGCCGTTACTAAAACGATACCATTCCCTGTACTGGCCAAATTCAGGTTAGCCTTTACCGTTTCGGTACATTAAATATATTGTGTATACCGTAGATTTTCAATATCCAAATGAACTGATAAATGAAGGTTGATTTAGCTATAATCATTTTCTCTTTCATTTTCTAAATTGTTACTTTTTTAAAGTAAATAATATTAATCATATCAGTTTGAAATCTTCCAGCTTTTTTATTTTGAATTTGTATTTTTATAACGAAATTCAAATATTGTTTGTATTTTTCAATATTGTCAAATATGAAGTCAAATATATATGTTAAACAAGCCAGAATTTAATTTTAACAAGTAGGGCTATGTACAAAGACAATGATATAAAATCAACTTGTGATTATTTTCACACTAATGATATTAATACATACAGTAGCAAATGTTAATGTAAAACACACCAGAGATATATAGCAGTAAATAATGTATCAAAGTTTTATAAATACAACTAAAGTTACCTCATAAATTGAACTCACATTCAAAGGATACCAAATCGTTGCCTTCTCCTCTTGTCTCTCTAAAGCAGACGGCAATTTGAAATACTACCCATAATTCCCTAACAGGAAGTGTCATACCTGAATTGGGCCAGTACTGGGCCAGTACTGGGCCAGTACCGGGCCAGTATATAAACCTAATATAATCTGTACTGGGCCTGTACCGGCCCTGTAACGGCCCAGTACTGGCCCTTTGTAAATATCCCATAATGCATTTAGACAGGAAATGGTATGCCTTAACTGGGCCAGTACAGGGCCAGTACCGTACTTCAGTACCGTATTGCCAGCACTGGGCCAGTACAATTTTACATTAACTGGGCCAATTCAGTTAAAACGGTTCTGGGCCAGTACTGGTTCTTTACCGTTAGCCAGTATGCCTTTATCAACTTTACCAGCCAGTACCAAGCCAGTACTGGCCCAGTACAGTCATGTTTCCTGGGCAATCTTTATTATAGTTCAAAGTAAAACATGTACCTTGACTTTTTGTTTATTTGTCCTGATGATAACGCCATAGCTTCTTGATCCCCCGTCTTCATCACCGTGTTGATCTGACCAATCAGGACCTACATACGAAGCGGAAGAAATGTACTTCACATAAATTCACGAAACAATTATAAAATGTTGTCATCTCTGTAAAGGTGAAAACTACATGCTACAAATAAATCAGTGATTGAATTCTAAGATGTTTGGGAAATGTCATTAATACAGGTATGGAGGGTATATGATTATAGTTTTTATATTTTTTAATCAGCAGAGATATTATACAAGACATCACTCGCAGGTCTGTTTAACTAGGTTGATACATTTGAAGGTTTGAACAATTCCGCATGTATATATGACAAACCCCTGGGTACCCGTTAATATGTGAACATTGCCCCACCTTTAAAGAAATGTGGGTCCTTCTTCATTTATCGTTGATGAGTAAAAATTACGCAAATTGCTCGTATACATTACCCCGCTCCACCTGAACACCTATTTCAGCTCTTTGGGGGTCCCTGTACTGGCGAGGACAGGTGTCATCCATTACAAGATCATACATCATTCCACATCCGCATCTGTACTCGTTAAGGTGTCCGTTATCCCACTGTACCTGTACCCAGTCTGAAGTTATAGCAATCGTGGTTATCGTTACCTTCCTTATATCACTATAACAATAATTCATTGGAAACCCTTTATCCTTTAACTCTAAAATGATTAACTGTTGACATGCTATGGTTACGGTTTTAATATTCCCTCCCCATAGGTGACTAAGGAAAATATGCCACTGTCAGCCAATCAGTTTAAAGGTACAAGGTATGACACTAAGTCTAATTTGAACATTGAGCGTCTGATAGATGGTCAGTTGCACTTTGCACACGGACAGATGCCTGCACACCGATCATGGGTATAGCTATTATTTAAATACCTATCTGTTGACTAGACCTACTATGCCTACCTCCTAATAGGTATGCTATTTCAACCTTAACACAGCCGACCTTGAACCAGTGGAGAAGGGGTGCGTAAAGTCCCTTATCCAAGGGCGGTAAGTCCAGGTGGTCTCGTGACGTCACTACCTGTCTAGTTCACTCTCCTAACTCGACTGTCTCTACCTTCGCTTACGTTACGCTTCTTATCGTTTCGTCCGCCATGTACTCCGCCTTTTGCACGATTTGCGGAGGCAGGAAGTCCGCCTCTAAGGATCCGCACTTGTTATGTAGGAAGTGTAAGGACCTTTGCGAAGAGGAGTACCGTTGCATCGAGTGCGCTCCTCTCTCCGAATCGGAGTTCCACGCGTACGTTTCCGCCATACGCAAGTCTGTGGCCGATAGGGCTTCGCTTCAGAAGCGTGCGTCGTCAGCTCAACGTAGGGAGATGTCTCCCATTCGTCATCCTTCTCCGGAGGAGGACGTAGACATTGTCCTCACGGAACGGGCGGATGAATTCGACAGGGAATCGTCGGTCCTGTCCGAACCGCTAGGGGGTCGAAGGATTCGCGCTTCTCCCCTCCGCCGTCGTGTTCCAGTTCTCGTCCGCGAACTCGCCCGTTGTCCCCTCCTTCGCCAGACAAGCGGTTGTCTCCGCTTAGGCTTAAGGTTGGCGGACCCACTACGCCCAAGAGCGAAAAGAAGAAGTCCAAGAAGGCTAGGTTTGACAAGGTCAATCCGACCCTCCTTCTGGCATCCGTCAAGGATATGGTCTCTTCCTTGCTCGATGCGCGTCTGGGTCCGCGGACCTTACCCACTCACACTACGACTACGCTACCGTGTGAACCCAATGCGGATGTCGTACCTCAGGGTTCGCGTTCTACGTCCGCTAGGGCCTCCGCATCCGCGACCCCATCGCGTACCCCTCACACCCTACGCGTCGTCACGGTGGTGATTCCTCGCCGGACTCGCCGGAGCGTGACGTCCGCTACGTCGACGAGTCGAACCCTCCGTTCATCAGTATAGAAACGGAGGCTGAGGGTACGGGGTTGTCGGAGGATCCGCCAGTGGTTGACGCAATCGCTATGTTATCCGAAGTGGCTTCGTTCGCGGAGGTTCCACTTAGTCAAGTCAGCGTGGCAGGTCCGCTTTCAACTCTCTCGATTAGCTATCGGAAGATTTGTTGTGTCTAACGCTACGCTACTTAGGTGAGGGATGGCAGGCGTCGTCGGTGAGAGCCAAAGGGCTAGATAAGCGAGTGTTGGGGGTGTACCTGAGGTCATTGATGCGTACAAGGCCGCTGACCTGCCTCCTCCTTCGCGTTCCAACCCGCATGAGATCCGTGCAGTGTCAGCCACGATGGCTTACCACTGTAACATCGCGGTCTCGGGCTAGCTCAGTCGGTAGAGCGCGAGACTCTTAGTCTCGCGGTCGTGGGCTCGAGCCATCAATCAACACCAACATGTCTGCTATCCTGTCTGTCCTCAGGAAGAGATCGCCAGTGTTGGATGTGTCGGTCCTCAAGGACCTCATTAAAACATTCCGTTTGGTTGACGGCAGGTCCAGGCTTCGTCCACCTGAGTGGGACTTAGCCATTGTGCTCAACCACCTTCGCTCCGATACGTGAACCGCTCTCCGACGTGTCCCTTCTCCCTCTCACAAGCAAGGTCTTTTTTCTGGGGGCTATGGCCTCCGCAGCGCGGATTTCGGAAATCCATGCGTTGCAGGCGGACCTTCTACGTTATGAGGTCAGGGAGGGGGGGATCGACCTCTCTTGAGTTGGCTCCCGACTTTGTCTGTAAGGACCAGGCAGCTTATGAAGCTGGCCGTACGTTCTCTATCACGGTTCTGGGTTCTGACTCAGGAGATCTCTCTCTGTGTCCGGTGAGAGCCTTGAGGGTGTACACGCAGCGTACCAGCAGGCTGAGGGATGGCAGGCGTCGTCTGTTTCTTGCCTCACTCACCGAGGAGCACCAAGGAGCTTGATAAGCGAGCGTTGGGGGTGTATCTAAGGTCGGTGTTTTGGTCGGAAGTTGAGTGGCAGGGTTGTCTCTTCGATCCGCTCAGCGGTAGAGATCGTATCTCCCGGGCTGTACCTTGTCCTCACCACAAGGTGGAGGACTTGTAGGTTAGCTTACACTCAAGGTTCGTCGCTGGTCTCGTCACTACCACGTATATACAGACAGTAGGTCTAGTCAACAGATAGGTATTTAAATAATAGTACGTTTTTGAGTAAACGTAATTATTTATACTTACCTGTTGACTAGACCTACGCTCTAGGCCCTCCCGTCCTCCCCTCTTGGTCTGTCTTGCCTTTTTGGGACTTCGGAGAGTGAACTAGACAGGTAGTGACGTCACGAGACCACCTGGACTTACCGCCCTTGGATAAGGGACTTTACGCACCCCTTCTCCACTGGTTCAAGGTCGGCTGTGTTAAGGTTGAAATAGCATACCTATTAGGAGGTAGGCATAGTAGGTCTAGTCAACAGGTAAGTATAAATAATTACGTTTACTCAAAAACGTACTATTATAATAGCAAGGCGCTAGTAGAAAGTTGTTTTTATAAATGCGTTGTTCCGTTTACCATTTGAAAACCTGTCTACTGACTGTGAGCGTTGTACAAAACCGGTTATACTTAAATGAGACACGTAATGATATAATAACTTTACGTATTGATGCGTTTACTTAATGATATGAATCTATTTCCTAATATAATGGTGTTATTTACAATTTGTTCCTCAAGTCATATTTAATACTATACAAATGTTCATTTAGTCATTTGATATTTAATGAATTCTATTATATTAACCGTCTAAAGTGTAAACATATAAATAAAATTAGATGATTTTTTTATCGCCATACACGTTACTATCCTCACTATATATGCATAAGTTGACAAATGTTACATACCACGATTTGCAAGGTGGTTGACAACTGTCCCGGGTCCATTCGAGTCCTGATTGCCCCACGTCCAGTTAGGACCCCTGACAACCCTACTTCCCAGAGGGAACAATCGTCCTCCTTTATTGCAGATATTGTTGAAAACATCTGTTGAAGGTGATTCCCTCATTTCCTTTGATTTCAGAAATTCCACAACAAGATCTTTCACTTCATCCTAAAATATATATTATTAACAATCATTATAGAAGTGACTGAATACTTACAAAACACATTTCATTGACGGTTACTTAATAAATTTGAACCAGCAATGTTAGAAATTAAAACTTTTTATTGGTATGTTGTGAATATTGTGTAACATCATCAGTAAATGGATGTCTATCAGTCACAAGTTGTTGGGACATAATTATCCAAAATTTACATACCTTGTCCTTAGCGTTCATTTCGTTTCCAAATATACAAATAAATGTATCCAAGTCTGAAATACTTTCGCTGCCCTCCATGGCTTTCAACACATTGCTTGCAATAATCTGAATATAAAGAGGCTAAGTGTAGGCAAATCTAAAACGGCATAACTATGAAAGTCACATATTTTCTCAATCAGGGGTAATCCAATAAGGATATTAATATTTCATTAAATTACAGTATCACGAAAAACACTTGGATGGATAAACCTAACATTGTTATCATATTCTGTTATGTTTAATAATAAAATTATAATTAATGTGACACGCATGTATGATTCTCTTCCCACAGAGGTTAGTCCCTTCAGATTTCCGATCCTAACCTCTGTTCTATCTCGCTTGCAATCGAGGGCACAAATGGAGTGTCCTGATTGGTTGCAATTGAATTTAGGTCTGCAATCAGCGACGCCATTGTAGAAGTTACATTTGCCAATGCCAAGTCATTATGATGAAATAAACATAAGGTAAAGTTTTCTCGTTTAATGTGTTTTCCTCGAAATGACATATTCGAAGGACAGGAGGAAGGAAGGACACGCTAATGAGCAAGACCCTTAAGAGTCATATCTTAGAAGTCACTCGGTCAACATTGTTGTAACTATTATAACCTCCAGCAAGGTGAGAGCGCAGATCTTACCCTGTTTTTCTGAAAGTGACACAGCTGTTGAATGTCATGTGCCTCCATTATTTTCCCTTTGCTGAACTTTGCCATGGATCCCAGGAATGTCTACAAAATAATCATTACGCAAAATAATGCTTTATACTTTTAATTTACACGTTCACATTGAATATAAAAAAGTATGGGATCATGGAAAACTAGGCAATTAATTAAAATCATCATTTACTTTTCCTAAAGAGCATCAGGAAAAAAAGGAAATCATGTTGATGAATAGAATATAAAAATTATGAAAACTACCGAATTCCAAAACAATATGTTAATCAATTGAGCAATGCACATATGATGGGGTAAAGCATGAGAATAGTATACAATGAGGATTTGCAATACAGACATGAGGGGAGTAAGTACTTGAGTGGTGAATAAACAGTGGTCTGTTTGAGGATGTAAATACAATTTATGAAAGACCTGCAAGTATTTATGTTTATCAATATAAAATTGAATAATGTGATTGTCGCCATAACCACAAAACAAACTGATAGTAAAAAGAAATGATAAACAAACACATCAATTCATATGATAAGAAAACAGTAGCGATTACTTACTCTGTCAGCCTTGCCAACCGGAATCCATATATATTGTACAACACCGCTTTCAGCTAGCGTATCCCCGTAGTCCCTGATCTTTAATGTCACTCGGAGTCGTTCCTTTATAACATATAAAGTGAGACGTGTATGTAGGAAAAAAAAGGTAATTAAACAAAGTCATTTAAATTAACTTCACGTGCGTTATGGCGAAATAAATTGTCTGTGATACACTGATGAAGTTATAAAGTTTACTATAAAGAAAACTAGGAACACTGACGTATAACAAGAGTCATCAGAAGATGACATATCCCACCGGTCCCACATAATTTGTAAAACACATCTTTGACAGATAATTGTATATCTACTACTTCAGTTAGTGGGTAATACACATGCTGAGTTCAGATATGATAAAGGGTTTTGGAGTTCTGCTCCTGAGCAGACCTATTTCTGAACAAAGTCCAAATCAAACACATTTCTATGAAAACGGTAAAAAAAAAACATTTCAGAAATCAGAAAATATCAAAAGGCACCACTTCAGTTACGGGGAAATACACATGCAAAGTTTCAGGAAGATATGATGAAGAGTGAAATGAACCTGTTTCTGAACAAAATCCAAATTCAACACGTTTCAATGGCAACAGAAACAAATTAAAGTTTCAGAAATCTCAAAATATCAAAAGGCACCACTTCAGTAGGTGGGTCACACACATGGGAAGTTTCAGAAATATATCATGAACGGTTTTTGAGTTCTGCTGCTGCAACAAACCTAACCCTGCATTTTCGAAACGTTTCGATGGAAAAGAAAAACAATTAATTTTTAAAAACCTGAACATATCAAAAGGCACAACTCCAGTAAATAGGTAAAGCATGTGCAAAGTTTCAGAAAGATATGATGAGTGTTTTTTTAGTTCTGCTCCGGAAACGATCATATCCCTGAACCGAGTTCAATTTCAACACGTAGCGCAAGCGGAACGAGGCCCGGGAACCAGGTTGATGTGATTGTTTCTCTCAATATGACTTTGTCAAACTAATCCAAAACACAATCCACATGTTGTAGGTATTCGAGAATATTCAAATGAAATACACCACACGACACTTGCTGGGTATATTATAAATAGCAATTTAATACTTGATAGGCCTTCTCAGTACGTGTATTTCGACCCATTACAAGTATTTTCGGAAGTAATTGATTTACACAGCATTGCAGGTAGTATATAGACAGCATGTATGACGAACCAACATTGTACAATGTATAAGTATTATATTTTCATATACATGTACATTTACTTCACATGAGACCTTCAACATTAAAATATGTATACTGACATCTCCGACACTTACAATAAAAAACGAAGAATTTGTTTTATAATAGTAAAACAAATAGGCCGATCCCCCCTCCCAGACCTCAAAACGTAGAAGGTCCGCCTGCAACGCATGGATTTCCGAAATGGTCACCAGAAAAAAGACCTTGATGGTGAGAGGGAGGAGGGGTACGCCAGAGAGTGGTTCATACGTATCGGAGCGAAGATGGTTGAGCACATTTGCTAAGTCCCACTCAGGGGGACGAACCTTCGTTCTGCCGTCCACGGAGCGGAAGGTTTTAATCAAGGCCCATGAGGACCGACACAACTAACCCTGGCGACCTCTTACCGAGGTGAGGTGAGTTAGGGTTAACGCCACTTACAAGAATATTTCACTTATATCGCGGCTGCTAGTATTACGGCAGGGAGAAAGCCCACAACACCATATGGCTATGCATTGCGGTGAAACCTGCGAGCAACGGCTGGACTAGCGAACCATGGGTGATACTGCACTGAAGTTTAGTGTAGCCTGCACCCAAAACTTACTGCATTCTCTACTAGAGACAAAAATGCCGTGCCGCTGGCGGGATGCTTGGCAAAGCGAATGCTTGGCGAAGCGAATGACCGGCGAAGCCTACGCGAGAGACTTTCCCTTCCCGCGCGGGAGCTAAGTCCCCTTCAGAACAAAAGGAAGCCTTCCTGGCTGCCGACGAACGGGGTCCCGACACGCTGACCTGACTGAGTGGTACCTCCGCGAACGAGGCCATCTCCGACAGCCTTGGGACTGAGTCGATAACCAGCGGATCCTCCGACAACCCCACACCCTCCGCATCCGACACTTTATTGATGAACGGAGGGTCCGAGACATCAACGAAGCGGACGTCACGCTCCGCCGAGTCTAGCGAGGAATCCCGGGTGGGCAACACCACCGTGACACGACGCATAGGGGTGTGAGAAGCCCGCGAGGAGGCAGCGGACCCGGAGGCCCTTGAGGACATGGGACGCGAACCCTGAGACACGCAGTCCGCATTGGGTTCACGATCTAGCGTAGTAGCGGGGATCGTGAGACTAGGCAAAGCCAGCGGACCCAACCGAGCATCCAGCAATGAAGAGACCCTGTCCTTAACGGACGCAAAATGGAGGTCCGGATTGCCTTGGTCAAACCTATCCTTCTTGGCCTTCTTCTTCTTGCTCTCGGGTGTGGAGGGTCCGCTGACCTTACCTGACCTGACCGCTGACATACGCCTGTCTGGCGAAGGGGGAGGCGACGTACAAGTCTGCGGACGAGAACGCAAACGCGAAGGGGGAGAGAGCGAATCTCTCAACCCCTAGCGGAGTCGGAAGAACCCGGCGACTCCCTGTCTAAATCATCCACCTGTTCCGTAAGTACAATGTCTACCGCCTCCTCGGGAGACTAGTGACGAATGGAAGAGTTGAATAACCGGCGAATCACTGACGCGAAACACCTAGGTAGCAAAGCGTCCTAAGTCGATCTAATTACACAAAGCGCGAGTCCGCGGATGAGAACATGAACGCGAACGCGAAGGGGGAGAGAGCGAATCTCTCAAACCCCTAGCGGAATCGGATAAGACGACGCACGTTTCTGAAGCTAAGCCCTATCGGCCACGGACTTGCAATGGCCGTGACATCCCTCCGCAATTCGTGCAAAAAGCGGAGTACATGGCGGAGCAGGCGAAACACTACAACACGTGACGTAGACGAAGGTAGTGACAGTCGAGTCACTTACGCAGGAGAGCGAAAGACGAGACCCTCGCACGCGTACCGTAGACGAGGTGAATCACTAACGCGAGACACTTGAGTAGCGTAGCGTAAGAACAACAACTCTTCCGATAGTTAATCGAGAGAGTTGAAAACAAAGGCTTTGAACTCGAAGAGAAAGGTAGTGACAGTCGAGTCACTTACGCAGGAGGGCGAACGACGAGACACTCGCACGCGTAGTGTAGACGAGGCGAATCACTAGACGAGTCGAATCACTTACGCGAGACACTTAAGTAGCGTAGCGTAAGGACCAACAAACTCCTCCGATAGTTAATCGAGAGAGTTGAAACAAAGGCTCTGAACTCGAAGAGAACAAAGTCAATATCAAGTAATGATTAGTCAAGATAAGTGACTGGCGAACCAGCTTACACTGATTAAGTTAACCACTTACGAGACGAGACTAATCAAATAAACAAACCAAAGGCGAAAGACTAATGAAACGAATGACAAGCGAAGTGAATGACAGACGAACCAAGTCACTGGCGAGACGATGCAAGTCAAATCGAATCGTGCCTAACGCAAGCGACGAGCCTAAGGCGATAGACTGGCGAAGCGAGTGCCTGGCTTACGCGAGGCACTGGCGAGACGATGCGAGTCAAGTAGAATCAAGCCTATGGAGGATGACTGGCGAAGCGAATGATTGGCGTAGCGAGTCACTTGCGAGACGAAGCGAGTCAAGTTGATTCGACCTAAGGCGATAGACTGGCGAAGCGAGTGACTTGCGTAAGCGAAACACTGGCGGGTAGATGCGAGTCAAGTAGAATCGAGCCAAAGGGGAATACTGTCGAAGGGGGGTTCGCCGCGTAACGAGTCAAGTTGATTCAACCTAAGGCGATGGACTGGCGAAGCGAGTGACTGGCGTAAGCGAGACACAGGCGGGTAGATGCGAGTCAAGTAGAATCGAGCCAAAGGCGAATGGTAGGCGAAGCCAATAACTGGCGAAGCGAATCACTGGCAAGACGAAACGAACCCCACTGATTCAACCTAAGGCGATGGACTAGTGAAGCGAGTGACTGGCGTAAGCGAGACACTGTCGAGTAGATGCGAGTCAAGTAGAATCGAGCCAAAGGGGAATGACTGGCGAAGGGTACACTCGCGTAGTGATAAGCTAGGCGAGTGACTGGCAAAACGCGTAGGTAGTTGATACGGACCGAAGGCGTATGACTGGCGGACGCGAATGACAAGCGAAGCAAGTCACAGGCGTATGGCGAAGCGAGTCAACAACCAACAGTCGAAGGTGACTGGCGGAGGGTACGCCTTACAAGGCGTGCGAACCGAAGCAGTCAATGAAGACAGGTGAGAGAAACACAAAGACACGAGCTGCACGTGCAAGGCAAGCAGCCACCTCTCGGGCAGCCACACATCCAGCACATGTCAACAAGGCCCTTGTACCCCAACACCAACTAAAACAGATTGTTAAACAATCTTCTAACGACGAATTGTAGATATAGCAGTTGAAAATATCCCTCAAAATAGTAAGAGATAGCTAGCAAGTTAGCAACAAAGTCGCTAAAAATACCCAGTCTCAGAACAAAACAAACACGTCTGTCTTGCTCTGCAACTAATAGGAGAGTGACCTGAACAGGTAGTGACGTCACGAGACCACCTAGACTTACCGGCCCTTGGATAAGGGATTTTACGCACCCCTTCTCCACTCTTCAAGTTCGTCTGTGTTAAGGTTGAAATAGCATTACCTATAGGAGGTAAGGCAAAGTAGGTCTAGTCAACAGATAGGTATTTAAATAATATACATGTATACAACTTTGTCATATACAGTATAGGCAACGTTTAATAATATCGTTGTCAAGTGATGATACTTGCCAATTGTCACCTGTCATCATACAATATGTAAAAAGCAAGTGTCTCTCTTTGAAAGACAAAGGCTGTAACTATTGGGTCATTTTGAATTTCCTTCTTTAAGTATACACTCCCCTTTTATCAGTTGATCAACGCTAATGATGTTAATACACTATCAGTTATTATTTATTGATGTACCATGAGTATGTTGTAACTGTCGTCATTGAATCACGTATGACAATTATATAAAATGTATACTGAACGATTAAATAAACGAGACTCATAAATCAAACGCAGAAGACAAGATTAAATAGAATAGTTACACATTAAATAAAAACATTGTTTAAAGGGGCAGAAGCACGTTTTTTTGCAATTTTATTTTTTCAAATTTCCCATTTATAATGATAGTTTATGTCATTTATATTAACTTAAACGAGTAAAACATCTTAGAAAACAAACCAATTATCCGTAGTGATAATAACGGTTTTGCGTATAAAGCAAAAATTGCATGGCGGCCATTTTAATGTGAACACATTTTATTATTTCGAATTACAAAAACCATTAGGGTGTTAGGGTGTTTGTCCTTGGTATAAAGTATGTCATAAAAGAATCTACAACCTTTTGAAGTTTTTACTAAATTTAACTGTCATTCCGAAACATGTATGCATCTGATTGGAATGGAAGAACAAAGGTTTAAAGTTTGTTTTCAAGATATAGGTAGAATATGAAATACGTAACTAAAATCCAAAACTCTACCTTTAATACAGTATTTTTCTTTTAAAGATTTTATTGATAAAGGACCAGTTTCATCACATATATCACTGATATTCACAATACCTTTCTCTGCCCAATTCTGTATGAAAGGAAATGGATTTTTAAAATTGTGGTTAAACCAAAGTGGTTGGGATATAATATCATTAATCTTGTTTGAGTCATCATAATGTTTCATGTGAAACCTTTTTCAGGCTTTAAGAACATCCTGCCAGAAAGGATTATCAATATTAAAGAGGGTTTCAGAATTAGCACCAAAATTTTAAAAATATCAAACGGTATATTGCATGGATTATTTTTTTTCAAAGTTTTTCAAGTAAAACCTTAATTCGAAAATTTTCAATGCATCAATACAAATATCTGTGTCAATCATTCTCAATCCCCCTTCCTCATAGTTGTGTTTCAGAGTACTTCCCTTTATTTTATCATTTTTATCATTCCAAATGAATTTATGAAATTTTCTATTGAAGTAATAAAGTCTGTTGGAGAAGAATGTTAGAGGCTTTATTACTGTTATTTTACCAATTAAAGTTAAATGTCTTTTCCGCCACGATGCTAGGAGTCCATTAATGTCTTCCAGTCTCTTTTTTGTGTTGATTACCCATAGCTCTTCAAGATCTGGTGTAAATCTAATACCAAGTACATCACCCGTTACCCATTCAATATTCATGTCTCTACATATCCTCTCATTAGATTTAGCTTTTGATCCAATCCAGATTGCTTTTGATTTGTCAAAATTAATTTTCAAACCAGACATTTCATAAAATCTATTAATTTTATCTATCGAATTCTAGCAGTTGGTGTAATAGAAAGACAAGGATATATTTATGGATTGTCAATAGGAAAAATAAGTGTCTCGGCCATCCCACTCAAAACCATCATCAAGGTGAATGGTAGGAAATAAGCCCAAAAACAACAACAACCTAAGTTTACAACATTAGCTGCGACTGCGGCAGCAACTACATTGGGGAAACATCAAGACCGCTCAACATACGCATCACAGAACACAAAACATCAACAACCAAGGGAGACAACAAATCAGCCTTTTCGGAACACATCACCAAATTTCCACAACACCACATCCATTGGGACACTGTCAAAACACTCGCAAAAAACAAACATGACTACACTCACCGGCGTTTTGCTGAAGCCGTGCATATTGTTAGACATAAGCCCTCTATGAATAAGGATCAAGGCTATTTCATCCCAATCAGCTTACAACCGCTTAATCCAAAAATGTTTAATCCAATCTACTCACTCTGGCTTCCACCTCCACCCACTAATTGGTACCCTTACCCTGCCTTTGTCCTCTCATCCGCCAACTGGCTAATTAACTTACTACTCTCTCGTTTCCTTGTTATCACAGCTTCACTTGTTCAACCATTTATGTCATTGTTATCTCATCTTGTTGTATTTGTTATCTCTTTATCATACCAACATGTATCCTGTATATAACCTGCTGTTTCAACATCTCTTCCATATGCTTGATAACAGTATAAGGATCTATACCGAAAAGTCGCCATTGTGAAATAAAGAAGTTGAACATCCATACATATATCATTGTCTTTGTATTGTATAACTCAAATTGATAAGTGTGGGAAGTATATAAAGGTTGTTGCGATGGAAACCGTAAAACAAGGTTAAAATCGACAAAAGGCACATCTATATGATATGTGGAGATAATGTACCAAATTTGGCGAGGATTAGCCAAGAGTTCTGCTCCGGAAACAAACCCTAACCATCAAAATTGGTACCAAAATTGATAACACAATTTCTTGTTTAAAAGCTGAAGTGCCAAAAAGGGGGGACAAAATTTGCTGAAAATTGGTCAAGTAGTTTTAGAGATCTGCTCAGGAAGCAATGACAACGCTGACGCTGACGCCGACGCCGACGCCAACCTGCTTAATTAAATTGTTTGAACCACTTAATCTTATTGATTTGTTATTTTCGTATTTGAAAAGGACATTCATAATTTCAATAAAGTGAAAGAGCGATAAAGCGAAGGAGCGACAAAGCGAAAGAGCTATATAGCGATTTATTACCCATATGGTTGAAAATATCCGAGTTAATATTATTGATATTACCACATATGTACATATCACGTTTGCCTAGCAACCATTGTTTCCCCGCGACATCCCGTTTATCGTCGTCTGTGACGATTGTTCTTGACGTAACTGTAGTGTGCCTGCGCAAGAAAAGTGAGCCGTTTCCTGAATAATTTTACGCGATTTAAATGGATTTGAATGGGTAAAAGGAATTTATTGTATATAGTCATATGACTTTTACAAAACACTTGCAAATTTGAGTATGACCCTCGCTGTCGCTCGGGATATACAAAATAAATCACATTCTTTTCGTGAGAATAACAAGGCACACCTCTATCTCTATATATCATATTGCTGCACGACAGAATGATATGGCATTCATTGTTTTTATATTTAGAGAATATCGCTTTGTCATTCAACATTAACGCTTTGTCCCTTTGTCGTGTGACAATATCAATTTGTCGTGTTGTTATATCACTTCGGCGTGCGAGTATATCATTTCGACCTATGCTATATAGCTTTATCGGCTGTTACCAGAGCGATTTCCCCTTTCAGGAATCATAGTGATCAGTTCTAGAGATATCCTGCTGACAAGGGTAAACTAACACAGTCACGAAACTCTACAAGAACCTTATAACTCACCGTGTTGAACCTATGTACAAATTATGAAAGAATCCAGGGAATAATTATTGAGTTATTCCAATTCGTCATTCGAAGGACGTACGCACGCTGGCAACTGCTATATAATCCCCCATTTCGCTAGCTAATGACTGTTGGGTGCTGTGAATGAGGGTTACATACAATGTATCATTGGCTAATCATACCTGGTTATCTGGGTACAAGGCCTGCCCAGTCGTCTCATCAACGGGTGCTGAGGGTCGACCAGCGGTCATCACTATTACCTTCATCGCCACAAATGGGCTGGTAGGTATATTTCGTTGCTCTGTTTGACCAAATGCAAAATTGAATTACAGACAGTAAGATATCTTTGGCCTAAGTACTTTTCAAAACATGAATTCTCCCCCGTTCCCTACATATACTACTATAAATCCAAACAGAGCTACATTTAAATTCCTCATTTCAACATCAGACTTAGCAAGCAATCTATCAAAAGTGTTTAAAATATAAGTTTGCACTGTACAAACATGTTTTCTCATGTTTAATGTAACAACCTCAACTGAAATTGAATTGATTAAGTATATCATCTATTTATCATACAATGGATGGTGTTCTCGGCAGGATAAAGGCAACGGATATTTTCGGTATCCGTTGGGGTCATATACGGATAAAGATGCAAATTACAGAGCTCAAGTGACGGAACTTCTTTTGAAAATAATGTCACAAGCATCAACATTTCGAACGCCTGTAATAACCGTAACAGTTGTAATAGCTTCATGTAAATATACATACTTCATTTCATATATATCTACATTAAGTTGAGAAATGACAAAACAAACATAGTGCAATGCATATACTACGGAAAACAATTATTACGATCAATCAGTGCCAAAACATGTTCATCGCGAGTTGATAACTACCCAGTAAACACCTTTATAAATACTCACAGGTAGCAAAGGCAGGTTGAGTTACATATGCATAACGTCAATCTTCACTGTTCCATAATGTAACTTTGTAAAGGGGATTTTAGAATTCGCTGCCTAACATTCAGTTTAGCTCTCTATGTGATATGTGAGTCGCCATTTGCAACTGGGAGGAAGGGGAGCAACTCTCGCCCCTTCAAGATGGACTCCGAGTCCCCTACACTCATGATAACATGAGAGCGAATAGGACGCGAGTTCGAATTCGCTGTCCTCAATTTAAATATTTAACATTTGAAAAACGTTTTAAAACATGGAAAATTAAGATCATGCCAAAAATAACGATAATGTTCATAATGTTTTGTGTCATTTTACTGTGAGAATAACACGCAGTTCATTTGCATATATCAATACGCGTAGTTACAGTAAAGTTCAACTTTGAAATTAATGTTGTCCTGCTGTCATGTCGTGCTGTTGTCATGACATTGTATGATAAATAAGTTATCATGCTCGTGTGTTTTGGGAGGTAAATAGCCTGCATTAGGAATAACACAATGTATTTAGCTCGCCAAGGCTCGCAAAATATAATGTTTATTCCTAATGCAGGATATTGACCATCCCAAAACACACTATCATGATAACCTCTATTTATCATTTCATCATTCATAATTTATTCTTTAAATGTCCCTTTGAAGTGGCAATTATTTAACATATACTAAGTTGAAACGGTGCAGGTATGACCGACATGGGAAGTGGTGGAATTTCAATCTTGTCAGCTGGAGCTTTTTTTCCTGGTCAAGGTCTTGTACCTAAACCCGTTATGTTGATGCACTTGTGATGTTGTTGATGGAGTTGATGGACTGGACCACTTAAAGCTGCTTGGTTTGCCAGTCGATACGCTTCTTCATTGCCCTTGATGCCCACATGACTGGAGCAAGACTTGGAGTCTGTCAAATCACAAATGTTTGCATCTTCGTCACTTGCAGCGCTACATTATTGGATCTTCTGGAGAGCTGTAACGAAAGCCACCAGTTCTGCTTCAAGGATTGATGAAGAAGGGAGCGAAATGATGATTTCTCTCCTCTCGGCAGAAAAGTACACTCCTGCACCTGCAATGCCTGTATCTAGTGATAGGGAGACATCTGTGTAGATCTTGTGGTGGTCTACGTACTTGGTGTTGATCATCTCCAGGGTTGAATGTAGTAGTAAGACTGGAGTGTCAGACTTTGTGTCTTTGTCCGGAAGGTCTGTGATACTCGTGGACTCCATTCCCATGGGAGCGTCACATTAATCACAGCAGTGAACAAAACTTAAGAAGAAATCTATAAGGTTCATCTCACGAAGAATGTTAGCTCTTGCATAGCAACTATTTGGGCTTGCGGCAGGATGTAGGTGGCCGGGTATCTTCTTTGACAGGAAGCGGCATGCTACACACTTCTTTGTAACGCAAGAGTTGATGTAGAGATCCAGGGGCAGAATGTCTGCTTCTATTTCCATGGTGTCTATGGGTGTTGTCCTCAGTGCACCGGTCATTAGGCGTAGAGCTTTATTTTGGACCTGTATGTTGAGTGAGCATCTATTGTGATGTCTGACATGATGTATTCACAAGTTGGGGAGTAAAAAGTTTTCTTGATGGTGATGCCAAAGGTGTTTCTTGCTACAATGCAGACTCCACCTCCTTCAATGTCTGGTCTGGTTGCTGATTATGTATCCTGGTATTTTGATCGCCTGTGAGTCATCCTTGGGTAGTCTGGTTTCGCATATGTAAGTTATGTCTACCTTCTGTTCTCTTTGAATTCATCAATTTGTTTCTCAGCGATTGGGCGTTCCATTGAAGAATCTTCAAAGGTGGACAGGGTTTATTCTCTTCTGAAGGGTGCTCGTTGGTAATTTCTAGTTGTGGAGGGAGACTAGTTTCCAAAGTTGTTTCTTCTGCTGTTGAGTTGGTCTGGTGGTTTTTCTCTTGATGACCATCTGTCTTTCTTTGTATTACCCATTGAGGAGAAGTAAGGGAGTCTGTTTTCTTTGCATTTGGACTTGATGTGATGTCTGTTGCCTCTTTCCTGTTGGTGCATGTTACTTCTATTCGTTTTCCTGTGTTTGTGCCTCTATGGAACATTTGGAATCGCTTTGGGATGTTCAAGATGTTGCGAAGAGCTTTTATGGCCTCCTTGGATGTGTTGCGTACTTTGAACGAGATTTGAACTTTGATTTTTTTCTGCACGTTCCGATTTGCATGTAGTTTTGGGCTTGATTGCTCCTGGATTGGGTGGTGGATCAACTCGCTTGTTTTGAGAAGTCCTGGATGGTATGTGCTTGTCACACTTCTTGATATGCTTGTCTAGGCAGGATTTGTACTTGTACTCTTTGTTACAATGACTGTACTTGAGGGATGAGGTCTTAGATCCAGGTGGGTGACCTTTATAGTGTTCACTGTGTTTGGTGAATGCTCTACAGTTCAGCCTGGAGCCGCAAGGAGGCACTGTTTAAGTATTGCCTGTGGATAGGTTATGTACTGGCAGGGAAGACTTACGCACTCGGCTTCCTTTTTGCCAGACTGCTAGCCAGCGTTGCAGCTGTAAGCTAGAGAAACATGAATGCACTACAAGCTACATACTACAGACACATTACACAGACCTGTGAATACACACCAACACACAATTATTTAACATATATAAGTTATCACATGTTTCAGTACATTATTTAGAACGTTATTTTCTGCAAGAATTAGTACATGTATACATCACTGTATAATATATATACTAACCATCAGACAGACACGCAAGTGAAAGCATAGCAGCGTGATGTAGCGGTGCAGTTCCCCCACATGTTAATGAATCTGAAATGTACATTTCAAAATAGTTATAGCATGCTTTTGTACTTTATGTAAATATAAAACATATTGGCATACCTAGTCAATGAATTACATAATAATAGGAATACGCATCTGAGTCCTATGTGCCTGATATTCTAAAGTAAACTACATCTACATAGATGCTGATGATGAAAGAATCAGAGGACACACATATTTTCAAAATTGTCAATGAATAAATATACTTTTAATAAATACAACTCAAAAACTATTAATCTTACCAACGATTTCCCTCAAGACTTCATAATCATTTGTTGGAAAGTGTAGTATTTTAGCTTGTCCTCCAAATGACACAATTCCAATATTTTCTTCAATGCCACTTTCAGCTGCAATTTCCTCCACGCCTACAATTAACAACCGATCGTTGAAAATGCTAAATGAAAAATCAAATAACTGTCAAAACTACAAATGTTAATCTTTCCAGCGATTGCTTTTCTGTACACAAGCACAGGGAATGGTTATTTCAAAGCATATACGCCGCTCCTTAATTCATCTATGTTTTTCTCTATAAGTTGATGTATATGGAATCACAGGAGTTGTTGTGATGATACTAATCGTGACGAAAGAAAATGAAACAACAAATTGTATGGTAGAATTTGACTTTCTTAGAAATGATATGGTTCACAACTCAATAATAATTTGGCCAATTGTTTTATCAATTTCATCTACTGAAAACATGCTTTTAAATGTTTTTCGTCTCAATATCAGCTTGTATATGTTGTAACATCATGTTAATTTGTAGAGTATCTAAGTTTGAAGTTAGTTAAATGATACCTGATATGAATGTATGAACAGCTGTTTTCATCTCTTCCAATGTCCCTGGCGAAATGTTATGAGATGTGTCCAAACATAACATCGTGTCTGCATACTGGCCTGCTTTCATGACTGTGTGCTTATCTGAAAATAAATAAAATAAAATATGTTTTTTATTCTTACTTTAATACATGTACTATAGCCGCATAACAATCATATTATAGTTCAAAGTTCGCAATGTCGCAGTACTTTCCAATTGAAACTTCTCGATAGATATGTATTCGCACAAACGTTTCTTTACCAAAGAGAGCATAAGATGATGCTAAAGTTCAGATATTTGTTTCATATGAATACATGTTGTGTAAGAAGGTCTGTACACTATTAGTAAATAATTTGATCAATACTGTTATATAAATGGCATGTATTGTGTGAATAATTAACCCCTTTAGTACACATTAGTAGGAGAAATATAACATGATTATATTTGGAATAACACTACCTTCAATAGTACAAGTTCTTGTACTTTTTCGGGTCGAGTCCCAAATGGGTTCGAACTCACACCAGAGTAAGGCAACTATCGCCAGCACTGACCGTACCAGCAGCTTACCACACGACCATTTCGCCTTCTTACAGATCCTTATAAGTATCATTCCTGATTCTATTCTTTCCAAAAAAGAGCCCATAGAAAATGAGAGTTTCATATAGTTTCTCATAGGCTCCGTTTAAATATTTTATAAAATCTTCATATTTTACAAAAAGTCTGAGCGTATGGCTTCATTAGCATATGTATCAAATAATTATTGGATGAATCGTTTTAATGAGTATCGAAAGCTATTTCGAAATCCATAACAGGGAACAGACTAAGTCTAGAATTGTTGGAAACGTTTGTTTTGTTGGCATAGGTCATCTTCAGTAGTCATAAAACCTTGTTGATTGCCATGAATTAGGAAATCGGTTGTGTGTGTTAATATACAATTGGAAGTACTATTATTTTTAGATGGAATTTGGAAGTGTGAAAGGTCTCCAATTTTTTAAGAATAATGTAGTGTTATTCAAAAACTATAACAATGAAAAGAGAAGGTCAAATAATTTCAACACAACATTATATATGATGATATACATGAAACTATCTTCAGGCAGATTTTTTCCCTCATGTACCTTTTGCAACAACTTTATGCAGTTTCCTCATAAACCTGGATTCAGCATTTTCTTCTCCGAAAACAGCTTCCATTAAGGAATCTAAAGTGGCTTCATCAAGACCACCGGTCACATCCTGCAGCTGGGTATGTTGATCAATTGACCTAGTGTGAATACATAAGTGTTTATATTATTACATCCATTCTATTGTGTTTAATGAAAATATACACATTATGTACGCTAAGTATTAGTAAGTAACTTTATCATATTGTTACATCAGGTAAGGTCTAGGTATTTATGAATAACCCTAACGCTTAAAAGAAATAAATAATCATTGTCTACGTCAGATTGATTAACAAGTAGTAAACAATATTATAAAAAAAGGTTTACAGTTGATACGTGTATTAATTTTAAACACATGGTTTACACAGGACTTACGTTGGAGGATGATGGTCGTAGGATTGAATACCTGGAGGAGAACGTTCTGAAAATGACTGAGAAACATTTTCTCCTCTCAAATGATTTGGAAATGTCTCATCGAAGTCTCCAGAGGCCTCGGGGATAGTTTCTACATTCCCCTCATCTCCTGGAGACTCGTCTTGTGCACTCAGGGTATACGTAACAGTTACTGTATCCTGCTTATCATAGGTAGTGTCTTTACTCCGGCAGAGCGATGATGCTTCTTCTGATGGTGGAGACTCAATCCTTTCTGAGTTCGTTTCAAAGTCATTTCTCATTTCCCTCCTCGCAGTAATACGGCCTAATTCCTCGATATCATTAGGTTCTGGACTCTCGGGAGTAGATGTTTTCAAAATGGAACCTTCTTCTACCGGTGAAGTGCCATACCTTTCTGATGTATCCTCAGAATCGCGTTCCCTCTCTTTTCGTCTCTTCGTTTGAGATAATGGCACGGTATCGTCGAACCTTTCAGTTACAGAAGGTGGTTTAATTTGCTTCGCGATCGAACGTATTCCAATTCTTGTTACTGACTGACTCTTCCCTTGTGCCTTGACATCTGCGGTTTCCTCATATCCATCCTCCATCTCCTGTCCTATCACTGACGCTTCTGCTTCCTCGAGCATCTTGTTCATGGCATCCTGATCCCCAGAGACCAAATCCATACGATACTCGTCCAATTCTCGATGAGTTAAAAATTCCTCGTTTAGTGAAACAACAGTGGCCTCTGCATGTTGGCCCTGAAATGTTTCATCTTTAGATTCTGAAACATGGCGTTTATGTTCCCAAGGCGTTTGCGGTGGTGTCCCAGAGGACAAAGTTTCAGAAAGTGACGTGATACTCTTCATGAGCTCGTTCATTTCATCTTGTTGTGAAGCAAACTGTTCTTCAATGAAGTTGCTGTGTGATTGCATTTCTTTCTTAATTTCTTTTAACCTCTCATCGTTGATCATATCTGCTTCATTGTCTTCTGGGGTCCTTAATAAATGATAAGTTTTTAATGTACTTTTGAAAAGTGAGATGAGATAAGATAAACATTTATGAAAGAATAAAAAGAATAATAAATGTTAGTTTAATTAGGTTTGACAAGAGATGTGATTATGTTACTGGAAGTTTAAATGATGATAAATAAATAAATCTTTTATTTTACTAATACCATGTTTATCTCATCGAGTGAGATAGATAGTTTATATTTTCAAGAGTAGCGCAGCCACGAGTGACAATAAATGACCTTTTTTTACCTAACGAGATGAATTGACAGATTTTCTATCTATTATATAGTCTTATCCTTGTAATTACGCGCGTTACAGGGTCATTTTCATGTTGAGTGGCCGCTACGAATATCCTGTTACCATAGTAATAATATGATGTCATAAGAGAATTCGTTGTGTCAAACTATTGTTTTATGACGTCAAAATCTTAAATTTTAACCTTTTAGTAGTGATATATTATATCAGTCACTGGTCACAGTGAAACTATCTTATATCTTAACTGTAACTTGATACTGATTAATCTCAGTATTTCATTGCTCGTTATATTATTAAAGAATAATATACATCATAGACAACTATAAAGTAAATCATATTAAAACATGGATGAAAACAAAAAGTACATGTAGATACAATCGTATACCTAGGCACTGCCATATATACATATTGATGTTAGATAAAATTTGATTAATAAACAAATATCTAATGATGTATTTCGAATGATGCAATATATATATGTACCATTTACTTGAAGCAGCATGAAATCCATGGTTGATCTCAGTACACTCAGATTGTCCTTGGATAGTTCTTGTTTTGCACTCGATATTACTATTCCTCGATGTGCACTTTGAAATGAATGTCTTCAAAATGTTGTGAAAATTGGAATTCCTTGCAAAACGGTTTCCGTCTTCGTGTAAAAAGCGAAACACCAATGGATGGACCCTGACACATACCAGTTTGATGCCAACTTCAGTATACATTTCCCTAAGAAATGCACGAAGGAGCGTTCTGTCTTTAAGTAATGCACTGAAGATATCTTCATCAATTCCTAGTTCGCTTCTCCAATCCGGTTTGATGATTGTAAAACTTGTAGAAGCAGTTTCAGGTGGACCGTCCCAGTGGATACAGGCAATCACAGCATCTGTGTTAATAGTACAATATAAAACGAAGGGTATGGACAAATATTTCTTAGTACTGGCGAATATAAAATTATTGCAAACAGTTCCTCTGAAAAATAGTAACACTTTTATTATATATTATAGGTGGAAACATTTTAACACTCATAATTCAAATATTTAGTTTCTGCAATGGACACTTTCGTATTAGTTTTATCCTTTGTGGGTGGGTGGGTGGGTAATACCTGTCGGCAAATTAAATTAAGCAATTAAATAGACATAATCTCATCGAGACGAATGCAAATAATGGATCAACCTGTTAACTGAATTCGTTTGTATATAATAATTGTTCTTAACAAAAATACGCATCATACCTGTATGTAGAGTGTTCATGTGTAGTTACAGTTTGCAGTTGCAGTTTCGTGCTTACCTTCATGTGTTGGTTGAAGTTGAAGTGATTCATTGTAGTAGATGTCTACAACGTATAGTGATGGCAATGTCTCTTGTTGGTAACGGATTCCATCTCTGAACACTCTCAGGTGAATTTGAGACATGGTTCCTGTCCAAGGGATATCAGACTTATTAGCCAGTCTTTACCATTCACGCGTTCATATATGTAAAATACTGCAAAAAATCTTTTGAATTTATGTCACTGTGACAGGAGAATTATATATATTCTTTCAATGATATTTTCAAACCTCTTCATTTGTCTGAAGATAAGGATAAGGATAATGTGGTTTCACGGGAGAAAACTATTCAGAAAATTAGCAATGCATAATACAAAAAGAAATTTATTGTAGATTTAAAACAACTTCAGAAAACATATATATATATATATATATATATATATATATATATATATATATAGAAAAGAGTAAACATCAGATGGTTTTGACTGGATCAATCTTCTTTAATACCATTGATCCAGTCAAAACCATCTGATGTTTACTCTTTTCTATATATAACCTTACTTCACGTGAGAAGCAACTCATCTTATATATATATATATATATATATATATATATACATAAAACAAAGCCACACATGACACACATGTTCAACATCGTGTATTGATGTTGTTAACTAATACATTTTACATTAATTGCATATATGGACATCAGATATTAACTCCAAATACTGTAAACAAGGAAAATATCAAGTAGAACCACATAAATTGAAAATAATGTTAAAACAATTCACTTGTTCTGTAAACAACATATACCCTCTGTGAAAGTCAGGACTATATTTAATCAAAAATGATAAAGTTTAAAAATATTTACGTCCATATATATTGTTTATATATACTAGGTATACCTGTAATAAATGTCGCAAGTGTCGATATAATAATATAAGTAGGTGTCTGACAATTTTGTGATTTATTTATCGTGAGTGATCTTTAGCCTCTGATAAGGTAGGATTAACATTTCTAGTATTTCCCGGATTACTGTAGCTGCACGTTCAATCTGTGTATCCCTCCTGTTGATCAGTGGGTGTCGAGTTTGATCGTAATCAAAACCTCATCGTAATCGAAACAAGCTACAGCATTTGAGTGGACTAGAACCTAACAGTGAGTGAGTTATTGTTTTACGCAGCTACGGCATTATCACAACCATTAGCGGCGATAGAACCTAATATTGAAAACGTATGTTAAGAATAAAATGGTTCATTTTGTTATGTATATATCAGTTATCATACTATTACTAAATTGATACACTTATGAACACGATTACTTTAAGAAATTAAATCTCCACCATGAACGATCAAACAGAAACTAAACCTACATGTAGATGTAAATGCCGTTCCTACTCCAGTGGTGAAGTTATTGAATTACCACTTACATAGGTACATTTCATGACAAAATTAAGTTTAGTTTACCTAACTGTAGTAAACTGTTAATGCACACTTATTACTTACCCTCAGCTGAAAATGTCAATGTCGTTCAATCCGTCAGCGGGCTTTCCCAAGGAATTCTAAATATAGTTATGACGCAGAGACATCTATCGGTCAACAATTCAACCGTCAAAATATGTTTATCACACACATGCATACATTCACACGGTTTTAAATGCTGTTAAAGTGATTGGTTATGAATATAAAGTATTACATATATTTATTTAACATAGCCAAATGTTGGTTTGATTGATAATTAACACCAGGAAAATGACACCACTTTCGTATTTACTTGCAGTCTGTTCTAATCCAAACAGTAACATGTACTTTTAAAATTTCGTTAACAAATTTCACACTGGATTAGAATTTGTGCTTTTTAATTTTATGAGACAATTCTTATTCGGGAAAAGGAACAACCAGAACATAACATTCATTACTGACACAGTGTATTCTTACAAAAGCTTGTAATAACTATGTATTTTTATTTTTTGTGTATGTTGTTTTTAAGAAAACAATCACGGAAATGTATTTGAAAGGGTTTGGTGTTTATTTATTAAGATATCACTACAAGCCTGATAGCTTGATATTCTATTCTATTAATACCTTGTTTCTAAACATTTGTTAATCTTTAAAAAAATGGAATTATTTTTAAAAAATCAAGACAAAAGTGAACAAAGCTCACATGTCCCACCGAATGTTTGTCAATCATGATAGCAGTTGAATCAATTAAGCAATGAACCATGAACATAGGAACACTTCTTTACCCTTACCTGAAATGAGAACAGTATGATTGGTCATCAGATAACAGCAAGTTATACAAATAAAAGTAAACCAAATTTCCAAACAAACAGCTTAAAATTAGCAACCAGGGTTTTACAACGTGTGGTTATCAGTAGTCGGACACTTACAAAGCCAAAAAAGTGACAGATAAAAAGTCTCCGTAGGACTTTTCCATCAAAGTAATAAATACTATTAAAAAACGACTCAGTACAAAACAACATGCAGTTAAATCATACGAAAATATCAGGAGATTATCAAAGTTTTGAAAATTTGTCGAACAGGCCGAGGGTTATATATCAGACTACAATTTATGGGATATGATAATGGACAATAAACAAACCGTACAAATGTTTTTCATTTTTATGCTTACCAAGAGTCGCTAATGAAATTTATTCTCTGAGATAAAATTCGAAATATTATACCAAATTGGAAATGAAAATAAAATTTTCTCCAAAAGAAACAATACCTTCATGTAAATTATAATTCTGTGAATAACAGTTTCGGACAAAGTTTGCAATATGCACATACAGAGTTGACAAAATTGCATAAAGTATGCAAATTAAGTGAAAATTGAAACATCCTACAAAAGGCAGAACGAAACTATACAGTATACACATTCTAAAAATATCAAAGGTATCTTAACAATACTGACTGGTGTCGGTGATACAAATGCAGACAAAATTCGAAAAATGTTAATGAAGTATGCAAATTAAGGACTTGATGAATTCCTTCAAAAGGTAAATCTAGGCCATCAAGTGGATACAGTCTATGCACATGATGGATATCAAATGTCTGATAAACTGTTTAATATATCCAATACAGACAATTTGAAAAGCTGTATATGAATATTGTTTCGGAATGTTGTCAAATATCAAATTTCAGTCTTGCTAACTGAACTGAACTGAACTGAACTGAAATTTTCTTACAGAAGCATTAGAGGTACACATAACATACATATATATAATATACAATATAAAAGGTATGTACAGCTAGTGAATTCATGTGAGGATCATAAAATGTATTTGTTATACAACATCACACTTCTTCTATTGACAACTAAGGATCATTCCCAAAAACACATAGCTGCATATCCGACAATCACTTGTAACTGAATCTCCCTTTGTCTAGATTGCTTAAGCGAGGAATCACGCTATACAGTAATAACAAACGAGCTCGCTGTACTTAAAATACGTCGCTATGCCTTATTGAGCTGGTGTCGTCTTGCCCTACCTGTAGCTTTGCTGTGGTTTTAGCACATAGATATTGTTAACTGTCTATACTATGTGTGCACTGTGTATATTGTATACGTATTGTCATGTATATGCATTAAGGGAGGTAACTGTTCTTTTACTATACCTTGATAAAACGGAACGAGAGAATAAACTTGAAATTGCGAGGAATTTATATTCGCAACAACACAATTAACAAATCAAATCCACTAATGTAAAACATATTAAGAATAAATAAGCATTGCAATTTGATATTTGTATTTTTTTTAAATATATAAAAATGTCTATCATTGGAACTTATCGCAGTAAAAGCAAAGATGTATTTCATCTTCCATTATTAAAACAGAATAAGTTTACGAAGTTTATTGTTTTACAAATGAACAAATAATTTAAGTCTCCAATGGAAATATTGTCTCAAAAATATATAACCACATATAGAATGTGAAACATTTTCTCAAAAAAAGGTATCGAAAAGGAAATTATTGCGATAATAAGGAGGAACTAACTTGAAAGTATGAAAGTAGAAATAAGACTACAATGTATATGACTACATTTCTTTAATTTATCATTTGAATATAGTCCATTGTCGGCGTGGTCTAAAGAACCATGATGAAATCAGAGCCAATAAGTAAGAAAGAAAGCAAACAAAATCAGATTAAAAGGCAAAAACTGAAAAACTACACAAGACAAAAATGTCAATAATGGATAATAGAAGATTATAAAGAAACATGATTTATATAAACTGTAGCAGAAGGCCGATATAAATATTTAAAAAACGAGAAAATAACAAATACGAAATTCAGGCAGAAATTCATTACCGAAAGCATATATTAGACAAGGATAAGAAAATCAATAATCTACCTACAATCAAATGTATGTGTAAACAAGTATTAAATAAACGCGTGTTTTTACTGTATTCGAAACAAGACATGCAGGGCTTAAAGGGGCAGTAGCACGTTTTTTCGCTCAAATAAGTTGATGAAATGAATTTGAAAAATAATTTCACCAATAGTAAAACATCCATCTCTCTTCGGAAAATAACGTTTAAAATGAGTGTAGATGCTTCGGTAAAGCCATGGGCATCGTTTTTGTAATCGAAATAATAAATTGTGTTCACAATAAAATGGCCGCCATGCAATTTTTGCTTTATACGCATCATAGTTTTTACCACTACAGATAATTGGTTTGTGTAATAAGATGTTTTAATCTCTAAAGTTGATTTAAATGACATAAACTATCATTATAAATGGGAAATTTGAAAAAATAAATTTAGCAAAAAACGTGCTACTGCCCCTTTAAGATATTGCAGCGCCACCAAGCGTACAAAACGATTACACGGAAGTCTCTTATCCAACGAGTGACAGGTTGACCTAGTTCAGCTTGTGTGGGTCTAAAATTAGAATGGGAAATTTGGAACGAAACGAAAGGACAGTTAAACAACAACTGTATGTTTCATTGAAACCCTTTCAAATCGGTAGTATTCAGGTATGTAATGTTCATTACATGATCTATATATATATAAGATATCTGTGGGTTTTTTTTAAGTTTTGGACTAAATAAGCTCTTTCACCGCTTCTTCTCGAAGACTCGTGTATACTACTTAACTGAGTCAAACATCCTTTCTCGTGTATCTAACCAAACATTATGGGGAACATTGAATTTGAGAAAAGTGTTGTCTAAATATAAAGGAATATCATCATAGGGTGTTTTCCCAAAACGCAGAACCTCACTAGTTAGACACCTGAAATGTACCAATTACATATATGTAGTTTGGCAAGCAACTTCTGGGAGATTAATTTAATTAATGCTTTCTGATAGTGTATACGATAAAGTGTAAAGCATAAACGAGAGGCGGGGATGCCAGTTCTTTTAACTATTTAACGATTAATTCACTAGACCGTATTCCCAAACAGAGAAGTTTACAATGTGGTTATGTTATGTCACAGACATGATTTAATGTACAATCATTTAATTCGATTTCATATCCAACTCACCTGGATAAAACCGAACGCGGGTCTAATAATTCACTATGTTAACCTCCACTGAATGTCATGACATATAATCTAGTAACTTGGCCCGGAATGAGATAATCTTAGTTGATGTGTACTCTTTTATTGAGATAGTTTTACTTACAATATTATAAACTTGTGATAACAAAAACTTGATTCAAGCACATTTTTATTGTGTGTAAAATAGTTCTATTTTATCAGCTGCTTCCAATCAAATGATCATATATATACTTACTTTAGGACATAAGGCATAAGTGAAGTGTAATCATGTAAAGTTTGTAATTCTCTAATTACTTTCTAACATTGCACACTCATCAATTAACTTAATCATTACAATTTTAAAAATAAATGTTATGACATATGACATTATGTACATTAGCAAGATCATATGTGCCCCCAACTTCCAAACGCAAGGAATAACTCTTGCCAGTCTGCATTACTGGCTGATTTATCCCTTGCGGTATTTCCCTCGCTTTCTGGTGTCAAAATAGTGACTCTCTGCACCAGAAATGCATAGCGGGCCTGGATTTCTAAACACAGATTTCTTAAGGAAATACTGCAAGGCCTAAATCAGCCAGTAATGGAGACTGGCAAGTGTTATGCCTTGCATTGGGAAGTTGATGTGCCCCCACATCACATCACATTTCCCAGTTATGAATATATTTCGATTTATTCTAAAATCCGTATGACAACTTATATTTCATTTTTAAGAAGATAATGTTGAACAATAGACAAACAAATGAGACCTAACTCAGCCTGTTCCATTGTCACTTTAGCCGATCCTCTATTCTAGCCCTGCTTAAATGTTGGGACACCGAGGATGGACGTCTGACAAGCAGGATGTCGCAAATAATACCATTGAATTAAGAGTACGCTTCATTACAATGCTTGATGACCGAACGAGGGACACTACTGCAGTCATGACAGTGATTCGACAAGGTCAGTTTAATGCTTTGATATTCAATATTTAATTTATAATTATCATATGTTTAACGTATCAAATAATACTTTTGATCTGGTAGTGTCATGGTTCGCTAGTAAAATAAAGATATAACTTTACATATATATTATATCTTATATGTATAGTGTTTTTATTATCCTTTTCATTTAAGTTTGAAAATGTAAGACTATTATAGTGAACATATCCGAGTTTTATATTTGTCTGTTTGTAGTCAGCTGGCAATTATCGATTTGGATACATCTGCATTTAAGACATAGGGAAATTAATCAATATGAAATGGAATGAAATGTGTTTAAGTCATCATAGAAACAGAGAAATTAGGAAACTATTTGCAGATTTATAAGGTAGTGTCATGGAAATAGATAACATAAACTGTATTTTAATGTGCCTAACGTCATCCTTCTTTGGTTTCAAATGGGCTGGTCAACAGAGGAGAAACCGCTGCTTGAAGTAAGATGGAAAAGGGAAGATGCGAAGGTCAAGGCTCCCACTTCAATTTGCATCCAGGAGCAGTCATCCAGTTCCGGTGTTTTGGATGCGTTAGCAACAACTCTGAAAGGAAATCAGAAATCTTTATCACATTTTGTGGTAAAACTGTCAAGCACTTTCCATGCAAGGCTCCTGAGAGTACATAGAGATCCCCTTACATTGGTCCTATGCCAAAGAACAGTCAACGACTTCAAATATTTTACAGAAAATAGACAGGCGTTGGTTCAATTGATAAGAGGATTGCTACCTTATAAACACAATGGTGGCCGACTGGAAATGAAAGTGTCATTCCACAGAGAAGAGGCAGATTTGCCTCCTAGCCTAGAGACCAAACCTTTGATGAAAACTTCCAGCCATTACAGGTAATAAGTGTGATTTGCACTTTCCTATGAGCCTACATCCTAGCAGCAAGGCTTTGTCTGTCCACTGAACCTCTGTTCAACTTTCGTCTCGTATCGCTCTTTAAATAACCAGCCAAATTGCCCTCCGTTTACTCCGTCTATAACTATCAACCTTGTACATTGTATATGTAGTTACATACATGCATGTACAAGAAACACGCCTTCCCGCTCACTTGATACCAATTCAAAGGGATGTGAGTGATAACGTACTTATAGCCTACACCCTACACCAGGGTGATACAAAGAATTAGTGGAAAACGATAAGTATTCCGACAGGCATATCCTGTAAATGTGTCTCATATTATTAGTATTATCCAAATACATCGGGTTCAATTAAAGTAACCTACAAAAACACACACTCACAAACCAATACGTACTAATCGTATCAATCATTCGAGTAGTTCCTTGTAAACACAGTATTTACGTCATAGGACATTATGATATGTATTTAATCACATAACATAAATTTTACAAAACGATGGTAAGTGTGTCATGTTACAACATCTCATTTTGCAGGAACGGAACTCTTTCTAAATTTGAATTTGATGCAAAGGAGATTACAGAAATAAATCAACATTTTGAGTACATTTCTCAGAAACTATTAACACAAAGAGAAAGCTTCGACTTTAGGATTCAAAAGCAAAATAAAAAGTTTGAAATCATCAAAAATGAATTAGACAAAATAACTGATCATATTCAAAACCAGTTGTATGACATACAAATAAGAATAACTCGGGGGAGAGCAACGCCATCTGTTGATAATTGCTCGTCAACAGAAGAAGAAACATCTCCACAGGAGAACCAATCCTCATCTCACCAGGATGAAGACCAATCACATCTGAAACGGTTCAAGGCATTTGAAAAACAACCCGCGTTGAATGAAAAATTATCCCAGAATTCCCAACAGCGACTACATCGTGTCGAGACTGAAGACCAGTCATCTCAGGATACAAGAAATGGGGTTGACCAAAATGCAACTGCTGTTGGAACATCTTCTGATATAAAGAAGCCCCTGCGCAAAGGTTTCAGAAGCAAGAATGGCCACCGGCATGTCAGGAATGGTCTTGCAAAAGTGGGAGAAGATCAACAGAATGTAAGTGACAAGCAATTGAAGCAACGAGTTCGTCAAGAAGATGGACATGAATTTGAAAAGGAAGAAGATGACAGTTGTGACTATGATGATGACGATGACGATGACGATGACGATGACGATGAAGAACATCGTGACAAGGAGCAGCAACACGAGGTAAAAGACAAACAACGAAAGGTTCGTGGCGATGATACGGGTCCAATACCTATCACCTCAGATCCTTACAACTTCAGAAGTGGTTTGTTGACGATACCGTCCCTGTTGGAGCATGTTCTTCTAAGGTTTGTATCCTGACTTTCCTTAACCCAATCCCTTTTATAAGCTACATGTATTATTTATTTGGGAAATATGTAACTGCCTTACTTAGGTTGGAACTCTGTGTCCAATTAAACCAAATCAAGTTTATCAACAACATGTAATTTTGGAATCAGTCAGTAACTGTCTTTCTTAGGGTGGCATTCTGCCTTTCTTTAAACCCAATATCAACTACAGTGTCATGTCATCAGTAACTTTCCTTCATGGATTGGTACATGTACATACTTTTTAAAGTACGGTTTTAAATTCACGCTGCAATGGAAATTATTAAATTGTGGCTAGTCTAGAGAATAATTATTGTGATGATTCAGCTTTGTATCGAGTTGTTAAGTTCGCTAAAATAGTTTGTGGTTTATTGAATGTGATTTTATTGTTATCTGCTTAGGGCGGGTCTAGACATCACAAAAGAGACACACACGAAGTTAGAAGTGGAACACGCAGCAATATGTACGCTGAGTTTTCTCAGAGAGGTCAGTCTCGTTAGTGTTCCGGATCAGACATGGAGGATGGTAGACGAAGCTTTAGAATGTGGTAGGTTTCTCTTTTCTCTGATGCCATATTGTCAATTTATGTTATGTAATGGTTTAAACAATGGCCGTATACGAATTATTAACTTCACATTTCATTATTTATCTGTGCATTTTTGTTATACAAGCTAGAAGGATCAGTATGTTTTCATTATATCCAAATTAACCTTCAATGATAATAGCATACATACATAATACATACTGTAAAAACGCGCCCTAGATACTAACAAATTATAACGATACTTCCATGGCGCTTGCATGATATATGTGCTTTACTTGTCATATGCTTCTGATTCCAGAACCCACGCTTATTCCTCGATCTGAGAAATCATGTGATACGATTCTCTGTCTGGATAATTATGGAAATATGACAAGGGAAAATCATCTGAGACTTAAGCAAATTGCACTGGACTTCATAAATGGTATTATATTTTCATATGTACGAAATACTCGAACATACGAAAGACTAAGGGTGTACGGGACAAACGAACGCTTGCCTAAGCAACTCCGCTAGCAAAGTATTGCAGATTAAGTGTAATTGCACCAGACAAGTTACGAAACAATTATGAACAGTAGCATTATTGGACAGCAACTATAAATGTTTGAACTATAAACTATTCAAGTACTTATTAACTATAACACACGATTATTTTGGAAATCTGGTTTTATCTGTTGTTAAAAATGATAGACACATAATTTTATATATTTGAGGTCTTTGAAAGTTAGTTGAAAGTTTTCAATATTACATACTGAGGTCATAATCATTCAGTCAGTCAGTGTATTTAATGTGTATTTACAAGATTTTCAACATTTACAACGAACTTCAATTTACATGATATTTGCACTGACATACACTTGTAGGTAAACAGACTTTAGGGATGCAGCTGTATATATCATATATGGATAGCCACCCTTGTTATCACCCTGTCAATACAACAAACATGTTAAAGGGGCAGTAGCACGTTTTTTGCAAATTATATTTTTTCAAATTTCCCATTTAAAATGATAGTTTATGTCATTTATTTTTACTTTAGAGAGTAAACCATCTTATTACACAAACCAATTATCCGTAGTGGTAATAACAATGTTTCGTTTAAAGCAGAAATTGCATGGTGGCCATTTTATTGTGAACACATTTTATTATTTTAAATGACAAACACAATTTCCATGGCTTTACGGAACCATGTAAACACATTTTTTAACTTGATTTTCCGATGAGAAAGTGGGTGTTTTACTATTGGTGACATTATTTTTCAAATACATTTCATTGACTTCTTTCAGCGAAAAAACGTGCTACTGCCCCTTTAAGGACCACTAATTGAAATATGTAACTGTTCGATCCATATCATCCTTATGGAGTATTGTGGTTGAAGTAACATTAAAGCTGAGTATAGTTTGTTTATAGGTTTGAAGATTATGTAAGTGAACTATATAAATGCGCCATATTGTTAAATACACGTGCCTCTACTACCCTTAACGAACTACTCTACAAACTCCTGAAACATTAAACTGTTCAATTAAATGGCGCAACGCTAGCTGTTGTTAAAATATTTGCGAACCAAACTTTTGTACATTCAAAAAATCTAGCTCGTTATTTCAACGTTATTGATAAAGTTGTTAAAACCCATAACTGAATGATAACAATTTTGAATTTGTATGTATGAAAATGTATATTTTAGCCTGCTATCTTGCTTTTGTTTATATTGTATAATTGTTATTTGTATCTCTTGTACCACTAAGCGTGGTTTTTGAGAATAAAAAGAGTTTGAGTTTGAGAGTTAAGTCTAGGAGTTGCAACAGAACGATACCACATTTTCAACAAACACAAAACACACAGAGTCAAACACAAACTATTTCTACCTGATGAAGTTGATTTTAAATGTTATGAGGATATATCTCGTAAACAGATGTACACAATTTTATTCATGAGTGTATGATATTTAATATTTTACATCTGTTCAAACTCACATGCGGTGCTGAATTTGCTGTTTCAAAGGAAATTTTTAACATAAAATTTGGTATTTCGGGTACATTTTTATTGAATATTGAAATTATGTTAGTATAAGATGTTTTCGGCAAAATGTAGCTTCTTGAACTTATGTTAAAGCATCATCATAGTTGGACGTCATAAAACAAGCCAAAACGCCCGTTTGTTCTCTCCTATCTCGCCTAGTTAAGGAGATTTTGAAACAGCGATTTCTTCGATTAATTGGTGTCTGATGTAATTTTATACCAAGTGTATGTATCGCTCTTGGATTCAAATAATTCAACTTTTTAATATGGTATTGTTTCGTTTGCCCCTGAGTGTTGATATGCAGCTGATTCTATGAAACTACACCCTTCTTCACTTAGGTATCGAAGATATTGCGGAGAAGTATGGACTGGAGGAGAATGTAGCCGTAGTAGCGCTTGGACCATCATCCCACATTCTTCATCATCTGTCCACAGACTATGATAACATCAAGGAAACCATTGGTATTAGGAATTATGCTTTAAAATAATTAGATATACTTAAAGTAAACATATGTTCATTAAAATCAGTTTTTCGGATAGCCTCACGTCTGTGTCAAAGTAGATTAATGGGATGAATCTACGGGATAGTGTCACACCAAGGATAAGTTTACGTTGTCAACCTTTCTACCATAATAACTTGCATATACATGAATTGTGATTAGTTTACTAAAACTAAAACTTAAACTCGTGTTCAACAGTTACCATAGGAGATAACGTAATAGACCTTATGTTTGATCTAATTTTCAATTAAAAACTTTAGAATAGTTTATAATAATACAAATCTTTGTTATACGAAAGGACCCCGTTTGCGTTTACAATCGCCGTATATACTACCTATGCTTTGTAGTTATGTTTTATACCTCAGAAAACATTGGATATGGAGGATACTCGTCAATGCCATACCTGGAAGGAGTGTTATTGTCCTTAGCGGCACTTACCAGAGGTAAGTCCGTGTTATCATAACCGTTACAAAATCACAAATGATTGTGTTTTCTATTCATTGTGGCACTCCCGGTGTCGTGATATTCATATTATCTGTATATGGGTACTATTTATCTCCCTCATCCAGATCAGTGATAGTACTTATGTATCCTCATTGTCAATTTAGCCCTATTATCAATGATGTACTTTTAAATCTAAACGGACATAAACAGATATATCTTCTACTTTCAGGGGGTGTTTGTGACCTTGAAAGATATGTGCAGGTCCCGCCACGCCTAATCATGGTCACGGATGGTCTTAGTGTAGGCAAAACTGCAAATGTAATTATCTCCTTGTCATTCAATGCTATATGTGTATGTTTTCATGGTTGTATATTGCATTATTATTTAGTTGGGTTTATGTGTAGAATTTCATGGAATCTTAAAACTAAAAGTAATTTTTTTTAAATGAAACTCGATGGTGTTCATTCTCCTCCCACAGAGGTTACTGCCTTCAGATTCCCGATCCTAACCTCTGTTCTACATGGCCTGAATTTCTAGACTCCAGCAAAATTCCCTAGCGGGGGAAATAAGAACCTCATACTTTATCCCTGCTTTTAACCAATGCTTTCAGCGGGCATGTCGACCGGGTGACTTCAAAGATCTAGGCATTTGACTCTTAAGGGTCTTGCTTATTAGCATATGTGCATAGAGTATGTCCGATGTAAATAACACAACATAACTTTCATAAGCATGTTTATGATCAATATTTTTCAGAAAATCAAATAGCATATTTTGAGGAAAACACATTAAACAAGAAAACGTTTATCTTACGTTTATTTTATCACTATGACGTGTCATTGGCAAATGTCGTTTTCACAACGGCGTCGGTGATTGCACAAATTGAGTCAATTTCATCAGGAAACTCGCTTTTCTCACTCAATTTCAAACCATGAAGAACAGTTCTAAGGGAATCTGAATCTGAAGGGAATCAACTCTTTAGGAAGAGAATGGATGGTTCTTTGCATTAATGTATAATATTTTCGGTGTCCATTATATGAGCGTAATATTTTATATGTTCTTTCTTATCAATGACGGATCTGTGAGCACTTTCGTCTTGTTTCAGGAACGAGAAAATACTTTAACCGCTTTTTCGGAACTTAGGAAGCCTTTTGTTCAGCGGAATGTCTTGGGTGAAGTTATCATTGTTCCAAATGGACCTGTGAATGAGGTATATGATCTCTATATTAATTGTTCCCCCATGGAAGATACTGCAGTGTGATATCTAACAAGTTTAATACCCTGCAAGCATAACGTCAAGATCACAACGGTCTTACAGCATCACAAAATGTTTGAATACTTGTGGCAAGTAATACAGTACAGAATACTTGCTTTCGCTAGTTTTATACCAAATCATCAACTTATTTAATAAAGAAAATGGTATTAATTTGAAATGTTTAGTATTTTTCTCTGTACGTGGTAAATAGTTTTATTTCATTTTACTTAAAATTTTATTGACTATTTTTGTTGTTGAAATGTATTAGTTTATTTTCCTTATAGGGAGTAATGCATGTACGTATCGTATCAAATCATGAACACATACATTGTTATTGTTAATTAATGAAAACACTTTTCAGGATTATATGAAATCTTTCATTACGGGCACAATGGTGAAGGACGTGGCAAGTCTCTGTAACAACCAACGAATAAAGGTAACGATTTTTTTAAATATTGTTGTGTCGTTCTCATGCGATTCCCTTCATAAACAACAACAGCAGGACACACTACAGCGCATGACGCGATCTGCAGTAAGGCTAAATGCATCTAGAATTGCCAAATTTGACATCTATTCAAAATATTTTGAAATATCAAAAAAATATATTACGGAATGAAATAACTCAAGTACTATTCACTAGATTCCTTTCATATTTTGCATATAGGCTCATCGTAGGGAGAGTAATGTTCCTACATAGTTTTGTGACCTTGACCTTCATTTTAAGGTCACAAGGAGACAGCGAGTCATTTTTCCCTTGTCAGCGGGATATCTCAACCATTCACTGGATTCTCTTCATATCTTACATATAGCTTCTCCTAGGGAAGATAAAGGGTTGATGAAATGTTGGTGACCTTGACATTATTCGCAAGTTCACAGCGGACCTTTGTATTTTGCGGCATGTGAACTAGCATGTTAAGCTTGTCAGTGGGATATCTCAAGAACCGTTCACTGGTTTCATCATATCTTACACAAAACACCTCCCGGATAAGACCTAAACATTATTCTCAAGATCACTGCGGAACTTATCTTAATCTTACACCAATGGTTCTTTTAGGGAAGATTCAGGGCCCAGCCCATTTTGCCCCTTGACATTATTCTCAAGGTCACAGTGGAATTTTTCGACATGTTCAACAATCAATTTTGAAGTATTAATTCGCGGCGGGGGATCATCTCACCTTAGTGACAATTACTTGTTTCTTAAGGTATGCAACGTCCACTGGTTCATTTTCTCATTATTCAAATTAAGTTGAACAAATGACTTGACTGAAATATACATCTGTACATGAATGGTGGAATTACTTTTGTTCAATTTCATTATAAACATAGTTGATGTTGTCAGTGTATTTCCAATAACCAGAGACATGCTGCGCAGATTTTGAAGTACATAAACAGCCAGTGCGGTCTCAACAGATCAACAGCAAGGGGCATGAAACACATCATCGAATCATTCACAGCAGGATTTATATCGGCAGAAAGGGTGAGTTCACATGTACAAACAAAACTCAGAAATAGACATCGTAGAAAGTGTTACGTATGAACACATATTTACTGAAATCAATTAACAACACACCATCATTTAAATATATCCTGACTCCATATATTCATGTACAGGCTATTTGAAAACAGTCTTGAATAGTCTTGGCCCCCTTTCACAAAGCACTTAGTACGTATTATAAGGTAACATTAGTGCAATGTTAAATAATTGGAGTAAAGGTTAACCTTAGTAAAGGTTGCTTTGTGAAAGGAGCCCCTGGTCTTTTAAATGTTACGTAAAAATAGGCAATAATACATATTTGGGACGTGTAGATTAACATTGTAATGGGACGTGTAGATTGACATTGTTCGTCAGGGGTAATTATATTTTCCTTTCTTGTGTATTCAGACAGAAATAAGCAATATTGTGAAAAACAAGTTGGAAGTTCCCGAACGATCGTCCGTGTCCAGTTTCGATAACATACATGAGGAAAGCGGCCTGCCTCCTTTGGGAAGTAGAGTGATACGAGGACCAGACTGGGTGTGGGGGGATGTGGATGGACATGGCCCAGGAACTGTGTACAACCATGAGCCTGACAAAGGTTACCTTTATTGTATAAATAAGATCATTTATGAGTACCTATGTCGTGTCATATTTGCCAAAGCTTGGTATCGAATGTATGTGTCTTCTTAAAACCTGATTGTTAACAAGTTGTTAATGTATTAATATGTGATATATTATATCGTTGACAGTAATAAAGAGTGAAATATGTTATGTGATATAAATTATGTTTATTGTAAACAAGCTTGTAGCAGACGTGATATATATAATGAAATGAGATTCATAGACTATTCATTTCTGCAAGGCGTCTTTTTCTTTTAAGAGACTGTTAACCCTCAAATATTTGCTGGGTGCTGCAAACGTACAGGAAGTAATATAAGTAAAACTGATATTATTTCATAACCTATGTGACACTAAAGTTTGACCCGTTACAACAAGTATAAATTGATGATTTTTCTCAAGTAAAGTTTGTATTTCCATAATGAATGAAATCTACTGTTATTGTCCACTGACTATCCCATATGTGACATTTTAAGTGGACATAATAACTTTCCTTTAGTACACGTGTGGGTAATATGGGACAAAGACTGCGTGCTACACATGCACAGCTATGGGGAAAGAGGTTACTACGAGGTGTTACCCGTGGATGACAAACCATTGGTACCAGATGTCACTGCAACCCTCCTCATCGGTATGCAGGTCGACAGAGGTATGCGAGTCCTCATCATTTTCTAAATATTAAATCACACCGTCCGTCCGTACGTTTCTTGTCCGGTTTATGACTCGAAAACTGTCATTTGTAAGTTTGTAAATGTATAAGTAAGCAGTGCAAATGCGCCTTGTAGGATTTTCAACTTTTCAACTCGGATTATCAATTTGGTCGTTTCCATAGCAACACTTTTTTAAAATGTGTACGTAGAGAATTTCTTTCTAATAAGTAGAATTACAAAAATAACATTGTATGCAACTATCATCATATGTAGAGATATAGCCACAGGGGAATGTATCGCTTAGAAACAACGTTTGAAAGAAATATACCTTTATAGACCCTACCCTATTACTACATGTATATAAAAGCTACATGATTTCCCTACAAAATGAGGTATCCAACATCCAGGTTCGAACGAAATCGAAGGCCCGGAAACCTGGATGTGGGATACTGCAGGTCAACTGACTGTCTTGTCGCATACCTTTTGAAATAATGATCCGATTGTGACCATTTGTAGCTCATTTTTAGGGAAATCATTTAGTTCTCGTATCGTAGTCATCGATTGTGCCATAAAAAATGTTTTTGATGCGAAATATGACTTTGAATGAGCATGGGGTGGTTTCGTGGCTACATCCCTTTCCTTTCATAAAGTAATAGGGTAGGGTCTATATAGGTATATGTCTTTCAAACGCTGTTTCTAAGCGATACACGCCCCTGTGGATATAGCTCCTTTTTGTGTTCCTCTTCAGACTTTTCCTCATATAACCGACTCTTTGCTTGTTAGAATGTTGCTTAACGGTAATTCAAATATAACTGAATTACACATTTGGTGTACAGCATTTTTAATAATGTTTGTACAACTTGAATCTTAATACTAACTGGTTTATAATGTTATTAGTTACCATTCCATTGTCAATTGGTCCTGAGAATAATAATAGTAAAAAAGTAGTATTTTGTTGAAAATATTTGATACGGACATAGACTTTGGGCTATTTGCTGCAGGAGCAGATTGGCATGAGAGTTACGGCAACCAAGACGGAGGTCCGGGGTCGTATGGGACTGTCATCCGTTGTACTGTTGGACGAGTGATGGTAATATTGCATCTGTCAATAAAATTGTGCCCAATTATTATCAGAGTATGAATTATACAAAGCATGGTCAAACAAACATTCGTATGGTAGAAACAAGTGGCCATTATGTAGTGAAACAAACATTTGATTAGGCTTTAAAACGTTCCGACTCACCATACGTACTGTTTACAGTGCAAATAAATTCACTCGCCTTGCAAATTCACCCCGAATCACCAATTATATCATAATTACTCGTTTCGAATTAAAATAGAGTAACATCATTATGCATGTGCAGAAACCGAAACTACACGTCCCATTCACATGCACAGTAGTTAAATGACCTATTAAACATGATCAACTCAGATTTATCATTTTGTCTGTTATAAATAAGATTTAAAAAATTACGTTAGACTCATTGGCGTGCGCCACACGAGGTACACTGTCCGGTTTTCGATCAGAAATCACTACTTTTACCTTCATATCATCAATATACTAAGTCGACTAAGATCAAAATAGCAATTTTCGGCAACAGACAGTACTTCCCGATAACATAACACAATTTATGACGTTTAGCATATATGACTCCAAACAACACAATGGATGTACCTTTAAGTTTCTCGGATAATGACAGTTGCACATTACATCAATATACTCTTATTTGCACACACAACACGTCATTATGTCATATTTCCAAAACATCAAAATTTATGATGTAGTGAGTCTTGTATTTGTGTAAATAGATTTAATACACTTACACCTTGTCAATTTCTACTTACAGGTGAGATGGAGGAATGGTGAGATAGGTGCTTACAGATTTGGGGAAAATGGAAAATACGACTTGACAATCAGGTAAAACAGATGATATGAGACTATATGGTCAACACAATTTGGTAAACAATAGTCCATATTTACAGACTAGGAACAGGAGCACTACTTGTTTTAATTATCGACATTTTAAGGTGCCCACACTAAAATGCCCGCTCGAAGGTAGATCAAGTGATCTGACTAATGTAAGTGATATCACATTCAGAAGAGAATTTTAAATATGGCGCCATGATGGAAATGCCGACCATCTTGCTGTGAGAACTCTCAACATGCATGAGACCCTACCAATCTGCCTCTTATACTGAAGAGTTCCACAATACCGTTTTATATGGATATGGCTTATCCGGTCGTGTAATGAGATGTTTTACCCCTCTATCGTAACAATATATTGAATAAACTTTAATAATAAATTGCATGTTTGAGTAAATATAATATAAACACGTATTGCAGTGCCTTTAGTACTCTGTTTCTACATAATCAACTAGGATGATTGTGGTTTCAATAGTTATAACCTGAACCATATTTTTAATATTATTATAGTAAATGGTAACGTCCTGGGCACGACATTATTACATCGCTCCTCTTATCCTAGAATGGAGATTATATGAGCATTCTTCATTTGGTGTGATAATTTGTTCAACGTGTTTTATCTCAAATGTAACTATGTTAGTGTCTCATCTTTCAACAAATCATGAATAAAAGTTGGATTTATGTGCGTTGTTTGATGTCTCAAAAATCTGTAAGGGGTACTTTGTTGATTTTGACATCCCAATATTTTGGTGGAAGCATATACATGGTTTGAACAGAGTAAACTATTTTTTACATACCATTTTAAGATTGACTGTTTGTCGTTTTCTTGTGAAATTGGTTCGGTGTGTATTTTCCCTGGATTTTATATATAGGTTCACATGCGTTTTGTGATATTTAAATGTGGCATCAGTGTTATATTCGCATTTACAGAAGTTCGTATGACAATATCGAAGACAAAGGGAGAAAGACGGTTGCCAGTGGAGGTGAATCAGGACCCGGAAATGCCGGTATTGGTAAGTGCGTTCTGTATTATGAGGAGCTGATTTCAATACAGAGTCGACAATAAATGTAGTATTGAGCCATCTGGTACATTTGATTTTGGGCCATCTGCAAAACACTAATTATTGACTCTTGGATTGTGAAACAAATATCAATCTTACTGCTGTGATGACTGATCGATATTATGAACTGATATGAATTCTACGCGTTTGCGAAGACAAGAAAAGATACATATTAAATTGTTATATGTGATAATGATTTGAGAAACCTAACACTAGCATGTGAACAAGGTATTCTGTTAACCAATGATTTCAAAATAAGGACATATTCCAACGCACAACATCACTTAATGGAACACTATTTTGCAAATGGTTAACCAGTTACTGTCGTCGTTATTCACTCAAAACGGGCTACGGGGTGGCTTGTCTTCATAATATATTACTCTATTGAATTCTTGATCTTGAAATAGTTATGAGTGGGTCCTATATTATATCATTTATCAGACAGAACACGTGCATGAAGACCAATAGCTCAATCTAAGATTAGAGTCACTTCTGGCAGATGCACAAATTCGTTTTATTACATTGCTAATATACAATTCTTCTAATATTGGCAACTTTATCTTAATTAATTTACTTTAGCATAATGTTGTTCCCACTTTGCAAGGTCTTCCTGTATATTTTCTCAGATACATTGGGAAGAAGCGTTTCGCAAGATGGACTCTCATCACTGAGCCAGAGTGGGTCTTTGGAATATACTCCCCGTCGCTGGTATTGGCAAGACATCGACGGATCGTGGAGACCCTACTGTCGCCAAGACAATGAGAAGCTGATTAAAACATATAGGCGACGACGAGATGGAAGCTGCTTGATCCAAAGAGATGGGAAAAGGTAAGTGTTAAACATTTATGAAATAGGATAATGGTTAAAAGATTAATAGCATGAATTTGGGTTAAAATTAGCCTTTTTCTGATTCAGTCTATCCAAGTTCTATAGTGTCTAATGTTTGGATTTTTAAATACGTGAATGCTTTATGATTTGTCTTGAAATGTGTTTTTTGAAATCTTATATTTATAATTTAGATTGAACTGCATTTGTGTAGAAGTAAACTGTTGGTATATAAACATATTACTGTCGATATTTTATCGTTATTTAATCATATGCTTTATCTCTTCTACAGTCATCGTGTCCTTTTCAAAACGCTTCAAGAGAAACCCATTGATAAATCGAAAGGAGCGGATTCATTTAATGTTCGATTTGATTGAGGTAAATGTAAAACTGTATGTGATTCACCGATAAGAATTAGTATCCGAATTAAGACATTTCAATAAAACTGTGATCTCAAAATTATTTTACAAAAAAACGATAATCTAAAATGAGAGCAATTTTGAAAATAAATTATGGAAGTAAATTGTTGTAATTTCATGTTCTTGTCTTAAAATTGTAATGATCTGTAGTTAAATATATCTTATAGCGTCACGCACAAGCACATTTTCATATCAGTGCATGTTACTAACATGTTCGTATCGATACAGAACATATTTCCAAAACTCGTGTTTCATCGTTTTCATTTCCACCGGTTTCAGATCAATCAACTGGTGGTGATGTCCGATGGTGTACTTGGTGTACTTTGTGTACTGGATGTCCTGGGTTCAAGAAGATTTATTTGAATACCATTCGTATTGCACAGTCCATCATACTTATCTGACTATACGAAATACTCACTGTTTTCGAGAACTTTTAATTTCAATAAAAATTATTAATTTGCTACAATTCACAAACTCATGAACTAACAGATTTTTGCATGTAACAGTTTATAAAAACTGGACGTTTACATTCATCAACGTAAATCTTTGAATCACATGCTTTGATTGATTTTGTCGCAAATGGATGTTGCTGTTTATGTTTTCAATGACATGCTTTAAAGCAGTTCATCAAGCAACCATTTCTAAAATAACGTTAATGTTGAATTTATATGTACTGAAGACATGTCAATTAATTATCATTGTATATCTTATCAAAGTTGAGGATTAACTTTGAATAGTAGCTTTTCATTGATAAATATGTTTCGTTTTGCATTGTTTAAGTTTCGTTTTCAGATCATCCTCAATTGTTGAAATATATAATATATAATGTAAATAAATAAAGAAAACTAAAAACAAAGAGCGACGTGAGTGATTTTGTCATTGCCCTCTGTGTATTGTATGTAGTTCTGAATCGGAATATCATTTTGTATTGAATATCCATTCTCTTTTCAATGTATCCTTCTTTGCTTCAACACTAACATAAAAATAAGCAATGTAAAAGGAAAGTTATTACCTCTGTTTTGCAATCCCTCAATTGCAACTAATAAGTTTATAACTCTAACCTTGAAGAAACGAATAACATGTTGCAGTTTAGAATATGAAATTAATTAAGCACTGTACATTGTACATTTTCAATTACGTGTATGACTAAAATGTCAATTGAATTACCTTTACATATGTATAGAATTGGCCACAGAATAATACATCAAGTATGGTCTATATGAAGGCATATATGTATTTCAAACGCTAATTCAAAGAGATACACGCCTATCTGATCATAATAATCCAAATTGAATCTGTTCAAAGGAGAATTAGAAGCACTATCGAATTAATCGAAACGATAAAATACCACAATAGCGAATTTTACATTATAACATATTTGTTACTTTCCTCTTCCGTATTATTGATCCTGCTAAACGGACTCTATTCTCAGCTAAAAGTACAACACGTGTATTTCCAGGTCAGAATTTGAATACTGTTTAGTGTATTTCTTCATTTCCAATATGAATAATAATAATAATCGACAGTTCAAGCTGTTGGAAAGAGAGGCAACTCTTTTTTGGGGGAGTTTAATTCACAAAATTTATGAGAGACATATTTGAGATAACATTACATAAATGTATGATTTAGAAAACCCCACAAGATACAATGCGATGATTAGGATTAAACATGCATTGATTTAAATTGATTCTAAGTCATTCAACTAATACATTCATTGAAGATCGCACGAGGACTTCCCACACGCAAGCAATACGTACCTGTATAATTTGTCAGGTGAACTATTTACTGTTAATCTCAAGAGTTTTCCCCCAATAGTCAATAATATATATTCTCTCAGCCATGTATGAATGGTTGTCGCTGCAAGTACATTCATATTCCAATAAGAATGTTTACAGTTCAACTACAGGTTCAGTGATTGCCAATTTACATGGAATAATCAATTATGTGCGCTATCAATACGAGATCGAGATTGATGCTGAATGATATAAACTCGCGGGCAAAGGAAGGGCTAGCTTCTAATTTTAAGTTTTTTGAACATATATGATTTTAATTTAGAGAAACAACATCATATTGAAAATAAAAAAAATAAAAAAATCAGAAGTTATGAGCATTTGTAACTGATATTTGACTGTCCATTATTTGACCATCTTCTTCTCTTATTGTCAAACAACAACGCAATTTTAAGTCACATTTAATCGTCAATATCACCTCTAGCAGGTATGTACTCCCTGACACGACGCTCCACAGACGTTATTAGTCTCTTCATCAATAGCGTCAATAACATAGCTTTAATGTGTTGCTGCATTTCATGTAGTAAAGAACAGAACGTTAAACACATTAACGTGTCCCCACAGTATTGGAGATACAACGGAGACGCGGTTCATTTTGTAGGTCAAATTGAAAGGGCTCTGCATGAAAATGTCATAAGGTCACGAATGAAGGCGGAGTCAATACGATAGGGTTTTCGAGAGTCCAATGGAAGGGAAGTTATTCCGAAAGGGTCACCGGGTCACTTACTGAGGCGGAGTTATTCCGAAAGGGTCACAGGTCACTTATTGAGGCGGAGTTACTACGGCAGGGTCACTGAGTCACCGATGGAGGCGGGGTTACTCTGAAAAGGTCCTAATGTCACCAATGAAGGCGGGGTATCATTGACAAAAGCACATAGTCACCGAATAAGGGTTATTTATAGGAAATATGCTAGTGTCTCCGATGGAAGCGCAGTTTGTAGGAAATTTTCATAAAAAAACAGGGACATGGAGCAAATAAGCCCTTTTTGACTCTCCTATCTCGTCTAGTTAAGGAGATGTGAAAACGACGATTTCTTAAACGTGTCAAAATATGACCAGATAATGTTTTGATATTTAGTTAAGTTGGCTTCTGCTGACATGATGTCACGATGTTTCATGATTAGTCGTATGTATTGCTCGAGGATTGAACTATTTTGTATCATGTAGGGTATCCTTTTTGCCACTGGGTGTAGTTACAGAAATATTGTCACAATTTATTTGCTCGATCGGTGTATGCAAACACATTTAACATGAGTATTTAATATACATAAAGTAAAGTATAGTGTTCTCAGAAGGAACATTAATCTAACCTTGACTTGACCTAGGTGTAACTTGTTTCATTGAAACTTTAAATAAATAAGTTGAAAATAGCCGAATGCAAACCTAAGCCGCCTGCTCGACGTTTCTTGAGAACTTATTTTACAATATGATTTCTGATTTGAAAATGAAGTCGCTATTATCAGTTTCTGTGTCCCCTTAGGGATGAACAAATGCAGAAATACACATGGAAAGAAACATCTACACAGCTTGCAGTAACATGTTGAGAGTTGTAATTGCACATTTGTTTCTGGCCCTTCCCAAGTAGGCCAACATTTCAAAACAGCGAACAGATACACACGGGTAACCCAAAATGTGTACAATAGATACTAGTTTAGTGTATAATTTTAGAGGTACATTTCATACATACAAGACGCAAATATCATGCTTACCATGTTTAGTTTTTTTTTGTTGAGGCATTCATTCAAAAGTGCGAAAATCATGTACATTGTGGTGTCTCTGAGGAATCATTGCATCGCTACTTTGTATTTCACAGCATACAAATGTAAATGACGATTTGGAGTACAGCAATATAACTTAAGTTCACACCTCACAGCAGTTTTGGCAACCTTTGAAATGACGTGGGGTTATCGTTTCGAAAACTCCATTGTTTAATTTTCTTTGAAAAATTCGAAAAGTAATAAACAACAACAAACATTAATCATCAATTTTATTTTATACTTATGTACATTGTACTTGTCATTAAGTTATTTGGGTAAATTTTATGCAAAACATTAAGAAATCGAAATTTGGAAATCTCATTCTGGCTATTTCTGTGGTTAATTTTAGATAGATTAGTGTACAAGATGATCCGTTTTCAGCTTTTGAAAACAGATACAAAATTATCGTGGCCCACTTATAACCCCGCCCCTTTTTATACCCCCGACCTAAAAAGGTCGGGGGTATATAGTGATACCAATGATTCCTTCCGTCCAAAGACAATTTTTGTCCGATCAATTACAGAAAAACTCATCTCATCCTTTCCATATTTGGCACATGTCTTTTTCACCACTAGGAGAGGTGCAGTTAAAAATTTAAACGGAATTGGTGAATTCTTTAATTTTTGCAGATTTTTTATATTTTTGAACTTAGTCATATTCTGAGCATTTTTTGTCCGATCGATTACAGTAAAACTATTCATCTCATCCTTTTTAAATTTGGCACATGTCTTCTTCACCACTAAGAGAGGTGCATTGCAAAATGAAACACGATTTGGTGATTTGTTTTAGTTTTTGAAGATTTTTTGTATTTTTTTACTTCGTCATATTCGGAGCTGGAATGAATGAAGCTACTTCTGTGTTGTTGACTTTATCATTTTATTTTTCATGTAACTTTCATCAAAAGCTACTTCTGTGTTCTTGTTGATTTTACTATTTTATATTTCCACTGGTTATATTTTGGGAAAAGTTAACTTTTCTTTCCTTTCAGCCATAAACTGCTGCATATCCCTCACTGTGCCTACAGGGGTGTGCTTCCATGTACCTGTTGTTTCAAGTCACTCGAATGAATCATGATGATGGATTGATTTTTAAAAAAAAGGGTTGAAATCAGTGGTAATGGCAGTAGTGTACTATGTTACGCATACCTTTTCAAGTTACTATTATTCCTACGTGTACTTAAACCACCTGTTTTACATGAAGATACTTGTCCTACCCTTTTCACAAACAGTTTAATCTTAGCAATTACATTTCATAGCTTATCAATCATTAGGTGAGCAGACACCTCTCTCTTTAAGTAAAATAAATTTGTCAAACTTTAACAGTCGGGGGTATTAGTGAGCGCGGCTCACTTTTTTGCTTGTTTGAACATGGTCTTATGTTACAGTAATCTAAGCCCGTGGTTAGACATGATTTAATATATTTGTATAATGTTTAATGTAATCATCAGTGTCATCAGTGTCATCAGATTTGTCTCCGTCATATCAATGAAAGCGTAAATATAAGGTACGATTGTGATAGGAAGTGACCCCACCACAGTATTTCAGCATTATTACAATCCATAACATTTCATCAATTATAAATTCCTAGAGATTTCCACTGCATTTCTGCCACTGTGTATCCTAAGAATTCCTCCTGCGTTTCCGCAACTTCGAATTCATTATTATATCTCTGTATGATTCTATGAAACAGAAGTCCAGGTAATCGCTGTACCGGATTCTGAGTTTTATCTGCAATGGTCACTAACATCGATACTCTCATCGGCTTACAATTTAGAAGAGAGAAACAAAATCAACTGATTAAACTCAGTGATTTACTCTCACATGCAAGATTTCTAACTTAAAATGAATATGTAAATTGAAATGACAACGAAGCAAATGTACAATCAAATTCATTTTATTAACAAGGTCTTAATAGACATATATCGCAAAAAAACAAAATACATATTTAAGTATACAAATGAGATATATGCATGCTTAATCTTGCTTAATAAGTGGCTTTAGTCGGTAACAGTTTGGACAAGGGCAGAAAAATAATGGACTGTCTACACCGTATTTGTATGAATATAACGTAAATAAAATAAGGATATTTCTTGATTATGTTTAACAATTAATCATCGTTAATTACATCACTAAATACTAATTCTACATGCAAAGCTGTGTTTCTTGTTACATATGTGGGTATGTTACAATGTTGTCAGTAACAGAATGAAATTTCTGTAACAGTATTGACATATTGGTGAACAATGTTTCAATTTGTCCTTCGAATATCATTGAAGCTATCTCTGTTTAGCTATTTTTGGACAAATCCTCAAATTTGCATATCCATTTCATCTTTTCATTTAAAGGGGCACTAGCACGTTTTTTGCAAATTTTATTTTTTGAAATTTCCCATTCATGATGATAGTTTATGTCATTTATATTTACTTTAGAGGGTAAAACATCTTCTTACACAAACCAATTATCCGTAGTGGTAATAACGGTGTTACGTATAATGCAAAAATTGCATGGCGGCCATTTTATTGTGAACACATTTTATTATTTCGAATGACAAATTATTACGGAACCATGCACATCATCTTTTAACTTGACTTTCTGAAGAGAGAAGGGTGTTTTACTATTGGTGCCATTTTTTTCCAAATACATTTCATCGAGTTATTTGAGCGACAAAACGTGCTACTGCCCCATTAACATGTAAATATATATAATTACAAGGTCAGATTTTCAAAACATTTCCCTGATATTCCTAAATAGCTTATGGCCCCTCTACATTGCGTATGTATCATACATGTAGTATAAGTTGAATGGTTTTTGAGTTCTAGTCTTCTTCTTTGGTTGAAGTCTTCATTGCATTGTTTCTATGGAAAAGGTGTTTTTTTTTAAAATGCCACGTCTTGATACATATGCACATATTTCGGTTACTTGTGAACATCATTTGATAAACGATAACAATGCTTGATATACATGTACATTTCATAATATATCCATATATCTAAATTTAAAAACGTTTATCTTACTTTGACAATTAAAACACAATAAATCAAAATTAACAATAATTTATTTTCACCCACTGAGCGTACGTTAGAAAGACAACATTCAATATTTTTTCAAATAATCTCATAAAAAACTTAAATATACATTTTTAAACACATTAGTATTAAATCGTGAAATTATACTTTTGTCTGACGTGAGCAATCTCCCGTTCCCACTATTTAAATTAAAAAAAATGTAAAGCAAGATGTGCCTATTAAAAACTGATGCCCCCGGATAAAAACTAGTTGTAATTTTATTATCACAGATAAATACTAATACCCCATGAGAATGAATATGGTTATGAAGCAAAATCAAAACACTGATAAATGCAAAATCACAATTCATGATCGTTTCAAGCATCGAAGGCCAATCACTGACCAAGCAAAAGGTATAGCCAAGGTTAAAGTTTTCCAGTGGCGGATCCAAAATGGCAAACCTCTCGATTGAAATATCAAAACAAAGCTCAAGCATATCGGCAAGGAAAGAAAGTATTTTGTACATCGACATTTGTCTTTGATCGAATATGAGATATTTCCCGTATTAAACACTAGATCCTGTTTCGAATTGTGTGCTTCAATGTTGTTGTCATGAAGGCAATGGATCAACTTCTTCCTTTCTTCCTCAAATGATGAAATCTGAAACACAACATAACACAACACAAACTATATTGACGGCACTTTCTACGGTAACCTTAATTGAGCTATTGCACAGTTTATATACAGTATACGACCATTGATCACTGCCATTAATTTAACTTAATACGGTATTATTCTACATTGTGAGTGAAACTTTGCTAAAATCATAAATGTTGCATTTCATCACTTCCACATATGAATGTGGAGATACTATTCCATACGTTGACAGTTTCTTTACATACAAACCTGTAGACACTTGCACACCGATATGTTGTTACTATAAATAATGGACGGATATCACATATCTTTATTATAACTGAAGATCCGCATTCAAGTAATCTACCTCATAATTTACGATGAAAATATACATGTGTTCAGGTTATTAAGTTAAATTTAAATGGCCGGCAATAATTAATGCAATGTTATACTAAATTCGCTTGAAGTACGAAATCAGCAATATTAAAATCTTACAAACAATCTGGAGACCAAACATGGCAACCGCTATGGTTAATGCAACAGCAATGCTTATACACTGTGTATTAGAAATCGGAGAGGTTCCAGATATACCTTAATACAGACTAGTTCATTCTTTGTTGTCAGTTTATTCAAAAGCGTCACATATTCCTAGGTCACCCGTTTTCAACACTCTATAATTCCGATTCGTACACAGGCGATTTGTACGATTTGTGTAATCTCTCAGTGTAAATGCATCTTGTAGGAATAAATATGTTCACTATTTTGAAGACATTTGTGTTTGCTTTGTTATACGTTAGGTCGAAAATCAATATTATCACCATGACCGTAAAGGTAACATTAAACCGGTGCTTTCAACTTGTACCAACTCAGGTTTACTGTAAGGAAACCTCATTGACAGGTGTGTATTTAATTGAGAGATTTATTAATTTCTAAACGGTTCAGTCCATGACAACGGTACGGCTATGAAAATCCAAGATGATGCTATTTAATAAAACATCTGACTGGACTATCACTACACCTATACAATACACTAGTGGTCCAATTCAGGCATGGCACTTCCTGTTAGGATATTATCGGTATGTTTTAAAACTGTCATCTGCTTTTAGTAACATGGAGACTGGTAAGAGTTATGCCTTGCATTGGGAAGTTGAGTTCCAGACTGATGTGATTGGTATAGAGTTACTTTAAGGACATAATATTATAATAATGGAAAATAATGGAGGAGATGTCAATGGCTAAATCAACAGTAATCTATTATTGTTTTGGATATTTAATAATTAAGACATACTATATTAACTGTATCGAGACAGTGAATGCAAATTCAAATTTGGCCAAAATGGGGAATGATATCGTTCCAGTAATGGCTTAATACTGGTCCAGTACCTTTTGCCAGTACTGGGTCAGTACCACGCCAGTGTATGAGTGAGGCAGGCTGAAGTTAGCAAGTTATTAGTTATTCGAATAATGAATAGCTTACTGGTTAGTTATGAGTTATTCGAATAACGAATAACTAACTGGTTAGTTATTCATAATTCGAATAATGAATAACGTGCCAGTCAGTTATTCATTATTCGAATAATGAATAGCTAGCCAGTGCTTACTGAATGTAATCGATGAACGAGGTTCCCCACCCCATATTGTCAGTTTCCACCCTTAATTTATATCTGTATTTACTCCTTTGTTCAACTCTGAAGAATGAATAAGCAGCCAGCAGCATATTTGAACAAGAGTCATCAGAAGATGACATATCCCACCGGTTCCACAAAATTTGTAAAACACATCTTTTACAGATACTTGTGTATCTACTACCGTACTACAGTTAGTGGGTATTACAGAGTTTCAGGAATGTTAAGGGTTTTAGACTTCTGCTCCAGAAGCAGTCAAAATCAACAACAACCAACATCCCTCTCATGTTTCTATGGAAACGAAAAAAAAAATTCAGAAAAAATCTGATAATATCAAAAGGCACCATTTCAGTCAATGGGTAATACACATGCAAAGTTTCAGGAAGATATGATGAACGGTTTTGGAGCTGTGCTCCGGAAACGAACCTGTCTCTGAACAAAGTCCAACTTTAACATGTTTCTATGGAAACGAAAAAAAATAAAATTTTCAGAAATCTGAAAATATCAAAAGGCACCACTTCAGTTAGTGGGTAATACACATGCAAAGTTTCAGGAAGATATGATGAACGGTTTTGGAGCTGTGCTCCGGAAACGAACCTGTCTCTGAACAAAGTCCAACTTCAACATGTTTCTATGGAAACGAAAAAAAATAAAATTTTCAGAAATCTGAAAATATCAAAAGGCACCACTTCAGTTAGTGGGTAATACACATGCAAAGTTTCAGGAAGATATGATGAATGGTTTTGGAGCTGTGCTCCGGAAACGAACCTGTCTCTGAACAAAGTCCAACTTCAACATGTTTCTATGGAAACGAAAAAAAATAAAATTTTCAGAAATCTGAAAATATCAAAAGGCACCACTTCAGTTAGTGGGTAATACACATGCAAAGTTTCAGGAAGATATGATGAACGGTTTTGGAGCTGTGCTCCGGAAACGAACCTGTCTCTGAACAAAGTCCAACTTCAACATGTTTCTATGAAAACGAAAAAAAATAAAAATTTCAGAAATCTGAAAATATCAAAAGGCACCACTTCAGTTGGTGGGTAATACACATGCAAGGTTTCAGAAAGATATCATGAATGGTTTTCGAGTTCTGCTCCGGAAACGAAATGATTACGGACGGACAGACGGACAGACTGACTATATCCAACGGTATTACATACCGGTGGGATAAAAACGAATAACGTGCCAATTAGTTTTTCATTATTCGAATAATGAATAACTAACCAGTTAGTTATTCAGTATTCGAATAACGAATAACTAACCAGTTAGTTATTCATTATTCGAATAACGAATAACTAATAACTAATAACTTGCTAACTTCAGCCTACCGTATGAGTTGTCACAGGGACAGTACCAGATGCCTGAATCGGGTCAGTGTAGTATAGCTAGACATTTTAAATCTACTAATGTGGTAGTTTAGTACAAAACGGTCATACCATTTCGTCCATATCTCGAACACATCAGAATCAAACCGGTAGTTGTGTATGTTTCCGTTTTCCCACCGAACCTGAAGTGAAGTACATGACGTAAATATAGTTTTACGTAGGTAATAGATGATCAATCTGTTAAACGTTTAATTCGGAACAATATACACTCAACATCAAAAGAAAGGTCACCACATATTCAACAGTGTAAACAATGAAATTCTGTTGCCGGGGAAATCGATTTTCAATTATTTTTATTGGGACATCATTGGTAAAGAGGTACCTGGCCGCAATTGCATACATCAGAGTATGATACTTTTATTTGTATCCCTCTTCAAATACACTTGGGGTCTTGAAATCATTTCTTCAAAATGGCTTTTGGTCAGAATGACAAGACGAGACAATAGTTTATTGTATTTTAGGCCACCGGCCCATATACAAGAGAGTTTCATTCAAGGTTACATCAATAAAAATAAATATGAATAAACATACACATTATAAACTTATAATTAGCAGTTGTAAATGCTCGTTGCGACGAGCAAATGCATATTTAACATAAAGAGCTAGATTACGTAGTGCGGTTTCATTTTTAGTTGATACTATCGCGGTAAAAGCTATTAGTGATAGTTTCGATGAGTAACGTTCTGGGATATATTTGCAGCGTAAATCTTCATAAAATGGGCAATTAAAGGTAAAATGGACTTCGTCTTCTACTGAAGAATTACATAAAGGACATAATCTTTCATGTTTAGGAATGGACATTTTCCTGCCTCTGTTTACCATGAGGTCTAACAAGCCCATTCTATATTTGACAAACGTGTTTCTATTGTACGTAAATGACAGTTTAGACAAATATAATTCGGGTTCTATTAGAGTTTTAAATGTTCTATAAATATCATAACGGGAGCCATTCCTGGTAAAACATAGTTATAGCTCGATCACGGAATTCTTTTAAGAATCTATGTACGTCACAAACAACCGGGCTTATCCATACAAACCCATATCCATGGGAAAACAAAAGATTCCTGATATGTGATGCCCAGGACACTTTACCAATATCATCTGCATGAACCATCATATTGTACGATATTTTTGGCAAGCGACCATCATGCATTATGAGAATTTTAAACCAGTACTTCAAACACCGTATTTGTGAATTAATGTATATAGGGTATGTCCCACATTCACCATAGACCATACAATTTGGAGTAGCGGAGCCAACACATAAACACTTCTTGCATGCCATTAGGTGTAATTTCTCCAAACAGTCGTAGCGTTGAAATCCCCATACTTCCGATCCATATAGTAAGATGGGTTGTATCTGGACATCGAACATTTTGAAAAATATATTTGAACTAAAAATTCCACATTCATTCGAAATAGATAAAATTGAAATCATACAGTGCCGGACAAAAGTCATGGGAGTAAAATTGCAGTATTCCCGCGATCGTGTCGGAGCACAGTTGGGTCGTGATTGCGTAATCACGAGCGCGTACATGTAAGCCCCGCCCTCCCGGTAGCCACTGAACCGCTCAGTCGACCCGTACTGCAACTCTCCCACTCTTTTACTGCGATAGTAGCGCAGAAATCACGGGCCAGTCCCGCGAGCCGACTGCATTCCCGTTGCGATAATAGTGCAGTAATTTCACTTTCAGACTGCAAGACAGGGGAAGTGACTTTTGTCCGGCACTGTAGCTTTCTTTGCGCGTAAATACAGGTCATGAGCACAGCTTTTTAGATTCATGGTGTATGAAAAATTTATACCAAGATATTTATATTGATTAGCAATAGTGACAGGTTTTCCTTGAAAGAACCATTTCTCCTTTGATGCAACAGCTCCACCCCTTCTGAAGATAACTATATAAGTTTTTTCTATATCTATCGACATAATCAAAGGCTTCTTTAAAGTCGACAAAGGCTACATATAGTTTATGTTTTGGTAAGAATGATAAGCATTTCACTTAAAAAATCATAAAATGAAGAAATTTTAACTAATAAAAGATGTTGTCAACATAAATAACCGTCGAAGACTTAACTTTGTTGATGCGTCTTTGCTGTAGGACGTCATAAAACAAGCCACAAATGGCCTTTTGACTCTCCATCTGGTCCAATTAAGGAGATTCAAAACCGATGATTTTTAAAACGTGTTTCTTAGAAATATTAATACTAATAATATTGATGTAGAAAATATTTTGAAATTTCAAAATTTAGTTCGGTTGGGTTCTGGAGATATAGTGTATCTATGTTTCAGTCGTGTTTATTACTCGTGGATTGAATAGTCTTGTATTTCGTATGGTTACGTTTCTTTTGCGGTTGAGTGTAGTATTGAAATGGAAATAATGAATGGTTCGTACAGATTTTAAGACCTAGAATTTAAGACTTTTAAAAACCTTTTTGAAGACAAATGAAGCTCAAAAATAGACTTAGAGATAGATTTCTGAAATGACGAGTGTTTATTCAATACTACCGTATAGCACTATCAAAGTAGAACCAATGGTAAACAAAACAATGCAACCTTTATCATTTTAACATTTGAATACAGAAGAAGTGTGATTACCTTGAGAAAGCCTCTCTTGGCCCTGATGATAACACCAGTCGATCCGCTCCCTCCATCCTCGTTACCATGGCACCAGTGTGGGCCTACAGAAAAAAATACGACTTTACATTCACTCATTTTAAAGAATTTCTCCGAACATATGAACCAAATTTTATTCAACACTTTGCATAGTTTGAAAAGTTCAGTAATCTTTACTGAACAACATACTTAACTTAAGATAAACTACCTTCATTCATGTTCGTCGTTTCTTCAAAACTATCAATAAGAAGTTTATTTTGGCACTGATATCTGGGAATAAAAGGTAGAGCTTGAAAAGTTCAGTATTCTTTACTGAACAATATACTTAACTGAACAAGAGATAAACTACGTTCATTTACGTTCCTCATGTCTTCAAAACTATCAATCAAAGGTTAGTTTGACATTGATATTAAATAATAAGAGGTAGAGCGTACCTCTGGTAACTTTTCTGCCTATATCCAGCAGCTGTATTTGATAATCCTCCTTGTCTGTGGTTATGACATCAAACCCACAAGAGCTGCTGTATCCATATGAACCGTACATTCTATTGTCCCATTTCACCAACACTCTCTCTATAAATGAACGTTACTTTAAATGAGTTATATGTTAATAGTTAACAATAACAAATTATGGTCTCACCTTGTTTCATTAATTTTGCTTGTTTCATCTTCATTATAATCTTTCATTTCATTTCCTTCTGATATGTCATGATCATTATGTAATTTACAATAATAATAATACTTTAGTGTTCCGTAGAATGTTCTGTTTGCTAGTGTTACGTGTTTGCAAATACTTGATCTGTTTTAATATTTCTTGGTCCATTTATTGACTTACTTTTCATTCCAACAAGATACTGTATGCCACTTTCATGTGAATGTATACTTTCAGAATAACATTTTACCCTAAATATTGCAGTTATACACACATCCTTTCAGTATAAGGGCATGTTCTTACACAAGTTTAGTAAGTCTGGCACAAAGGACAAACTAGGGACAAATATCTCCAGATAGGCTTTGCCTGTTTCCGTAACATTAGAAATGTCTTATCAATTTCTTCTGAATCCATTCAAAATAGTTTTTATTAAAACAGATATGATGTGGTTGGTCCGCTAATGACTAGATATTACATGCACTAAACTAGCGTCAGCACCTGCGCCTATACTGAGCATCGTCAGAGAAGCGGAGAAAACACAATTTCATATTCTATTAGAATCAATGTTTTTTCAACTTTTATTTCTCGGACTTGGTCAGTTTTAATCAAAGATGAGAATGCACCACTTATATCCTCGTAATGGATTGTATACGTCGGTTATTTTATGTCTGACAGCAGGACAAAGTTTATATTTTATTGTTGAATGAGAATACTTCAAACAGGAAGTATGTAGTATTAGTGTTACACAAGGACTAGGAAAGAGGGACTAAATTAGGTTCAGGAGACTTATTAACAACCCTAAAATAAAATATATTGGGTGACTCGAAGGATGTCCATCTAGGTCACCTGTGTCCATATTGTTCAACAATAGTAATTACCTCCGTCATGGTTGACCACTGTGCCAGGAAGTCCGGAATCCTGGTTGTTATATTTCCAGTCGGGTCCCCTGACAACCCTCGATCCATGATGAGGTAAGTTGTCAGAAATGTTGACATTATCAAAGTTGTCAATTTCACAAAGCTCTCGCGGCATCTTTGTCAGTTTGTGTGCCACGAAATGTGAAATACGCCGCTGAAGTACAATAACATACCATATAAGATACACGTTTTTATTATGCATTTCTGAAATCATTTCACATAATCGAAACAAGTTAATTTCCATTATCAAATTACCGTATTAGGTTTTCAAACCAGACAATCGTTTTGGTAGTATCATACATATAACAGTTGACTGTCATTTTATGAAATATTGATGATTAAAAATATGAAATGAAAATTAACCATCAAATGTCAATAATAAAGGTTTGACATAATAATCCAAATAATCAATAAACTTATATCCATAATCAAAACCCATATATGACCTTGTTCTTTCCTATAAGCTGATAATTGAAAAATAGTTAATTGTAGAATCAAATAAGACGTTTATACCTGATCTTCAAGGCTGAGTTTCTTCCCCCCGACATCATCAAGGACCTCTTCTAGATGGCTTACATCAGAATTAGCATCAGATCTCATGTATGCCAACACGTCAGCACTAACTCGCTAGTAGGGAATATTGTATAATAATTAGTTACTATTTGTTTGTGATACTTTATACATTAAAAGCTGTATGCTTCTCACGAGGGTAATACGGTCTCATGTACCATCGTTCTTCCTTCAGGCGAGGGATGACACTTGTACAAAGATAATTATATTGATAATTATTTTTGAAGATGAGTAACTTCCCTCCATATTCTATAACCTGATATTATTCATATTTATTTGTGAAATTGTACTATTTGCCTCGACGTGCTATTACTTATAAATTCAGACTTTGAAATTTAAGCGATATACTATCTGCTGATTGGTTTAGACAAGGTCATGTGACCGGTATAATTCTCATAAAGACGAGATTGACAGCTGGAAAAGTATATATAACCTTCATAATTTGACATTTATACAAAGTTACCTTTGGGACTAGTTTATCACTGTATCATTGCGGATTTGTGACACTGCTATAACATGCTCTTTTCTTGATTAAACTTTTTAAAAACCTTATTACGTGAATTCTATTTGTAATTTGATTGGAAGTTAGATGAATACAGCATGTAAGAGCCACTTGCCTTGATATTCTGGTAGCTGATAAGACTATGTATGTTGTCGAAAAGGGTTCCATTGCTCAATTCAACCATTTTGCGAATTGATTCCTGAAATCATATTTCCAGCATGCAAAGCATTGATTCATTTAAATAAATAATGCATGTGCATTCTAGGTTTTACATGAATATCGTTCTCACATTTATCATCGTCGATCGAATATATTACGAGTTTACAACATGCATAATGAATATAATCAATTCAGGCTTTTAGAATTACCTGATTTCCTTTCCCAATCGGTATCCATACACTAGGATTTACAAGGGTTTTCCGGATGTGATCACTGCCAAGAGCTCGTAATGCTGAACGGAGAGAGGCCTATAACACCAACTAATTGTTAAGAAATTGGAGTAAGACAATAAACATTAATTTGAACCTAAATAATAGAAATCAAGTGGTGTTTTCACAAGCTAAAGCAACAACCGAATATTCTAAGTCGAGTGTCCCGTTTCGTTATTGGACAACATTTGATCTGTTCAATTACAATGTCATATACATAGTTATCTGATAAAAAGTAGTTGGACAAGCTGCCTACAAGAATCTTCCTACCATTTTGATCAGGCATCAAATACTGCCCTGCAAAGCAACTGTATAGCTACCAGTTAACAAAGAAAATATTCAACAACCTGGAAAGTGATGGAGCAACTACCATCAATGTGTACAGCTTCTAATTTTGATAATATCTTGGCTTCGATGAATTCTTTAACTTTGATGCGAATTATCTAATTCAACCTAAGAATACATATATTCATGTACATTTGCTGTTTTCATGTAGAAAGTCGTTTTTTGCAGGTTTTCTTCCTGATGACGATTGACTTGTTTCAAAATTTTGCGACCCACCCTACGACCAAAAACCGAGAAAAAGTTGTTGACGACTGCCAACCTCCGATTTAGCATGGACGTCGGTATAAAAAGCAAATGTGAATACCTGTTTTGGACTGCTAATATCACCCCTCAACCCATCAGTAAGTATGAACATTCTTGGCAGAATAGTCAACTCTCCGAAGGTACAGATGCCGGCTTTAAATTGAAAATTTATGAAATTTATAAATATGATTTAAACAATATTTATTCATGAAAAAATAATGGATTAGTATCCACATTTAAAAAAATATCAACATGTAAGAAATATATACTGTAGCACTGAAAATGACAGACTATAAATTAAATTTCATATAAGTTCGCAAGTGTTCATCAGGGTAACATGATCTTGTTACTACGTTGCTACTTGCGACACGTGACAATAATAACTACCAAACACAGTAAATGGAACGTCAACATGTTTTGATATTACTTACAGCTTAAAGTGGTAGGATACAAAATACCCAAATATAAAGAAATTGCTTAATTTGGTATTTCTTTTACAAAAATGTGGCCTTGATACAACACAGCTGTTTGAGAGGCAGTTGGTGTATTGGAGAGAAAATGACATTTTATTGATGATCAACTTCAGAATCTTATATCCTCTAATAAAGAATCGTGTTTTTTTCTCCATTGTCATACATAATAGGGCAGATTATGAACTGATCTTGACAGCTCTCAATCATGTCGTAATCTCTTAGACATTTTGGTTCTTAAAGGGGCTGTAGCATGTTTTTTTTAAAAACAATTTTTTTTAAATTTTCGATTTATAATGATAGTTTATGTCATTTATATTCACTTTAGAGGGTAACATATCATATTACACAAACCAATTATCCGTAGTGGTAATAACGGTGCAAAATAGCATGACGCTCATTTTAATGTGAGCACATTTTATTATTTCTAATTACAAAAAAACATTCCCATGGCTTTACTGAACCATGACTAGAGAAGGGTGTTTTACTATTGGTGACATTATTTTTCAAATACATTTATTTGAGCGAAAAAGCGTGCTACTGGCCCTTTAAGATAAAGCCATATGAAAGTATTTACCCTTAGATAATGCTCCAATTCCGAGCAGAAGAGTTTTATTTAATGATGATGGACGAATCTTCATCTTTGTTGTTGAACCAGAACCACTTAGTCCTTCTGAAACCAAAATTAAAATTTGAAATGGAAAAGTAATAAACAAAATTAATATTTTAATCGTTGATATTTTCTAAATAGTATACAGGACTTACAAAATCAGCTTTCCTTAATCCTAAAGATATAAATCAAGTTAAAAGCCTCAGGAATGGGTGAAATGGTCGTATTATTGTTAATGAGGATGTGTAGTAACATGATTTCCAAAATGTCTTTGGAGATTACCTTTACTAAATCAGGTAATTTAATCATATTTTGTCATATGCCTGTTAAGCAATGACATGTCTCAGTGTGATAAAGAAAATATACTTATTTACTGAGTGTATCCTTGACTGCGTTGATGTCATCAGTGAGATGGTGGATAACTGGCCTTTCATCATCTGTTTCTATCAGCCCGACGTTCTCTGTCAGTCCATGTGTCTTCGACTGGTTCTCTAGACCTTTCAGAAACAGAACATGTTGTCCAACTTGAACAAGATTCTTTGTTTCCAGCGTACTGATATCTACTGTTAATTTTTAATGATAATTGTGATCATTCATATCCAATAGAATTATAATTTGATTATTATATTTATAGGAGAGATGGCTTATCCCCTCAGTCTTACATACGTTGGATGAACATTTTTAGTATTATATATATATATATATATATATATACCTAGAATGTGTATTACTTGTAAAAACAGATTTCCCCCAACTTATTTCGAGTTATTACCTTTCAATAAGACAAAGTCGAATTGTTACCATGAAAACAAAACAAAAAGAAAAATATTTAACCCCCAAAAGGCACATCTACATGATATGGGGAGGCTGTTTACCAAATATTGTGAAGATTAGTCAAGTAGTTTTCGCATGCTGCTCCGGGAAGCTATCTGATAACGGACGGACAGACAGACGGAGCAACGACTTTATGCCCCCGCATTATATGCCGAGGGATGAAATGAAACGGTAATATATTTACCAACTAGAAGAGCCAGAACAAATTCTTCAACTGCCCGGAATGCTCTCTCATCCAGACCGTAGGACGAGTGGATACAGACAATAGTGTCGAGTCCCTCCTCCCGCATTCTCTCTTCTTAAATTATAAACACATGTATAATACACACTCATATACTATATGGGTTTAAAGAAGGTTGTGGATATACGATACTAGATTAATTATATGGAGTAAATATATCCTTCAACATGACTCAGGTACTCGTTGAATCATTTCAAACTCTTTAAAAATTATAACATGAGAAATCCTTGGTAATCATTACTGTCTGAGGCAGACGGTTCAAAATGACCCATTGTTTATAAAGATATTAGAATGTCTATGTCCTTGAATTTCAACTTATCAATATTTTAGAAAGTTTAACATGAAGTATTTCAATCAGAATGAGATAATGAGATAATGGAAGTTGATGATAAGGCAAGCTAAGGTGTTAAAAGTTATTGTTAAAGTCCCGTTCTCACTGTACGATTTATAGTTACGACTTGTAGTACCCAGTATCGACTTACATCTGATGCTCGTTGCGTCGATACTAAAGGTTGATACTACAAGTTTTGTAATTACAAGTGGCATAGTGTAAACGGACCTTACCTGATTTCATTGTCTCCATTACTCCTTCCCAAAGGTCAGCCCTCTCGTCTCCCTCGTCATTGGTAGGGAAGGCCTTCAGGAAGTCCTTAATACTCGTCTGTGCACATTTGGTTGAGTCCAGTTTATGTTTTCGTACCTCTGCTCGGAGTGGTTGGCTGAGGAAATGGCTCGTTTATTACATTCGACATACTGAATGTTCATGTGTTTATTTACAATAACTTTATAAACAAGAGTGATAAGAAGATGACATATCCCACCGGTCCCAAATATTGTATAAAACACATCTTTGAAAGATAATTGCATATATCTAAAGTACCACTTCAGTGTGGATAATACACATAGGGTATATAGGGTTTCAAAAAGATATGATCATTTCTGTTGGGGTTCTGCTCCACAAACAAATTTATCCCTAAATAAAGTTCAAATCCAACGCGTTTCTATCGAAAAAAAACAACAAAAGAAATTTGAAAATATCAAGAGGATCTGGCATATAATAAAAACCGAAAGTTTCAGAAAGATAGATATCATGAACGGTTGTCAAGTTATCCTCCGGAAACGAAATGATAACTGACAGTCAGGGCGACGACTATATCCACCTGTATTACTTACACACATTAAGAGGGATACGCTTCTGAACGCTTCTAGCATTATGAAGTTTACATTTAAATGGTTATTTCATTACTCACGTGAACCGTTGCACAAGCGATTCTAAAATCGACGAACGTCCATCTTCGCCCTCCATTTGGGAGTCATCTTTTGAGACTCCCCATTCCCTAGATGCTTCTCTGTAGTCGTCGACTTTTTCCCTCGGCAGAGTCTTGTAAGATATATGGGGAATGCGAATTCCTGGTTTGACTTTGGTGTGACTAAATTTCGTGCTTCCCTCTCTCTTGTCCCCTTTAGCATCCTCTTCTGAATTCAATAAACTCGTCTCCTTTCCACTCGTTTGTCTTGCTGTCTGGTGTACCTTGGTACTTTTAAAACCGTTCTCCGCCGTTTGCTGCTGTGTATTGGTCCTTGAGGGAGTGTTAGTTGAACTTTCCTTCTTTTTCCTGAGTGCGCTGACGCTGTTGAGGGCCTCCATAGAGCTCTTGCGATCAGTGTTCGTTTCTGCTTGACGCGTTTTCATATAGCGTTCAATATGTTCATCTGATCGTTTCTGTTCTGTGATGGCGGACTTGTTTTCCAAGGAACTTTCGCTATCTTTGCTCATACACTCAGCACCTACTCTGTTCCCGAATGAATTTTGGAAACTGTCAATTATCTTTGCTATGATTGACTTATGAAGCTTGTGCTCTTCTTGAAACATTTGTGAATGTTCTTCAAATAACTTCTTTAGATCAGCCATTTCTTTTTTAATGTATGAAATCCTTTCTTGAATATGAGTTTTCTCTGCGACAGTGTTGTTTCTCAAAGACCTTAAAAAAATCAGTGTTATTCAGTTAAATATTTTAACAGATTTTGTATATATGACACATTATAATGTTCAATCGTCGACATCGCACATGTACATACTTGCCTAACCTGGTCGACTATGGAAAGGGTCATTGTTAGCGCTCAATTAATTATAAGTAGTATATGTGTTTTCTCCCATGAAATGTAAAAACATAATCAGGAAATTAAAGGTATGAGGAATGATATAAAAAGCAATGATTATGAAGTCTTAATAATAAAATCTATTATATCTACTCACATCTAGTTAAACACACATGAATTAATTGTATTTTATGTACAAATTAAAAATGAAATGGTCCCTATATAACTGAACGAACTGCTTCCCGTTTACAAATGCAGATTCGAAGTTACAATCTACGCAGCTCGCAAAATATATCAATTCCAATCTCCTGTAACATTCAACATAATTTTTCCCATCTGCAATATGTTCTTGGAATAACTTACCAACCACAGTTCAATTCAAAAAGTGTTCAATCTTTTAAATCATCTATTACTACTTATGGTGCACATGCGCCCCAGTATTATGCACGTGGCAAAAGGAATTTTAATATTCCTCATACTACATGTAGGTTACGTTATTCAGTAAGTTGTTTGAACTTTTATTTACGCCGAGTTGGAATTAAGACTGTTCCTGACTGTTTATGAGGTAATCGTGTTGAACATTCCTTTCACTATTTGTTTGAATGTTTATTGTATAAACATCACAGTGACAAATTGATGTCATATATGAAGCGCATAGGTAATTTAGCAGGTATTACAGTTAACCTTGAACTTTTGTGCAGATCTACCACCGTGTCAAAATATAATTGTATTTAAGTTAGTGCAATCGTTCATCATTGAGACAAAGCGATTTGTATAGCATGTTGATATCATTCTGTCCAACTTCTTCCCTCCTTTTATGTTACTTTCCTGTCAACTATCTGTCATCTCGGTTTGTACAAAATGTAAATGCCCTATGTACATACCAAGGAGGGGGTATTCTAAGTTGGATACTCATTTTATATGTGAATAAAATATGTTTAAATAAAAAAGCACATGAATGTAGATATCCTTATTTCGGATGCATGTCAAAACCGAATTAGACATGCACAAATATTACAAGAGAGATCTGATTGGAGTATCGTAGTGCGCAGTCATTTTAACACTTCAATAATTTTTTAAGCAAAACATATTACCATATGTGTTGTAGGAAGTTATCTGAAAACGATAATTTTAAATCCACTTAGAGATTAACACAATTATTTTCACAAATCAGTATAAAAGTACTGTACCCTTCAAAAACCTACTGAAAGAAAACACTATTATCTATTTGTCTTGATGACATACTAATCGTATTTAGCCATGATATAACCAATATTACCTGTTTCTGTCATCTACATGTTTTATCGATGCCCGATTTGAAGACAGTCGGGTAATCCTGATTCTCCACTCCATTTCCGTCCTCATATAGAAGAAGAGGAACTTCTTTAATATGCGAGACATTTTCTTCTGGTACTTGCGAAAGGCGTCGCTGGCTTGATGTTGGATGGTAAGCTTTAGAGGAGACACTGACAGATTCAATAGCATCATTCCACACTCCAAGTACAGTTTCCGAATCAGTTGTTTAGTTTGAAACAAGTCCTTTGTCAATGCCTTGAATAACTCCCCTTCTGGGTGGTTTCCCCCATATTCAAGAGTTACTGTTGATGTAAAAGCGTAGTCTTGCTCCCAACTTAACGACACAATACACTGTTCAGATTCTGCAAAAATTAAAAACAGATACATAGTTACGATTTACAAATGAGAATAACATCAGTTTATTGACGAAAGTCTCTGGTAAAAAACATACTTCATTGTGATAAATATATGCACTATGTAAACACATGTTACTATGACACATGGCACATTTAAAACAAAAATGATTATGGTCACAGGATATACTGCATTCATGTCTGTATTTAAGGGACTGTCTCTTACTTACACTTGAACTCAAATGTCCTGTTCATTATGAACATAGCTATGTTCATAAATATGTAATAGGTGATATGTTCATGTAAATATTGTACGAGATTGCATGATATACACTTTCTTTAAAAAACCAAACCAACCAACTAATGTTACTTTTACAAAATTTACAGATTACACTTTAGCGAACATGTACTGTCTAACAAATGTGGTATAACTCACGATGAATGTCATGCAAGAACAGCATGGTTAGGTTGAAGTAAAGGAATATATAACAAATACCTTCAGATGTAGACCCCCTCTGATGCACAACAGCATCCACAACTGTAAGATCGCTACCATCAGAAGTGATTCGTCCATCGCGCACCTCCCGGATGTGGATATCCATGTTCATGCGGGATTACTATATAGAAACAAAGATTCTTCTGCGTCTTAAACATGTACTCATTTGCTCACTTACTTTCAAGTATTGGTATGTTATAATGATAATAATGGGCATTTATAAAGCGCTGTATCCATACATAAGTGGCATGCTGAGAGCACGCATATGTACATATTGTAAAAGTATAACACGTCATAATCATTAACAATAAATCTTATCAATCTTGATAATGTTTATACAGGATGTTAAAGTTTACGATAAGACATTATAGCTTAACATGAATATCTTAAGGTAAAGCTGCACAATTATTAATGAGGAATACATAGAACCATGAGGAATGTACAGAGGAAAAATATCTACTTACATGTACATCACTATTCATGCTATGATATATATCTATACTGCTTTTTCACGCAAAATACAAACACGTATTGCATTTATATTTATTAGCAATGAAACATGCAAACAAAACAAAAACAAACATGCATATGAACGTACATATGTGCAAGCATTAGGTAATATTATATAATATACATGACACTCACAACACCATGAAGGATACCTGCACGTAGATGAGTTGGATTTGTAGTGGATAATGATATAGTAGATTAACAAACCGAAAGTGAAAGTAGTCTTGTTTTAACAACACAGGCTTCGTTAGGATTTTAGCAAATAGAGAATATTCTCCACGTTATTAAATGACACACACACTAACCTTAGATATCGATTTATATCTTGGGCTCTTCAAGATCGAGACAATCCTTGTTCTCGAGAAACTACAAAAGGGTATTCACATTGGGTATTCCCCTAAAGCTACGCCACCTAGCAGCAAATATGGATCACGTGACCATGATGTCATTCTTAATTTTAGAGCACTGCTATGCAGTTATATCAAGTCAACCTTAGTTTACAGTATTTTCAAGCCTTTGGTGTAAGGCAGTTTTACTTATTTGTATAAGAGAATGATGTTGATGATAGTCTTGTGATGGATGATAAGTACTTTAAAGTATTTTCCTAGTTAATCTTTATCTGATGCTTTATATCGTTAACAGTGTCGATTATTATTGTCGGGGATGCACTTCGCCCTCGATGTTATCCTACATTTACATTTCAAGGAGAATGATTACGTAATGCTGGAGATATAACTGGTGTTGTGCATGTGTGTGGGGATCGGGTGGGGTGGTATGTGTTTGCGCGCAGACGCTCATTCTTATTGGCAAAATGTATTCGCCAATATCGTTTCAATTGATGTACACATATTTATTTGCTTTTCATGTGGGAATGGATAAAGTTGTTGTCTGGACGTCCCTGTGTCCGTCCCTGTGTCCATCTCTTTGTCCGTCCCTATGTCCGTCTCTGTGTCCTCCCCTTTTGGAGGTTTCAGCGTTTTGAAATTTTCTTTTTGTTTGTTTCCAAAGTAAACATCTTTGTCGATTTGAAGTGTAGGGTTTGTTCCCGGGTCAAAGTAAAACACCTTATGGCTTTAATTATATACTGCTAAAACCGATCAATCAACTTATGTTGGGCCGGGGGGGATCAGTTATCTTATAGCTTATAAGTTATATAGCTTCGGAGTTAACACAGGACGTGCACAAAAAATGGTGGAATCAATTTGCCGGATCCTTGGCGGATCCGGAAGATTCTGGATGTATCCGGGAGGATCCAGCAAGCGGATTCCACCAGTTTGTTGTCCTGTGTAATATGTCAATATGCTTAAATAAATACATAAATAGTAATTGTTTTGCGTGGACCTGATTAGCTGAACACTGTCACAGAAATTCAATTAATACCTGTATTAATTTCGTGGCGTCACATCACATTTAGCAAAGCCCCAACGACGTGAGTTTCATGGCTAGTTGTGGATTATCAGTGGCTGATGAACGAGGCTAATACTCCAATGACGTTTTGATTTGACATATTGTGTCTTTGAGCTTTGAATTCATACGCGTAAATAGTACAGCTCTAATTTATGCAAATGTGTATATTTGGAGCAATGACACATTTTCAAAACATCAGGTGCAGGTATGTTTATTTATAAGAATTGACTTCAAAATTTATGAACTTCATGGAGGTATAAACGCGTGCAAACTTGGGGTAAATCCGCTTCGTTTATACCTCCATGAACTTACTAAATTTTGAAATCAATGCTTAAATGCTCAACATAAAAGAGATATTGATTTATCCATAAAATTCAACTCAAACTTATTTCGTTCTACAATACATAGAAAATTGGCATACAAAAAACGATGACTAAAAGTTAAGTTAAAAATTCATTTGTTTTCCTCGCTAGATCACAACGTTTATCTTAACATATGTTCATATTGTGTTTTATATTTAAACCATTATTCCAAATATCATTAGTAATTTACTCACCAGGTGAGCTTCAATTTCAACTTCATTATTATCCCCCGCCACAACGAAGTTGACGGGGGATATAGAAATGAGCTCCGTCCGTCTGTCCGTCTGTCTGTGTGTCTGTCCGTCTGTGCGTCCGGGCTTTTCCATTCCGGCCTCAAACTTCAAAACTTTTCAATATATTTTGCTGAAACTTTGTACAGGTATCAACCAAGTAGTCTAGATGTGCCTTTTGCTATATAGAAATTTGAGAATATAATTTTTTTTTTTACGAATGCAAACAGTCTGGACTTAGAACCAAGAAGTGGGAAAACTATATTCCGGCCTCAAACTTCAAAACTAGTCCTTCATGGCGGGGGATATGGCCGACTCTGTCTGCTTGTCAATTTTGGATTAACGTTTAGACCTCATTTTCATAATGTTCAATCGTTTGCACCACTACAGTAATCGCCATTACTTACACAATTATGTTGCCTCAATGGAAAGCCTTTAAAATAAAAGATATTACCTCATATCATAATTGTTTATATTACTGATTTCACTTCGGAACTCGACTATTCCGAATTCCCATTTCTCTTAATTGTTAATAGTTTTTGCTGGTGTTATTTACTACACTATTTTGTAAAAAAAAGTAAATAAGAGTATTCACTTACAATTTTATTATTATAAAATGAACACACAAAACACAGGTATGTATTACAAAACAACGCATTATCACAGATGTGCCCTTACATGTATTTCAATTAATATAACACAACAAAAAACTGAAGGACAATCTTTACATTCAATCGCAACAGAAACTTCACCATATTTTCAACAGTCTAGAATCCGAAATACTACTACCGTAGAATAGATTTTAATGCATTTCATAGGGACATGATTTGTAAAGGGGTACGCTCAATTTCAAATATCAGATTATAATACTTTTAGTTTTATATCTGTTCAAGTAAAATTGGGATACTATAATCGCTTTTTCAAAATGGTTTTTGGCCAGAATGTCTTGCATTTAACTTTTAAAATCCTAAAATGTAGAATTTTAATTAATAAATTGTGTAGTCGACATTCTTGGGCTTACATTTGTTGACCCGTCTTTACTGTAGGACTTGATTAAACAAGAGATTCAATCTCGTCTAGTTAAGAAGATTCGAGAATGACGTTTATTAAAACGTGTATTTTTCAGAAAGTTTAACAGATTATGTTTTAAAATTTCAAATTTAGTTTAGTTGGCTTCTTAAAACATTATGTATCTCTGTTTCAGTCGTGAATATCACTCGGAGATTGAATTATCTTGTATTTCAAGTTGTATGGTGACGTTTCTTTTGCGGTTGAGTGTGTATATGGGATCACAGTATATATATAACACATGGTACTCAGGCCTTGTATTCTTCTCCTATTCCACTAATAAATCGAAGGCTTATATAAGAGTAAAGAGTGTTTATGATATAATGTTACTTACAATGTAGGGTTCAAGACAATGCTTGATATTGCTTGGTATGGCTGGTATACGTTTTGGCTTTGACAACGGACTGATGAGGTTATTGGTTTCTACGGATTGATACAGGATGCTTTATAACAAATTCACGACACAAGCACATCTTATATACATGCACCTACAAAATGTATAAGTACATATTTGATTATCAAACGTCACAAATATAACTTTCGATATATCAATAGTTTTCGAAGATTCATAAATTATATATATGTAAATATATAGAGTAAAATATTGCATCACCAAGTTTTTTTCACCAGTAAATGTTGTCTGATAAGAAAAAAGACAATGTATGAGAAAGAACAACTGTGTCGTGTCAGAAGCTTTACCTACCAGTTTAACAAAGCAAATTGCATTCAGACAACGTTTCACTAGTTTGTGATATTTTCATTTAAAACATTCTGCTATTTTAGTGTCCAGGAATAAGTAATGTTACACTGAAAAACAAAAGTCAATATTGGTTGTTGTAATGAGTAATTCCATTCTTTCCGTGAACTGATGAACGTTTTGTAACTACTGCCTTTTAACAAAAGGTTACAGCAGTAAGAACCTTTGAAATCAGAATTGTTGAAAAGGACAAATCAGGTCTGTATTTATTGTATTGACAACTCTAAATCATAGAGACATGTATGATTAACAAATTGAACTCAACAATATATCAGATTAATTCCAAAATCGTATGATTATAAACCTTTTTGTCACTAATTGTCATTTATTGTTGAAAAAGGGATTGACATTTTAAGAACCAGCCACTTCCATAATCTGCATGATAAAAGACGTTTTGATGTGAATGTCAACTTGGAAACACCATTTTGGATTTCGTCCTCTGAAACCTAATGTTATCCGCGTAGTTTCGGCACAGGACCAATAGTTATTTTTGGTAAAAATAAAGTACAAATTCAGTTCTCAATTTCTCAATATGCCATAATGAATAATGTGTTCTCAGTCATAAACTAACCTATCTTTACGGCGTTAGTGTTCATTGCTATCACTTCATTCTAAGATTACTCAACATCACCTTTTAGGTATAAATGTAGGGGTTGCAACACTTATTTTACTATGTATACCAAGTACATGTCAAACACGAAAATCACAAGGGTGGCAATTATAAGTATGTGTAGGTTACTTAAAATATACTAAGGATAAAGCATAATATAAAACCATTATTGTCAATAACAACTATTTAATTGTTTTAAAAGATACATGAATATATTTAATATATAGCACAAGCAATACGAGGAACGAACGAACAGTAATAAGTTATTTCACAATTCTGCTCCGGATAACAACTTCTTAATTGTTGACAGAAACGACGTTTTGGAGTATATGCTTAATCCTTTATAAGGTGAAAATAGTAAGTTATCAAGAAAACATTGTTTTCTTATATATATTTGTGCCAGTGCAATACAAACCGAATTATTCTGTTTCATACAAGATATTCTCCGATATTCTCACTGTGTTTATTTATAATACAGAAACAGCGCACGTTGACTTTTGTAAGCACGTTAAAACTAGACGCAATTTATATTGTTGAACCACACTAAATGCATGATTATCCCATTTTAATTAATTGTTGCTTTAAGGTTAAACGAATAAGTTAATGCAGTTACCTGTCCATACTGTTGTATATTACATTATCTATATGGACACATTGTTGGATATCTGTTACGTGTCGTTTCATTCTTTCGACAACATGAAGGAATTATATTTAAAATGAAAGACACATCAAACATAATGACGAATATCTTTGATACAAGAGTTGTTCTTTCACATCAAGTCAAAATTTAAAGCTAATGGGGTCATGTACATGAATGTATTTTGTTCCTAACGTTTGAATAAAACTATCAAATAGTTCAATGTCCATACGGCTGGTTGTTGTATTCATACATCTTCACTTTTGCATATCGTTGTAGCTAGTTGCCTTCATTACCTGAAAAATATATTTGAATATGTTTATAACAGTTTAAATCAAACAACACGGCTTTCAGATGTTTGTGATTTACTGAATGTAACGAGCTAAAGCTAAAATTAAAGATCTGACAAAAAATGGATCAACGAACATTTTATTTGATAACATTGTCCTGAATATCACTTCATAGATTTTGAAATGTTAAGTCATACTTGCAAGGTTGGCGTCGAACTTTGACCTTGGTTTTCTCCATCGATCGTTCCTCGAGTGCTGTAAACGACACTCTGAAGCTGAAAACAGTTTCATGACATCATTGCAGAAGTAGGTAAAATGTTACATGAACGTATATGTGATGAGTTTTACTCTTATCATACACAGCCTCGTAAATATCAACACTCATAACATCAGTTTAGCCGTGTGCACAATGTTACATGTGAACAATATATTACATTCGTTTTACACCCTTTTTTCAGTTTGGCGTGCTACAAAGCCATTAAGGCTTTCAGAATTGGTGTTTAATATTTTCACACTTTCACAATTCTCTGACGGCATTAGGATGTTTTTCGGTAATATCGGTAATATCAGTAATATCGGTAATATCGGTTAAGTCCGGTATTTGAATGAGTGATAGGATGGTTTAATTTGAACATATTTTACTCATGAAACAGATAACGGATTGGGAACAAGTTATCCAACTTAGGATACTCTGTCCTTTGTTATTTACAATAAATGATAATGATAATGATGATGTAATATCCAAAGCATGTTTTAAGTTTCAGAAAGATTGACAAAAAACTGTTGAAGGGGTTGATTTCCAAACACAGGTACTGTCAGTCTGAAATCGGAAAGCTGAGTGTTGAATGCCAAGGGCACTAACTCTGAAAATATTATTCTGATTGGGAGGTGTTGAATTCAGAACACAAATAACGTTTTCGGGACGGACGAACAGACGGACGGACGGACGGGCTGCGCCACGACATTAATCCATTTGGGATTGACTTAATATCAGCTTTGTTTGTAGTTCAGTATATTGTAATTCCTTTTTTCAACTGACGCTTTGGGGAAGTAGCCCAGTAGATATTTGGGAGTCATTTCATTTTTTTAAAACAAAGTTTAATTTCCTTTTCTCCGACGTTCTTATAATGATTCCCAACCAGTTTCATAGTATAGAAATTTAGTAGACGTATGTTTGGGTAACCCAGTATTACCAGTAATAATCCCGCCTGCTTGTTGCTGTATTTGCTCTAATGAGTTGACTTTGTCTTGTGTACACCCATTCAAGATGCGGCCGTTAGACATAAAATACTTTTTTAGAGTACAATTGTATCTCTACTTAATTAAAATTTAAGATTTCGGATAGAAGTCAGCATCTATCTGTGAAGTTATGTTATAACGTGTTCGATATGCCCTGCAGATTTTCCATCTCCTGATAAAATTGCACCAATATTTGTATGCATCTGAAACATATCCAAAACTGATCAACTTCCAAATTATCACCGTTATTTTAACCGAAAATAGAGCAGCTTTAGTCGTATGTTGGTTATATTTGATTAATCACTTTGACCCCCACATGTCACAACTACTGTTTACTGATGAGTAGCCATGAGACGCGTCATCAGCAAATGGACATGTTGGTCAGTTTAGCTTATCTGCTATACCATTGATGTGCAAATTAAATAAGAATGGACCGAGAACTGACCCTTGTAGGATTCTCGGTTAAAATATTGATCCATTTACAAACACGCCCTGACTGTGTTTACTTATGCAACTTGTTAACAATTCCAATAACTGCTCTGTCATACCATATTTTTCAAGTTTTGATAATAACCCCTATGACAAACTCGATCAAATGATTTTGACACATCGCAAAAACATCATACAGTAATATAATTTTCCTTTCTCTTTATCCCTTTATCTTTCTAAAGATTCACAAATCTGATGATATATTTTCTTTTAACTGATGTAAAATTGAATGTCAAGACTGCTATTTAAAAAGACACTTGTGAGTATGAAAATAATTAAACACGTGTTTTAAAACAACTCAAGATAACTCAACATAAGACATATGTGAAATCCTCTATCCGTCCATTTAGCATTATAGCTGTTAATGGCATTATGTTTAAATACAGATTCAATACATGATTTTGTCGAGCTATTTTAATTGGCTTTGAAAAAAGTTTTAAATAACAAAATATCATTCGCCTTGGTGTAACATTTTCCGGGAAAATATAGCCCCTTTGGAGCATCAAAACAGTTATTTGTTAAAAGGTCAATAACAGATTGAATGGCAATAACTCTATTACAATTAAAATTTCGGAACTGGCTTACGATCTCTATAAAGAGGGTCATCAGGGCTGAATTTAATTCAACTATGTCTAATAGTTTCCGAAAATACTTTTCCCAATGATCGTTATAAACTAAGTGACCAATCCATGGAAACGAAAAAAATTGAAATCCAAGAAAACTGAAAATGGGCAGTTGACGTTGGGAAGAACAAGGTTTACATCTGTACAAAATGTGGCTGGTACACGCAAAAATAGACGGTCGGTCGGAAGGACGGATGGACGTACGGAATTACCGGTTTATATCCCCGCCTACTTCTTTTTCTATCACTTTATTTTATTTTTTTTGGGTACAGCATATTTTCATTTCCAACATCAATTCAATGGATAGTACAATCAGTACATTTCATATGACAAGCATGTTTATCTACATAAATAAATTGTGGCAAGATGACCAAAACGAAACAAAAGAATCATTCTTGCACTGAGTGTAAGCATTTGATTTATGTAACTGGTAATTATATTTCAATTTCGGCTTGAGAAGAGCAAGGGAAGGTAAAATGTTTGCAAATTATCGGGAGTAAATGTATTCTTTCGTTAGCATGAAGATGAAATTCAAAACATTATTTCTTCTTTCTTTGAATCCAAGAATAATTGTTTCTGCGTTAAATTTTAAAGAAGTGTCTGTTACTACTTCTTAGTTGGTGTATAAGGACTACTTTATTTCTTTAAAATAATAGGAATATGAATAGTCATAGTTGAAATTATTCTATCTTGCGAAACTAAAAGAAACGTATGTTAATGACATTATTTTACCGGCTCTGAAATTAGAATCATTTTTGCAAGATAGTATATACATGTACCTTTCACCGTTCCTCCGTAGAAGACATGACCCGAATGGGTTCCTTAGATAAGCTTTGTTCAACTTCAGTGTCTCCTCCTCTGAGTAGGTTTCCCAGCCTTTCTCCCGGTCTTCTCTCTGCCAAGTCTGGTCCTCGGTATCTGGGATCATTTCCTGTGCTGAAATAATTGCATGTAGGTCAGATGGTTGAGCCCCCATTTTTATTTTCTGTACAATAATTAAATTTTCACATAGGACACTTTAGTCAAAATGCACCTAGAGACTTGAAACTTGTTTCAAATGATAGGCAGTGTCATTGTGACCAAAAACGTCAACAACGATTTCTTCGTAGGTCACGTGCTTTAGCCCTCATTTTGATTTTCAAACTTTCTCGGTAATAATGCAAAGTACACTAAGTACACTGACATTCTTTGATCAAACATGGGGTCGAAAGTCAAAGCGGAAGTCTGAAGACTTAAGTACTGCCGCGGCAGTCCTAGTTATTTATATTATTTTTATATTGAGCCGTCTCCAAAAACAACTTATAATTCATATTTATCAAAATTCATTGTAAATGTAGATTTAACATTATAAATTTAGAAACGAAATATGGTTTCGCTTTGAGGACTAACTAAACCTAACCTGATTTATTTTATTTAAGGCTTTTAATTATCTACTTGTATCTGCAATTATTTCATTGTCATGGAATTTGAATCACCCTTATATTTAACTGAATATCATATTTACACATACATCGATAACTGATATGCATGTACAATGTAATGTATGTTTACCTTTGTTGAGCACCGGAACAGCAGCCCTAGCCGTTGTTTCCTTTACCACTGCCAGTGGGTCTCTATAGGATTAAGTTTACATATACGTAAAGTAAATTCGGAATCGTGAGAGTTACAAATAAAGTTTCAAATGTACAATGTGAGGACATAAGATTCAAATAATGAATCATAACATCAGGCAGGTTCAACAGCATCAAAATTCTATATCTGTTCACAATAAAGAATTTTTTATCTGAAGTTCGTGCTTGAGGCGAGAGGAAATGGTTATCAGACTAATGTTTGCTTAGTGCACTATAATTATATAATTCTTAATTAGACTGTATGAAAAGAAATTGTATTGATTTTAATCACAGTTAAGTACTTGATATCACTCTTAACTACGTTCATGAACAAACATGTAACATTGAATTTGAAATATTTTAATGCAAACATCAGTTATATATCTGTGTACCTTTTTTTTTAGCACGAATACCTTATACGTAACTGTCTATTCGATCCTTGATATATATAAGATACAGTGAAGAAATTACACAATTGAAGTTATGGTCATGGAAGTAATATCGTATATGTTTTACATAATATATAACAACTGATGACCTATATTTGAACGAAATTAGAATAAGCATGAAATAGCATACCGCAAAATGACATCGTATTTGTAGTACGAGTAACATCTGTAACCAAAGATATTCCCATTGTTCCAACGAACCTGATTCCAAAAAGGAACATACAGCATTTTAAGAAACTATAACAACAATTAATGCTTCGGAAAAACATCATCAGGTACATGTGATACATGAATAATCTATTAAAGGTTTATTATTTACGAACACAAATCTTTGTCGAGGGTTGGAGTGTTGACAGCCTATACAAAAATAGTTATTTGGACATGGTGTTACTGTTAGAATGGAGGAAGGATTTAGTTTGCTGTACATACAAGAATTCTTCCCTCAACGTCTTTCCGGATGATGACGCCATATTGACCATGTCCGCCATCTTGATCGCCGTAGATAGCGCGCCAATGTGGACCTAAAATACGTTTATTTGTTATTCAATTAACTGTTTTATTAATTTTGTAATTACATAACAAAACTAAATACTATGCGTAGAATAATTGGTATTAAAGGCGCTGTAGCACGTTTTTTGCAAATTTTATTTTTTCAAATTTCTCATTTATAATAATAGTTTATGTCATTTATATTTACTTTAGAAGGTAAAACATCTTATTACACAAACCAAGTATCTGTAGTGGTAATAACAGTGTTGCGTATAAAGCCAAAATTGCATGGCGGCCATTTTATTGTGAACACAATTTATTATTTTGTGTTACAAAAAACGATTCCCATGGCTTTACCGAAACATGTACACTCATTATAAACTTTATTTTCCGAAGAGATAAGGATGTTTTACTATTGGTGAAATTATTTTTCAAATACATTTCATCAACTTATTTGAGCGAAAAAACGTGCTACTGCCCCTTTAAACCCCTTCAAAAAGAACAATTTCTGAGGTATGAAAGATTTTACAAAACCTAAAACTGATCCATATTGAATTATTGATAGTAATTTGGAAATATACTATAGCACCTACAAGTACAAGGTTCAAAGCACCACAGAAGATAAACCTTTAGGGAAAATGAATAAAGAAAACAGTATAAAATAAGCCTTTGGATTAAAAGGAACTGTAATGTAACGACGTCTTTTCTTGAACTACAAGCAGTTCCGATATCCTCTTTAACATATCAATAGAACAAACATGTTGCCACAAAATGTTGTTTAAAACTCACTTTGTTTAAAATGGTAACCAGTTTAAAGATTCTAATATTCAGATACAATTTGAACCTACATGTACTGTAGAACTTAACTTCCATCAGTATTGTTACCTCTTGGTTTAATTGGTCATCCATTAATGACAACTACTTTCAGGTCATCTAAGAATTAGAACTGTACATTATTATTACGTATTGATTTAAGATATCACCTCGTTCAACTTGGCGGCCAATACACGGATATTGACAATTGCATTCTTTGGGCTGATTCTCCACAAGCACCACGTCGTATTTCCCATCCTGTCCGTATCTGTACATGTTGATGGAACCATGGTCCCAGCAGACATACACCAGCTCTTTCAAAATCAAATAAAAAAAACATTTTTCTAATAACTAAAAATATGAATAGGAACAAATTAAATATTTCAGTATGTTTACAATAGCATATTTGTCGGTTCATCCTATCAAAATGTCAGTTAAGATTAATTATCAGTATCTGATCTAGCAAATTATGATGACCAAAGAGAACTACAGCTTAAGATTGATGATAGTTTATTTTTGAAAACTTTCTAATGAAAACCAGAGGTAGAACTATAACTTATTTTACATATCTGAAGAAAAACAAAAAGGATAGAACTGCTGAATTAGAATCTAGAATAAAGACCCTTGAAGAAGATATAAGAAGAGTTTTCCAAAATATTAGAGAAAACTTGCTAAGTGAATTAACAAAACATAAAACTGAACTTGCAAATGAACATTAAAAACATGAGGAATTGAGAAGTATATCTATAATAAACCGGGTACTTTGGTATGAGGAAGGAGAAAAACCAACACAAAAATTTTGCCATCTGGAAAATAGACATTATGTTAATAATTCTATTAATAAACTCATCTCCACCAACAATGAAAATTTAACAGGCAGTGACTCTATACTGCAAGAAATAAAACATTTTTATCAGAAGCTTTACTAAACAATTTGAAAAAGACTTTTCCCCCTTGGATGAGATTGTAATACAGACTATTAATGATGATTTACGAGTAAATTTGGATAAAGATACTAACACGAATGAATTATCTCAGGCAGTTAAAAACATGAAAAATAACATAACCCTGGAATTAATGGCTTCCTAATTGATTTTTTAAAATGTGTTTGGAAGGAACTAAAATTTGGATTTTTCGATTTGTTCATAGTATTTCTTAAAAAAATTAAATGTCTCTAACAATGAAATCTCTAATCAATATGCAGATGACACTGATTTATTTCTTGATGACTCAGAACAAGTTTCAGTGTATGTCTATCCTTCTCTCATTTATTTTACAACCCTATAATCATTCCTTTACATTGCAAAATTAAGTCTTGTACCCAACATTTTCCTAGAAGAATGACATGCGATACCCCCACCACGTGGTATCACAATAATATTGTAAAATCGTGGTACTTCTTTGTAATAAATGATTTGGAAAGAAGAAGAAACAAGTTTAAGAGCTGCTATTGATGAAATTAATACATTTAATAAATTGTTAGGGCTTGAAATAAATATAGATAAGACGAAAGCAATATGGATAGGCTCTAAGAGAGATAGTAGTGAACAACTGTGCAAAGACATTAACATACAATGCCAAATTTGGGTATTTGAAGTACTTGGAATCATATTCCACGACGATCTTGACAATTTGCGGGTAATCAATACAAACAAAGAAATCAATAGATTGATTGCACAATGGAGGAACAGACACTTAACTCTGATTAGTAAACTAACTGTTATAAAAACTTCTTCATTAGATAGTATATTCTTCAGATTAATTTGGAATGGAAAACTGGATAAAATCAATAGGGACCATTTGAAAGAAATTCACAAGAACGGTGGATTTAGGAAGGTTGACATTGAAACTTTCTGTGATGCATTGAAACTATCTAATCTAAGATCAAAAACAAATCAATGATAATATTTGCAATATTCAATTTTAAATTTTAAATTGGATGCAAATGCTGATCAAATAATTAGAATTGATAACCCATACTGGAGGGATGCTTTAAAAGTTTTGAACAAATACTGTAAAAAGATTCATGTGAATTTTGAAAATATTGAAGAAATTCTACCTCAACCACTTTGGTTAAATCATAATTCCAAAAACCCAACTCTCTATATTAAAAAGAACCTGGGCATGGAAAGGTAAAAATAATGTTAAGGACAATTGTAACAAAGAAAATTTCAAATCCTTTAATGATTTGAAAACACCATATAGCACTAAAGGTACTTATTTGAATTATCTCCATCTACTTAATGATGTATGAACTGATGTATGACCATGTACTATTGGGAGCCATGAAAAACATTTTATTTTTTTTATCAGTATCGGTACAAACAATCCAGTTAATTTGTGTGAACAATAATATGAATATCATGTTTTAAAGATTTTACTATTGGAGGAATGGTTTATAACGGTTCCTGTGCCTTCCGCGTCCTGATTGGTCCATTTCCAGTCTTGACCTCTGACCACCCTTGAACCAAGAGGGGGTAACTCTGATTCCTCGCGAATGTTGTTGAAACTCAGTATTGATCCTTTATCTAAAAAAGCCAGGTCATGGAAATGTTCGTAGATTACTCCAAAAACTTGTACCTGAAAGAATAAATACGAGTTGGTTCATAGATAAGTACAGGCATTTCTACTCCTGGGCCCTTATACTCGAATCGTTCGTAGCCCTATGTACTTCTAAAGCCCATTCTTAACACATGGGCTACGATCAAAGTTCAGATATCTTTAGGCTACGAACGTGTCGAGAAAAAGGGTCATTCTCTATGACTGTGGAGAAAATAAGAGCCTTTAATATAGATCTAGATCTTTATTCAGCAAGTCTAGATTAACTGAATACGGAACTGAAAGTATCAAAATATATAATCAAAAGGTTGAACGTACAGTGTTAATAAAAATTTCATAGACTAAATTTTAGTCTTAGGTATTTCATATTTCTCGCTTGTACTCACTGTGGTATTATGTCTTAAAGCAAAATCATAAAGATATGGTATATTTTAATCCACTGGAGATTGATACTACTGAAAGAGCGTTACATCACGTCTTCAGAACCCAAAAGTACTAAATGTGAATTTTCAAAACATTATCTATTCATATTACTGAGAAACACACGTTTTAAGAAATCGTCGTTTTGGAATATCCTTAACTAGACGAGAAAAGAGCGTCAAAAAGCGATGTTAGCTTGTTTTGTGACGTCCTGCATTAATATTTAATTTCAAAGATTATAACATAACATCTTATATAGATTTAATTTCTACTTTTAATAATTTTAAAAACTGAAATTCCAAACATTGTGGCCAACAAAATCTTAAAAAGCGATTTTAACAACCAACATGTATTTGAACAGACATAAACAATACATTCAAAATCTACTTTCTCCGACAGTAATTTTCCATTTTATACTCTTGTGGGGACTTTTTTTGCACGTGAAAGAAAGAACACCATTCACTCACAGCTTCATTTGTTGTAATGTCCGGAGCAATTTTTGAAATGAACTCATTATGATCCATATTTTGAATTGTTTCTTTTGCACCATTATTTCTGAAGTACATCAACGCCTTTGCAGCAATCATCTGTTAAACACAAGAACATTTACAATAGCATCAATTAACCAAATGAATATGGGTATCTTTTCACAAAGCGGCCTCTTCTAAGACAAGCCTTAATTCTCATTCTACAGACAATCTAAACGTTTTAAAATGATTAGTTTTATGTTCGTTTATACGAGCTGGGAAGATATTAAATTGTGATTTACAATAACGTTTTAAAATATATGAAGCTGATTATATCAACATCTATCGTGTTTTACTTACATTGATGCGTTGAAACTTGGACATGTCTGAGAAGGAATCGGCACTTGTAACAGACCCGCCGCAGGCCGATGAAATACCCTTCAAAATGTCCTGTAATTGAAAGTTATTTCATATACAATCTGAAAATGACCATTCGTTTAATATTGATGTAAGAAGTGCTTCAATGGGGAACATGGTGAAATGATATTGTTTGTGCGTCGACATAGCTTTGCAATCATTCTGTAAAGTGACCCCACTACAATAAAAGGACGCCGTGCTTTTACAATAGGAATAGCGTTGTGAGGAAACAACTTTTCTTGTAAACAAATCAAAAGGTATTGACAAGTAATGAGGATATTACACATTGAGTAAAATATGCATTTAAACTAATTTCATCTTACCATCTTGGGCTTGCAGCCAATTTGTATAAAGACTATAGGATAGGGCATTGCGCACGATAACTGTCGGTCGCTGAGCTCGTACAAGGCGTTGAATAAATGGTTTTCATCCTGAAATAGTAAGTAAACCAAGTAAGTACACACACATTTTCTTACTTTTTCATATCAATTGAAGAAACAAAACAGAAACAGTAATCTTAATTTTAGAAATCCGTTAATTAAATCGTAATATTCTGATGGAAATGGCATCACTAAAATGATTTTGACAACGAACAGCATCCGTTTTTGTATTGGAGGCTGACATATATCAAACGGAATTGTTACAAGAACATAGCTAGCCTCATCTTAACATTCCATTCAATAACAGAACACAACCCCGGGAACCTCGGTCGGCTTAGTAGTTAGCACCTTCGAGAAATTATCATTTCTAGTTTTGCAAGATTACTTCAATTGAAAAGTATATTCAATACATGTTTGCTGATGTATCCGCTATCTGTGTCGGTTTCTGGTAGTTCTGTGGTTGGGTAACCATCACACATGATCACGAGTCTTGGTGGCAGTTTAAACTTGGAATCTAGGTAGAACAGTCCACCTGTGAAAGGGCAATTAAAAATGTGATAACGATAGCGCTGCAACAGTTTGGTTAATAGCTATCTTATCAATCGTCTGTAAATCGGATAAAACAATAAGACTTCAACGTAATTGATTAGTTGAATTTGAAACACAAAATTGCAGCTGCATCTGAAGTATTTTAAGCTAACGAAGCTTCGCTTTTTTATTCAGAGAAAATTGATTTGGTGTGAACGGTGTAAGGAAAGCGGTTATGGTTCAAATGAAAAAAAGAGCCATTGGCTCTGTAGCTCGTCGGGCATTAAACAATACGCTTTCAAAATGTAAATTTTAAGTATTTATCAGAGGTACAATAAATTTCAAGTACTATATGTAATGGAGAAGAAAATAAAAATAAAATCTAGGTTTTGATCTCTAGATCTGTGACCCATATATGGGGCCACAGGGTCACAAACTATATAATGGCTAGGGAGTATGCACATATTTCAGCTCTCTAAAGTCATTGGCTCTGGCGAAGTTTCCGAATGGATGGACGGACGCCATGCCATAAGCCAATCAGACTTGCAGGCCTGATGGGCAAAAATCCGAAGCCATATACAGCCTGCATTTTGAGGAAGATCCATACACAAATGTAATGATATCTACGCGAGATGACGCCTGTATGATGATATCTCCAATCAGTTGTACGTCTTTGATACGATAGTAATGAAGAGTTCCACTTACTATACTGCAGACACGCCAAGGAAACGACAATAGCTTCATGCAGTGGCCCCGGTCCACTCGCAGTCAGTGCATCTGGATGAGATTAAGAACCACATTTATTAATGATTATTTTGTGCATGCATCATTATATAATAGACGACTAAACTGCACTTCCAATGGTCGTCATATGAGTCAACTGAAAATCAATTGAACAACGCTCATGACTCACCTATACTTGAAATGCACTTCCTACCGTTAATCATATTTTGGTAAGTCGTAGCTTTAATTTATGACAGACATACATGTACTTAAATGTGCTTACAATATAGCAATGACTAAGTTCGGATATATCTATGTTGGTTAACGTGACAAATGTGACATACATGTATACTATTACTAAATCAGACTCACTGACAGATTGCCGGAGTCTGGTGTAGTCGTTAGTGAGGTGCTGGATCACCCTTGCACGTCCTCCAAAAGTCACCAAGGCGATGTTTTCATGTATGTTGTGCATCTTTGCCATTGTCTCGATCCCTGCAAATGCATTTTGACGTAATATATACATCATACCAAGACCTACAAGGCCTAATAGAATGTCACTTTTACTCAGCATACACAAAAAAACACCTTATGAAATATTGCATTTGTCTGACATATTTGCAATAACAATAAGCTTAAATTGCACTAAGGTAACCTTTGTAATAACACTTTAATATGCACTGGAAGTGAACATGTGCATATGTAACTTTCGTTATCACTTATTAACACTTTTAAAAATATTTAAGTAATCGTCATTTAACACTACAGTAAATTAATTCTACATTCCAACATCGAAATGTACAGATAAATGTACCGGAAGTATTGTCGTTTCCAGTGGCCATGGTTTGTGTATGTTATTCAACACCCTGCTAAGGTGTGTTTAATAGCCACCATTTATCAATTCAGTTCAATTTATTATTCTCATAAATCGCCTTACACTAGCATGATTAAATCATAAAAATCTGTACAAACACATATAAAAGAAAAGGTTATTCATATTTTTCAAAACATGTTTTAAAAGCCAAGAGTACAACTATTCAATATACTGTGTGTACTCTTATCATATTTCTACTACACTCTGGATAACCAAAATATGTTTACCTTCAATAAAGTTCAAGACTGTTTTCTTCATCTGTTCCAAAGGGGCTCCTGCCATACTTCCGGATGTGTCAAGACATAGCACCGTGTCCATACCTTCCTCAGTTCTCGGAACACTTGATGCATCTTGATAGATAAAAGAAACACGTCTGGCATGAAAAAATTACAATAAGTATCGAAACAAGCTTAGTACGTTGCAATGACTATATTTATTATTCACAAAAAAATAAGAAGCAATAATTTCGAACTACATGTGGAAAGAATGTCCAGTAGTTCTTATGTTGAAACAGTGTTCTCATGTATTTAGAGGTTATAACATGTCATTTTTCATACCGTACCCCATATCAGCCAAAGACTCCCATATCAGCCCGAGGGCTGAAAAATGACATGTTGTAACCTTAATCATATATCATACTTTTGTTCTAAAACAAGAGAGAATGCTTGAAGGAGTATTAAAATTAAGATATTTCTTGTTTGTTAAATATTATTTTAACCGTGCCTCTTAGTTAATTGTCCAATTAGTAGTATTTTTAATTATATTAATATGAATGTCAGTTAAAAGCATCAACAACATGCTTGTTTGGAGACTAGCGATAAACTTCTCTGGCACTGCTTCGCTGGTGACGTTACCCAATGTTGGCGTGCTTGTGAGCAAAATGAGATCACTCTAACCTAGCGTCACCCGGGCTGATATTGATATGGATTTGCGGACCGGGCTGATATGGATGATATGGATTTTCGGACCGGACAGCAATATGGGTGGTGTGTCCTTACCTCTATCACTTATGCAAAACATCCCATATTATTGATAGGTATGTGATAAATATAAATGAACCCTTCGCATTGCACACATTATTCGATTGGTACTGAATGGTAACACACGATTTATTGCCATTTCATAATAAATATTCAATAGCAAGTACATATCTTAGAAGTATATGCCGTAGTGCCCATGTAACGTGTCAACAGAAGCCAGGGACAGACGAAAATGAAGACAGCTACTGCCTTCCTAAGTAAGTATGTAGACACTAGTTACAAGAGTCATCAGAAGATCTCCCATTTAAAATTAAAATTAAAATTGATCTGATGATAATGAAATACCACTGCAGTAGGTGGGTAAAATGATCACGATGGACAGGGTAACGACTATATCTCCCGGTATTACAAACCAGTGGGATAATATAATTATGATTATGTGATCAGTAAATGTACCTTGTACGAGCGCTTCTTCCATACTTGCTGAAAGCCTTGTCCAGTTCGGACTGTCTCCGATAACCCCAAGGAGCCAGGAGCGGAGATTGTCCCGCCCATCAGGGGAGTTCCAAGTCATCTCCTTTCTTCTTTTAGTACTGTAAAAAAAATTACTAAAAAAACTAACACTGGCAATTGTCCAAACCGGATGACACATGTGTATGTACACATGTTCGTTATCGACGTAACAACATAATCCATATGTGTAACGATATACCTTTTATCCATAATAACCAATGTCTTTCATATAACAGAAATTAAAAGGTTATTGAAACAAACATATTGCATTATATCACGTATCTGAATTAATTATTAATTAATTAATCTATTATTTTGAATCTCGACAATCTTACCCCAAGTCTTCCTTTGCCTCTTGTTCTTCTTCGAAATTAAAACTTTCCGTTTGAGCAGATATATCAATCCCTGAAGGATAAGTCAAACCTTTGGATGTCCCATCTGTGCTAGCTGGTGGATATACGAATGCTAAAATTCTAAAGACCTTTTTCGGCGCAGATTTATGTTCACTTTGTAGGTGACCTAATCCTCTTCTGAACTTGTCTGGTGAACTTACGTACGAACTATCCAGGTACGATGCTTCCTCATTGTATAAATCATCAAAAGTGTCGGGGAATCCCTCGTCTAAGCCTTTTAAAAATTCATTATTACATTCGTGTGACTGACAACTTGGGACTTCTGTTGCTTGGCCTAGACTCAACTGATACTGGGGGTCCGCATGAGGACCATGCAGGTCATCATTTACAGGCTCCTCTTCTTCGTTTGCTGCCGGTCGGTCTTCTGGGCCGCAATATCTTGCATGATTATTTACCATCAGCTCTCTCTCATCCTTTTGATCCTCGCTGAGTAATGGTGTAGAAATGCCTTCATTATCAGAAGCATAATGCCTTCCATGCATGCTTACTTTTATCAACGTGTCATTTGGTTCTTGACTACACGATTGTTCCCCTTTTTGCATATCATTTTTGTTCTCGCTTTTTTTTAAAACTACACCATCATTTGTATCTTCAATGTCTAGTTGTTGCGGCTGCTCGCGTGTCAAGTCCGGGTCAGCTTGTTCAACTGCGGATGTTGAAACATCATTTTCCAGAACCTCTTTGAACCGTTCAGATACGTTTTCTAGCATCGCATCAATGCGGTGTTCTTGGTCAGAAAGCTTGCTGTCAATCAGTTTCTCTTGATCGTCAAGTTTTCTGTTAGCATCCTGAAAACGATTTTGAACTTCTGTCATGAGTTGCTGCTTCTCATTCTCATTCATCCTGTTAGATAAAAATAATATCATAAAAATTTAAAACAAAACAAACACTTATCTTTGTTTAGAAATGTCATTTTAACAATACATCAATTTGTTAAATGAAAAACACTCAGGGTACAATGATGAAATGGTCAACGATACTGCTGTCTGAACTATCAAATTCTCTTGAGACATATAAATCTACCTCTCACACTGAAGTCATCAACACCACTGTCGTTTTATACATCGCACCATTTTCTGTCAATACGGATAACCGTTTTCTATGGATACGGGTCATATAATGTTATGTTTTACTCTATAACATAACAATATATTGTTTAAACTTTAATAATAAAAAACAAATTTGAGAAAACAAAATATGCAATAAACGTAATAGAGCGCCTTTAATCGTATATCTTATCCTATTATTGATATTTTGTTTATTATTACAAACCTTTTCTTTGCCAATTCCTCACCGATGTCATCCTTCTTGGACTCGATGTTTATTCTGTATATAATCTTTGTCTTCGAATGGGAAAATTCTTTTAAGAAAGAACTTAACAAATCAAATATGTTCTGCTGCTTAGATTGTAGATTTGTTTCGGGGTCATGCTGAAAAACGAGGGCGATGGGCGAGTGGTTTATCCTTTGAAGTTTTAATTGGCATTGTTCATACATTCGCATCGCAAACTTATAAACTGCCACATCGTCGTAGAGTAACTGTTGGACGTGCTGACGACACATGGATGACCAGTGGCCTCTTTTGTCCATCTGTGATATTATGAAGTGAGAGGTTCGACTCGTGGCACTGGTCTGGTTCTTCCAAGATAATTGAACTAGAGGGGCGCTTCCTGACAGAGAATTAAAATGAATTAATGTCTGTTTTTATTCATTCTCACACATAACTTACACATTTTACATGATACTGTTTTGCTATTCCATTGGTGATCATTTTAAAAATATTTTTGACACATAATAATATCATGAAATATAAAATTCGGATGTGGAAGACTAAATACTATAATCAGGGGTCTTTATTTTAGTGAACGTTATAAGCTTTATAAACTGAATAGCAATGGATATTCAGTATTCAATGTCTGAATCATAATACTTATGAGTAGTACTGGACAAGGATCAACATTCGTTTGAGGTCACCCATGTTTATCATTTGGATTAAGCATCCTCCTACTCTAAATAGTGGGCAATCAACTGACCATTGTTTCCCACTCGACTGCACATTTTATAGATTGTTTTCAACAAGAATTTACTTTTCAAAATGACCAAAAAAAGCAGTAAACAAATTCGAAAATATATTGCTCCATCGCATCTTATAATTAAAAAGTTAAATTTAAAAATAACCCTAAAAAACAATATGAAGTTTATTTATTTTTTACCAAACAGAATGAAAACATTTTAAACGAGTCATATTCGAAAAAATGTTTGTTTACCTCCCACTGATTGTTTCAATGCTTTTAAAGGGGCAGTAGCACGTTTTTGGGCAAATTTATTTTTTTCAAATTTCCCATTTATAATGATAGTTTATGTCATTTATATTTACTTTAGAGGGTAAAACATGTTATTACACAAACCAATTATCCGTAGTGGCAATAACGGTGTTGCGTATAAAGCAAAAATTGCATGGCAGCCATTTTATTGTGAACACAATTTATTATTTTGTATTACAAAAACGATTCCCATGGCTTTACCGAAACATGTACACTCATTTTAAACTTAATTTTCCGAAGAGAGAATGATGTTTTACTATTGGTGAAATTATTTTTCAAATACATTTTATCAACTTATTTGAGCGAAAAAACGTGCTACTGCCCCTTTAATGTATGGATAATAATTTGTATTGCATACCTTTCTCTCCATTATCCACTGCATTCAAACCATCGAGATCAACAGCTACTGACACCACTTTGTCAATATCCATGTTTTACCAGGAAGAGGGTGATGTATACAGCTTGTTTTGAACTTCAATGCTGAGTAACTACACACTTATTACTTTGTGTATTTGCGTCATCAATGGCGGTGACATAATCATGTTGGTATTATTACCTGATTTCCTTGAGTAATTATCATGATTATTCAGAGTAAATAATTTCCTATTCGTCGTGCAGTCAGTTTAATTCTTATTTTCGATATCACGCAAAATACCCAGCTGGTTATTAATAGAACGACACAGAGTCACGTGACTTCCTGGTCTGGCTGATAACAGTTTCGAGAGCATGACTTGTACATGTATGAGTCAATTTTTAAAAAAGTGTAAATTTCAAGGAGAGAAATTCCAAATAACATTTCCTATCACTTCTGAAATGTTTTAGTAAAGAATAACAAAATAGATCTTTAAGTTTACAAAATTTAATGTGAAATATGCATTCTTAATCTTGCTTCATTAATGCCCAATTAACGTTAACAGTGATAATTGGTTGTGACCATGTCAGTTTTGTTACCAATTTTCTTAAACGTTTTTTTAAATAAAAATATAATTTTATTCACTAGATCAGATTTGTTTCGTTAAACATGCATATACATTGGTGTAGTAGCTTCAAAATAGGAAAAACTTTACAAAATATGTTAACTGCCTGAACTCAGCTACAACAAAATCAGAAGTCTATGATGTACTATATTTTAATTAACTGCTAAAGGAAAATTGTGTGTTCTCCTTATACATCTTCCTATAGATCGGCCTGTCAAGGCCATGCAAAATGTAAATGAAATAAAAATATTTTTGATTGAATAATCATAGTTGTTTTTAGTTAACACTAGTGACCATCGCCAGTAACAGATTGGACAAGGGCAGTAACAGAATGGACAATCTACACTGTATGTGCATGAAACTTACATAAATTATTTCTCAAATATTTATTGATAACGTTTAACTATTTTCCCCCAAACATTACATCACGAAATACTCATTCTATATGCATAGCTGTGTTTATAGATATATATGTGGGTATGCTGCCATATTGTCAATAACAGAAATGACATTTCTGGTAACAGTATTGACATTAATGGAACATGTTGTAATTGGTCCTAGAAATATCACTGCAGCTATCTGTCTGCAACTATATTGGGATTGAAACACTTGCTCAAACTTGCATGTTCATTTAATCTTTTCCATTAAGCATGTAAAAATAACAAATAGTGGTAACATGTTAACATTGGTCCGTCGGGACTGTTACATTTGTGAAAAATGATAACAGGCACATTACAACTTTCAAATGATATCCTAATTTGGAAAGGTTATTTGAGATATTACAGTGTGCAATATGCTACATGAACATACAATTTTTAAATATTATTATCATGGGTATAATTATGAAAATAATTGGTAACGCTTTTGACTTTATGTCAAAACTGTTACCCCAAATATTTTAGCATCAAATATACTCATTGCTTTACAAAACTTTACTTAGAAATACATTAGAACAACTTCTCCAATGTCAAGGGAAGATATAAGAAGAAACTCATAAATTCATTAACAAGAATTAAGCCTTTGTTTGAATAAAAAGTAGTGTGATGTCAGAACTGTCAATCTGTTACCGATTTTCAGTATATCTTTATACAATGATAATGTTTGAAATTCATGAGTTTTGTGATGAAGTGATGAGAAGAAGACACTTTACTTGCTTAGAACCACAGCACTTGATAAAATTTCATTTTAGGACAGTTATGTGCTGCAATATAAAATAATGTCAAAACTGTTACTTCATTATGTCAAAAGTGTTAACAAAATAATTATCATCCAAAATACCCTTTGTTTAATGGACATATATGTTCAAATACGAAAACACGTTTAAGAATATCAAGGAAATCTGTTTGTAAGGAGAAATTATAAAGAATTAGCCCTTCATATAGTTTGAGTATAAAGCAGTGACTAGTCAGTGTTACCGCATATATCCAATCTGTTACCAGTTTGAACAGCAACAGAACTGACGGTATCAGTTTTGACTATTTCCCATTTATCAGTTCTGAAACAATGATTGCTCGCGTTTTAACCATAACAACAACTCACTTGACTGATGCCTTAATTTGCTTGTATTTGGTATGATAACTGTTTTGATAAGTAGTTGTGTACATGTGATTTATTCATGGTAACAGCTTTGACGACATAATTTACAGACAGCGTATACTACCAAACGGAAGTTGATTTTCTTAATTAAACTTCCAACAGCGCAATCAAGTTGTCATCCAATGGCAAGGAAGGTACATGGAAGCTCATGACAATAAGTTATATTATTGTTGGCATCAAGGGAGCAATCATGTTTGCATATGATTCATCACGGTAACAGAACTGACATTAAATCGTGGAACAGGCGAAAAGGTGTATAAAAAGTCTTTAAAAAATGTTGGTGATTATGTTCTAGTTGGTATGTCTTTAAGCATGTATGAATACATTTGTAACTGTGCATTTTTTCATTGATCATTTCAATCATGCTAGAAAATGTCAGTTTGGACTTTGGGACAGACACTTTTACTCGATTTTCGTACTTAAAATGCTACAAAACCTTTATTTATGAAAATATTTTTGATAAAATGATTTTTGTGGGTAGAAGAAATGTGTAAAGAGTAACAATATTTAACATTTTTTAGAAAATAGTCTGGACATGAATTCACACCTTTTTTAAAAAAAATTGACGGAGAATATGCGGAGGAAATAAAGGGACATTCAGTGTCATTTATAGTAAACGTTATTAATAGTGATTTTTTTTTCATTTAGAACTGACTGTTTTTTATAAATCCCGTTTTAATCTTATGCGATTCGGTATAATTAAGGTAAAAATAGTGATTTCTGAAAAATGAATAATGCGCTGGAGCTGGCGCGCGTCAAATAGTAAAAATAAGGAGAGAGAACTCTATGGATACACATCTTATTTATTGCAGGCTGTTTATCTCTTTCCAAATTTAAAATCACATTTTACTTTCCAGTTTCTTGAACATGATATCCCTAACAAAATAACATTCATTATGTATCTTAATTATCTGAATTGTAAACACAGATAAACACCTGTCTTACAAAGCATGATGCGTGTATTGGTGTGTGCAACATTGTTGGTGGCATCAACTATGACTTCGATCGTAAACAACAAATGAAACAAGTGAAAGATTTTTGTTTTTATTTTCGTAACAACATAGGTAAAATTTAAGCAAACTACACATAGCATAATGTACAATCGTCATCATATCAATATTTTACTGCATTCTATATCATAATGTCTACTCCTTTTACAGGAAATATGTATTGTCTTTCTCTAATGTATTATATTTGTATGTGGTAAACATTATACATGGGAATGTCAGTTGGTACAAACCTTATATTGAATTCCAGATTAATCGAGGGTTGTATTTCAATTGACGGTAAGAGATGTCTCAGAATTTGGCGTTATTACGGGTTTGTATCTTTTCAAAAGGGAGATAAGCGTTTCAAAACAAGAAAAGCCTTTAAAAAGGCATCGTTGGATTCCTCTTGTTAAGACTAAAAATAGTATAAAAAGGATATGTATGTGGCCATTTTAGGGGAAAAAACTTTGATAACTAATCAAACAATAAGTTGAAGATGACAAATATTTTATGGATGATCAACTTCTTTATTAACAATAGCGATGTTTCGGTATAGATCCTTATACCGTTATCAAGCATATGGGAGAGATGATGAAAAAAACAAAGGGTATATACATGATAATTAAAATGTAAAAAATCATTTACAACTCTCCTGTTGGTGTAGAGGGTTTGTGCAAAGTTTTGGAAAGAATCGAGAGAAGAGTTCTTTTGAAATCGTTCGGAAAATACATGTCCCCGGGCAGACGGCTCAAACCTATTCCCCTTTCCACTTCTCATGTTTTTAACCCCATCAAGGTTTTGATACCCTGAAGACAGACAACGAATTTGTTATCCTATCTCAAGCAGTTTCTGACAACAGGTGTCCCATTTGAAAATGCCATGATACCTTTAGTCCACGAAATATAGTTTAGTCGACCAATATATTGATACATTGAAGCCACACATCTAATTTAAAAGCTGCTGCTCCTTTTTAGATTTATCAAGATTAACATTTAAACCCCACTTATCTTAATAAAATGCTAAAATATGTAACAGGTTTTGAAGACCACATTTAGTATCTGAAGCTAAGATAACATCGTCAGCTAATAGTAACATCATAATTTCTATCATATCCGGAAACAACTAGATGATATGAAAAACTATGTTGTCCAAGGTATATTTCAATACAACTACACGGACAAAAGAAACAAAATACCTACATAAATACGGACGGACGGGCACTGAACGCCTTGTCATTGTTTAACCCCATCGGGCATTGACCATTGACCTATCATATCAAATTTCAGAGCAGGAGAAAATAAAAGAATGTGGCTTAAAACAGTAGGATATCAACTAGACTCGATAGCGAAACTGCAAACGATCACTGCTTAGTAGCAAATATACTAAAGTATCTCAATATATTGCATGTTATCAATTTAAATGTCTACAGTCTGTAGTAACCGACCGGGAAACGTTACTTCAACCATTGCAGAGGACGTCGGGCTTCAGGCATCGGCATTAAGATCTAAAAGTAGAACAGAACTTGTCATTTGAATATTTGCATGTTAATATTATGAATAGTAATGGCTTTTATTAACGTATAACCTTTGAAAGTAACACACAAGTTTGCTGAAAGTATTTCCCGGGATAGTCTTACCAAAGCAACGTATCAATACATTGTGTATGGTAAACACCTACTAACAACATGGAATTGAAAGATTGTCAGAACATTACTGCATTATACTAACCAGTAATATATGCATGTGATGCACTGTGATGTCCCCCGCTCCTACTTTCAATCCAACCTAAATATCTTACCCTTATTTTCCACTTATGCAAGAAAGAATCCAACAATACTTTTTTCCATGGAAACCGGAAAACAATCTGAATAATTAGCAAAATTAATAAGTAGCAAAAGGCTGGCACCATTCCATCTTTGAGTACCAAGTCTCATCAAATTATACTGAATATAAATTGAAATAGAGGTCGGGAAAGGTACCTACCACCCAAAAGTTGAAATTGTTTCCATGTGTACCAGAACAAATATCAAAATTCAGAGTATCCAGAGTAGCAAAACGCAAAAAGACACCACTCCACCACTAGGTCTAACCACATACCACATTTCGTAAAGGGATATTTAACGTTTTTTGAGATATGGCCCGGGAACAAAAGAATTTCGGAATTACTGAAGGACGGAATAACTTACAAAGGACAACATCTGAATGATCTGAAGCGATGATTTACCTTGAAATTTTCATCCAGCCTATATGATCATATACTTACCGATTCGTTTAATCGACCTTTGTTTGGAATCCGGACCCCGTTCTGTCATATTTCCAAACAAAATCCTGTAGCTGAAAGATCGATAGATACATCAAATGTTTCACCCCACATGAGTTACTCAAGTCTTTTCTCTCATGTAGTCTCTGTTACAGTCTGGTCTTATTTCACGCTTCAAGTAAAATTCCCTAAGGGCCACACGAATATAATCCCTGTGTATCCAATGAAATCACGTCTTACATTGACCTACATCGACCGAGTTGCTCCAAAATGTGCAAACGTCTGATATAAAGTTACAAATAATATTTTTCAGCATGTTTATAATTCACAAATTAAAGTAGCACACATCGAAGATCACACATTAATAAGGTAGGTTTCAATTAACCAAAATTTCAACAACATTTCTAGCACGTTTTTTTGCATATTTTGTTTTCTAAAATTTGTTTATATTATTTGAGTTTATACAATATATTCTTATGAAGGAGGTAAAACATTTCATTACACGAACCGATAAGCCATATCCATAGAAAACGTTTATCCGTATTGAAAGTAAATGGTGCGACGTAAAAAAAAAGACAATGGTGTGGAACTCTTCGAATTCATGAGTGTGAGAGGTAGATTTGTAGATGTCATGGATGATAATTTGAGAGTTCAGACAGCACGATCGTTCACCATTCTATCATGGTACCATATTTAAAACTTTACTTTGAGTGTTTATGTATCGCTACATCAGTCAGAACACTTGAACTACCTTCGAGCGGCCAGTTTAATGTGAACACATTAAAATGGCCGCTCGAAGGGAAAGGGACTCGCATGGCTTAACCGAATAATGTACATTCGTTTTGGAACTCGTTTCATTGGTTAAGGAGTATAGCCACTTATTTACCTTTTCACTTTATTTCAGTAAGAAAACGTGCTAAAGCGCCTTTAAATGCAGGATTTATTTGTTGAACACGTCTCCAGTCCATTGTTCAACAATTTGCACCCGCTTGGGCACTGCACCGTCCGTTGAAAGCATTGAATAAATAGAAACTTCCTTTTATGCTTCCTTTTATGAATCAGTTGTGTGCTATTTTAAATATATTTCAGTATTGATATGAAACCAAACAGAATAAGGAAATTTTGATTTAACTTTCAGAAATACAACAATTCTGTAAGACAGAATTGAATCATCAATAATAATGAAGCAAGACGTGTTTAGATGACATATATAACAGTAAATACGTCTTATGTTTAAACGTTTTAACAAAAACATTACCAAAATATTTCGAAGACATCATTAATCAATCATAGCATAACAAGTAAGTTCCATATACATGGGAGATAACTCTTCATTGGATAATTCATATTAGTTGACCTTTATTATAGATCAAAATCAACATTTTAATGACAAAAAAATAATTTGCACAATTATAATACAATCGTATTCTTACAGGTAAAACACATTCATTTGGAATTCTAATGCGCATGCCTAAGACCGTTAATGAACACAGACACAAAAGCTACAAGGCCATGCTCATTTAAAACCGACAAATGAGAGTGACTCTTTCAATTCACTTCTATCAGAGGTTACATGGGAATAAATGACTTGAGTTTCATTTGTTGGGAGAGAATACAAAAATGATAACGAAACGATGTTAAACATGAACATACACATCTCTTTCAGTTATGGTTAAGTTTTTTATATTAAATTTATTAAGAGTTTAAGATTGACATTAATGAAAAATGTTAACTGAAGCAGCTTATACATTAATTTGGCCAACGAACTACACGTTTGTCTCTCAAAGACTCACATTTGATCATTGTTAAGATCTTTAAGCTCACTGCATGGACACAAACAGCTGTTCTATCATGACAGTAAAATCCTTCGATTAAAATTATCCGAGGAGTCAACACCAACCAAAACCTATCAGCTCCAATCACCATGCAACAACTTCAAAGCCACCCACATCAACAATTGGCCTCTCTTCCAATCAACTGTAATTAACAATTTCAATAAAGCCAATTGGCCTCCCTCGTTTCATCATGTGTGTTTATTTACATCTTCAATAAAGCCTACAGGCCATTGTTTATCTACGTAATCCCCCTCATGTTTGTATTGCAAATCCTCATTGTATACCATTCTCATGCTTCACCTTCATCATGTGTGTATTACAAATCCCCATTGTATACCATTCTCATGCATGTTAATCTCCCTGATTGAGTTTCCACACCATTGTTTTGTTTGCTATATACATGTAAATGTACATGTAAATGTATCATATTTTGTTATTTCCTTACATTCCACCTGGTGAAGGAGTGCGTATGTACTCCGAAACGTCGTGTATTTTCACATTAAAGAAGTTGTTATTCAGAAAATATTCCTGTTATTAAAATCCGTGTTTTTTATTGGTATATTTTATCGTCGAACGGAGGTTCAAACACGATTTTTTTTCATTGGTGATTTATTGCGTTTGAATACATGATGTGACATTTTAAAGCGAATCATTAAAACAAACCTGCGAAAAACAATAGCCTTCGCGTTGCCGTTCCCATCATTCTTCTCTTCTACGCTATTTAATCTGGGTTTTTTTCGGTTTTGGATATTCTAATTGGACCAATGTTTTGAACAGTGAAACTAAGTACAAACGTACAATGAACGATCATGGTGCAACACGAGTCGATGTGGTCCCGAAGATTATCCGTGTCGTTCGGAAGTCGCTTAAACACTTTACATAGGCCTCCTCAGTAGTGTAGACCAACTTGCTTCTTTTACACTATTCGACTAATTCAAGAGGCATGGTCGCACCATTATTATTATTCCTGTCCATATCATATTTACATAATCAAGTTTGAACTACTAATTTTCTACTAAGTTCATTAAATACATCAGCAAACATTGGTGATTCTCTAATGTAAACAGTTTGGTATACAGCTTGACCATGTCAGTCTATGTATTGTACATTGTAAATTATAGCAAGTTAACCAATACAAACCTTTGACCATCGGCTTTGGTAATGAGGCAAGACCTTGATTTTTTGTTGAAATCCTTTTCAATTTTTCTTGACACATCGTCGGGATACGGTTGCCATATGTTCATTTCGTCGTTCCATCCCCACGCCCATCTTGGCTCTGAAAATGTCCCAGATGTTTTTGATAGTGAGATTCGTTCAATTAAATGTTAACACTATTAACAAGAATTTAGTACCTTCTCGATCAATACTGCTCACAGTTCAAGAAGCCTCAGCCATATAAACAACCATATAACCTTGATATTAATAACACTTTGGTGTGAAATACTTTTAAAGCCGGGATTTATTTTGTATTTCATGATAAATTGCTTCGAAAATATGTCTGTGAATTGTTCCAATATTAGGAAATTGGTAGATACCACGAAAACCTTGTTAAAGTTAACCATATTCATTTGCTTTCATACTAAATGTACTTTTATGACTTCGCTCTGTGGCCACTGGCTGTGCTTCAGTCTCAGCAACTGTCCCGACAGGATGATAAAGACTTTGGAAGCAATCTACAGGATCCCTGAAAATAAAGGAAAATATCATTAAATTATTTTGCAAAGGATATATTCCCTTACTAACCACATTTTTACTTAAATCATATACATTTCTTATGTATTTATACTTAACAAATGTATTAATGCTGCTCATCAGCTGTGACTGTGTATATTTACTTAGCAGTTTATTTCAGTATTGAAGGCCACATGACATTATTTTAAACTGCATTTGGTGCGAATTCGATATCTTCACCACGATTTGGGGAATATAAGATTGCATAGTCATGGGCACATTACTGCACTACTGCTAATTATACCCCCGCTACGAAGTAAGCGGGGTTATATAGCGGTCATTCCGTCCGTCCGTCCATCCGTCCTTCCGTCCGGTCAATTCTCTCAAAAACCGTCAAAGGTACATCAACCAAACTTTGTACAGTTGTTAACCATGTTCTTCCGATCGCACACAAACAATTTTCAATTTTCTGAGATTTTCTCGGATACTGTTCAACCTAGGTGAATGAAATTTTGGTTGTGAATACTCATGACCATACTCTTTATCGAGTTAGAAAACTAGTTCCGAAATATTATTTTTGACGGAGTTATGGCCCTTGAATCCGAAATTGAACTTGGTACAAATTACCGGTGTGATGCTCTAATGGGAAAAATTAAGTTACCTGAAAAATATTACATCTGGGTGAATGTATTTTGTAATAACAGTCAGTTCCTAAAATTATTTTGGACAATATTATGATGCTTGAAGCTGTTTTTATACAAAGTACCCTTCACATCTATAATTCTGAATGGACGGATAGCGGATGGCGAGGATATGTGAGCCATGCTCACTTTTTTCTTGTTTTTCATGATTACTTTATGATTGAGGGGCAGTAAGTTATAGTTTAAAAGTAAAAATTGTTGTTCCAGGCATGCCGTTTATGAAATACATTTGAGATCAAACTGCAGGAACATTAGTTGATTGGGAACCAATAAAAGGTTAATCCCTCCCCATTCTCACCCCCTTTTAAATAAATATGAATAAATATATAAATAAATAAACATCAATCAATGTAAACAAATGTCCAAATGAAAATATACCAAATATCGTTTGGGTTAAAAACATTATTCGTGAACGGAAATTCACCAAACTTTATAGGAAGATGTGAAAACCTACTACCAATTAATTTCTTCTTTAAAAGTTGTGAAACAGCGAAAACTGTCGCGTAAATTTGAATTTTCGAAAAAGTGATATGCACGCATACCACGAAATGCTGACAAACAGTATAAAACCAGCAGATGACATTATGAAAAAGCACAAACGAAAAAGGCCACGCCTGACCACAATTCAGAGAGAAAGAGAGCCGTAGGAATGGTCCATTGTATGGGGATAACTCAAATGCACATGTGGTTATATAAACTTATTGAGGTATATATAGACTGTCCATCAACTGTGTTTATATATATTTTCTTAGGTATATAAAGTGTTCATCAACTGTGGTTACATCTAATTATTGAGGTATATATAGACTGTCCATCAGCTGTGGTTCTTTCAATTTCTTAAGTATATAAATTGTTCATCAACTGTGGTTATGTTTAATTACTGAGGCATATAAAGTGTTCATCAACTGTGGTTATATTTAATTATTGAGGTATATATAGAATGTCCATCAACTGTGGTTATATCTATTTTCTTAGGTATATAAAGTGTTCATCAACTGTGGTTACATCTAATTATTGAGGTATATATAGACTGTCCATCAGCTGTGGTTCTATCAATTTGCTAAGTATATAAAGTGTTCATCAACTGTGGTTATATTTAATTACTGAGGTATATAAAGTGTTCATCAACTGTGGTTATATTTAATTATTGAGGTTTATATAGACTGTCCATCAACTGTGTTTATATCTATTTTCTTAGGTATATAAAGTGTTCATCAACTGTGGTTATATTTAATTATTGAGGTATATATAGACTGTCCATCAATTATGGTTATATCTATTTTCTTAGGTATAAAAAGTGTTCATCAACTGTGGTTATATTTAAATACTGAGGTATATAAAGTGTTCATCAACTGTGGTTATATTTAATTATTGAGGTATATATAGACTGTCCATCAACTGTGGTTATATCTATTTTCTTAGGTATATAAAGTGTTCATCAACTGTGGTTATATTTAATTATTGAGGTATATATAGACTGTCCATCAATTATGGTTATATCTATTTTCTTAGGTATAAAAAGTGTTCATCAACTGTGGTTATATTTAATTATTGAGGTATATATAGACTGTCCATCAACTGTGGTTATATCAATTTCTTAAGTATATAAAGTGTTCATCAACTGTGGTTATATCTAATTATTGAGGTAAATATAGACTGTCCATCAATTGTGGCTATATCTATTTTCTTAGGTATATAAAGTGTTCATCAACTGTGGTAACATCTAATTATTGAGTTATATATAGACTGTCCATCAACTATGGTTATATATATTTTCTTAGGTATATAAAATGTTAATCAACTGTGGTTATATTTAGTTATTGAGGTATATATAGACTGTCCATCAACTGTGGTTATATCAATTTCTTAAGTATATAAAGTGTTCAACAACTGTGGTTATATCTAATTACTGAGGTATATATAGGCTGTCCATCAGCTGTGGTTCTATCAATTTCTTAAGTATATAAAGTGTTCATCAACTGTGGTTATATTTAATTATTGAGGTATATATAGACTGTCCGTCAACTGTGGTAAGATCTATTTTCTTAGGTATATAAAGTGTTCATCAACTGTGGTTACATCTCATTATTGAGGTATATATAGACTGTCCATCAACTATGGTTATATCTATTTTCTTAGGTATATAAAGTGTTAATCAACTGTGGTTATATTTAGTTATTGAGGTATATATAGACTGTCCATCAATTGTGGCTATATCTATTTTCTTAGGTATATAAAGTGTTCATCAACTGTGGTTACATCTAATTATTGAGTTATATATAGACTGTCCATCAACTATGGTTATATCTATTTTCTTAGGTATATAAAATGTTAATCAACTGTGGTTATATTTAGTTATTGAGGTATATATAGACTGTCCATCAACTGTGGTTATATCAATTTCTTAAGTATATAAAGTGTTCATCAACTGTGGTTATATTTAATTACTGAGGTATATAAAGTGTTCCTCAACTGTGATTATATTTAATTATTGAGGTATATATAGACTGTCCATCAACTGTGGTTATATCTATTTTCTTAGGTATATAAAGTGTTCATCAACTGTGGTTACATCTCATTATTGAGGTATATATAGACTGTCCATCAACTATGGTTATATCTATTTTCTTAGGTATATAAAGTGTTAATCAACTGTGGTTATATTTAGTTATTGAGGTATATATAGACTGTCCATCAACTGTGGTTATATCAATTCTTAAGTATATAAAGTGTTCAACAACTGTGGTTATATCTAATTACTGAGGTATATATAGACTGTCCATCAGCTGTGGTTATATCTATTTTCTAAGGTATATATAAACTGTCCATCAACTGTGGTTATATCTATTTTCTTAGGTAAATAAAGTGTCCATCAACTGTGGTTATATCTATTTCTTAAGTATATAAAGTGTTCATCAACTGTGGTTATATCTATTTTCTTAGGTATATAAAGTGTTCATCAACTGTGGTTACATCTCATTATTGAGGTATATATAGACTGTCCATCAACTGTGGTTATATCAATTTCTTAAGTATATAAAGTGTCCATCAGTTGTGGTTATATCTATTTTCTAAGGTATATAAAGTGTTCATCAACTGTGGTTATATCTAATTACTGAGGTATATAAAGTGTTCATCAACTGTAGTTATATTTAATTATTAAGGTATATATAGACTGTCCATCAACTGTGGTTATATCTATTTTCTTAGGTATATAAAGTGTCCATCAACTGTCGTTATATCTATTTTCTTAGGTATATAAAGTGTTCAGTAACTACTATTGTATCTATTTACTCATGTACATATCTGTAGGCTTCTCGTTACCTGTGGTTGTACATGTATCTATTGACTTATGTCTATAGACTGTCCATTGACTACTTAGCATACTCCTATGTATAATAACAATCCGCCTTTTGTGATATATCTTTATAAAGCCTTATATAGATTACCTTATGGACACCTCGTTTATTCCCCTGTCGCTGTATCGGTACTGACCAATAAATCCGTTTTCCTTCCACCGAACCTGCATTTATGTTCAAACTGATTTGTTATATTCAATGAAGAAATGTGTAATGTTGTTTTGTGCACATACACATGCACATGTACGTGTACAAGCTATTTTGACAATGTAGTGGGTGAATAAATGACAAAATAACTCAACAAATTCAAATACAAGAATAACAAAATTAATAAATGATAAGTCAATGAAAAAAAATAGTTAATGTAATGAATATACTCAACCTTAATCAATCCGTTTTCGTTGTTTCTGATGACGACACCAACCCCTTTACAGCCTCCATCTTCATCGCCGTGTTCTTTCCTCCAATTAGGTCCTGTTCAACAACACACTGGCCAGAATTAGATTACACTTTTAGGGAGTAGCATATAGCTGTTAATACAACGAGGACTAACATGTCGGACATCGTATCCCGAAATTCTACAAACACTTTAGTATTTATTAAATATCCTCTCTTTGCTACTATAATGCCTATTAATGCAAGTCATGGATTATACACCAGTTCGACACTGCCGTGATCTGAGCTATGTCGTGTCATGTGCCATTTTGACAGACCGGTATCTGTTACAATTGAAGGGATTTGTATGCTTGATCAGAAGAAAAAAAGAAAGACATACGACAAATCAAAATCGATGAAATAGTATATCAGTTGTAAGTAGGTACTATTTATGTACATTTACTTTGAGAAATAAATATATAACTGACATTTTGATTATCTACAACACCTTGGACCCAAATATACTGTCAAATAAGGCATAAAAGTATTGGTCCATTTTGACCCTTAAAACAAAAGAACAATACAAAGCAGTTATAATTCTAGTAATATGGTTCATACCATAATGGATGATAGTGTTGGACATTGCTCTGCTTACCCCTGGTCACCTCGCATCCAATTTCTATCGACATGTCTGTTGAAATATTACGAAACTGATCCATGATCTCCCAAATATCATAGGCACCGTTGCAACCAAATCTGTACTGATTGCAGGACCCATTGTCCCATTCCACCCAAATAAATCCTGTGAAATATAATAATAATGGTCGTGGTAAGACAAACAAAAACATTTTATGTAGAATTCTTATCTACAAAAACTTAAGGAAAACTATTCATCAGGCAAAATATATTTGTGACATTACCTTTGATACAGATATTTTACCAGAGTATAACTCATATCACTTTAATCTTTCGCAACTCTATTAATCAAGAAAGAGGGATAGGTTATTGGAAGTTTAATAACTGCGTCTTAACCCTGAATATGTAAAGCTATAGCTAGTTAGGAATACATTGAAATAAACTATTGATAAGTACACAATATCCGATCCACTAAATTATGATGATCCAAGAGAAATACAGTTCAAAACTGATGATAGTTTGCTTTTGGCAATCTTTCTAATAAAAACCAGGAGTAGGACTATATCTTATTATACATATATCAGGAAAAGCAAAACGGATAGAAGAAGAAGACAAAATTATAGATTTTCAAAATATAAGTGAAGAGTTCCTTGGTAAATTAACAAAACACGAAACTTGAAGAGTTACAAGAGGAAGTGGGAAGTATATCCATGAGAAACAGGATACTTTGGTATGAGGAAGAGAAAAACCAACACATTTTTTTGTCATGTGTAAAATAGACATTATGTTAGTACTTCTATTAATAGACTCAGCTCACAAACAATGAACATTTTACCGACAGTGACTCTATACTCAAACAAGTAAAATCTTTCCAGAAGCTTTTCTCTGAAGATAAATTGTTGAAAAAGTCTTTTCCCCAATGATCAGATTGCAACACCGATGCTTATTTAAAAAATAGTTTTGATAAAGTGATTGACGTGAATGAATTATCTTTTGCGGTTGAAAACAGGGAAAATAGCAAAAATTGATGGCTTCCAAAATGATGGATTTTTAAAAAATAAATTTTGGAAGGAACTAAAAAAATTGGATCTCTCGATATAATCTTAATAATCTCCCCCAGGAAATCTGAAGGATGAAACCTTTGTGGAAAGAGATTGGGATATGTTATGACATCTTGGTTTCTAATGCAATTGTCCTTAGAGTATGTCTCAAATGGCAAACCTCTTTTGTGGATGTGAACTTTGATCGAACAAGATTTTCAGGATTTAATGAAATGGTTTGAAGACTGTCAAACTACTTGAATTCCAATACTAGTTCCTACACGACAATACATGAAAGGTATACCTATTTTATGTGATTGCCAACTCTTTGAATTGATCTATGATCAGGTACTTTTGGTAGCAGTAAAAACATTTTGAAATTAAGGAAAAACACCACAGTAACTATATATATATAGGTGATACTCAATGCTTGGATCCTCATAGATGTTGTCATATATATATATATATTCGTAGGTGGACAGATAAGCAGTTGTCTTCCAGGAAATAGAAACTTTACAATTACCTCCTCATGTACAAATAGTATGCCACAGATTCAACGTGACCTCTGTGAGAACATGTACCTTCGTCAGATGATCCAGGTTTGTTGTGGTTGACAACCGTGCCAGTTCCCCCTGTATCTTGGTCTCCCCACATCCAGTCGGGCCCTCTCTTTACCCGTGTCCCAAGGTGATACTCAATGCTTGGATCCTCATAGATGTTGTCAAAATCATTAGGAGAAGCGTCTGGATTTCCACACCCCTGTTCACCATCAAGTTTGGCTCTGACTGCTCCAATGATGGCTCTCTGAAGTAAAATGTATTCCAGCTAACATGTACGTAAAACGAAATCAATAAATTTGGCAACCCATATTAATTTCTGAAACAATCATGATATAATATAAGAATAATCAACGAGTTAGCGACATTCAAGAGGGACAGATATTTCGTAATTTCGAGCGCCGAGTTGGTTAACATTTTTCTTACCCATGATTATGTTAATGGCTTAAAATAAAAAACCAAGACGCAAATTCACGATCTCAGAATAAACTGTAAATTTTTGTTTACTCATATAGTAACACCATTCATAAACTAACATGAAGCGCGCATCTACATAGTTTGCTACTAACGCTAGTTTTCAGTAAGATATGAAACTTTATTCATAAAAAGAATGTCAGATATATCAAAAAGACTCATTTATTTTGTAAATATTTACGCAGAATGAGAGAACATTAGTAAAACATGAACTTGCAATCATTCAGTTGCAAGATAAGAAAGTTATTACGTCAGTGTTATGACGTCATGCTTAACGATGCTACAAAGTCATGGCGACTCTTGGATGATGCTTTGCCTTGCATATTTAGTAATGTAAATACGGTCTCGAACATTGAACATTGTTATCTGTTTTATATATTTTACTGACTTGTGACTTGAAATAGATATGCTCGAAAGTTTTCATCGATGTGATTTATCTAACATAGGAGGCAATAGATAAATGGACGTAAAGTAGTTCCGTCAACCAATCAAAATTCCAAAGGTCGTTATGTAAACTTTAATCCCGGTGTAGCAGTCTTAAGTGACTCTTCCCTAGAGTTACATGAGGCCGGCCCAAAATAACTTTAGAGTCGTTTTTGTACTAGAGTCATTTGTGGCTGCTACACATGCATTCATTTGTCCGCTTGGGTAAGAATATGCCTATTGACAAGTATATTCATCCCTTGTAAGGATAAAAGTACATACATTGTGTTGGTTGAGGTCATATTTGCCAAACATTATAAATTGTGTTATTCCATCGAGAAGTACTGACTGTTGTCGATGACAGTCGACTCGGTATACCAACGATATAAAAGTAAAAGTAGTGATTTATGATCGAAAACCGGACAATGCACCGAGTGTGGAGCACGTCAATGAGTCAAACGTAATTTTATAATGATATAAGTTTATTTACAAGAGACAAATAGACAACTTTGGGTGGATACTGTTTAACATGTCATATAACTACTGTGCGTGTAAAATGAACTTTTAGTTTCGGTTTCTGCTCATATAAAATGACGTTGCTCAATTTTAAATGGAAACTAGTAATTATTATATATGTGTCAATAGGGGATGAATATGCAAGTTGAGTGAAGTTATATATCGTATGTTGGCATGTATTAAAACAAAATACATTTTTATGAAACACAATGGACGCATCTTTAACGTCGCTTTCATTGCAATAACAAAGTTTCGGGTTTGTTCATTTTGTCCATACCACTTTAAAATGTCTCCAAAGAAGAATATATTAAGAGGCAGGTGAATAATGACGATGTATTGTGGTAATACCAACAGTTGCTACATCGGCGTCGCAACAGGGATTGAGGGTTGAGTAAAATTCAATTTAAACGAGAGAAATCATTATGGATGTCTAGTATAGGTGCAATATTCACCTGCCGCAATGTTAGTTCAATTTTATAAAAAAGAAATGAAACACAAAAAAAGTCATGTTATTTTAAGTCGATTATCAGCAGCAAAACATTCCCTTGATTTAATATGATATGTTTAAACTTCAATATATTCAAATTTCAACGTACCCTGGGAATATTCGACCGAGCCTTACGTCTTTCTATGAAGAACTATCGAGATATCGCACTGAGAAGGGTCAACAGCTGTGTCAATGTCTTGTTATGATCTTATGACGATTGAGGTGACAAACGTCTATGGGAACATAAATTTCACTAAGGTAACCCTATATGCAAAATCTGAGCAGAATCCTGTGAATAAAGCTCTTGAGTTATTCCATTTCGTGCGGAAGTACGTACGTAGACGCTGCCGAATACTATAGTAAGAGTACGTGCTGAACAGGAAGCTGTATTGGTACTAAAGGTAGGCATTTAAAATATACACTTTGGGTGTGAGTATAAGCAGCAGCAGTAGTAGACATAGTCATCAACATCCCCCGCCAGATCCAGTTAATCGGAACAAGGGCAATCATTCAAAGAAAAATAATTGTGCGCCTCTCATTTTCATTTCATCAAGGTATCGATTCCCTCAAGCCAACTGATTTGATCTTAAACAGTTTCTGAGAAAATTTGAAGATACCTAGAACAGAGTCGAACAACCTGATCAAGGGCACTCTGAAAAAAAATAATCACACGGTTCTTATTATCGAACACCATCAAGGTATTTATGTCCACAAGCCACACACCAAATTTGGAAATCCTATCTTAAACAGTTTCTGAGAAAAGCTGTCCCCGTTGGAGATACCATGAACAGAGTCCCAAAATATGGAACAGGGGCAGTATCTCCGGAACAAATACCACACGGTTCTTATTTTCCAACTAGCTCAAGGTATTTATGTCCTAAAGCCACACACCAAATATGGAAATCCTATCTTAAACAGTTTCTGAGAAAAGCTGCCCCCTGTATCGCGGACGGACGGACGCACGGGCGGAAACACGGACGGACGGACGGAGCTCAAACCTATATTCTCCCTTCCACTTCGTTGCGGGGGATAATAATAGCAGCAGTGTATAGTATAGTGATAGTAGTAGTAACAGTAATAGCAGCAATAGTAGCACTAGTAGCAGTAACATTAGTAGCAGTAGTAGTAGCAGTAGAACTAAAGAGGGTAAATCTTACATATTCCCTAAAACCTAAATCAATTAATTTACCCTATCTTCTTCACGAAGATCTGATGCAATGGCATCAAGGAGACTGCCTGCATGTTGGTAGAAATCGACATCACGTGGGGGCACTTTCTGGATATATACATATAAGTGTCCTATTGCCGTCTGGAAAATAACATGCTCGTATGGTTATTAGCAATTAAAAGCATTGTGCATGTTATTTAAGAAATGAATATCACAATGTGTTTGTGTTTGTTTTGAATAACCGGCTGCGCAGGCTACGCCAGTTATTCAAGTTTAAATTTCACGTTTCAAACAGGTTATAATCGCGTAGTCAAACACATTGTGACATTCATTTCTTATAAATTCATACTTTGAAATTAGGAAATAAGTTAATATTTTACATTCAAAACTCACTGCTGATGAACATGACATGGGCCTGGTCGTCACGTAACTTACGGAAGCGGTTTTGCATTGGTTGTATTGAATGTAAAATTACATTTATTGAAATGAATTATTGAATTATAACAATATACCTAATAATTAAAACAAAAACGATTGCGAATATCGAAGCATGTATATAATCTATGAACAACAGCATAATCCATACCTGTATTCTCTGGTAAGAACTTAAACGTTTTCTGTCGGTTAACTCTTTCACGTAGACACAGCATTCTGTTCTTCCAAGGCTTACCAGAAATTGCTGAAAACAAAACTAGTTTGTAAACGTTTGCCTTCATTCTTCAATATATATATTGTCATCGAACGAAGTACCACTTTAAACTAAATGTGGTTATTACCTTTTTTTACAAATCTAGTGACAATATACAATGTATATACAACATGTATATCTTTCCAATAGGATAGAGATCTATTGTGACTTAAGTTTAAAGGAATCTGGTTGGGCTGTATACATAATAATAATCATACAATATTTCAAGATGTTTACGCTGTACAGCCTAATATTAACCGTGATAAATAACGATGCGTGGTAAATCGAGTAATGTATCATAATTGAAAATTTATGACATTATATTCTAAGGTTTAACTCGGAAAGTCATTTATTTGATACGGCAAATTGCCAAAGATGTTTCAGTTGACAAAGAAAACATTGCTATAATTGCAATATATAAACGGAAAGACAGGTATTTAGTACAACTAGATGCAACAGTAAACATAGAGCTGTGTTTATGAGTAAGTTACCGTATCAGCTTTCCCAGCTGGAATCCAGACAATCGGATTAGGAATGCCACTGTTCTGTTTCTCTTCAAATTGACGCAGAAGTTTAAGAAGTTTTATTCTTTCCTGAAAATAAATTGAAGCAAAGCCAGATTTGTAGAAATAACATAATGAAATAGTCGATTTAACTTACAAATATCTTAGTGTAATTTCTCAATATCAACTCAACAATAATCCCAACATGAATACATGGTCATCAGCATCTCCCGCCATATTGGTTCTCAACAAGAAGACATAGTCAACATCCCCCGCCAAACATACAATATCGGAACAAGGGCAATAATTTGAGAAGAAATAATTGTGTAATTCTCATTTTCATTCCATCAAAGTATTGATACCCTCAAGTCAGACAACTGATCTGATTTTAAACGGTTTCTGAGAAAAGCTATTCCCCTTGAAGATACCTGGAAAAGGGTCGAAAAAAACGGAACAAGGGAAATAACTCCAGAAAAAATAATCACACGCTTCTTATTTTCGTACTCCATCAAGGTATTCATGCCCTCAGTCCACACACCAAATTTGATTATCCTATCTTAAATAGTTTTTGAGAAAAGCTGTCCCCTTTGAAGATACCATGAACAGAGTCCAGAAATACGGAACAGGGGCAATAAGTCCGGGAAAAATAATTGCTTACTTCCCATTTTCGAACTCCATCAAGGTATTTATGCCATCAGGCCACACACCAAATTTGGTTATCCTATCTTACATAGTTTCTGTGAAAAACTGTCCCCTTTGAGGATACCATGAACAGAGTCCAAAAATACGGAACAAGGGCAATTACTCAGGAAAAAATAATTGCTTGCTTCCCATTTTCGAACTCCATCAAGGTTTTAATGTCCTCAAGCCACACACCAAATTTGGTAACCCTATCATAAAAAGGTTTCTGAGAAAAGCTGTCCCCTTTATCTCGGACGGACGGACGCACGGACGGACCGACGGAGCCGAAAACTATATCCCCCTTCCACTTCGTGGCGGGGGATAATAAACCTGCCAACGTTTCCCTGTAAATCTAGGGCACTGGCAGGGTGTAAGATATCTAAACTCACTTAAAACAGAAGCATGCTCCATCAATATATTAAGCCCTCAAACATCGAACCATATTTGGTATTACTATCTTAAATAGATTCTGAGAAAAGCTGTCCCCTTTTGAGATACCATGTACAAAGTAAAACAATACAGAACAAATGCAATAATTTCGGAAAATATAATTGCACGCTTCTTATGTTCGAACTCGATGAAGGTATTTATGACCGCAAGTCTCACACCAAATTTGATTATTCTGTCTCAAATGAAGATGATGTACAGGAGAGTATTGAAAACAAGTTTGTAATATTGGTATAGGATTGATGCCTGTGTTAAAATACAAATCTTTACATACACATGACAACACAACCAAAACTGACACTTAATCCAACTTTTAAATATACAGAATAAATACAACCGATAAGATGTTACTGTTACGGATAACTGTGTTTTCTTTACTATAAGTTTACTAGTGTCCAAAAGAAACGATACCATCTATTTTTCTTCGTATGAACACATGGTTTTGCATATCCCACATCCCATTGTATTCAATCATAAATACCGAGAATATTTCATCACATCCGGAGAAATGGTGCAGTTTGTGAAAATGACATTATTTTAGGTAGCATAGTTTGCAACTGCAGATAAAGTGTATAAAACGGTTAACCATACACGTTTGTATCACAGCAACAAAAAGCACACACTAAAATATCGGGTTTGACAGCCATTTAGAGTGGGAGAGCCGTTGGAATTGTCACATAGCGAGTCTCACACGCCGACAACGCCGAAGGTTCGGTTGCGCGCACATAGCAGTCACAAGGTTAACGCAACGGTTACGTGAAAGAAATCGAACAACATGCAGGTCGAGAAGAAGGTGATTGCGCGTATTGAATACCGTCACATCCGGGTATTACATCTCCGAAACCCATTCATCGTTATGACGTTAACGTCAAAGACGTCACTGAGACACGTGATTAGCAGACAAACTTAGTAAAAGAGATTGGAGAATCGTGATACCACAACACGTTCCTGAGGCCTCAACAACGAGTAAACAGACAGACGAGTTCAACGTTGGCAAGACTGAGACTGAGCACTGGTCATGCTCTCATATGGGAGCAGATTTTGCATCTTCAAGAACAATTGTAGACAGCGCGTGTACCGAAGAATGAGTGACCTTTTTACTCTGAATTGCGTCCATCAAGTCAGCCCATTGCCGCCTTGATGAATGACAAAGCTTATCTTCTGACGTCTTCCAACGTCTGACGTCATCAACCCGTAGACGTGTACTAGCCCGTACTGACGCTCGGGATGGACATACCGAATACAAATGTGACGCCTCTTTTGACATTTTCAACATTTGTTACAGTCATTTGTGTGAACGAAATTTTCATTTTCAGACCCCTCACGTCAATACAGACCTGTTCCAATGAATGCAAAGTACTGATTGAAATGAATTTTCCAAAAGTTGCTGCTTTTTTTGGAAACACATCGTATTTTGCATTGCTTGCAAACTCATTCAAACAAAGAATAATTCGTTTTAAGGCATTTAAAAGCTTGTAGTCATACGTTATACAACTTTCAACATTTCAGTCGAGACGGATGACGCCATTTTGTTATCGTTTAGGGTCAAGGTCATTCAAGCGATATCAGCTGATTAGGCATCGGCAGTCAAAGTGCAATAAATATAATAATACTAATTTTATTGACATGCCGGAAAGATAAATACGTTGTATACGTATCGGGTAATACGGTCTCATGTACCATCTTTGTATCAGTGTCGCCCGAGCCTTCAGGCGAGGGGTGAGACCGGTACAATGATGGTACATGAGACCGTATTACCCGAGGGAGAAGCATACAACTTATATATTTTCCACTTCGAAAAGTTTCGAATAAATAATGTGATAATATCTGATTGGATTTCTTTAAAACTAATGAGTAGTTTAGTTTAAAATTTGCTTAATAATGCATACAATAAAGATAACTAGCCTCGACTTGAGAAGGGTTTAAAAAAACTAATGTATTGATGGCAAATTGATTTCCTTTAAATAGTAAGACTTTTTTAAATCCTCAATTTGATGTACATGTTACCTCCACGTCAGCCTTATTAACATCGATTGAGCCTTCTGTTTGTGAAGATATGTTTCCATCAGTGATGACAATTACTCTAGGCGGAACTAAGTGTACTCCGGCAATATTGAAAGTACCACCTAAAAAAATCAATGTGCGAACATCATTTCAAAATGTGGAGATACATTTCATACCGAACCATAGGCGCCATACCCTTAATATACATATTAGTAAACTTGACAACCTATATAATATATAAAGAACGTAAGACACTGTCCATATCTTGCATCCTGGCAAAGGAGAGGAAATGGTTAAACTGGTTTGCTGGCTCACATACATTTTGTAATATTTCGTAAACTGTATGTCGGTCCTATGGCAGGGTCCAAGATGGCGGACAGTGTCTTACCTTCTTTATATGTTATATAGGTTGTCAGGTTAACTTATATGTATATTTAGGGTATGGCGCCTATGTACTGAATAATAAAAAGCGATCAAAGAAATAAAGTAATTTATCTAAAAGCACTAAACTTGCGAAATAGTTCATGTTAATGAGTACAATGTATGTATCAGTTTTCTTCTAATAGACATAATCTAAACTATTATCATGAATAAAGTTTGTTTCAAAATTTACACTGCTCAATAAACAATTAGAATTATATGTGAAGTATACCGCTTAAAGTTATTCCTTACAACTACGGAAATATTTTCCAACCCAAAAATTGGAATATATCGTACATCATTCAGAAAAATGCGTGAAATTAGTGATAGAATATTAGTTGTATCCGTTACAAAATGTCCATACTGCTATTCGTTATTCATTATGAGTACTTCTTGACAAAACGTTTAGCAGCAATATGATTTCATATACAAGTCAATAGCAATTAAAGGTATTCAATATATTTGGATTTCAAATATTTAAAACCATACCTTGGCCCCATAAGGCTTGGAGGCACAGCAATAGGGCTGCATTCAGCGGAGACATCCCCCCTAACTGGAGCTTTTCTGAACATGAATTATGTCTGCATTTTAACGTTAAAGCATACAAACGCAAATACTACCTCACTGAAAACAATATTTTTTATCCATGGTCAAACGATGATGTTAAAATCAAAAGTCATATGCAGTGATGTTACTTAAGACGTTAATGATAGGGCGTTTCATTATAGAAAACATTAAACTTCGTAGAATACCTATTGTTTCACGGACCATTCCATAGTCATTTGTCAGTGCCTGAGCGACTACTGGGTGTCCTCCAAACTGTACAACAGCTAGATTTTCCTCAATTCCATGGTCAGTCGCAATGTCCTCAATTCCTTAAAAATAATGTGTTAGAAAATGCACTCATGCGTATCGTATACAAAAACATATACTTTCAGAACACATGCGTGTCTTCGATTCTTATAATTATGCCAAGGTCTGTATGAATATAACCAATGTTCTGATTCCAAATTAAAGACAGACTTACTATTTCTTTGCATAACGTTCCATGAGATGTAAGTGCAGTATTATTGTTCTTACCATCCACTATGCTCATTGCAATTTCTTTCAATTCTGTTAAACCGTCTTCTCCCATACTTGCTGAAGTGTCCAGACAAAATAGAGTGTTCAATGCTGTTGCTCTTGGAGGCTTTTCTTTAGAAAAGACGCATGTCTATTAAAATCATGATTCCTCTGCAACATCACATATGCAAACTCACATAAAATCACAAGGTAAACTAAAAATGAATAAAGTTAATTATACAAGTTTACACTATATGGACCAATACAAGTTAATTTGTAACATGGAAATCCTTGTAATTGCTTTTAAATTTTTAAATTATATGATTAAAAGAATACTTAATGACGTTTTTCAGGCTCATAACATCTTGTGACATGAGTTTTAAGTTATATACATGGATAAGGTATGATATTATCTCCATTAAGTACAATCTTTATTTCCGAGAGTGAAAATATAGACGAATGATAGGTGCAATTCTTGTGAATATACTATTTATAAATTTATTTTAGTGATACGAAATCAGACATAATTAGTCAAAAATCGACCGGCAACATTTGACAAGAATCATCACAGAATTGTTGTACTCGCACCAAGCAACGGTCGATGACGTTGTGTTTATTGTAAGGTTGAAGTCCTACCAATGAACACGTGAATGTTATGTTTTCCTCTGTATATTGTCTCAAAAATCACTGCGTATCATTTATTAAACAATTAAAACATTTCTTTGACAGTTAATCAACGAGTTGAATGTTCATACCATCTGACAGTGAGTGCATCAACTCGAAATCGTCTTTCATTCGTTGGTTTTCTCTGTACTGATCCATATCAAATTCTGCAAAAGTAAACGGGAAGTATTCTGAAGAGCGGTATGTGTGCATTCAGTTACCCGTCCTCGGCAGTTGGGGGTTACGTTTTCTTTATAACCTTTTACATTCTGTGAATTGTGAAACATAATAATAAGTATTTCCAGAGCGTTGTGTTATTAGAAAATAATAGCAAACTAGAGAATAGCAAACAATCAGTATACAGATAACGAAGAAGTAAAGAAACCTTACCTGGTTCGAAGTATTCAGATCCAACAGCTCTCTTAGGATACGTCTGGTGGTCATATGATGCCGTCGACGTGTTCTCTCGATGGTCATTGTGTCTTTCTCTATTATGCGAATCGTGAACAGGCCAATTTTCATTTCGCCTTGCAGGTTGTTCCCGAGAAATAGTGTTTTGCTGTGAAGCACTATCCAATTTATCTTCTTTATTCTTGTTATCTCGATCATTATTGTTCATCTCCTGACTTTTGCTTTCTCTTAATGATTCTCTTTTTTCAGGATATTGTGCTGATGAATTGGAGAGCTTAGAAGACTTGGTTCTCTTTTCGGCTTCAAATATGTCATCTAGATCGTTTTGTCTTGTCTCTTGGTGACCAGTCTGAGCCGATGAGTCAATGCATCGTTTTGCCTCTGATGATTCCCTTGACGTCACCTGTGTTGAAACCATTCTCGTATGTTCTTCTTCCTTTGTATGGACATTTCTATTTCGTTTTTCTAAACCTGTAGACTGTGAAACCGTCTGTCTATCCATTCCTTGATTTTCATCATAATGTTCATGACCTTTTATTTTAGTATTCTCCATGGTTGACGACCGTGGATTTCCTTTTGCATCTTGAGGTCCTGCTTGTTCCTTGACTTTAACCTGAGGTTCAGTGACTCTGTTTAACTGGTGACCTTCGTGTCGTGTTGTCCTTGCATCCCAATCGTCAACGGAGGCTGGTCCCGGAGGGTTTTGAGAAGGTCTTTTCGGCATGTCTTGTTCGACCTTATGTAACAACATCTTAAGTGTTTCCTCAATCTGACTATTTTGCATTCGCTGTTCTTGGAACCTTTCTTCTATAGTTGTTCTCTGACTCTTGAGTGAATTCTCAATTTCCCGAACCTGCCTTTCAGTATCATCGATGTCTGAAATTACATTTTATTTTTCAACAAAATGACTTGGAAATGGCCTTTAAAAACTTATTTCTTGTATGTTTTACAATAAAGGAACATTTATGATAATGGTTTAAGCTTTTTGCTTTACAAAATGTTATAAGGGTATGTCATTGTACTCGACAGTATGCTTACCAGGACCCGTTCCTGAATGTGACGTTCTAATGGTAGGGTTTCTGAATTGGAAATCAAACAATATATATATATATACTATAGCCTTGTCATCACACAGTTGACGATATGATTATATGGTTCTGGTATAATTTGTTGATATGTATACCGGTAATAATTTGACTTCATTGGTGTTGGTTCGTGTTTTGCACGATAATTATGTATTCTCTGTCACAGTAGATAAATCATATCAAATATTAATATATCCCACAAAAGTCTGTCGTAAATTGTATATTGTAAAATGTAAAATAAACTGAGGTTTCCTAATTTGTTTTTTTCCTAATCCATTTCCTAAAATATAATATCTCGGTACAATTAACATAAATATTAACAGAAACCTATCACTATAATTGAATTATAAATTTTTATAACATAAATTGAACTTTAATCCTGATTCATTTTGCTCACTTTCCAGGAGACAAGTCGATAGACATAGAAAATTCTTCAGATGTTTTCGAAAGTTGCTGTGGTTGTTGATCATGACTTTTGATTTCAACATGAAATCGTTCTCTAGTGAACCTTGAAACAAGATTTCTGAAAGTACTCTCTAAAGCAGTTTTGTTTGCATTTGAAAACTCTCCATGTGAAAGGAGACAAAATGTCATGGGATTGTCATGTATGTTGGTGATCCTTGCGTTGAAACTGCTGAAGATTGTCTCTGTAATATGGATCAAATCTCGGTATTCGTGCTTCAGGAGTTCCGATACAGTGATGGAGAAGAGGTTGCTTCTGCTGTTACAGTGTTCTATCGCACACGTTAATGGAGTAGATAGTTGTGATGTTGAATCCCAGGCTAGAGTCACAACTGGTTGGTTATCTGAAACACAAATTATTTCAAACATGCTCTGTGTAACGATGTACAAGGCAATGTCAAGAAAAGACATATGCATAAAAAGTGCATAAACATGACAATTGGAGACGTAAACATGCAAACTTAATGTTTAATCATATCATTATTTCGAAAAGAACAATAACTCTCATCTCAAAGGTACATCAGTTGTGTTTATTAACATTTTTGTTGTCTTTGATACGTTCTAATGCACCACATGTGCTGTTTACAGTACAAAGATATTCACTCAACTTGCATATTCATCCCCAGTCTCCAAAGTTATCATAATTACTTGTTTCCAATTAAAATCGGGTAACATCATTATGCATATGTAGAAACCGAAACTGCACGTCCAATTTACATTCACAGTAGTTATATGACCTATTAAACATTATCAATCCAAATTTGTCATTCTGTCTGTTATAAATAAGATTCCATTGGCGCGCTTTAATCGCAATGCTTTGTCCGTTTTTGTATATCAGAAATCACTACTTTTATCTCATATCGTCAATTTACTAAGTCGACTATCATCAAAATGGTAGTTTTTACTTCTCGATAAAGTAACACCTTTTATAACGTTTTGAATATATTCCCCCCAACAATGTATCTTTAACTAAATATGATTTGATACAATTGCCCTTCTTACATTTATATTAAAACATATATATATTTATATTATTCGCAATATGAATTGTTTTCTTATTGTTAGAGATACTAATGTGTGTGTGTCTATATAACATGTATGATATGATTTATATGGATCATGTTTAATCCATATTGGCATTACTCCACGACAATTTTCAAAGTCACATAATTCACTTTCACACAATGGCCAGAAACTAATTGGCACCAATTTTGATAAACGGATTAATAGACCATTAGTGTACTTAAGTATTTATAGATTATATTGTAATATGATTTTTTAGAAACATTATTATGTATCATGTTGAAATACGTACCGGCTAATCGTTTCCCATCAGACATAAGTACAATCGCGTCTTCATTTACTTTGATTTCTACAACTTCACATCTTGAGCTGAGAGTCTTTGTTGAGTCTTCCCTCACTTCATGAAAAATTAGCTCCCTTTTTCTTTCACTGCCATCTTTCTTCCAATCACTACTCATAATGATACCCCTGTTAAAAGGAATGGTAATATGTATGATCAAGAACTATATGAACAATTATCAGAGCGAGCACAGCTAAAATCCTCCATCTTCCAACTTTGTTCATCGAAAAGCTATACAGGGATACTTATTGTTAAGCATCAAACTATATGCAATATGAGTGGATAATTTCAAATGGGTTTTCACATTTGCTATCAATCATTGTTGCGTAATATGGTGGAACTATTTCTACCAAACAAACTTAAAGCATGATATACAATGATTTTGCTATCTCCATGGAAACACAACCACGTAATGTCTAAAGCTTTTTATCCTCATTTGTCATATGTCAACGGAAGCTGCAAACGGAGAAATACGTCTATACTGCCGGGGTTATGCATGTAGTTAACGTGCGTATCAGGTGTGGCAGCTCTAGCATGCAGAGTTTCAGGAATTTGCTGCAGAACAAAATCTTTTTGAGATAGAGTAACTTGTTTCCGTGAAATCGCAAAATACTTAATATGTTAATATATATATGTGAAATGATTAATTAACAGCACATGAGATAATACATCAATTTAACAACATTTGGACTCAAACTTGGAGCTAACAAAACCATCTGAAGCTAAATATTAAAAATGTAATAACATACTTTAGTTTGAACTTTTCTTGTAAAAATACGTATGATTATGTATGCACCTTTACGTAAAATTGTCCTTTTATTTCATCACAAGTCTACAATTCAAAAGTAAATCAAATATACCTGGGGTAAATATATAGTGTTTTTGAAAAGTTATTGTTCGATACCTTATATGTATAAACGTATCTCCATGAAATACGGTCATTTCATTATTGTAACTCAAGCATTTAACTTAAGGTACGTTTTGCCTATATCCGAATACAAGTCTATCACATTAGATTAACTAGAGGCCCACATGAAGTTCGTATGTGGTTTATATTGTATCATACCTTCGTTGTTCATTTCACGCATTGTTGAATTCTACGTGTTTACTTGCGATAAGTTAAACAATGCAACAGTAGCGGAAGTGGACATGATATAAATAGGCTATTAATAGCCCACTTTGAAAATCCTATTTTCGTTTCACAAGGGTTATTCAAAATGAAAGATACAGAAACTAAGAATTGATCAGTTAAATTGTGACATGTTCATGTAATTTATGGATCATAATAGGTTCCATAGTATAAGACAAATGAAATAGGTTTTGTTGTGAATTAGATCCAATACTTTAACAAACTAAATAATTGATATATATTGAATTTGTTAACAGCACTCAACATTTGTTTAGATTCCCAAATTGCGATTTTTAATTATAGAGTTGCAAACACAGCTTTGGGTAGACTCTACTTTCTTTAACATCGTCGCTAATAGTTCGGATATAATGTGCGTTTAGTCTTGTTTATCCAGGTTAAGCTATAACACATACTGATATCACTTATATATACTCCGTGCAAATGCTACACGCGTAGTGATATTACTTCAATGAATGTTCGTCTGTAGTTGCTTACCTTGGTCTACCTTGGTTTCATTTAAACAGCGGTCAACAGAGTCAACTGTAATATGATGTGGTATGATAAGCTCATTCACATGATTCAGACAATCCGTCCCCTTTAGATCGAGCTTATACAAAGGGAGGTAACTTCGTTTGGATAAAAGGGACATCTAGTGTGTTTGGAGTGACAGAGGTTATAAATGGTGTTACTCTATCGGGAAATACTGATATATTTCCTTCAATTAACGTTTTAATGCTAGTCCATTCCGTAAGGTTAGGATATCAAGGTAAAAGTGGTGATTTCCGAACGAAAACACGGCTGGCGTGTCATTTAGTGAAATATATAGACTGAAGAAGAAAGAAAACATAATGGGATGGTTATGTTAAATAAGACATATAACTACTGCGCATGTATAGGGGATGTCTAGTCTTTGTTTCTACAAATGAAAAGGCTGTTGCTATTGTCAAATAGTTGGCGATTGGGGATGAATATTCATATTCAATATTCTCTCTCTCTCTCTCTCTCTCTCTCTCTCTCTCTCTCTCTCTCTCTCTCTCTCTCTCTCTCTCTCTCTCTCTCTCTCTCTCTATCTCTCTCTCTCTCTCTCTCTGACCGCTCTATGGGAATATACTCGCATCGCTTAACCCGACAACGTATACTCGTTTATTGACTGGGGTCAGTCAGTCAGTCAGTCATTGCTAACATTTATTTACCTTCGTGTGATCACTTTATTTCCATAAGAACGGCTCTTGAAGCTTTAATTTCCCTGGTTATATATACTAAATCAGTAATCGCTAGTTTCTTTAATTTTCGGTCAATTTAACTGCTTCCTCCGACATTTGATGCGTCGGCAAATGTATGAAAACGCTAATTTCAACTACGGTAAACGAATAAAACAAGTTTAAATGCAGAAGATAATTTCTCAAGTCACAAGTAGGGAAAAGTGTGAAAGAGGAATGAAGTAGTTCCGGCAACCAATGAAATCGTTTTTTTCTGTAACAGCCAATCAAAGCCAGAAAAAAATGTGAAACTCGAATGTGATTTACAGAAAAAATATTACCCTGTGTTCGTCTTCCCATATGGGTACTATAGTATAATATTGTATCAGCTGTACTGGCAACAACACAGTCTCAGTATGTCATCACTTAAAATCAAAAACAGTTTAAACCACATTTGTGTATGGTTAGAATGAAGCAGCTGAGAAGATAAATTAGACAATAACTTAAAAGATATAATTGTTATATATACACTGACGGGCAAAAGAGAGTATATCACTCGGTTGTATTTATCATATGTATAAGTCAAATATCTCGAGTTTTCGACGTCTTATTAAAAAACTGACTATTTTGGGAAATTAGTTTAAAACATTAATTCAGTCAAAGAATATCTCTACGCGTTTATAAAAAAATAATTGAAATTTGTAATTAAAATTTTGAAATTCCCATAAATTAATTTTGATAAAACACAACTGTTCATCGACATATAACTCTTAATCTGTGTGAAAATCAATAAATGTGCCTCGTCCTGCACACATTTACAACATTTTGAACATGGTAGGGGTGTAAATGTAATTTCTTACCCCTGTCTACTTTGAAAAATGATATTTTAGTTAAAAAATAAAACAGTCACCAATTAAATCATTTAACCTACTGCCGATAGGTGTTATTGTATCATGTCATAATCAAATGCATCTCATTTCTTTAAAATATTGAATTTATCGAAAACAAGTGAGTGTTATACTTTCTTTTGCCCGTCAGTTTACATTAAAATAATATTGATGATTATTAACTTTTCAAATGTGTTGTTCAGAAAGCGTCCCACGGCATTATAATAAGATTAAACTTTGATCACATTTAACATCATCACTTAATTATTTACTCAATTTTAAATCCTGAAATATGTGATATGTTGGTTGTAATATAAGTGCAGATATATCAATTCTACTTTTTTCAAAGCTGATAAATAATTGAAATGGAATTTTTAGTATACCTCGATCAAGGCTCAAATACTTATGAAATGGGTGACTATGACAAATGTTTATACACGAGTTGCTTTTGAAATTGAAATATATGTAATACATTATTCAAGTTAATTATAATCTTCCTCTATTTCATTTTTATAAGTTTTACATTTGACCAACATAAATGTGCATCTTGTGAATAAATACATGCATGTCTACATGTTCCTTTGTCGTGGTTACTTTTCACTGGGTTGCCAATTGCTATATGCATTTTGAAAATACATGTAGTATTTAAACAGATTATTTTTAAAGCATTTAAGCTTCAACAGATAATTTATTATGTAATAATACACAATGAAATGTAAATGTGCATGAGGAATGTAGTCGGGGCGAATCCAACCGCTGGATCCACTATCGCCTGTATAGGTTGTCCCCCCTATCATTTCAGTAGGTGTATTGTAGGTGGCGGTCTAATAAACATGGAAAGACCACCTAAAGAGAAAATGAAACTAGTTAGCAGAAAGGTCAATCATGTTTGTAAAAGGGTAGGTGTAGATATATATTAAAATACCTGATTTATATGGCGTGTAACTAACTCTATAATACATGAATTTTGATCGATTAATATGTAAAATAAAATAATTTCATGAATAAAGTAATACACTATTAAAACTATCGTCAAGAACGGCAATGTATTTTCTTTGTCATTTATTTTGATATTATGACTATGAAGAAATCATATGAAGTGTTTTATGTTCTTTTAAAAGATTAGATTTGCAGCAAAAATGCATGATCGTGTTCTCGATTAACAGTTATAGATTAGACCATTGGGAAAACACGTCATTCGCTGAGCAAAATAGCTTGTTCACTAAAGCATTGATGGTGTGTATAAATATTGATAAATCGAAATGGTCCGTAAAATACATGTGGATATATTACCTTATATACGTCAGTCATTATTAAATGTATGATGATATGAATTGGCATATTTATTTTATGATTATACACTTTATTTCTATTTTCACATTAAATATTTAAACATTTAATATCTATCATAGTCTTCTACCATACTATTTCAAGTATCGTTTATGTCATTTTTCCTAAGTATAAAAAAACATATTGGACGTACGCATGTTGTTCACTTTTATATTGCATATACATTAATATTTAATCCTGATTGAGCTATGGGAGATTACTCATTCACACGTCCGGTTTATAGTAGGATTTACTTCCTTGTCTAACCTTTTATTTATACAGTCAAGAGTCGAGTAACTATATATATATATATATATATATATATATATATATATATATATATATATATATATATAATGGCAAATGTTTTATAAATGTCATGTGGTCATACGGCACTACATAACAATAGATCTAAGATGTGTAATATGAAATGGTCATTTTATTAAATTTCAATGGAATGTCATCTATTCGTTAACAGGTTATATTAACCTAATTTAACATAGGCTATTTGCTATAATACATGACTTTATTATTAGTTAAATTATTCAAATAAAACAATCAGATGAGTAAAGTCATTTGAAATTAAAAATGTCATTTTATAATTGAATAACCCTATAAATAAATTGTATTTGATAAAAGAAAATTATATTCATTATTGCATACTAGATTACAGTAAGAGGATGACCTTTTAATTTTTACCTGGAATTTAGTGTGATACCGCACTTTTAAGAGTTTAGTTTTTCTTTTGTACCGTTGTATGTTACGCATGTAGGATGGACCCTAACACTTCAGTGAAGATGACGAGCAATACAAATGGACTCGGAGCGTAAACAAGTGGTTCTGAGAGAAGTGAAGAATGGTGCAGCACTTACCTTGACCCCTGATTGTGAGGTGGCGGAAATCCGCGTAAATGAGGTGCTTTTGAGAAGGATTGAGCAAGGGAATTTACAAGACCAAGGTATAGTACAATGCCTCATGATTCAATGTAGGAGAGGCCAACGTGAAACACCAAAACACTGATAATAATTTTCATTTGTCCTGAAGTCATCTGTCTAGTTTCATATCTTGGGCACATATATATATATATATATATATATATATATATATATATATATATATATATATATATATATATATAGCGGCAATAAGGAGAATCAGGCAGTAACGTTACTTCCTAGTGCCAGTAACTTACTGCCGAAAATATATCGTTATTGCCTAGACAGTGACCTACAGGCTTTACAGTAGATTTGTTATATTTGTTTAATGGTTGGACCTGCATGTCTACTTGATTCGATCATTCAACGTCTCTAATAAATGAGGAGAGTTATCCATTAGTCAGAAAAAGGGTCTAATAACACGTATACCGAAAAAGAATAAACCAAGACCTATATCCCTACTAAACGTATCGTATAAAATAGCATCACCAACAATTGCCAATAGAGTAAAGAAAATACTTCCGAAAATAATAAACGAAGACCAACGAGGTTTCATGGCAAATAGATATATCAAGAATGAACGAGACAAAATTATGCCTTCATGGAATATGCACAGTGTTTGGAAATACAGGATTAACTCCTGCTCATAGATTTTGAAGAAGCGTTGACTCAGTAGACTGGACATTTATACAAAAGATTCTTGATTTTTTTTAAATTCCGGCCTTGCTATTAAAAACTGGATGGGTACATTTTATAAAAATATCAACTCCAGTGTTCTTGTAAATGGTTTCTCATATGATTTCTTCGAAATTACTCGTGGATAATAATAATAATAGTGCATATTTATAAAGCGCACATATCCAGGCTCGAAAGCATCCATGGCTGTAGACAAGGAGATCCACTTTCACCATACTTATTTATTTTATGTGCTGAATTTCTTACAATCGTGATGCGTAATATTAAAAAGATAAAAGGTATTCAAATAGGTGACAGTGAGTACCTCGTAACTCAAATAGACGATACTTCTTTCACACTGGATGGATCCGAAACTTGCCTATAAGCGACACTACAAACATTAACTCAATAGGCCTCTTTCTCGGGTCTAAAAATAAATGCAAGCAAAGCTCAAGTTATCTGGTTCCTTAAAGAATTCGAAAAAGACACTGTGCAAAGACTAGACTAGACTGATGTAAAACAAAATTTACAATCCCTGGCACAACATTCACACATAACTTGGCAGAAATGATAGAGAGAAATTGTAAAGATAAACTAAAACAAACAAGCAAAAAAGTGAGCGTGGTTCACTAATACACCCGACTGTTAAAGTTTGACATGTTTATTTTACTTATAAAGTGTCTGTACACCTAAGAATTGATAAGCCATGAAATGTAATTGCTAAGATTAAAGTGTTTATGAAAAGCGAAGGACAAGTCTCTTCACGTAAAAAGGTGGTTTAAGTAATAGTAGGAATAATAGTAACTTGAAAAGATACGGGTAACATAATACACTACTTCCATTACCACCGATTTCAACTTTATTTTCGAAATTAATCCATCATAATGATTCATTCGAGTGACTTGAAACAACAGGTACATGTTGATTGGTGGGGACTATTCTGATAATTTGATCGGAGCAAATTATCCGAGGAGTCCCCCCCAATCAACACCTATCAGCTCCAATCACCATGCAACAACTTCAAAGCCACCCACATCAACAATTGGCCTCTCTTCCCATCAACTGTAATTGTTTTACAATTTCAATAAATTTCAATGTTTATTTACATCTTCAATAAACCTACAGGCGATTTATCTACTTACTCCCCCTCAGTAATTTGTATTGCAAATTCTCATTGTATACCATTCTCATGCTTCACCCCCCTCATGTTTGTATTACAAATCCCCATTGTACACCATTCTCATGCATGTTTATCTCACTGATTGAGTTTCCTCACCATTGTTTTGTTTGCTATATAAACGTACCTATATTGTGTTATTTCCTTACATTCAACATGATAAAGGAGTGAGTATGTACGTCGTGTATCTTCACATTAAAGAAGTTGTTATCCAGAAAATCTTCCTGTTCTTGTGTATACCACTTCTAAATGCTCTTCAAAGACCTTCACCAATTTGGTTTATATTTTGCACTGCACCTCTTAGTGGTGATGAAAACATGTACCAAATTTGGATGAGATGAATAGTGTTTCTGTAATTTGTCGACGAAAATTGTCTTCGGACGGACAGAAGAACGGACGGAATCGTTGGTATTACTATATACCCCCGACATTTTTAGGGGGTATACTAAAGATCATCATGAACCATTGGCTTGGTAGAGATCTTACCCCACGTGGTTAGACGATCGTTTTTAAAAGCCTTATACTACATAGATTAAACCAGATATTTACAATACTTCCAAATCCTAGTGAATACATACTGAAAGACACTGAAAGACTTTGCCTTGCCTTTATTTGTAATGGGAAATATAAGAAATACCATTTGTTCACAGAAAATCAGTTTGGTGAAACGACTCTTCAATTCGGACAACTGTTCTCAATTGAAGAAACTGTATCCTCAACACACAGTGATTTTTATCAATACAGCGTAGAAGCAGTGATGGAGCATGTTTGTAATTCAAGACCAAACGATTTTTGGAAAGACGTTTTAAAAGCATGGAGATGTTTCATTACACAAAAGGGGAAAACTGCAATAACGAAAGCCATGTCCTGTCTAAGCCGATATTGAATAATGACAATATCAAAATTAACAATAAGGTGATTCATTATAAGCAAATGTCAAAATCAGGTATCTATCTGATAAATGATATCATTGATAGTGAATGTATAACTACACATAACTAGGGTAATAAAATCATAAATTAGTAAACTCAAACATTAGGATAGAGAACAAATTAGATAAGCCACTAATACCTTATTTTATTGAAATATTACTACCAAGAGAAAAGGTTGTCAATATGTTATGATATATTACAAGAATAAAAAATCACGGGGTTAGGTACAAAATACAGAATGAAGTGGGAACGAGATTTAGAATGTCCAATCAACGAAACTGAATGGAAACATATAAACCAATTGTCTTTTATGTCCAATCTATTTTCAAAAAGAAAATGTTTTCAATATTCAATTCTACAAAGAATACTCCCGATAAATGATCTCCTGCATAAGATGAAAATCAAAGATGAAAATACATGTAGCTTCTATGAGGACGAAAAAAGGACCTTAAGTCAAATATATTTGGAATAAAGTTAAGGAAGAGATAGAGACAAACTCACAAGCAAAGAAAAACTTCTCAACAAGAAACATTTGCCTTGGATATCCTGAATATATAAACACAGTATTGAACATGGTCTGTACGCATTATTCAAAACAAAGCAAAATGGACTGAAACCAAACATAACCTACATCAAGAATGACATGAAGAAAGCTTACAACATTGACAAATAAAATGCATACTCAAATTCATGACATTCTGGTCAACCTGCCATTTGCTTTTTAAGGATTAACGTTAAACAAATTCATGTTGATATTCCTTTGTTCAACTTACACTGAAAACTCTCTAAACTGTTATCAAATCTGAAGCTTGATTAGACGATTGAGTAAATTGCCATAATCATCTATGTTACCAGAGTCTGCAAAAGTGTTTGTAGCCTTTTCGTTTTAAATTTATAATATGTAATGTGCCTGTACATGTACCACAAAAAGTAATTTAAAAAATCATTATTTAACTAATTCCTTTTCAGGACATTTTGCTGATCATGCATGGATAACATTTTGAATTATCACAATTAAATCTATCATTAAACATAAATTTCAAAACACTGGCTTTATTAACCATAATTCTTGTTTTGATACACTCTTTGTATCATACTTATAAACATGTACACATAACCATCCATCACATATGTTAGTCATTTTCACAATGTTTTCTCAAGCTTATAAAGATCATATTGACCGTGACCATATTGTCTATGTAAATTTTCACAACAATGCTGTATTTTTCAATCAATTGATTGGCTATATTTGGATGGTTTCAGACCACCACGATGTGTTTACTATACACTGGGACTCACGGAAATGTATGGAGATTCCATCGTATGTACTCAAGTTGCATTACGAAGATGAAATAGGGGTGATTTCAAAACTCATTGAAAAAGGACATACTCGCTTTCATGAACTGATAGGGATATTCTACGAGGAGTTCAACACGAAAATAGTATCTGTTCACATAAAGCCATTTCAAATCGAGTTAACACATGACTCAAAAGAAGATTTGAATCGTTTTAAGGAGCTTTGTTCTTCTGATGCAGTTACCAGCAAAATCAGAAACCTGCTCAGAAAATCTACAAATATTGGACAGCAAATGCAGCAACAGAATTTGGTTGATCCAAGACAACATGAACACAGTGCGATTGCAGAATGCAATATTCCAGGACTTGAGTCGCGTTATCAATATGAATGTGGTCATAGACAATTCAAAGATCCAGAATATGTACACAAGCATTCCAGTTGTGAAGAGAAAATCCAGGAGAGTGAAACCTACAAGCAATTGGCAGAAGCGCTAAAGGCGAAAGTCCTCGGTCTCAGGTCGCCGGAAAATCAGGCAATCTTCCAAACCATTCTGTCTCAGATATCGGAGAGAAGGTGAAATGACAATTTACCTTCGATCATAAACCCATTATACTTGTTTAACGCTTACAATGGTCATGCGCAATGGATTAATAATTTATACAGTATTTCTGGTATATCCAGTAAGTATGTAACCTCATGCAATTACTAAATAAGTTATATCATTGTTATTCAAAAACTGTACTATATCACTCGTGTATCTGAATATAAATCAACATATAATACAAGAAGAAGACAAGGAAGTTATGGACGATCAACTTCTTAATTTAACAATAACAACGTTTCAGTATAGATCCTTACAAAGTAGGGATGAGGGATACCAGAGTGAGTAGAGTTGATTAATTATTTTTATTATATGATTGCAGGTGAAATCAATGAAAATAAACCGTGTTATCAGTCACTAGTGAAAATAACAATGGAAATAGTTATCAGTCACTAGTGACTGATATAACAATGACCTGACGTCATAAAACAATGCTCCGACGTCATGACACGTTCATGACGTCACATTGTTGCTGAAGCTACAGGCTCATTCTGGAGCCGACTTAACGTAAATGCAAGTCAATTTCGGTGAATAAGCAAGGATTTGGTCATAAAATATATAGAAAATTTGTCTTTTCTTGACAAATACCATGTTTATCTCATCTCGTGAGGTAGAAAAATTATATATTTTCACGAGTGGAGCCACTCGTGAAAATATAACCTTTGTACCTCACTCGATGAGATTAGTCAAGAAAAGACAAATATCCTCTATGTAGTTTAGGTGTTTGTAAGCTGATGGGATGTTATAGCCTTGATCCCTATTCAAAGTCGGATTATATATAATAAATAAATAATACAATACCAAGGGGACGAAACCATTCTTCTTTTTTAAATAATGAGTTTATGAATTGACTTCGTGAGGTGTTTGTTTCAGAGTAGAGGAACCATATGTGAGACATTCCTTCTCAGGTAAGATGGCCATATACTTTGATTAACTAACAGAAAAACTTTCTACGTTGCCAAATAATCGCTGATAGTTTTACATAATATTCGTTGCTTCACTGCAGATGATGACGTGGCAAAACCCTTACCACGCAATAATGAAACATCACCCCCTGATCAAGAAACGGCACACCAAGAAACAGGTTTTCTTAAAGAAATACCTTGTAATCAGGTAACAGGTTGCTTTCAAGAAACAACTTCCGATCATCAAGAAACAACTTCCGATCATCAAGAAACTTTTGATCAAAGCGAGCCTATGAACCATAGAGCATCTGACCAAAACATCATTTCCGTAGCATCTCCACATCAAGTTACAACTCTGGAAGAAACCGCTGCTTTGGATAAAGAAGCTACTTTGGACCAAAGCACGTCTTTGGATCAAGGGGCTTCCATGGATGTAGGCGCTAATTTGGACCAATGCGCTACTTTGGACCAAGGCACTACTTTGGTCCAGGACGCCACTTTGGACCAAGGCATGTCTTTAGATCAAGGGGCTCTTCTGGTTGAAGGGGCTTTTCCACATGAAGCGGTCACATTCGATCAACGATCAACTTTGGATCAACGATCAACTTCGCATCAACAAAGAGCATCATCAACTAATCCGACGGGTATGACTGGTACGTATACATTGTAACACTATCAATGATCATTGAAAACAATCAAACTCTATTTGTAAACTAACCATACACGTTTGTATTAACATGACATTTTATTTTGCATATTGGGTTATATCAGGTTTATTAACATTAGAATTTAAAGGATGTCATATTAAAACATGAAGCCCATACTTAGTGAAAGAATCTGATGCTGAAAATAAATTAATAGTTACCAAAGATGTTTAGAATATTTTATATAAACTTGAAGGTATGTGTCATTTGGTCGAAATAAAAAGGAATAGGCTTATGGCCATAACTAAGTAGTAAGTAAGGTATGTAGTTTTGTTTGATATCGTGTTTTTTAGAATCTACCCAACCTTCCAAATGTAATGGACTGGACACAGTGTTAATTATAAACACCACACTAAGAATCGGAGAGAAGGGCTTTGCAGAGATGAAACGAATCATCACCTTTATCATTAAAGGTGACATTTATTATGTTTCTAGGCTATCAAATCTAACCGCTTGTCCGAAAATATTTAATTTCAAGAAATGGAAAGCATATTTTTTAATTCAACACATTTAAAATTGTTTAATTTATAATGTTAATCCCTTCCTTTCGCCTATTGACATTCACCTGGTAAACGACTAGCAATGTGTTTTGTTTTTGTTAAAATTCTCGGAAACTCAATTAATGATTTGTCATGGTACAGAAGAACAATGGTGCAATGCTTCCTTTTGCTTCTTAAAATTTATTGATTCCCCCGCATTTGAGAAAATATGAAACTTTCGGACTGTATTGTCAAAAGTTGACTTTTCTTCAAGGTATTGAAGAAGCTGCTATGTCTTGCAATGAGTTGGAGGAAAACATTGCTGTCGTGGTTTTTGGGAAGCATGTGATGGTCTTACATCAGCCAAGTAACGACTATTCAACGATCATAGAGGCAATAGGTAAATACATAAAATATTTATATTAAACATTGAGATTCATAATAATAATTGATTATTTAAAAACATTATTTATAAACATTGATATCAATGATAAAGGTAATTGTATCTGGACAATGTCAATTAATTATAAATACAATCGTAAATATTTCACTTTTTAAAATGAAAAACACCCTTGCAGAGGGCCTTTCTTGTGGAGGAGAATCCATATTGATAGAGGCCCTAGATATCTGCCAGGCTTCCTTGGAAGGCGTAGGTAAGGTGCATATTAAGCATATGTTGATAAAAATCACATATGAAAAACCATTATATATTATGAACCTTAAGTTTGAATGTGTATTCAAAATCCAATATGAGTTCATTTTTGTTCTATTATCTGAAATATCTGGTTAACATATTACAAATGATCCTTTAAATTTAAGAAATATGAAACATAGACAGATTACAACTACTGTTGAGCAAGGCTACGGTTATATGGATGATTTAAGTAAGGCTTTGTATTAACTCTCAAGTTGGTATTTTAATGACCCAATTAGTATGTAAAATACTCCATCATATGTAGGTTCTTTGACTGTGCGTCAAGTTCACCAGGTTCCATCACGGTACATCATCATCACTGATGGAAGAGACGGGCAGCAGGTGAGACTGATACTGGAGAGTGCAAGCGTGCAAGTGTGTGTTGTAAATTCTTATAACGGCGACATGGGCATTGCCACGAAAACCAGGGAACATTTACAAACGTTTACATTTAGTGTGTTTCTCTATAGTTATAAACATGTAGTTGCCTTTGGCCAATTGTGAAGTTGAAAAAAATAGATGAATTAGTTTATGTGTTATCACCATTGGCATATTTTCCCCAGTTTTAGTTCAGGAGTAAGTTTGAGGTTACTTGAAAATAGAGGCTTAGTGTTTGTAACTTCCAATTCATTGTTCTGTTTACTGAATTGATTCAAACTTACATATACATAATTCGACTGTGTACATGTCATGCATGTATACATTTTAATTTGAAAAACACTTTTCTATTATGGATATGTTTATTCGTTCGTGTTAGCTTCGTCATACCTTTGGAACACTTTATCTTTCAGTTAGTATCTGTCTTTATAATTTGAATAAGGAGGTAAGTAAAATTCAATATTTGAAAATATATTTCATAATTTAATTGGTACTGTTAATTTACATGTACACATCATGTTGCAGGGTAAAATGGAGCTTATTTATCACCTGAATACAAATCAGTATACAAAGGCCTCATCTTTCATTTGGATACCAATTGGCCATGCTGATATGGTAATTGTTTTCTTTTCCTTACGCATGAACTGTTTGGTGACAACAAGATGTTTCATACAATGTGTATTGACTCAGCTGGTGTGGTTAACTTGTTAATCATCTGGAATATCTTCATTTAAGGTGTTGTAGCACCACTTTCTTACTGAACGTGTGAAAGTGTTCTTACGAAAATATGAATAAGTGTTACCAATGGCTAAATAATATTTCTAAATCAATAATCAATAAGAGCTGTAAACCGAATGTACATGGTTTGGTTACGCCATGCCAGTCAATTTCGCATCTAGCTCAAAGTAAGTACCAGTGATCTGACACTAAAAGAAGAGTTTTAAATACGGTACAATGATGGATAACACCTACATATATCTCACACTGAAGAGTTCCACACCCCTGTCACTTAATACGCATACCATTATCCTCGAACATGGATATCCGTTTTCTATTGATGTGGCTTGTGTAATGAGATGCTTAACCATTAACGTACCAATGTAATGCATAAACTTTTATAATAAATGGAAAATTTGAAGAAAACAGATCTTGATACTCTTCCATAGACTAATGTATATCAGAACGTACATTGAATACATTTGAATCCTTTTACATTAATTAATATCCCCTTTATATTTTGCAGGAGAGTTTGACAGCATTTGCTAAGTTAAGTAAGGGAAAGGTTATAGATGGCAACGACAGAACCCAACTTACCAGCTTGTGTCGATATCAACATATTCAGGCAAGTAAACCCTAAACAACTGATCTTTGACTAGTAATGACACAGCGTTAAATTGTGTGGTTGGCAAAACAGTGTAAAGTTACAGAGAACATATAGACGGTCAGTGGCACAACATAGATATGTATGGAGAGTCAGTGGTAAGACATATATATGTAAAAGAGGTTAGTTGTAAGACATAGATACATCTATGTATAGACGATCAGTGATAACAGATAGATATGTATAGAAAATGAGTGGTAAACCATGGATATGTATAGATGTCATTGGCACAACATAGATATGGATAGAAGGCCAGTGGTATTTATAAAAGGTTAGTGGTAAAACATTGATATGAATAGTTGGTCAGTGGTAAGACATATATATGTATAGCAAATCAGTGATAAACCATGGATATATGTCAGTTGCAAAGCATAGGTTGTATAGATGGTTAGAGGAAAAAACATAGATAGTTTGTACATGACCAGTGACACGAGAACGATATAAAGCACAGACATGTTTAAAACATAAGTTGTAAACCATGAATGTGAGTAGAAGGTCGGTGATAACAGATAGATATGAGTAGAAGGTCGGTGATAACAGACAGATATGAGTAGAAGGTCGGTGATAACAGATAGATATGAGTAGAAGGTCGGTGATAACAGATAGATATGAGTAGAAGGTCGGTGATAACAGATAGATATGAGTAGAAGTTCGGTGATAACAGATAGATATGAGTAGAAGGTCGGTGATAACAGATAGATATGAGTAGAAGGTCGGTGATAACATATAGATATGAGTAGAAGGTCGGTGATAACAGATAGATATGAGTAGAAGGTCAGATGTAAAACATATATATATATGTTAAGATGGTCAGTGGCAAAACATAGATATGTACAGTGATAAAATATAGATATGTCAGGTCAGTGGTAAATATACATATGTTAGTTCATTTGAAAATGTAGATATGTATAGAAGTTCAGTTGTAAAACATATATGTATAGATAGTCAAAGGTAATACATACATGTATATATGTTTAGAAGTTCAGTGGTAAGACACAGATATGTACTTGAGGTCAGTTGTAAAAGATGGATATGATCAACCGTTGATACAAAAAAATGGTGGTAATCCATTGATTTTTATAGAAGGTCAGTGGTAAATATAGATATATATATATATATATATATATATATATATATTTTCAGTTGTAAAACATATATTTATGTTTAGATGGTGGCAACACATAGATTTGTGCACCTTATAGACGGTATGTGGTAAATCGTTGATATGTTCAGAAAAGAAGTGGTAAAACATTGATATGTACAGAAAAGAAGTCGTGAAACATAGATATGTATATAATGGTCAAAGGTAAGAAACATACATGTATAGAAGTTCAGTTGTAAAAAATATATATGTGGAGAAGTTCATTGGCAAAACAAAGATATGTTTAAACGATCAGTGGTACAACATAGATATGTTTAGATGATAAGTGGCAAAGCATAGATGTGTACCAATAGACGGTTAGTTGAAAAACAAGTTACACGGATATATACCGTCAACGTATTTTGGTATAAAGAGTGCATTTCCGTAAGAGTATTTATTGTTTACAGTTTGTTATATAAGTAATTCGTAAACCTGAGTAGAATTTAGATATATTGATCAAAATATCCTTTTCAAACAGCATCCAAGGAATTACATTAATCAATATATTACTACTTATGCTTGAATTTAACCACACGTTATAGCAAATAGTTTGATGAAATTTAGTATGGAATGTGCATTGATGATTGTCAACAACATCGGTTAAATGCAAGACAAATGCCTTGCTTTCTTGATTGGCGTAGGTGATGAAGACAGACACTTGTTTTTGGATATAAACCTTCAGTGAACGTTTCGATGTTTCAAGTTTGTGATGCCTCCAGTTTATGATGCCGTGTCAAAACGTTTGCATACGGATTCAGAAGGGAATGTATATCAATAAAACTGTCTTCATTATAATCGTATGATAATGGTTGGATTGTGCTCGTCTACTAGTGCTTTGTTTCAGATCGCCGTTGCTCAGATATTTCATTACATCAACGAAGAACCTTTTTTAGACCAAGGCAGTTTTGAAGAGAACCTGTTGCCACTAGTTGGTGTCTTTGTCTCAGATGCCAGCCTGGCAGAACAGGTAAGAACCTACATACCTTTGTGAATACATAAAGTACAGTACGCGATGACCCTGAATATCTGCAAATGCTTTGCTCTTTGTGTTCTAAAGGTTCTAAGGTAATAAAGCTCCCTTACATAAAACTTGCATCATCGTGTAAGGGTACAGTATTCTCAAATGGCTCAAATGATAACCTACACCAAACGCTACAATTTTAGAATACTAATCCAGTCTTCAAAATGTGTATGAGAAAACATGTTTATTCATTCACCTATACCCCATGAAACTAAGTACACGATAATTGTACTGCCTAGGTGTGCATGCAAGAAGCACGTGGAATGCCTGCCTTACGTAAAGGACTCTGGATAACAATGCAACCATATTTTCATTATTGTGACAGTTTTGGACACATAGTTAGTATATAATGTGTCTTTTCATCTCCCAAGTCGGAAATCATCCAAACTGTGAAGGACAAGATCGATAGAAAAGACGGATGCGGAAATCCGGATCAGACAGATAATGGACTGGCAGAAATTATTGAGAATGAAAACCTCCTTGCCATCGGCACCAGAGTTAGAAGTGGACCAGACTGGCAGACTCAAAACGTGGATTTAGGGGGATTTGGGACTGTCTATAGCCACAGCAGAAATAACCAAGGTAAACATAGTGACGATACGTTATAGATACATTATAAGTTAATATCTGTCAGTGGGGTCGCGATTCTCAGGATCTTACCCTTTGCTTTCAAAGACGAACTGTAAGCTTTTCACAGCAACATAAATACATCATATTATACATATCGTTCCTTCTTGACATCACAAGACACAAAACAATATGTATATACACACAGGTATGATTATTGAATATTGATTTATTGATTGTTGTTCTTGGTTGAATATCAAGTATATGAAGTAAATCAATATACTGATATTGCTTTAAATACGTGTATGTACACGCAGGTCTGCTGTCGGTCATGTGGGACAACGGTGTGCTGTGTGAACACAGATTCGGACATGAAAATGCCTACGAAGTGTGGCCAGTACAGGACAGCCCCAGGAATCTCCTGACTTCTGATGCTTTAGAGGGATGTGAAGTGACAAGAGGTTTGTATAGTGTCTTTTCTATTTTCAACATGGAACATAATTAAAAGCTTATTTGAATATTATTATGTATTCAATGGTTATATTAATTGTTTTAACAAATGGATATATGAGTATGACAAAACAGCAAAGAACATGTCGGTCGTATCATTATTATCCCTACGATATGGTGGCGTCAGTCTGTCCGTCCGTCTGCCACAACCCGCAAACCCTTCAGTCTAAATAATTAAAACGTTGTATGTTGTCAAATCATCACATGCAGTTGTACCTTTTTTTTCTTTTGGCGGTTTCCATGGACATGCAACTAAAATTTCGTTTCGGACCAAAACTCGAAAACCGTTAAGCCTAGCTTAACAAAACTTGGCTTCTTTACTAATCATCAAATGTAGCTATATAGAACGGGATGTGGAGCATTAATTGATGGCAAATGTGCCTTTTGATGTCATCAAGTTCCTGGGAATTTTGAAAAAACATATTCTATACTCCAACATAATGTTGAAACCAGTGTTTCAACAACGAATGAAGATGTCTCATTCAAACAGGATGGTTGTTCTTCTCTTTTAATGACTTTCAGCTGTATGAGATGGTTGTTCTTCTCTTTTAATGACTTACAGCTGTATTAGTCAAGAATATGTCAAAATGAAACGACCATTGATAATGATGCTTGATAACATTATCAATGTTTACTTACGGAGATTTCTACAGCATTTTAGTTGTTGTTGAGTGAGGTGTAAGACACGCAGGACAAACATAACCATTTACCAATTAGACCACCTCTGCGAAGTAAGCAGGAGTATAATGTGGTCATTTCGTCCGTCCTTCCATCACTACGTCAATCTTTCTGCCCAGTAAATTTTCTCAAAAACCGTTAGATTAAATTAACCAAACTTTGTATAGTTGTGAACCATGATCTTCCCACCACGGACGGTTCATTTTCAGTTTTCTGGGATTTCAATGTTCGGTTTCCATGGAAACGTCACGTTTTGTTTTATGGTGTTCAACGGGTACGTTTTCTCGGAAAGTATTAAACCTAGGTGAATAAGTTTAACGTTGTAAGTACTCCGGACCATAATGTTTATCGAGTTTGAAAACCAGTTCCCTTCCGTTTTTGGAGTTATGGCCCTTGAATCTGAAATTAAACTTAGTACGAAAACCGGTCTGATACTCCAATGGAGACGTTTCTCATAAGCTATTGCATCTAGGTGAATGAAATTTATGCATGCAATATGTCAGCCATGCTGACTTTGTTCTTGTTATAAAATATTACCTGGATATGTCATTTGTTAATTATTTTGTTTATCATAGTCTTATTATGGTTCTTAGAAGTCATAATAAATAACTACGTGTGTGCATATAACATTATTTGAACAATCATTTTCATTTATATGCTGCTAAAACTGATCATCCACCTTAGTGTGGACAGTGGAGACACATACTCTCTTAATGGCTCTTGTAATGCAAATGAAACGAGCATGATGGTCATGTCAATACAAATAAGCCTATGTTTGATAAAAAGAAATTGAAGCGTTGTCCATGCATATTGTCAATGTAAAATATACATATATTATTTATTATGTAAAGGCAGATGCATATTTTATGTAATAGAGGCTTGATGCCTTTGAGTATAAATACTTGTTGAATTGATCAGTTATACCCATATACTTCTTGTTTTTTCCATGTACATATCAACTCATAATACATCCCAAAATGTTTTCTAAACAATGACCCCATATCAAGATCTTGTGTCGCAGGTCGTGACTGGCAGCACAACAAGTTTGAAGAAGAGGATGGTGGTCCCGGCTGTGTGGGTGTTATCATCAGAATTGAGGACAACAATCGAGTCAAGGTCTCTAAAATAATTCATTACGCATTTGACAATTATAGTGATGTCTTTCAGAGAAAAGGGAGATTGTGATAGTATAGTGAGGACCAATTTACTTCATGCAGCCTTTCTAGAAATGATGTGGATAGATATTATAAGCATGGCGCATAAAGACGTTCCTAACAATTGCCAACTACACCTCCAATTGCCAGGTTTTGATTGAAAGAACATAAGTGAATTTTAATACATGAGGTAAACTTTTCAACAAAAGTGTGTTGGGAGAAACATTAAGAATCTAATTATAGTTGGATACTAAACAAGAAAGGAGATGGTGTTATGGTCGTGTGAAATGGTTTATGTTTTATGGTAAAAAGATATTTTCTCTTTATTTGAATGAATGATATAATTACCCAGTCAAGAGTTACCTCCCTTTGCCAATACCTTTTAATAATATTCAACTTCAGCATCAAATAACACATTTTTTAATTATAATTATTCTTCGACAGCGTTTTTTCTACCATCATGTTTGAATTAAATTTCATCTTTATTCTATTATGAAGAATCCATTGTTGACATAGCATTGTACTACACAAGGTTAATGACAAAAGGCAACATACAAATTGCAGAAATCACTTTTCGATTCTAATAACATTCGCTTTATGAGAGAAGGCAACAACATAGCTCTGAATGATTAACCTATTTTTAAAAAAAGTGTCTTTAACAAAATAAAACAAGTTTGCCCAATACAACAAAAAAACCTTCATTTTACAGAACATTATTTTGGAATCTTGAATAATGCATGTTTGGCTTGCACCATGCCACTTTACAACAATTTTTCATTTATTTTGATGGGAACGTATTTAAGGGTAATAACTGTTCTAGGTGCGTTGGAGGGAAACCTGTTGCATTGGAACGTATAGGTTCAACAAAAACGGAGTCAAAGATGTTGTCCTGAGGTAAATTAGGCTTTTCCCAATTTATAATATTGTTCATTGGTTCACAAAAAGAATTTTCACGAAAACAACTAAAATAAACAGAACGTTGCGTTTGTTTAACATGCATATTTACATTGTATACTATATGTATATGTGTGTATTCATGTTGGTAAATATAAGGAATCCATCTAGTGTATTGTGAAACCACCATGAGTTTTATATTGACAGGGATGTCGATGGCATTGTTCCGTACCAAAGTCGAGACAATGAGAGACAAGAAACTTCATTCAGTGAAGCAGCACAAGGTAGACGTAATTAGACAAAATAGATCATATATAAATGTAACTTTACAATGTATCCACATTTACATCTGTCCTGATAGCAGCTGATAACATTTACTTATCACCTGTTATACTAGTTCTAATCTCGACAGTGTTTAACTCTGAGAAATCTTATTATTAAAATATTTCACTACCTGGTACGTACGGAAGCGAAGGCGTTGTGAAACACAACCTTTAAAAGTTCCTTAAATGACAGTTGGATGAGAATGAAAAAGGAACGATATTGATCCCTATACCATAGTAATTATGTGTGTGCGTTTTGAGAATGTCACGAACATGCCACTTTGTGGTGCAATTTAAATATCCATCTTTTTTTACTATACGAGAAAAACCCTGGTTTGATGGTTTTAATATTTGTCCTCATAATTTTACTGTTTCCAGAGCCAAAGGCTGGTAAATGGGTTTGGCAGTGGAAAGATAACGGTAACAACAGTCATCCATACGCTCATGATGTCAATGTTAAACTGGAAAAGGATTTTTCATCCTCGAACAGGTCCTGTCTTATCCAGAGAGAAGGGAAGAGGTAAAATTACTTAGGAATATTATTATACTATTACTATGTAATACTACAAAGTTTAGTATGTTATTGTTGTATAAAAGATTGAAATATCCTGTAGAGTGGCCATCTTTTCTTGTGTAGCATGATACATGAGTTGGTACTCTATCAGTTGTTTTGCAATAATCTGCATCACACTGTTGTATGAACGATGTCCTCTGTGAATATTGAAAATGTCCTTATCGTTTGACTCCAAATAAGTTCCAGCAATTTCATCTGAAAATGTTCCCTCTTGAAATGCATTATAAACTATTCTTATTTGAAATGATATTATCTTTCTGTTATAATTTATCACAATGATTTATATTCTCAACGACTAAATCGTGAACGCAAGAAAATGTACTTTACTGGAAAATATGATTCTAAGATGCCTAGCGGTTAGAACAATTAAAAAAAGTACTTTATCAGACAATAAATGTATAGTTTTGTGATGATGTAACAATTGAATGACGTCTCCGCTGTTCCACACCTCCCCCTCGTAATCAAGTGTGCCCATGTTAACGTAACGTCAATTCGTGTCAACCGTCTCCAGTCATACATCGCAAACAATACGGTGTGTACTCCTTTCCATGGTGTGCAACTCCTGCAGTCGGCCAAAATTAGCGGAGGGACAATGAACATCAACTTTTATGATAGCAGGAAACATGGGGAAACATTTGATTTAGGCAAATGTACATTCCGCCGCCACGACTTGATCAAGCTGTACCCATAATTCATTTTGGTATGTTAGTCACGTGATTTACCATATATGTAAGTGATCCCTCGACGTGAATGTTTGATGAATGCGTATATCTCATCATTGGGCATCTGTATCATTTGCCCTGAACTATTATTACTAACGTCCTCGTGCTTTAACTATAATAGTTCAGGGCAAAACTATACTTTATTACAAAATACGTTGGGGTACAACGCAATTTATTTCTTAAAAATATTTAAAATGATTTGCATGTTATGTTACTGAAATGATCTAAAGTTGACTTTTTGTTTGCAGTCACAGAGTGATATTCAAAGACATGATTGAGACCAGTCTCAGTGACCAGTCGAGGAGAGGCGTCACACGAACATGTAAATATACAATATATATATTATATATGAAAAAAATGAGGAAGGTTTCACGTGAAGTAAATGTATATAAAAATAAAATACTTCAGACGACACTTGCTGTAGATATAATTTTACAAGTTTACAAGTCTTTTCAACAGTGTGGAGCATTTTCAACATGGTGAATATATAGGTAGCTTAAACGATGTACAATAGACTTTGATTGATTGGTAAGTGACAAGTGGTTAGTTTGATTAGCACACAATAAACTATTTACGAGGGATTAAATTGAGTCATTGCACACTCTTCAGTATAGTGTAGTCTGTATTTGACGTTAATTTCAAGGTCCAAAATGTTTAGTGCATATGTGAAGGTCTTGGGTTCGCGTTATTTTAAAGTATATACCTGACAGAAATAACGATATTCCAATTTATAATATTGTAGACGTGAAGATAATATAGAAGATCAAATCGGAATTGTGATAGTTTCCTTAAGTATATGTTCTCTCCATTTCAGTTGTTGAGGACTGACCAATGTTCCTGTTTGAGCCAATATTGTGCGGATGATTTGTCATGAATTCCCCGAAATGAAAAACTTTTGTTGAAACTATAATAATAATAATGTGGCTATGTATAATTCGCTACCTCCAGGTACTAATACCTGCTCATGGCGCGACCGACATATTACCCCTTGTCAACGAGTACAGAACACTTCCTGAGGAAAATACAACCGGTCGCCTGTCAGGCGCTCACGGTTCAAATTCAGACTGCCATCGTATCATACCAGGTACCCATTTACTGCTGGGTGAATAGAGGCACACTTCGAACTAAGTCACTAGCCCAGGGTGACACCACAAGTCTCTCAACTCATGTCTCAGTGTGGGGCAGGGAATGACCCTTCAAACTCTCAGTTTATACAGCAATGTAGCGGGTAACCCACCCATGCGGCGAACCGCGCCCATTGTTGCTGAACTTCACTGATAGCGGTCAACTGAGCTATGCCACAGTTGCCACCAACTATCAAGGATGTTCCTTGTGCCTTGATAATGATGTGCAGCTTATATGTCTATCCTTATGGTTAATTGTACAACATTATTATGATGGATAACAACTTCTATATACATGTATACAGAAGCAATTACCAGGAATAGCGCATGAGAAATTATAGTGTACCAATTCGATAGTTTGTGTCTTTGAAGAAAATTTATTTTGTAACCAATGTATGCAAACTGTATGTAACGAGTTCCATTTTGTCACTTTATTAAATATATATTGCCAAAATATATACTTGTCAATCGAACATCCTGTGAATGTAATGTCTAATAGAATGTAATCATCAATCATGCATCGTTGAATTATTCAAATATATTTTAGCTCATCTGGCCTGAAAGGCCCGATGGGTTTATGGCATGGCATGGCGTCCGGCGTCCGTCCATCCGACCGTCCATCCGTCCGTCTGTCCATCCGTCCGTAAATTTTCCTCTTATCTACTTTTTTTCCGAACCAATGACTCCATAGACCTCAAATGGGGTGACAGGGGTCACATCCTTAAAAACCTATTTTCATCTTCTTCTCCAGTTCCAAAAGGTCTAGAGAGCTGAAAAGTTGTGTCTAGACTCCTTGGGTAGTGGGGATTCTAAATTGTAGATTTCGTGACTAGTGACCCCAAATGGGGTCACAGGGGTCACATCGTTAAAAACCTATTTTCATCTTCTACTCCAGTTCCAAAAGGTCTAGAGAGCTGAAAAGTTGTGTGCAGACTCCTTGGCTAATGGGGATTCTAAATTGTAGATTTCATGACCCCTTGACCCCAAATGGGGTCACAGGGGTCACATCCTTAAACCTTTTGTTCATCTTCTTCTAGAGTTCAAAAAGGCCTAGAGAGCTGAAAAGTTGTGTGCCGACTCTTTGGCTAATGGGGATTCTAAATTGTAGATTTTGTGACCCCATAACCCCAAATGGGGTCACATGGGTCACATCCTTAAAAACTGTTTGTCATCTTCTTCTCTAGTTCTAAAAGGTCTAGAGAGCTGAAAAGTTGTGTGCAAACTCCTTTGCCAATGGGAATCTAAATTGTAAATTTCGTGACCCCATGACCCCAAATGGGGTCACAGGTTTCACATCCTTAAAAACCTATTTTCATCTTCTTCTCTAGTTGCAAAAGGTCTAGAGAGCTGTAGATTGTGTGACCCCGTGACCTCAAATGGGGTCACAGTGGTCATGATCTAAGAACCTATCTTTTGCTTGTAAACAATAACTTAAATAACTTAAATATTCAACTTTAGATAGTAAATCAATGAAATCTTGATGAGCTACAGAGCCCATGGCTCTATTATTTTTTATAAAAGAGTGTCTGTGCCTTGTCATATAAGACTATGTGAAAGTGTGATATACTCATGTTTTCTATATTAATTGGGTGTTGTTGTAAGATTAATGATAATTCAAGTATAAGGACACACATTTGACATGAGCGGGTGTTCTTCAAAAGGGTTGAGGTTATATATATATATATATATATATATATATGATTATTTTGGTTGGGTAATGCGCCTTTTGTACAATATCGCCATGCCATGAATTACTTTTTGGTGTGCGTACATATGCACCAAATAATCAATGGTTATGACGTCACTCTATTGTGTTTTCAGTTGATTATTATTTAGGAATCAACTGTTCATTGACTGTCCCAGTCAGGAGAGGTGGTTGGTTTAGACAGTTTCAGTAATGGTTAATCGAGTACATTTTTCGAGACTGATGTATTTTGTCTTAGTGTACATGAATAGGATCTTAAAATATCTCTCAACTAGACAAGTTAATTTTTGTAATGCACGAACCTGGATTCGAACATGCAACCCTTCGCTTGGTAGTCAGCGCTTCTAACCATTAGGCCACAATACACTGTTAGAAACCTTAGAAATGTTTGTCAATAAGAATCAATCGTTCTATTCAAGGCACGGAAGGCATGTAAAGGCAGAGTTTCAGCTGTCAATCACTTCGCTTCGCGTGGAAGTTTTGCGCTGCACGTGCGTAGAAGAATCCATTTCATGAGGGCCACAGCTACTTGTACCATATCCGATGAATGAGCACCGAAATTTGTAAAATAATTGATTTTGGTATTCCATAATTGAAATTCATTGTTTCAAATCAAAAATAATCATATGTGCATGTTTCGTGTCATACATGGATTAAGATGGAGAATGCATTCGGAGCAGTGGATTCGTTAAAAATAATCAACTCGTTGGTTATTTTTAACGAATCCACAGCTCCTCATGCATTCTCCATAACATAATTCTGTAAGTGGTGATATGGGTTGGTGTCCTCCCTTTGTTAACCAATGGTGGGAAGATGTTATCTCTTTAAGACGTTAAAGTAACTAAGATCCGTTCCGTATTAAAAGTTAAGTTTTTGTTTGGAGTGATAAATATGCTGCTTTAAAGAGACGGAATTTGAATTTCAGATTTCAGATTAATTTTTCTGATCTTGGGCTTCAACAGTTTAATAACATAAATGTTAATTATCACACACCTTTTGTTGTTTCTGGAGTAACCGGTAATTTATTGGATCATTTTAACTGTATGTGGAAAGAATCTATTTATAATGTAAATGGCCCAACTTATAAAGGAGGTAATCAATAAGAATTTGTGCTACTTTTAAACATGAGTATCGTCCGGAGTTTTATGTTGTTTGCAAAATGCCTCGCCCAAAAAGACGTGCTTTAGCACGTATGAGATGTGGTTTTGCTCCTTTAAGAGTTAAAACTGGACGATATAATTGTATTCCTCTAAAGGAATGAACCTGTTTCAATTCTGAGGCTTTTATTGAAGATGAGCGCCATGTGTTATTGCACTGTCTACTTTATTCTTTTGAAAGTGACGTCCGTTTAAGTAAATGTCAGGAATTTAATGCTAATTCTATTACTTTGAAAGAGGTTGATAAGATTATATTTTAACTTTCCAATCCTCAAGTGTCTTTTAATACAGCCAAAACTTGCTGCCTTATTTTAAAGCAGCGACAGACCCTTTTGTGTGGTGAACTAATACTGTAAATAGTTGTATATATCCTTTATTGCACGTTATGTCTTTTTTAGCCAGTACCATGGGGTAATGGGTAAGCTGTGAAGAGAAATGTTGTTTCTTGCATATGGAACGAGATTCTTCTAACAGTTGACTATTTTCAATTTGTAAAATTTGCTTGAGGAGAACATTAAACAAACAACTATTTAAAAAAGTTGAGTGTTTTGTGAATGTTTCTGTTTCAATACTTTTATTAGATTGTTATTTGTGAAATAATACGCAAAGGCGGAATAGCGTATGAATGAATGAATGTAATCGGAACTGTCTACGTGAATTTTTTCACAAGGCTTATGAGTGATGGGATGTTTTGGGTTGCTGATACGATGCAAATATGGGTGAAATTGGATTTTTAATAACTCATCATTTAGTGTATTTATGAATGTAAATCAATACAACATTTTAGTTTAGTATTTATTTCTTAATAAAGATGACTGAACATATTATATGTGCATTGTGTTATAACATCGGAAAATGATAATGAAACGATTACATTTTGTTTTTAAGTTCCACTTTTTAACCCCCGGGTGAAATCCAAGGGAGTTTATGTCGTGGCGCAGCCCGTCTGTCCGTCCGGCCGTCCTTCCGTTTGTCTGTCCGTCCGCCCGTCCGTCCGTCCGTCCCGAAAGGGGTACTTGTGTTCTGAAATCAACTCCTCCCACAGTTTTGATCAATCTTTCTGAAACTTACACATGCTTTGGATATACATCGGTGATACGCATGTGCTTTTTAGGGACCGATCGGATTAATATTTTCAAAGTTATGGCCCTTGACTTTTCGTCAGATCAATGTTTTCTTGTTCTTTTAGTTTCAAATTCCTATTTTATACCTTTATTAGACTCTCTTAAGTCTGTAATGATTGGCTCAACATTTTCAATCTGTGTTTTGTTCATGTGATATGTATACTCTATCTGCATTAATATGTTGAGGTGTGATTCAAATAAATTATCTGTAGGCCTATGTCTGTCGTGATGTTCTTTTCATATCGGGGGATTCAAACATATTCAAACTGTAAATTTGTTAGTGTATAATATATATATATATATATATATATATATATATATATATATATATATATATATATATGTTTGTGTGTGTGTGGGTGTGTGGTGGTATGTGTGTGTGCGTAAAAGCATATGAGCTTACTGTCAAAGGGAGGCAACAAATGCAAGGACTGTCGACAAATCAGACTGCGTACGCGCTCTGTCGTTTTAGGTATTGGTGCAATTACACCTCAGTTGTCCCACATCTTTTGTTTGGAGTTTACGTTCACTAGGCCATGAGCAAGCTGGGTAACAGAGGGGGATTAAGCTTTATTCTGTTCCAACCTTTAGACACTTAACAAGAGACAGGTAACTTAATTTTGGAAAGACATTTACTTATCTAATACAGCACTTGGTCATGTAATACATATATAATATAGAAGTCAATATATAAATAAATGTAGATATACATGTTTGATATAGCACTTTTGAAGTCATATGTTAAACATATATTTAATACATACATTACATATATAAAGATTTACACGTACATACATAAATTCATATAATTTACATTAAGCCACAATATATACACATATTGGCATTTAATAAAGCATTTGGCCAGACATTTGATGGATATATGTAATGTTATATGTATATAAGTAGATATATACATAAATGTAGATATACATGATTGATGTGTGTTCTGGTCGCGGGAACGGTACAGACTGTAGAACGTCGGAATGGTTGATCCCACGTCAGGTCCTTCACGATGGCTGTATGCTGAAACAATGAAGGAACACACATTAAAATCTCGACAAGACTTTTGGCAGTTGTTAACTTTTTAGAAATTTAGTATTCTGAATGACCATTTGTGAATCACAGGAACTATATATAATTACTAAAATGAAAATCCATGAATAAAAATCATTAACGTAATTGATACATCAAGTGAACTGAGTTCTCCTGATAGTGAAAGTCTATAGCCCCACGTCCACAGTCCAGTGACCTTATAATCCCCTCTTAATCCCTATCACAACATACAGATGTGGGACAAGTGAGGTGATGCCCCCATGTATGTATTGTAAAATGATATTATTTCTATTTTGATTGGAAATAATTAGGGTGAATATCTATGTTGTAAGAAAATATATCATGTACTTCTTGGAATAGTGTATGAAGTAAAATAATAATATTTCCATTGAATGTTTACATTATTTGTTAAAATATTAGTATCGTATTGTATAAGTATAAGTTGCTGACATTTCATTGTTCTGTTTTCTCAACATACTCAATGGCTCTTTAATATCGGAGTGGAATGACAGTGATACTTTTTAAAGAAGGACCAAAGCTTGTTGTAATACGGCTCTCATCAAAGTAGCACGGTGATTGGCTTGTACATGTACATGTATACCAAGGGCGGTCAATATAAGTACAACGATTCCTTATGAAGAATCCAAATGGAAAATAATACAGTATAGTATAATTTAGACAATCTGAACATTCGGTGACTCAAATGGATAAATTTGAGACACTAGTTTACAGACACAGTATCGTTACAGTTATAAGTGATAGTTATACCTATACTTTTCCGAGTGTATGAGCTGATACACCTACAGATTGACTAAACTGGCCTTTCTGAGGCGCTTGAGCTGGTGGTCTAAAGGTTTAAACATATTTACTTCCAAAAAGAAGGACCCGGGTTGGTAAACAAGCAAATGCTTATGTAAATACCGCTCCATGATACAACCGATTACAGAACATGACATGATGAATGTACAATATAATAAATAAATACAAAGAAATGATACAATCTGAAAAAGAACGCAAATAAAAGATATGAATTATGACTATGCCATAATAGCATTACTTTAAATCAAATCTGCCTGTTAAATATATAAACGAGTGAACTGAATTTAAAAGTTCCATATTTACAACTGGGGTAGAAATATGACTTCCAAACAAAATTGATTTAAGGTCAAATCCCTTTGTATAAAAATACATACTTTGACGAATATCGCTATAGAGAGGACATTCTTGTAAGGAAATAATGAATAGAGTCCTCATAGATAACCACAAGAACAAGCTGGTGTTAGAGATCATTACATTCCAGTAATATTTGACACAATCTGCTACCGGTGTTTAAGTCAAAATGGCTTGTATTGTTTAGAATGGCAGTTTTAAATCTTGACACTGACTGTATTTCTCTCTGTGGTTGTCTAATGGCATGGCTATGTTCAGAAATGAGTTTGGATAATAACAATAATCTCACCCACGAGTCGTGTGATAACTGATATATAAACACTCGTTGATGAATGGTAAATGTGTACCTTTTATCAACTCGTGTTGATATATTTGATATCAGAAGACAATTGGGTGATATCCTTTATATACACGCTACTTGATCACATACTTGTAGAACAAAAATCAGGTCTGTATACCTCTGTTAAAGCGTAATGCTCAAATGCATTGAATTAAATAGTGTGTCATGTATCCAAAGTCATATTTATCACATAAGCAAATTAATAAACATATTTTGAATGAGAACATCGTACATGTATTTAGCGCAAATCGTTACAACGCACCATAAGAAAGATACCAGTTTTGTGAAACGGAAGACAACCTTTCACCGTGACCAGTGTTCTATTTTTATTCTGGGATTTCAAAAGGGTCGTCCTATTTTCACTTTTGGTTTCTATTACAGGTAACATTTAGTGTCAAAACTGTTTCAATTATTCAACACTATTTCATTCATAATAGTGATATATATTTACAGTATGCAACATCACGTCTTAGACTAAATTCATCTACAGATAACTTCAGCTATAACGATGTTCGGTACTCTCCGTGCCACAAACTAACCATAACGGTATGTTATTCTTATTGTGTTATGTTATTACATATAGTCATTTTAACTTTTACGTATGTATAACTTATTAATGTATTGATCTGCATTAGCTGTGCTCTTATAATGAATTCGGTTACAGTAATCCATCAGAATGAGGATATTGACACCAAACACACTACGGTATTGTTTAATTAGCATTTGAGAACTATTATATACCACGAAATTCCAAATTGTAAATACATATCCATTCGTTAAATAAGCATTATAATGTAAGTTTACCAATTGCAGTTATCTGACACAAACATGTCCTAAAAACGAATGATATAATTTGATAAAATGTAGATAATCATATCTCTGATATTTTTATTGTCATTAGACTATTTGCATAAATGGAAAAGAATTGTTTGCTGTCATTCAATAGATAGCAAAAGTCAAAATAGTTGTTATATGGTATATATAAGAATTTATTTCATGTGAGCTTAAATGCCTACTTAAACAGTAAATACGGTTTTGCAAGTTTTTTCTATAAAAACACAACGTTATCATACGTTAAGTAGCAATTTTCGAGCAAGAAAAAACTATTTCATTATCGTGTATAGCCTATTTGTCAACTGACAATCTGACGGATTGTAAAAAGGGACATAATTTCGACAAATCATGTTTAATTAAAGCTACACGTTACCAAAAAAATGCAGTCATGATGATACTATAAATCTTTGAAACTTGAAATTAAGACACAACCATTTACGTTAAGTAGCAGAGGGTTGTTGTCACGATTATAAGATCAGTAAATTGGTGTCATGCTAAAAATATATTTCGGCTAAAATATATGTTTCGGTTATCCTGGGATGGCTAACTTTCAGGAGGTGCATTAGTTCCACCCAGGCTGAAATACAGCGTACATAACCAATATCTTCAGTAAATATTTCATTACAGTTCCTTATATCTGGTGTGTTCGTATATTTTATTGTCATATATGTAATATTTCATCAGACATCAACATCACACTTTCAAAACACAGCGATTGTGAATAGATAAATAGATGTAGATGTTCACATAGCGAGGTGAAAGATATATACTGTCTTAAATTTATTTAAATATTAATGCATTATGACATTTGTTTTCCTTAGTTATAATATATAAGGAACTGAACACTCTTATTTATTACGTTAAATACATGTCATTTTACTTTGTAGTGTTGCATCCATGAAACGACGAGTTACTATAGTAAATGTAGTTATAGGTATCATGTCATGAACAAGTACTATATCCCATATCATATTTCAACACCAGTGGTTAGGGGCGGAAATGGATGGAGTTGACATTGATGAGAAGCTAGTGTTCAGAGAAGTGAAGGGAACGTCATTGACAACTCTCACCTCCAACAGCAAGGTGGTCGACATCAACGTTGACCAAGAAGCTCTGGAGAAGCTAAATGCAGGAAATCTTAAAGGTTGGTATGCAAGTGGTATACGTGAACGTCAATCAACCTGATTTCGACTAACTTACAATATGTGATTGAATCTGTGTAGTTGCTTTTGGAGACAACTGGCGTTTTACACCGCCTAATAAGAATGGTGACTGGCATCTGCGTCGATCTCTAGTCATGCTTTATCAATAGGATTCACAAAGGTATATATACATATGTTTGAGAAGTGTTTTCAGGTTGACATAGAATATATCTTATCGGACCAAGATCAGCATATACACATTTACTATGAGTGATTCTTACACTTATGTTGAGAAAAATGTTTATTTCAAGTGCATCTTTTTGTTAGATTAATGTATAACCATTCACCTTGACATGCTGTAATTGTGTTGACGAGATGACCAAAGAGCCTAAACATGCTCAGAACAGTAACATAATGTCTTCACAAAATATGAAAGATGTCATATAATCAGAAGGGTTTAAGGTAAATCAGGTGACTTTTCAAATTTGATTTCAGATACAACTCATATTTTATCAATATGCTGGGATAGTGATGAATACCAACAGTGTTTATCAATATGTGAGATTAATTTTCCAAAAAGACGAGATGCTACCGTCATAACAGTGCTTTCATGGTTGATTGACCAGCGGTATCGTCGACTCCAATCACTGATAGAAACTATTTATCAGAGGTTCAAAACAAGAGTGATATACATCCACCACAATCCTCTCACATTTGGACTATTGCATGGGGACATGGATGGATTCAAACACTTTAAAGCGAATATGATTCCGTTGGAATCGTTATTTATGACACTGTACAAGGATTTCACGAAGGCAAGACTACAGATTAAATTAATAAATAACCAAAGTGATTCGAATTTAGGTATTGCGGATACTGATGTTGGACCAAAGAAGGTCGTTATAAAAAGCGAGGATGACCCTGTACAAAAGCAGACCTTTAGGTAAAATACGCGTTTACAATTCTTACTTTCTGCATGCAATGTATTTGAACTAAATGACTAAATGAAGAGATTACCTGTTCTTTCGATGTTACAAAACATGTTATATTATCGAATTCATTTTCTATATATATAGTAGGTGGTGTTGTCTACTCAGTATATTATATACATAGTTTATTGATGCAAATAATGCTTATAATTTCAATCGCAGTGTATCAAGAGACAGACTCGAGGCCACTGAACAAAAGGCAGATTTCCAGAAAGGTATATGGTATACAACTTCAAATTAAATTCCATTTTAGCCATTTTGAATGATGGTAAGGACCACAATTGATTAATCAGTCGCAATGTTCTAACGGAACATTAATGAGAGAAATCTACACATTGAATTTCAGCAGATGTAAGGTAGGGCAAAATCTCTCTTAATTATTAATTATCACTATGGAAAATTCATTGGCATGAAAACCGCAAGAGGACAAAGGTTTTTAAAAATAATATTAAATTTTAGAATGTTATTAGCAAATATTTGTTTACAAGTATGCAAATTATTTTAACAAACGTGATCAGTTTTTTGTTATATAAACATACACAAACACGTATTATACTATTAAACACGTTGACTAAATGGATACGTCTTTCTAACTGTTATTTAGCTGCAGATGACGAGACGGAGAGACGGTTGCAGGAGATTGAGAGACATCTACAGACTCAGGGAGACACCATGAACACGACACTACAGCAGCATCAGGAACAATACCAGCAGATGAACGAATCCCTACAGATGTTGCTGAAGCTTGTGCAAGAGAAGACATGTAATGATGCAAATTCTCTCAATCATCAGTCGTCTATCACAAGTACTCCTAATTCGAACATATCCAGCATGTCATCCAATGGTATTGACACTTCGTCTTCCTCAGCAAGTAGTACATTGTCTGATGGCGAAGACAACTCTTCAGAAAGAGTCCACTTGCATGAAGATACAATGTCGAATGTCGATATAACAATGACGTCAACAAGCAGTGATCAGTCTTCTCCCAAGGATTCAACACAATCTTCATCAAGCAGTGATCGATCTTCTCTCAAGGATTCAACACAATCTTCATCAAGCAGTGATGGGTCTTCTCTCAAGGATTCAACACAGTCTTCATCAAGCAGTAGATCTGCTGAAAGGAAACATTTAGCGCCTGTAAATGAAACATTGCCCATGTCAAAAAGCAGCGATTCCTCTTTCAACAGTGTGTCGGCTAGTACTGTAACACCATCTAGTACAAGAGGTTATTCATCAAATGATACATTAATGTCATCATCTGATGAAACAACGTATTCAAACAGGGATATGTCATCAACCGACTCAACATTGTCAAGATCTGACAGTACAGCGCCACCATCGTCGAAAAGCAGAGGTACATGTAATCACTCATTTGGACGATGTTAAACTCATTGTGCTTGACCCTGGTACCATTAAGGCTGTACATGTAAAAACACAAAATGTGTTGGTTTGTTAGCGATAAAATGCAGTGAGATTGTTACTCGACTACGTTTGTGCAGGTAAGATTTTATGGGTTTTAGGTATTGTATTGCGGTTACGATGGTGTTGTGGTAATATTGCCGTGAGGTCGTCATGAACTGAATAAAATGTGGTTTGATTGTATTGAACTTGAGTAAGAATATGGTTAGATTGCAATGAATTGAAATAAAAAATGTAGTTGGATTGTGGTGAACTGAAATAAAATTGTGGTAGTGTGTCGTTAACTGAAATAAAAAAAAATGTAGTAGGACTGTTGTGAACTGAAATAAAATTGTGGTTGAGTGTAGTGAACAGAAATATATAAAAAAAAATTGGATTGTGGTGAACTAAAATAAAGTTGAGGTTGAGTGTAGCGAACTGAAATAAAACAAAAAGTATTTGGATTGTGGTAAACTGAAATAAAATTGTGGTTGAGTGTAGTGAATAGAAATAACAATGTAGTTGGCTTATGGTGAACTAAAGTAAAATTGTGGTTGAGTGTAGCGAACTGAAATTTTTAAAAAGTAGTTGGTTTGTAATGAACTAAAGTCAGAAATGTGAATTAGTTAATGCATAACATCATTAAAGTAAGTGTTGAATATCGGTAGATAGCAACGTATTATCATGCAAAAGCTCATTTCGTTCAATACTCAGAACGATTCTTCATCCTTCACAGCACTGACGTCATCGGACAAGAAGCTTCATAGACATCCTACTGTCACTTCTGAAGGAGATAATCAGACTGGAGCCGCCTTTCAACCTGACGAGAAACAAGAAGATACTAGGGTTCCGCTGATGGATGAACGTGTCAACGATGTAACACAGTCTCAAAGTGGGAACAACCTGCAGAGAGAAGGGCCTTCAAATATCTTGATTGAAGAAAATACCAAAAGTGCACAAAGTCATGTATCTTCTGTTGAGCCAAGAGTTGCTCCGCCCCACAGTGCAGGTCGACAAGATGGAATATCAAAGAGGTTGGCATCATGATGATTGTCAAATAATTTCCTGGCAAACATGAAATATCTGGTAATACTGGGCCATTACTTGCGCAATCAAGTTTAGAAATTACTGCCTTGGTACCTTTGAGTATCATATAATAAATATAAAATATCCATATTACTAGTACATCAAGGGAAATGTAGCCATTGTCATCAGCTCTTTTAACTGTTAATTTTCCTTAAATTGAACACATGTTAATCACATCAGTAGTGCATCTTTTCTATATGCAATTAGTAGTTTTATAATTAAACTAACTGTTTGTATTGTTATCATAATGTCAAGTTAAATATGTATTCAAATAAGAACAAAACAACAAAAGAAATAATCAATAAATGACGTTTTGAAGACAGGTGGGTTCAAAAACAAAGCTTTAAAACGTTCATGGCAAGAACCAGTTGTTTTAAAAGTGGTAAGTTTCTTTAAACGTCAGTATTTGTGTTAATATTAAAGTCAAAATTTCTTTGTAACAAGAAGGCCTACATACGAAATGGAACTTGTGATTGTGTTCTTACTTAGATTTTCTTACGGTATAAAAACGCAAAGCTCTATTTGTTAATGGAACACATATTTCAAGGTAGGATAGCTAATATAAACTGAATCAAAATACTGACCCTTTTTAATAATGTATTTAGACAGGAATTGATGTGACTTAACTGGACCAGTACTGGGCCAGTACAGTACTGCAGTACCGTATTACAAGTCTGCCGAATCGTTTTAACCGATAGAGGACCAGCATTGGTTCTTTACCGTTTGCTAGTATGGCTTTATGAACTTTAACAGCCAGTACTGACCCAATACGGTCATGTTTGCTGTTTTATTGATTTATAACTTGAATGTCTCTGCCATAGTATTTATGCACCACTTACACTTTTCTCTCAAGTAATAAATGTAATATTCACGTGATGATCTCCTTGGTTACTAAACTTTTCTAATTTATACTTTATTATATTTTCAGCTCCTTCGACGAAGATCAACATACAGTTCCGTCTTCTGTTAGTTTTGAAAAAGGTATCTGATTTTCTAGTATTTACCAATGGTGATCATGTTGTAAGATACTCATGTTCAAAGGGACATAACTCTTTGACACAATAACATATGTCAAAGTTTGAACATTTGGCGAAATATATGAAATATCGTGATTTTCGGTTCTTTGAAGAATTATTGTTCACAAACGGTTGGAGATACCAACATGATTGATAGCTCATTTAAAGATGAACGCGATGCATCAATGTAATTACGAAACGAGGTTTCAAGCATGCTTCTACGCATGACATGCCATTGAAAATGTACTTCTGTCAAAAATTGCCATTTTCACCAAGTTCAAAGGATGATACCTGCTTTATTAATTAGGCAATTGGAACATAATGCAAACATGCGTATGTACAATTTATAGGACAATATCTTTGTGTGATCATTAAAACGTTGATAGTTAAGATTCAAACATTGACAACATCGCCAAGGATTCCAACATTAGATTTTTAGTTATTTTCGTGACCATTCAGATAAACTCCTTAACTTTTTAAGCAATCTAAATAATTATAAAATATGTTGATCCTGTTGTCATCAGAATGAAAAACATAATGAAGGAGTCCACCAACTTTTATTTTTTTTAATAATCTAGAGGTATGTTCTGGTGAAATTTTTTATCCGACACTTACTGAAGATGATTGACAGCTCATTGTAAATCAAAGAACATAATTAAACATGGGATCAAGGTCTTGAAAAACCTAAGTATCGATGCGTCAATCTTGTTTTGTTTTTTGTTTTTTGGCAGAAACGAGTATTTTATTTGCTACACCTTTCTAGCTTCAATAACTGTTTTGACTGTTTATAGGAGATGAGTCAATTCAAGACGTGCTGTCAGCTGTCGACGAGTCTCGTATCGATGATGGTATTGACCTTTTCTTATTTAATGGATTAAACTAAACGTACATACAATGTAGTGAAACATATACATTTCAATGCACTTTAGCCAGTAAATATGCATTATAATAAAGAAAGGAACAATAATAGAAACAGATTCCTGAAAACCTAAAAACAACTGAAATGAAATGTTGATCGTGTGATTATATTCAACAGTTACTAGGTCGAGTCTTATACATGAAACCTAACCTTTGTGAAATATAACAACTTAACGTTAAGGTTATTATTCTGTTTTCAACATTATATAACAATGCAATATTAGTTCTTTCTGAATATTCTAATGATTGTCAAACTGAGTAAAGTATTTTGTTTTCTAGCACACTTTATGTACGCAGACGTTTCTATATTTTCTCTGAAATTTTGAATATGCTCAAGTCATTGGCTTATAAGATAGTTTTTACGCTCGACGGAAACATGGTGTTTGCATTAAAGTATTAAGTATAAGTTGACATTAGATATTTTCAATGGAAATGTACTTAACTAATTACATGTACATGTAGTTGTGATGTTACTTGCATTATATTGAAATAACTTTTGACAGTTAAAATGCCACCCAAAGGAAATGGTTTGGACACAGTTCTCTGTCTGGACACGTCACAGAGTATGAGAGAGGAAGGATTGAGAGAAGTGAAACAAATTGCTCTAGACTTTCTTAATGGTTTGTACTATATCTTAAAACAATGCTGAAATATCGTCGTTGTCACCATAAAATCCCAAAATGTGATGAAAACTTCCTTAAAACCTATATTAATATTAATCACTTTGCATTCTTAGAAGTATAATGTAAGGAAAGCAAGATGTCTGGAGAACAACCTGTCTTTTGTGAACATAGACAATTAAGTAAATAAACCACCAGGCAAAAGAAAGTACACACCTAATTTGGTTTCGATTTGTTAATTTTTTTAAACGAAATGAGATTCATCTGATTATGGCACGATACAACACCACTTATCAGCAGTTTTTTGAATGAATTAATTTGTGATTTGTTATGTTTTAGTTAAAATATCTGTGTTTAATGTAGACAGTAGTAAGAAATGAAATGTACACCAACATGTTTAAATGTTGTGAATGTGTACAGAATGAGGCACATTAAAGATTTCCACATATAATAATGCTTATATGTCGAAAAACAATTGTCATTTATCAAATAATTGTTTTAAGAATTTTTTAATTTAAAATTTCATTTCTTTTTAAAACAAAAACGACGAAGAAGTATTATTTGACTGATGAGCAAAGGCCTACACTTCACAATTTTAGAGTTCGAAAGAGTAAAAAGCTCAAGATATTTGAAATTGAATAATCATACATATGATAAAACCAACTAAAGTGTATATTTTATTTTGCCTGGTAGTCTATATCAATAAGACTTTAAATCCTGTTCTCCTGGATTGGTTTTTAAAAAATAAAATGTTCTATAGGCATTGATGATATTGCCTGTGATCACGGCACGGAGGAAAACATTGCCGTGATAAAACTTGGAGGCCGCCCTAGAATTGTACACCATCTCAGTAACGATTACACAAGCGTGAGAGGAGCAATAGGCGAGTATACGTTGTAAACATTATAGTTTAAAGTCCTATGTCCATGTATACACAGTAAAAAAGTTAAGCACCCCCAAATTAAAAGTTGTATACCATTTTGGATTTTATGATCATGTTATTCAATTCGATAGACAGGCCAAATATGGTATTATGGATGGGAACTGGTGTGGTTTCTGTTATGGAACGGTTCTCACGAACGGAGCTATTGGCATGCATATCATGCAACCCATGATTTCAGCAAAATGCAGTTTCACTCTTCGACTTACCCTGGCTAAATAAACGCCTTTTACGGCTTCAATGTCAGTTCAATACACAAAATTCATGAAAAATTCCACGAAGGAGATTGTCCGAGGCTACGAGATGGCAAATTATTGGACAGCATTTAGCAGGTTTCTCGTACAAGGAAATTGGGAGAAGAACTGGTTACCACTATTCGGTCATCAATCATTTAGTGAGAGAACATGATCAAACTAACCATGTTCTCGACCGACCACGTTCCGGAAGGCCCCGAGCTACCACATTGCAAGAGGACAGGAACCTATTGCGTCATCAACGACGTCAACCGTTTGCGTCAAGTCCCGTCTTGAAACAGGCCTGGCTACCCTATAGACGTATCAGCAATCAGACGGTGAGGAACCGCCTCAAAGCAGCAGGTTTAAGGTCTCGACGTGTCATCAGACGTCCAAACCTTACTTATCGTCATAAACGGGATCGTAGGATGTGGTGTGGTGACCGGCAGCGTTGGAACCTGAGGTCATGGAGACGTATCCACTGGTCAGATGAAAGTCGCTTCCTCATTCATACCGTTGACGGACGAATCAGAGTTTGGAGAGTCAAGAACAGTCGATACACACCAAGGAATATTCTTCCAAGAGTTCCATATGGTGGAGGATCCGTTATGGTGTGGGGTTGCTTTTCTTTTGATTGCAAGTTGGATTTGGTGACACTACAAGGCACACTTACCGGCGCCCGCTACATTGCAGAAGTGTTGGATCCAGTTGTGATTGACCATTTTGATGATCACAGACTTGCAACTCGACCCCTGTTCATGGATGATAATGCTCGGCCTCACCGTTCACGAGCTGTGACTCATCAGCTGGAGAACAATGCTTTTTCTCGTATCCCCTGGCCAGCATTGTCTCCAGATTTGAATCCCATCGAGCATGTCTGGGACATGATTGGTCGACGTCTACAGAGAAGGAACCCTGCTCCACACAATCTAAGACAACTGGAGGCCGCACTTCACGATGAGTGGCAGCAAATCCCCATGGAAGAATTAAAGAACCTTGTCAGGGGTATGCCCAGAAGACTGGCAGCAGTACGTTACTAAGACAATGGCACGGGTTATTCAGTATGATTTCTTCATCATGTACAGCCGTCAAACTTGAAATGACAATACATTTACGAGTCTGTGTTTTTCACCATTTTCCAGTCAATTTTTTTTCCCTGTTTTTGGACATTTGAAATCTCTGAACATTACACAAAAATGTCAACGAATAAAACAATTAATTACACTTGCTCCTGAAATTGGTTTATCCCCTGTGGGATGTTTAGTTTTGCTATAATGGGTCTCTGAAACAAACCCCTATCAAAAAAAAGAAGGGGGTGCTTAACTTTTTTTTACTGTGTTTATATGTGGAAACATTGACAAGCTGTAGAATAAATGACATGTATGATGTTTAATGTTAAGGAAACATTGACAAGCTGTACAGTGAGATGACATGTATGATGTTGAATGTTAAGGAAACATTGACAAGCTGTACAATGTGATGACATGTATGATGTTGAATGTTATGGAAACATTGACAAGCTGTACAATGTGATGACATGTATGATGTTGAATGTTATGGAAACATTGACAAGCTGTACAATGAGATGACATGTATGATGTTGAATGTTAAGGAAACATTGACAAGCTGTACAATGTGATGACATGTATGATGTTGAATGTTATGGAAACATTGACAAGCTGTACAATGAGATGACATGTATGATGTTGAATGTTAAGGAAACATTGACAAGCAGTACAATGTGATGACATGTATGATGTTGAATGTTATGGAAACATTGACAAGCTGTACAATGTGATGACATGTATGATGTTGAATGTTATGGAAACATTGACAAGCTGTACAATGTGATGACATGTATGATGTTGAATGTTATGGAAATATTGACAAGCTGTACAATGAGATGACATGTATGATGTTGAATGTTATGGAAACATTGACAAGCTGTACAATGTGATGACATGTATGATGTTGAATGTTATGGAAACATTGACAAGCTGTACAATGTGATGACATGTATGATGTTGAATGTTATGGAAACATTGACAAGCTGTACAATGTGATGACATGTATGATGTTGAATGTTATGGAAACATTGACAAGCTGTACAATGTGATGACATGTATGATGTTGAATGTTATGGAAACATTGACAAGCTGTACACTGAGATGACATGTATGATGTATGTGGAATGATATTAAACGAGAATTCGTAGGATCAGTTAGCTAAACCATCGCTTTTATTGTCAAATTGTTATTTAACAGAAAAACTGGAGCTTGGAGGCCAAACGCCATTGCTGGAATGCCTACAAGTTGGTCTGTGTTCTGTGCAAGGTGGCAGAGGTAAAATCATTGTTCTTAATTTTGAATTTGGATGTTATTTGCAATACTCATCAAAGTGTTATCAAATATGCTTTTCTCTGAGGATGTTTTCTGATGATGCTATTTCATGTGGATTGGATCTAATCTTTAAATTGGGAGACTTCGTAGACTAAATTTTTGCTTAGAGACATTTTGAAGTTGATAAATGTGCAAAATCTAAATTTTGATAACATTATGAGATTGCTATGAATTAAAATTTTGTTAACAAATGCACGCTTATGATTAATTGTCTTTAATCATTCAAGGTTGTATCATTAATATAAGCGGATGTCACCTGCTATCACCGAGAGTAATCGTGATTACTGACGGGAAGGCTTCCGAAGGATATGGGGGGTCATCTGATGTTGAGGATGTGCAACAAAAGGTAATAGTACATTGATATTTCTCAGCCAACATGACGATTAAATAATACATTATATTATACAATACAAATCCCACAGATTACTCCCTTTAGATTTTCGATCACAACTTCTGTTCTACTTACATGTAGGTGAATTTCTCGTTCCCCCAAGCGGCAAAAAATAAACTACAACTAAACCAAAATGTAACATTTTATATTGACTACATAGTTTATATTGATATTTATATTGAGTTATTTAAAAGATCTTAGTCTTTCATTGATAATTAGCTTATTTCCTTCCTGCCTTTGTAAATAACATAAATAAACCCCATTCATGTCCCTAATTTGGTCGTCCTTATTTATCAGCATGTTTATGGTCATTTGTTTTCACAAAAATACCATATATCGAGAGAAAACGGTTAACCTACATTTCTGTTTCAAAATAGAGCACTATGTGTTACGTGTTGTTGACACATGCCACCTTTACAATGCCGTCGCTGAATGCAACTAACTGTCAATGCAACCAATTAGGACTCTCCATTTCTAGCCTAGAAATTCGCCATAGTAGAACAGAGGTAACTATCGAAAATCTGAAGGGAGTGAAATACGTGGGAAGAGAATGTGAACATATCGATTATGTACTGAATGTTGAAATTTATTTTCTGTTAAAAGACATTTTGGCGTAAAATGTAACAAGAAGAAAGATGCTTAGCCTAATGGCGTATTACATTTATAAAAGAAAGCAGATTTTCGTGAATGGAGCAATAGGACCACAGGGTAAAACTTCTTTAACTCTGGATCGAGGAATATATAGAACTGATTAGCATCTTAGCCTACAGTTTTAAAGTATTAATTGAATACGAAGGATTACCTTGCCAACTATAAGCGAAAACCATTTTGTTTAAATAATCATAAGCATAATAATAGGAAGATCTAACATTTCCGGGTAATTGTTAAGTTATAATTATTACCTTTTTTAAAAAAAACTTCAAGAGTCAGCATTTACCGAAAGATCTTTTTTTCACTTAGGTGAAGATGCATGTCGTCAAAGTAATCTCTGAATTCAAAGCTAGAAAAAACAATCCAGAATTTCCTAAACCGTTTGTATGGATCCCTGCTGGAAGAGCGGACAAGGTAAAACAAATTAGATTAAGGTTTTAAGAGCGTTCCACGTGCATGTACATGTACTATTATTATCTATCGAACTTAAACTTTTATTATTATTTTCAATGAAAACAATTTATTAAATTTCGATAACATAGCGATTGTTTCATCTGGATCGTTATATCCCGCAACATGAATAAAGCATGCATCCACGTCAATCATTTCATTTCACGTGACACAAGTTAAAGGTCATAGTTTGTCATAGATGTTTTCTGTCAAAATTTGTCTTTTTAAATGATATTTTGAAACATGCGGTAAGATAAATACGTTATAACATTCAGTTTATTCGGGTGACATCGTAATTTATCAGGCCCTCTGAGTCAATGAAAGGTAATGATGGAGACTGCCGATCATTTATTGTATTTGTGAATCCTCTCAAGTATGACGTCAGTGTTGATAGTCCAAAATGGATTGAAAAAAAACAGCCTAAAGAAGATTATTTGCGATTACAATGTATATTATATTATATACTTGTGCACTATGTGATATCACCCATTCCTTAGATATATAATCATTGTTATAAGCCCATAATTTGAAAAAAAAATATATTCCGTTCATCAACCTTTAAAGGTCAGATGGACTTATGACATAGGTCGTCGTCGGGCGTCCGTCCGTGGCGGGGGTTGCAAAATAAAGTGGTTCCCGATTGAAAGGGCTATAATTAAATGTCGAAGTTAATCACATCGTTGAGGTTGTGACCTTTCAAATGTACCCAATTGTATAACTGTGTAATGTAGCACCAAAAGTAAGCAAACTATGGTATAAATATGCTTTTAGAGTAAAAGTCTGTGTCATTTATTTGAATAAACTAAGAGTACATGTAAGCTCAGAGAGGGGATATGAGGACTGAGATGTTTGGAGACTTTTCTAGGAATATAATGCTATTTTAGTATTTCTGCGATTAAAAATAATAGAACTCACATCTATTAAATCTACTTGATATTTCTCTCAGAAAGCATAGCATACTAATTTTATGTACAAACAGACCAATATGGATTATCCTTTGTAAAGACTGGCCTAACTGTAATAGATTGGGTAATGCCTTATTATTTGTTATGTTAGTCTTTATCTTCGAATTAATGAATCATGCAATTCCCGATGAGCTGCAGAGCCAATGGCTTGATTTTCTTTATCACATAATTATCTTTGGCCATGTATATACAGAATGCTAGGTATGTCGGACAATGCTGACGTAATACTAAAACTAAGATATATTACTGATGATAATGACATGAGTGCGTTATTTTTTAGGATGTTATTATGAAGTGTATGTATCAGTATATCACAAAATGTCGAAAACTACTCGAAATGTATTTTATTTTATTTATAATTTTAGACGTTTCTTAAATCCTTATCTAACCTGAGTGGTGGAGTATACATGGCAGGTGAAAACGTCAATAAACTCTGCACATATCAGCAAATTCAGGTAATGACAATCAAATATTTCTTTACTTTAGATCGAAACAACTAAGTGACAATGAAGTGACAAAGAGAGTGATTTTCTTCCTGTTAACAACAGTTTCTGGATATCAACTTCTAAATTGTGTAGATACTCGACGTTTCGAAGTATATGCCCACTCCCTCATCGGGTTGAATGACATGTATGTGGTCATTAATATGATTATGAATTCGTAAATGGTAAAATTAACTAATGTGTGAATAACAAGCTATTGGATTTCATTTTAAAGAAACACATGACTTCAATGAAATTAATACTGTCTATCGTTGTAGGTTGCCATTGGAAAGTGTTTTGCTTATCTACACTCAGATTTAAATATACGATCTGACGATGATGTTATGGAAACAGCTCTTGAGATATTTGCATCAGACCTTGATCGTGAATCCAAGGTAACAATAACAGTTTAGTCTATACAGTTTGGTTCTCATGCTTATTTTATTACATTTTATATATATATCTGTCCGTCCATCTGTCCGTGATCACATCGTTTCCGAAGCAGAACTCGAAAACCGAAGGCCTAGCTTAACGAAACTTGGAATGTTTACTAAACATTACATGTAGTTGGAGTTTTGGGTTTTCAACTTTCTGCAAATTTTGGTGGTTTCCACGGATACGCAACTTAGAAATTTGTTTCTGAAACAGAATTCGAAAACCTTTAGGCCTAGCTTAACGATACCTGGTATGTTGACGAATCATAACATGTAGTTGTGTCGTTTGGGTTTTCATTTTTTTCATTTTTTGCATTTTGGCAGTTTCCATAGAAATTCAATTCGGTTACCTGTTAAATTAGCTTCACAAATTGGCTGTAACCAGTAACCAATTAAAACGCTACCGAAATATGTCATCTGTTAATGTCTCTTGTAAGTTTCATCATCATAAAAATAAATCCATGGGTACAACATTATTTACACTATCATGTTCAATTATACACTGCAAAAAATGATCATTCAACTAATGTGGTGCCGGGGGAATAAGTCACCCGTAAGGTTCTAGTGTAATATGAAAGGAAAACGTTTTAAATATTAACTTCACTTTTAGTATAAAAGCGATCTAGCACAGAGAGAATGACGAAAATAAAAGATAAATGTGTGTTGATCGAAGTTTGACAGATGTCTGCTGTATAAGTTATATGGGGTAGTTAATGTGATTATATATCATGCTAAAGATACGTCGTAATTAGCGAAGTGGTTTACAATGCGATTAAATAGAGTGTTTGCTATGTATCAATTTGAACGAAACGGACGTGCATGACGTTAATTTTGTCAGGGTCGTATGTCTTAGAGAAACATGCTTTCCTGCCAGAAAAGAAGATAAACTGCAGGTTAAGGGTAAGAATGGGAGTAGGGGATTGGCTAGGCATCGGCAGATGGTTGACCTTTGATCAGGCATAAAACTGCGTGATCGAGAGGTTTTGCTAGAGTTACGGGAGAACACGAGGTTCAGTCAGAGTCCAAGGCAGTAAGAAGGGTCCGGCGGGGTTTGCAGTATGGGGTTTTGGAAGTGAAGGATGGGAAGGGAACCAGGTTAGGACTCTCAAGGAGGAACCGAATCGGGTACTATTATTAAATAGGATGAACGTTATTGGTGTTGGATAGGATGGTTGTTCTTATATTGATGTTGACAAGCTTCTTAGTGTTTTTATAATAAAATGAGAAAACGTCTTGTATCTTATGATTGAATAGTAATATCTTGAGTAAAGGTTCCTGGAAGAAATGGTACCTTCGCATAAGCCATGCGAGTTTAAGAACTAAATAAGTATCCCCAGGGTAAAGACGGTCTATATATTGGCACTTGAAACAGCCAATATAACACTGGCTGTACATCGTTACTGAAGTTGATGACATAGTCATATTATATGCCCTTTACAACTGCATCCAAACAGGTTAACGATACTTATAAACTGGTAAAACTGAATTTGTTTTGTCCTTATTCTTTAACAACTCGCCTAACTGGTATACTGACATTTTGATTATTAAGTTCACTAACAAATCTGCAATAAAATAACTTAAATTTTCCATATATCGAATGTTAATATATCCAACTAGGTAATTCCTCAGATGACAATTACATAATTATTGCATAAACATGTGTTTTTGGCGATTTATCACACCTCATAAATTCATCTGGCGGCAGTGATAATCATCATTAATTAATTCATGAGGTTCCACGGAGCGGGTCACAGCCGACCCAAGTCAGTGTTAAATTGCAATCACGCCACAAGGGTTGTCTACAAAGCGGATCGCCGGGGTGATTGCGGTATTGATAAATTGGGTAAATTAAAATCGTCTTAATAAACAATTGCAAGTGTATATTGTCTTGATTTTATGCTAAATTGATTTCGATGTTATAATGTACGTGGAGGTAAAGATCTGTCATTCTTGAAAAAAATGCATTACACAGGATCTTTAAATGAATGACGTTCCAAGCAGTCTTATTATTAACAATAATATTTCAGCTACCAAACATTAACCAGTTTAGGACACTTAAGAACTATTTTTTCTTATTTTTGATTATGTTACAGAATTGAAGTGGTCCATGGGCAACTTGTGTGAAAGAATGGTTTGAAAATACAATATATCCAATATACTTATTCCTCTAAATATACAGGATTCTGTCATCAAAGGAGTTCAAGATAAGCTTGATGGGACGGATGGCTGTGGGAATGTTAATGCAGCTAAACCTGACTTCAACAATGATGTAGAGTATGAAACTCTCCCTCCTCTTGGAACCCGAGTTGTCAGAGGACCTCACTGGAAGCATAAGAACCAGGACAGCGAGGGTCCGGGGACCGTGTATCAACACTGTGAGAGCCAGGGTCCAAACCAAGGTATTACAGAGAAGGAAGAAGAAGAACATTATTGTATTCAGGTGTTAATAAACACATACATGTATACATGATACAATTGCCTGGCCAAATTGAGCATATTAGACACCATTGTCATCAGATGTTATTCTGTGAGAACTCATTGTTCGATATATATGTAGTTGAACGTTTTCATCCGAAAACAGTCATTTTTCCAATAATGTTTTAGGAATGATTCTGGTTCATTGGGACAATGGCATGACCGAGAGGTACTCCTTTGGGTTGAACGAGTCCTATGAGGTCTGCATTGTCACCGATCAACCAAGGTGTCCCATTGACGAGGAGATCGAGATCGGATGTGAAGTCACAAGAGGTATACGTTGATACATTAAAAGATCATCATAAAATGAATTAAGATGAAAGAACTCCACTCGTTGAGATTTGATGTTGTAGACGTGATCTTGCTCAAACACGTGTACATTATACTTTATATCCAGGACCAGACTGGACATTGGAGTATTCGGAACAAGACGGGGGTCCCGGGTGTGTTGGCGTTGTCATTAGAAAAGACGATGACTGTGGAGTTAAGGTATTCACCTATGCATATCCCTGTATTTCAACTATCAACGCATTCTCATCCCACAGAGGTTACTCCACTCAGTGCCATCCTGCCGATGGAGGAACTGGGTGGAGTAACATCTGGACAAAGAAAATGCTGTCAACCACATTCACTTCACAATAACAATATGATACTATAATAATTCGATTATGTTGCATCTGTGTCAAATTAGTAATGAATTCGAATTTCAGAAGAGATATACGGCCTTCTCCAACCTTTATTGTTTTCCGTATTAAAATAATACAATTCATTATATAGAATTGTATACCACACTGACAATGCATTTGTTACCCTCGGGTGAAATCCAAAGGGGTTTATGTCGTAGCGCAGTCTGCCTGTCCGTCCGTCCCGAGAAGAGTACATGTGTTCTGAAATCAACTCCTCCCACAGTTTTTGATCAATCTTTGTGACACTTTACACATGCTTCGGATATGCATCCCTGATATGCATGTGTTTTTTTTACTAATCGGGTAAATATTTTTGGAGTAATGGCCCTTAACTTGGAACGTTCGGGGTTTCTAATTCAAACTGATATTACCTGTGTTCTGAAATCAACACCTATCACAATTGTTTATCAATGTTTCTGAAAGACATGCGTTGCACAAACATCAGTGATACGCTTGTGCTCTATTGGGTCGAATCGCATAAATATATTCGAGTTACGGCTCTTGGCTAAGAGCGCTTGACTTTCATATGTTTTTTAAACTTGAACCTAGCTTGGCTAAAACATTTGGTTGATCAATGAAAAGTCTCTGAGACTTGACATATGTGTTACCCTTGAGATTAGACCTTTGTAATAAAGTTATATTATTTGACCTTCTAACCTTTACCTCAATAACATACTCAACCTTGCCCATGTATTTTAATTCGTTAGCATTGGCCTTTGACCTTAACCTTGATGTAGCATGCATTGTCTGATTTTTTAGTGATAGGTTTTCGAAGTCTATTCGTTGTTATTTAATCATTTAGTCGATGTCATAATCTTCAAGCAGATCTAGATAAGATCTGATCTTTCGTAAATTACACTCGTGTTTTATGCAAAAAGGAGAGTTGCTCATATGTATATGAAGACGTAATCTGTTATAGTAGATTGATTGATGATTTGGTTTCTAATATGAAGTAATTTTCCAGGTGAGGTGGCGTGAAACCTGTTTTATTGGAATATATAGGTACAAAAAGGGAGGCCCGCGCGATGTACTACTACGGTAAATATTGTTTTACATAAATAAACTATGCAAAATAATCTTACCGTGTAATTATTAGAAGTATACTATTGGTATCATGTGATATATTCTACTAATTACGTCTTATGGATTTGAGAAGAACATGCTTATAACGAATATGTAACACAATTTGGTGCATGACAATAATCACAAAAGTACGTTTAAGACATTAAGTTTAAAGAGGTAGTAGCACGTTTTTTTGCAAATTTTATTTTTTTACATTTTCCATTTATAATGATAGTTTATGTTATTTATATTTACTTTAGGGTTAACACATCTCATTACACAAACCAATTATCCGCATTAGTAATAGTAATAACGGCGTTGCTCATTAAGCCAAAACTGCATGGCGGCCATTTTATAGTGAACACAATTTATTATTTCGAATGACAAAAACGATTCCTATTGCTTAACGGAACAATGTACACTCATTTTTACACTTGATTTTCAGCGAAAAAAACGTGCTACTGCCCCTTTAAGACATTAAGACGACATATTGACATCTGGAAAATTATCTAAATTTTGAAATTATTCACTTTTCCGTAGCTTATTTATAGTAGTGCTTTTAGTATTGCTTGTTTTGAGATGATCTTTATTTCCAGTGATCCTGTGGATATATTGAAAGAAATAACGAAAGGTGGATCTCGTGAAAAAGAAACCGAAGAAGTTACTAAAGGTACGACAGTATATGTTTTTCTCTACTGACTTCATTTTGAAATTCTTAAAAATACATAACACTATAAAGAGTATAATTACAATCTATAATGTACTGGGAAGGTGAATAAAAATTGACAGTCAAGCTTTATAACATAATTTTAATTAATAGGTGAATTATGTTGGTGTACACATGTCGGAAATACATAAGTAAATTTGTGTTTGTTTCAGTAAAGAAATATATGTATGCAAAAATGAAATTTTATATTTGTCAAAGAGTAACAGAAGACAAAATACTTGTAGATGATGTTGCAAGGTCTGCAACGAAAATTTGGACGTGGAAATGGCTAGGTGATGGTGACATCTGGCACGAATACTCTCAGGAAATCGTAGAGAAGTTGGAAAAAGTGTATACCTCTCATCGTTCTTGTTTAGTCAAGAAGAATCAACACAGGTTTGTAAATATTTTCATATTCCACGATCGCAAAATACATCAACAAGAAAAATGTTTTAATTTGAGTGTCAAACAGTGAACATTCTGACATATGATATGGACGGCCCTTAGCTGTCCAATTAGCTAAATGGTTGGTTTTCACACTGCATCACTACTGTAACTGATATACATGTATGTTCTGGTTTATAGGACTGCACTATCGTTCCATTCTATATCATTACATTCCTGCGTTTATCATTAAAAAGTTCGTTTTTGAATATTGATAAAATATGGTTACAAACCTCTACAAAACTTATATTTACAGGTGCTTAAAGATGGTATTACCAAATTAAATACCTCTTGAATATAGACTATTTATTTCGCCAGTGTAATAATCATGCATGCTCCATTACGTGCCAACTAACATGTAACATTACATTCACATCATTAGTTACAGAGTTTTGTTCAAGGACATGATAGAGAAATGCATCGAAACGAATACAAGGAGGAGGGTTACAAGAACGTGTAAGTTTAATTACCTATTGCATATGAATGCGCTGTGTCACTTCCTATTTAATATTATTTGCCCTGTGCTCGTCGATGTTAACTGCATCTTTCAATTATACATTTCTTTGTATCAAATTATAAAAGTAACAATATTATAGTAATCTACGTTTCTCATCACTCTATCGTCAACTTTGTCTCCATTTAACAATATTTTGACTGCTTATATATTCACATATTTTATTTTATTTTTCAGCTGTTGATGATACATACAGATAGAAGAGTATTCATCGAATTATTGCCTCAAGAGTACAACTGCATACCGAAAATGTGTACACTTACTTAGTGTAAATATATTCCTTATAACGTCAATTAAAGTGCATCACATACATTTGTACAATGACAATGTTTCTTCATATATCCATGTGCACAAAGACCATTCTTTAACGTATCCTGTTATCGTCAAGTCAGTACTAGTGTTGCACGTTAATGAAACTTTGCATAATGAAACGGAAATTAGGAAGGGTTAGAATAAGGGTTAATACAATTTGTAAATTAGGCCTTCATATCTATCGACTAAACGGGACTAATTTCACCACTAATACATTAAATTAGTAAAGAAGGAATCATATTATGTATGTTTGGCCCAGTTGATCAGGTATTTAATATTTCACAGAAGATAACGCTGGTCACAAAGAGCTGCAAAAATTTTAAATCTTTACTATGATGTATCAAATCAGATTGTTATTGAACATCCAACTGTTTTATTATAATGCAAATATTCAAAGTGATTGATCTAGTTTTCGCGTTGATACGATGCTTCAAAGACGTCAAATTACATAATATAAGCGCTAAACAAGTAGGTGAACAAACTGTCGGTACGCAGCTGTATACCATCGTCTGAAGATCAATTCACAAAGGGTCCTGTCTATGCTAAACCGGAAGTTGGTAGTTGTCAACAACCATTTTCAACCCAAGTTGGGGAAAAACTGTCTGTGCAGAAAAGACTGCCAACTTCCTGTTTAGCATGGACATTGCTTACCCCTGTCGAATCGGGTTAAGACGATGTTATTAGTATATTTCATAAGATGCAGTGTCACTTTTTATTGCACCTTTGTTCATATGAGTTTGTCTGGCATTACTATGAAGAATATTAAGTTATGGATTGGAAAGCAGTTTTATTGAACGATTACCCGGCTGATATTTTCTCAATAAACAATGTTTAAAGCTTTCTACTGTCATTGAACGTTGGTATGTTTTAACCTTTAAATTTAATAATACACCAAAATATGATAATCAATTTGAAATCTTAAAGTTCGTATTTCTTTACTAAAGTTGTAGAAGAAAACATTTGTTACGAATTAAACACAATGGATACAAAGATATAGCCTTGGCTCTGTAGCTCAACAAGATTTGAATGATTGTGGAGAGTATTATTGAGGCTATATTTACTTAGTCTAGACAGACATCAATCATTCATGTGAGCTTTTTCGTGACGGACATACTACCCCATTACCTTCTACATGCACTGTTCCCCCTACGCTCGGGTCGGTGATATAAGGGAAATAACTCTTCTGATATTATTATCACCTGAATACGACTGCGAGAATGTACCACAACAGTTGATAGTAAACATTGTCAATTGACCAGGTAGACAGCAGCACCCTGCAGAGTGTATTTAGCCGCGTCAAACTCAGGGGAGATAACCCTTCAGCTACAAAACCGCTTTGTTGAGGAATGCCGATATCAATGAAATACGATAGCAGTGTACAGCAGGAAAACAATTCGCATGGTTGTAGTTAAAGGGACAGATTTATAATAACATTGACACAAAACGTAAATTTGATGGAGGTTACAATTTATGTATATTTACTAAGCCTATACTTCACTTAACGAATGTGGGGTCGAGTATATGTATAGTGGTATACATATAGTACAGGAAAGAGATACAACACTGTCTATAGCAATTCATATTATGTCAGAGTACATGCTATTATATGTCACAGTATTGTCAGTAGCTGCATCGCTCGTTATCTACGGTCGAAATAACAGGTACAAGTTTATAATAAGCAACAGTGCGTCACTAAACCTGCAACTGTAATCAGCTGGTCAATGGTTTACTGCACAAGATAACATCAGTGCGTGTTGACCGGACACATTGCTTCAACGGTTCATGGTTATATAATAATAACAAAGCCTTGATCTGTCGGAAGACATTTATTGTCCTGCCGATTTCAGAAATAATATTAACCCGATTCTTCTCAACTTTACACATATCTTCATAACCAGGAGGGGTGAAGTGTTGAATTACAAGCGAGTTTTAAAATATATTATCTCATTTTTGTTTTATGAATTTATGTACGTTATACTAGTCACATTCTCATGTCTAAATTTGTCCTATATGGAGTGCAGCAAAAACTATTAATCAAATGATTAATCCATAATCATACTGTATAATTGGATAAATGCACTGTAGAAAAACAAGCGATTTATGATTGTTTTAAAAATCAATGCATACTATTATCTCTTAATTTTTGGCCTGAAAGTCCAGATGGTTTTATGGCATGGGTCACCATCTATCGTCTGTGTAAATTTACACGGCCGTTTATTATAAGCACATGAATAATTTTACTTATTGTATATTATTTTATTGCTGCACAATGACACACAAATTAATTGTTATAACATGAAGTACAAAAGAAAGTGTACACCTTAGTTGGTTTCGATTAATTCAATATTCTAAAGGAAATTAGATGCATTTGATTATAGCACGATACAATAACTCTTCAATCAGCAGTAGTCTGAGTGAATTACATTGTTGATTGTTAACTTTTTAGTTAGAATATCTTTGTTTAATGCAGACAGGGGCAAGAAATTAAATTTACACCAACATGACCCCTACCATGTTCATAATGTTGTAAATGTGTGCAGAATGAGACACATTTATTGATGTTTACATAGAAGATGTCCTATATATCAGTTGTGTTTGAATGAATTGATAAATTTAATATTTCAAAAATTTAAAAACCACATAGAAGTATTCCTTGACTGATCACTGAAAGTTTGCCGTTTTCAGTTTTAGAGTATGATGTCGTAAACATGAGATATTTGTTATTGAAAATCAAACATGATAAAAGCAACCGAGGTGTAAATTATTTTTTGTACTTTATATAGTTTAGTTTGTATAAGAAATCATACCCAAATTTATGATTTTACGTGATAACAGTTCAATTGGCAAAAGGCAATAATTATTATTTTTGACAGGTGAACTTTAATCATCTTGGTATGATTGCCCTCAGTCGTGAGAATACTTGCGTATCAGTTCAAAACAAATCATAGATCATTTTGTTTATTTAAGTAAGTGAACTCATATCATACAGAATCAGTATACAGGTAAGTGTGTGGTCAGAAAATGTAGTTATCACCTCACAATGGCAAATGCACAGATTGACAACAGAACTCGCTGCACTCCAAATGGACGAGACGAGCATTATATGATTCATATGGGGTATAAGTTTAGTATTAAAACTAGAAAATCGACGTCTATTCACTGGATTTGTTGTGAAAAGACTGCCGTTTCAGATTTGAGAAGCACCATTACAGAAGTTCAAATCATGGCAACATCCTGATGTTCAACAACATCAAGTCAATTCTGTATCGGTCCAGAGTAAAGAATAACTTTTATTTAAACATATTTGCTCAATTGGAGGGATTGAGTACAAGTTATCCAACTTATTGCAACCCTCTCCTGTGTACAGTGCTGACATATAGTATTGAAGTGTAATATCTGTACAATGATATATACACACACACACAAAAGAGAAATCTTGTACAATTACATAAGGGAACACAAGAACACAAGCAAGTAAAACAAGAAATATCAAAGAGTAATACTAACAATGATAGATTATATGCGGGTTAATTATCCAAAAGCAAAGGGTATCAAATCCCTGCTCGGACATCGTTCCCAGAGCTCTACACCAAGACATCGGCTGGGGAAGACTTTCTCAGTGAAGGTGATGGCGAGGACGTAAAGATACTGGCGTTTTCGACTTTAGACAACCCCATCACCCTTCCAGCACCTCCGAAAAAAAATCACCTGATATCTTCACCCAGCTCTACTCCATGCATGTGTTTTAGGATGGGAAGATGTTCCGCTTTAGCTTTTAGACTACTCCCCAACAAGAAGAAAACAATGTGCCAATGGTTCTTCAGGACTTTGCTGCTGCAAATAACATTATGATCGCTCCAATGTTTGTGTTTACTGACTTTGAAGTAGCAGCTCAAAATACAGTGACATCTGTAGAGAGGCGGATTCAGGGAGTCTGGACCTCCGACCCCTTTCAAAATTCCTGGATTCACCATCTGCTGTGTTTCCATGTACAACTATAAATTGTTTTCCATTATAGTTTTTTATATTATAATTTATATCAACAGTAACTGTTGGCAGACAACCCCAGTCAGTCAGCCAGCTTGTTCTTCGTGCTATTGTCATTCCCCTTGTGCCTCTGGACAAATTCAGTGATATGTGGCTGTACACCCGTGAATCATCGCGTGAAGATCAATCACCATCACGATTCAATGATTATCTGACACGCTAATGGGTGGAAGTTGATCATGGTCGTGACATGAGGAACCACTGCAACGCCGTCGGTCCCAGAATGACTAACCATGTTGACGGGTGGCACATAACAATTTATAACAGTAACATCTGAGTGCCACCCCAACATCTTTAAAGTCATCAGCCTCTTCAAGAGGTAAGTAAGTGCCCACGTGTCATGTGAACAGTATTTTGACCTAGTTGGTCAATTAACAGGATACTAAATAAAATGTAACATAATGTCCATGTGTATATGGGGGTAAATATTAGTGAGCCAAGCTATCTTTTCCTTTTATAATATTGGTGAAAATAACTTAATTGAGTGATTTCTACTTTTCGCACATTGTGACTCAATGCGACACATTCTGTTTAGATATTTATTTCTTTAAGGAATTGGATTAGTAAACAAGCTGCAATAGCTTATATGAATGGTGAATAAACAACATATGTGGTGAATTTAAAATTCATGACAAATTTACAAAAGCCAACATTGATAAAACATATGTCACATATTCTCGAATATTTGCTCTCAAAGTTAAAATCTGTTGAAAATTCTTTCCTGCATAGCTTCATGGATTTAAAAACAACTAACAACAGGTAGGTGATATTCAAAGGTATGATATGTGAAATGCCTATATTGAACTTCTTAATGGTGCTATACGGACATGAAATCGGATTACAAAGGACTTGTATCTTAGTACTTAAAGGGTTTCACATCCTTAAATTGCATCCATCAAAAGCCTTTATAATTTCACTGTGACAATGGAATTTACAAATCTAAGTTTACATACAACAACTATAACATTTCCAAAATTGATCTGAGCTGTAGCTCATTTCTGGAGAGAAGCTGATGTATTTGAAGGAAGTCAGGATCAAAGGTACAAAGGTGCTCTGTGCTGGAGGTGAAGTCGAAAACATCTTTGGTCTGGTGAGCGTAAAATGTATGTTAATGAAACAGAAATAAAATAGAAGAACCTCCTCCTTTCCCTTTTGTTTTCAAACTATCATTTGCTGGACACCATGATTTGATGTGTCGCTGTAAATCATTTGTATTGTCTATCATACCACAGTCCATACATGCAGTAGCCATTTTGAAAAGTCATGTGTCGTCATTGGACACAGGTGTTGTTTCCACATTAAGAAATCTTTCTTTGGAATTTCAGGGACGAATGTCAGGAGCTGTCTGAACGTCCAATCCTGGAGACACATATTTTTCCTGTTGTGGTTGTATTTGTGAGCCACTCTGTTAATCAGATTTATTTTCAAATTATTCACATGTAGTCTATCCTTCTCACATACATGTATACCGTTTGTGAGATCCAATGTAAGCTGTCCATAAAGTGTTTCCACGTTTTTCATAAAGAGTCATAAATTTACGAATCGCTTTAGGAAATATCCTTCTGACAGAATGCTTAACCTTCTGTCTGTCCACTGGTGAATTAAAAGGTGTCAACTAATGTTAATTGATATCACGATATTCCTATTGCTACAGCAACATGATAATGACGTTTTTGTGGTGTGATGTTTGGTAAACAGACAGGAGATCCGCTTATTACAACATCATCCAACATCATCATGATCTGGCTTCAAATAACAAATTAGGTTTGTCGATTTCATTTTGAGTATGTAAGTGGGTCTGGTGAGGAAGAGTTGGTTGGTTATCCAGATGAGTAGGAGGGAGAGTCCCAACATGTATATCCAGAGTAGCAGGAGGAGGGGGGAGGAGGAGGAGTAGTTACTCTGTTAGGACCAGGAGACTAGTCTTGAGTTAATTGGTGAATCTGTTTCTGATGTCTCCATAGATTATCTTTTCTCGTAAAACTCTTGTCATAGTAGGGACAAATTTAAACTCCAATTGTGATACAATAGCAAGCATGCAATTAGATAAGCTGAAACCTTCTTCTATACCTGTCAGCCATGTGCCGTTTCAAGACAGCTTTGGTTCGTTTAACAACATTATTTGCCTTGACATAGATTTAAGTGCCGACTTTTTATCTTGTGATTCTTTTTTCCCTGTAGTTATATATCGTCCTTTCAGTGATTTGTTTTATGTCATTGTATTTCTTTGATATGTTTTTGTTGACATTGATTTGGCTTTGCCAAGGTTTTTGAAAATATCTGTCAAGTTAACCATATCACTTAAAGGTCTCCTCATAAGTCTCATCACTTTTGTTGATATATGATTTAGGTTCGAATCCTGAGAAAGCAGTAATTGCACTGTATTCATGGATCGTGCAATGTTGGTTATATTTAGTGCATCGAGAGCTTTATAGAGTTTTTATGTGTTTGTGTGAACCAAAGACGATCGAATGACTAAGTATTTTTCCTCACAGGTATTCGGAACACTGTTGGCAGCTTGTCGGAGTCAAACATACATTCCCCACTGTTAATCTCCAGTAAGTGGTCAACACCGTACAGTAGGCATCCATTGTCTCTGATAGTGATTTGATTTTCTTGGGATAGTATCTCTAGTCATTATCTTGTATTTTCTTCCAAAATTATGGGAATTTGAATTTGTATGATAGTATCCAATTCAACTACAAGGAATAACCGATTCATTGAAAAATACCAACAACAATGTGGCTATCTGCTTGCTTTAATAGACGACAGACTCAATAAAGCAATGTGGTTACATAGAAGGACACTGGGTTGCAAAAGAGAAATTGGCCAATGAACAACTTATTGAGGCGTATGTTTCCACACACAATCCCCGGAATCCTTTTCATCGTCACGAAACAGAGTACATGTATGTCGATCCTCGAACAAGACATCAAAATGAACAATATCATGAAAGATATCAATCTAATAAAAAGTAAAACACAGAGCCCTAATCTTAAACAGATCCCTCTAGGGCGCGCATCTAATACCTGAAATTAAAGGTGTCAAGAAATACAAAAGAGGAAACTGTGGAACATGCAACCACTTAAAAGGGAAATCAATCAAACTGTCTGAAAGGATTGCAGAATTCAAAGTCCATTCCAATATGAACTGTTGTGCTCGAAATGTCATATACCTGTCAGGGGTATAATGGCCTAAGGAATAGGGCGAGGGTAACACAAACAACACACAAAGGACCCAAACACCTGAGAGCACTTGGATTCGTGTGCAAACGGGAAGAACATAAAATTAACCATCTTTCCCTTCTAACAACTTTCAACTAATGAATCTATGAAGCACCAAAAGATTTCAAAATACTGTCGATCATTCAACAGGCAGCGTGTAACAATAACACAAGTTCTTTGTACATGCCAAACATTGTGACGTCATAATATCAGCCCTGAGTGTTGTATGCTCCCTGCTATGTTTTATTCTACGATAAAGCACGACAACTTGTCTTCTATTTCTTATACATATATTTACATACTTATACATTTTATGAGAAGCCTGTGATCAGTTACTCGCTTTTATATAAAAACCGTTGAGATATTATGTTGTTTGTATAAACTATATTTTGATAATATTAATGCCTCCCGTCACAGAACACATTCACAAGCACTGAGCAATCAAAGTGACGTGAAATATGACGTCATTTGCTTAGCGACGATCTAACTGACGTCTAAAATCACGAGCATGTTTTATTGTCTCATAAAGCACGCTGTAGGTCCCATTGACTGCCTGTGTTTTATTGCCGTGGGTATCTTATATATCAATATAGATACAGAGCTTGGAGTAAAAGCAGTAAACTCTGGCTGGATGATTTTAAATAAGATTGTAATTACAAATGATGCAGTTTTTATTCGCCAGGTCACAAGGTTTGGTGTTAATAAAGTTGTATGTATTAAATATAAAAAGCATGTGCCCTCCTCAATATTTGACTCGGTACTGACAGGCAATGAAATCAGAAGACACTGTTGTGAGCCTGAGCTTCTCTATACAGTCAATACATCCGGTGGGCAACACAGACATATTAAATACACTATATATCCTTAAAATAACATGACTTCGTCGGGAGATACTGACAGAATTGTTAAAGAAAGAATGGGGTCATAAGTACATATTAACATGTATTGACGTCATCGATCAGTCTCAAGTCTGTACGCGCATTTACATTTGGAAAAAATATCATATCACATGGGTATTTACAATCACTCGATCCACAATATGGGAGTGAATCCCCTGCAACGTCCCTGGTTACAAGCACCAAAACAGGATCGCTGGTATCAAAGTATATTAACTCTCTTCTTTGCGTTATTTCATTTTACGTAATTGCGAAGAACCGCAATTGAATAGCCAGCAAAAAGTTGGTTTACAGCTGGGTAACCATTCTTCTCACTTTTCGTTTAGGGCTTCCACGTTCTTCTATGTTTGTTTCCATCATTGTACTGAAATTCACGCGAAATCTGAAAACATAAGGAAAGTTTTTGAATTTACCAAAAACTAAAATATGGATTGGTCATTATGTAAAGGAACGGATTTTGTTAACCTTCTTTGAACTGTTCAATTAAGTTAAGCCCAATTTTTCATTTTTCTTTATAATTGACATTGAATATCAAATGGACCAATTTAAATTGGTTAACTTATATTCCATACTCGTTGTTTCGCATTAATACGATATGTACGAGGATAACTACCAGAAAGGTATAACATACTACCTATTTCCTATCCCATGGAACATACCCTTTTGAATCTCTTCCAATAACACATGTCTTTGACTTTGAACTATATTCAATCTCCAACTTGGCATTCTGTTTCTCCTCAAATTTGATCCATGACCCGTTATCATCTTGCCATTCCCAGTGATTAGGGAGGTGTATCTCCTCATTGCCCCCTGCAAATGATGTAAATTAAATACAGGACACTTATATCAAACACAAGGTTTATTCCATTACGTGCTACATGTATGTTCATATTTTAAGATTGTTGGTGGCACGAGTGAAATATCAACTTTACCCTTGACACGATGCTTGCATACATGTACAGACAGACAGTTTGTTTCAGTGATAAATGATTTTTCATAATATAATAAATAGTAATAGTTAACCAATTGTTATATCATTATATGCGTAACAATCGCTGTACAAGTTTACGAGTTTTAAGAAGACGGATATTCCAATCGATATGTAGACTTGATAATTTACGTACCTTTTTCATTCTTGACTCCATGACTGAAACGGGTGACGATTTGTATATTATTGCAATGAATGTTACAAATTCACTGGTTATTCTTACCAATGATGAATAATTGTGTTATATAGATATGTTTTCCATCATTGTTGCGGCTTTCCTTAGATATTATTCTTTACATTATGTCACTTTGAATACCTCTTTAATTCTATGTAATCATCTTGTTTGACAATGTTGTCAATTAACTAACACTACAACTTACGCTTCATCTACTGGACGGTTGAATTGCTTTGGCCTTACATCCTGTTGTCCAGTTGTCTGTTGTCCGAACGTTTCAGCTGACTTCTCACGTCCAGAGCTCTGGTCATCTTGGAATGATATATCAAGGTTCAAATGACCAAGATGCGTCTTCAAAATCTTACAAACTTCTTCTTCCAAATGCACAACGCATCTGGCGCTCTGTTCATCAGTGTGATGAAAAATAAGCAGAACATTTTCTCCTGTCTTCACTTCTTGTAGGAGTGCCTGGTAACGCTCAAATAACATTACGATCAGCCATCGGAGCTTTGTCATGACGTCTCCTAATAGTTCGGTGAATATGATTTCCTTGGATACCCCAGATATTTTCCAAACCGTTTTGTAGTCAGATGTAACATCCAGGCCAATCCAAGCTACTCTTAACACTCTCCGCGTCTTATCTGTCGGAAGAAACTTCCATAAAGTACCAGGGAGGAATATCCTAACATATCGCATTCAACTGGAAATTTAGTGTGACATAAAGTTACTCGCATTTAATGGTAAACTATCGCATTCACCTATTATTAAAGGTTTACACATTTACACCTGGACAGGATAAGGATGAAGCACTTATGATAACCTTGAAACTGTGGTTAGTAATTCAACGTTTACTCAGACATTAAATTGGTCCAAATGATTATATGAAAATTCAAAACACATGAAAGGAACTAGATTAAACCATTAACTCACAATTGTCTCCAGAGTCAGCGAGAGCATCCAAGATTCGATCTTCAGCATGAATGTCTACAATCGGTCGTCTTTGTTGAGGAAGATACTTCCCACGAATTTCTCTGAAGACAATTGGCTCTCGAGTTTTGACTTGGGTTGTCGGAGGTCTCAATGGTGTCTCGCCAAAGGTTTTAGTGGCTTCTGATTTACTTCTCGTTTGGTTAAAATTATTTATAACCCTTGCATCTGCTTTTATTTGTAGAGTGGATATGACTTCCTCGTGGTTGATCAACGGACTTGAAGCAGCTACTGCAGTTTCGTTAATCGTGCCGTCGACTATTGTGATGTCCTTTCCACTTCTGTTTTCTGATAGCTCGTGTAAGTCATTAATCGGTGTATTGTTTACACAATACGCTTCCTTAAAATCATCTTTATATGTGGCAGTCTCTATATCCGAAGATCGAGCTTTGAGAGAAGTGTCTTCTATTTGCTCATCTGGTTGAGATGCTACTGTTTCTTCTCGTGTATTTTCAACTGTAAGTTTGACAAAAACCCATTGAAGAAAGACTAAATTGTTGTTGAAGCGTTTACTTAGTTATACATATGTAAATACTAAGACAGATAATGAACTGTAAAATTACAGAACAAGTGTTGTCCATAATGTTAAATGTTAAAGTTATGCATATATATCAGACGACACATACTTTTAATACTTTCAGCGTTCCTAAGGTAGGTTCATCATATCTTTGTACTGTTTCACATTAGCTGGCAAGTACATTACCTTTCTCATTTTGTATTTCAGATTCTTGAACTGGGTGTTTCAATCCTTCTTGTACATGTCGTTGTTCTTTTGGTTTCTGTGTATTAGGACCTGAAATGTTGTGTCAGAGATTTTAATTGTCAAGTCATGGTGATAATATGTATGCAATAGCGTTGGTGAAGAGGATAGGACAGTTATCCTAATTCATAACAGTTGATACAAGTAATGCAGATATATACCATTAAGCAAAATGTATAATTACAGTTTCAAAATGTATAAATTGCGTATTATTATTCAGTTGTGTTAATTTATTTTGGTTTGCTTTCATTGAATAATGAATTAATGTAAACTTGCAACAAAGAAAAATGACATTCATTTAACGATAATAGACAAACTCTTTCGTTTCCAAATTCTCTTAAAAAAGCATTTATTTTGCAATTATATTCACATAGAGACGTTAATGTCGATTCTGCTTTTATGGTTTACCGTTTGCAATAATTGAACTGCGTTTCCTCAAAGTATGTTTCATGATTTTTTTAAATTGTATATTATATTTGAAAGTTATGGCGAAGTTGATGTATTTGCATATTGTTTTTCAAAATAAGTAAATGCTGGGATGTTAAAAACCCAAATACACAGAAAGTTGGTTTCATCCTATGTATACATTTTCAATTACAAATTCTTAATTTGTGGATGTCGTACTCTAAAAGTGAATAGTACAGACATTTAGTCATCAGTTAAATGGAATTCATAAATTCGTCCAAAATTAATTTGGAGAATACACAACTGTTAATCCGCATTTTATACATATTCGATGTGAAACTCAATAAATTTGCCTCATTCTACATACATTTACAATATTTTAAACATGATTGGGGGTCATGTTGGTTTATATTTCATTTCTTACCCCTGTGTACATTAAACACAGATAATTAACTGACATTACTTCAATCAAACTGCTGCAGACATGTGTTATTGCAATCCTGGTATAATCAAATGCATCTAATTTCTTTTAAAATAGTGAATTAATAGACACCAACTGAGGTTTGAACTTAAGTTTGTACTTCACTGTATATTTGACATAACGTACATATGTTATATCGATGTTCCTAAGTTAAAAACGTTTATCGACTTACCAGCTTTCTTATGTTGGTACAGAACATTGTTGCTTCCTGTTTGTACATTGACATCTTCACCTTCAATATTGATCTCGCATTCGACATTGCCTTGTTGGCTGCCTGCAGATGATGATATTGGTTCGGTACTGTCAGTTTCCGCGGGACCTGCAGTATTGTAATTAGTTTCATTATAGCACATATTATCATCCGTTATCTGTTATCTCCTTTGTTGAATAAAATATAATAATTGTCTGCCTTTAAAAATGCACTTTCTGTACACAATTCTTGTGCTTGCTTTTCTATCATATAATGTTAACTATTATATAACGTACACAAAATCTTACTCAATTTGATCCAATCGCCCTATAACATTGTATGGTTATACTTTCAGTCTCGATGTATTCAGCAAATATCTCGATATGTAACAAACTACATGTAAATGAACGTACACTATTTGGACTTGATGATAACTTCAAACATTCATTGTCTTATCGAATACAATCAACTCTGCTGCCTATGAGAACAGTACATATTTGAGGAGGAGTGACGTCATATGGCCATGCGCATTCCAAAGTTTTAAAAGTATTCATACCATCAAATCCAATAAACATCTCATTGCGTGTTCCAATTTGGTGTGTAGTTCCTTTTCCTCTGTCAGTTATTTTCACCTTGACTTTGTCATCCGTTCCTTCATGGCCGGAATGACTCGCCATTGTAGCTTTACTTTACAACAGGATTAACACCTGCTGATAGCATTTAGTATGCACACACAATGCATTACAAACACTGCAATGAAACAATGATAATGAACATGTTACCTACTCGAACATGTAACCTACTCGAACATAATGATTTTAAATTTTAGGAAATGATAATAATGAGTAGAATATATGGGATAAAGGGGGAAATTGTCGTTGACCTGTCTGTGTCAAGGGCTTTGGTTATATACATGCACAGTTTCAGAATGATGTGTTGAACGGTTTGAGAGAAAACGAGTATAGAGTTTGAGTCATATTTGTTTTGGAAACGATTTGTTTTTAAAATCTAAAAAATCAAAAGACACAACTTCATACATGTAATATTTCATAAAGTTAAAAGATTGTTTGTTAGCTATGCTCCGGATTATTTATTTGATTATTTACGGAGAATAGATTATAGGACGATGACTATATCAAACGGTATTGCATCCAGGTGAGATTAATAAAGAGTTAGACTATCACATGATAAGCATATCTGTCATATCGACATAAACCTACCAATGTCAAATGTCAATGATAAGTTTGAATATCATACAGGAGTAAACATCAAGATTGATCATTTATATTGTTTATGAATCGTGCATCCTTGTATTAGGGTCAAGGGCTCTATATACTTGATGATAAAGATGATGATGATTTTGATTATGGTTATGGTTATGATGATGATTATACTTGTGGCGGTGCTGCTATCAAAGAAAAAAAGAAATTTAGTTACTGTTCACATTTGTGTATCGGTTTTTCACACTTCTGAAGAACTGAAGACTGAATGTTGTTACATACATTCCGAGTCGTAATCTATAAGTGGTGACTTCATCGTCCTTAATTAATGACACATCATTATGTTCTTAATAATGACATTAGAAACATTTACACAAATAAAGGCGTAGTATATCCATGTTTTGATTCTTATAATAGAGAGTTATATCACTCTCTCAGACTTAACGAAAGAGAAAGTAGGACAGTGTTTATAATGTGTATATCTTGTAAATTCGCTAACGAATACAATAATCATATCTTTCTAGCCACCATGAAGAAATGTTAGAAAAAGACGCTCACTTACGGAAACAAAGAACTGAAGATCTAACTCCAGGGAGTTAGTTATGTTTAGTCTACAACTATGAACTGCTAATGATGGGTTTCCCTAAAGTCTGTGTGAACAGGGAAGTCTCGCTTAAGTCTCGTTTCATGGTATGTTCTCGTTCTATATATATACAGAGATTAAAGCTCACATGTATTGATATACAAGTCCTTCAATCAGTGTTCCCGTCCGCGATTTATACCTGAGAGAGGAATAACTTATCATTTACAGAATGGCTTCACTTTCCCAACAGGGGCATATTTGAATAAGTAAGGTTTTTACAATTGAACTTGTGAAATATTCTTCTGATCATCATGTATAGATACGTTTTTAACTTTAAACTTTCAATGCAATATGTCTTGAAATGTTGTGTGATAAAAAAATTACTTTGAAGTGGCAACGTTTAAAGTATTTTTGTAAAATAACGAAGCAACCATAATCCTAGAAGACAATTGTACAGTTTTTATGTTTATATGTAATGAAACGTCATCCATGCCTGTTTTTAATAATGTTAATGTTTTAACAATTATCGAAGAATATTAATTTTATGCGTAACTGGCAAAGTATATACAGTTAGGCAAGAAACAAAGTACCCCCTTTCTAGAAATTTCTAGAAAGTTTCTAGTGCGTATCTAGAAAGTTTCTAGAAAGTTTCTAGAAAATTTCTAGAAATTTCTAGAAATTTCTAGAAATTTCGAGTTTTTATTTTTTACGAGATATCTCAACTATTTTGATATATTCTGAAACCGCTTATTAACTTTAACACACCTTTTTAAAATCAGCTTTATAACTTAATTAGAAAAGCGGATATTTGATGTTGAAGTTTTCCTACTCTACCATGCTTCCTCATTATAACGCTCCTTGTCTGCCTTAAATCATGCATGGCTGACGCGCTAATTAACGAATGAGCACTGAAGGAATAAGCTAATTAGGGACTATCCATTTACTTATACATGTATGTCGTTATTTCATTTATGCCATTGTGCATTTATCATACTTTGTCTTCCCCTAGTATATGCTCTATTTAAAATTTTACCTGACATATTGTTTCTTCGGTGTGTACATCCATTCATTTATTCAACATTAAAGTCCGATAAATTACAAGGGCATTCAACTGCGTATAAAATATATGATTTAAACTTCAATTACATTAGAATTCGATTACTTTTCCCGATCTGTTGTACATTTATGTGAATGCAATAGTGGGGATAAAGACAAATATGTAAGTGCTTACATACGATTGTGTCCGTGAATAGAATAATTGATTGGCTTTTTATATAGAATATATTAACTTTTTGGTCATATGATAATCATATCGACTTTGTTATTTTGCTGTTAAGACATATACTATTCCAACATTAATTCAAATACTTAATTGTGTCTATTGTAGTCTCTTCAATTGCTGGATATAAGATGTTTGTCAAAATTGCAGTACGCCAGACAGATGTCTTCGCAACAAAAAAATATTTTAGATGGATAAAGTTGTCTTTTATTACATGTAATAATATACAGGACTTACATTTTCCAAAAGGTTGTATATATGTATGTATAATGAATTCCTTTATTGAAGTGTACTGTCAATAACGTATATATATTTGAATATCGGTTTAATCCTAACATTTGTCCCAACTTATAAGTTCATGATAATCTGTGTCTACTGCAACATGATTAAATTGCTATGTCCTTTTTTGATAATTTGATAGTGAAATAAGGAGAAACAATTAAAGTTGTCTTTATATTTTAATATCCTATCAATTTGTAAATTATTATTGAGTATATATTAACAATTGGTTATATAGGATAAGGGAAAAAAGATGTGTGCGCAAGTGAGAAACTATTACTATTATTTCCGCCCCATGGATAACATCTTTATGATGGTTTTGTAAGAAAAAATCAATGTCCGGTAGCTAATTCATTATATCTGTAAAATATTAAACGTAACACGAAATGTACTAAAACATGCAAACTTAATCCGTGCATTTTAAAACAACGTTCAAGTGGAATACATTAGATAAAAAAAATCGTATGTTAAGATGCTGTCATCAAAACATCTTGTTTTCTTAATTTTGTAAAATTTTAAAATCAATTTCAATATATAAATGACGGAGAACGAGTTCTATGGATATACAACTTCTTTATTGCAGAAATGCGGCGTTTCGGTGTAGAGTCTAACATCTTTTTCAAGCTATATCGAAACGTCGCACTCCTGCAACTTCTAAATGCCATTGAGAGAAGTATATGTTCAAGAACCACTGGATAGATAATGAGAAGCGTTACGTTTAAGCGACTGTTATAACAATTTTGTATCAGACCAACTGTAGAAACAGAGTACCATGTCTGTCTCGAATGTCCATTTTATGATGACCTAAGAAGAAATTTTCTACAAAGTTTTTATTACACATTTCCATCGGAGTGTAAACTAAAATTGTTATTTACCACCAGCAATGAATTTGTTATTAATAATCTTGCCAAGTTTACATTTTTTTGCTATCAAAATGAGGAGCAAACAACTGTCCATATTGTAACTAACTGCCTTTGTCATCATGTGTGTATGGTCTATGATATTATTTACTGTGCATGTGAATATATTGATTCATCTACTTGTGGCGCAACAACTTTAACATGTAAAATATGTGTTGTAAAATGGGCCTGTGGCCTGATTTACTGAATAAACAAACAAACTCACTGGATAGATAATGAGAAGCGTTACGTTCAAGCGACTGTTATAACAATTCCTCTGTAACAATAACTACTAAAAACTACTGTCAGGGATGCAAGTAAAAATATTAAATACATTTTCGATAATTTATATATTAAAGATAAAATTAAATCTTGTATTTTAACATCCAGTCACCAATTTTGCATTATCCAAACACTAATTATTAAATCAATTCGAACTCTTGAATAAGTCTTCAATTTAGATCTCAAGATGACGCACTCACTGTTAGATTGTTGACAGCAGTGAAGGGATGCATGCAAAATCTACATTTAATATGTTCTTAATCATTTGATTGTTTACAATTTCGGCTGCTCTCTCAATACGATACATTCGTTTATACAAGAAATTTTACAATTTTGATGGATAATATTTACGAATAGCCTTTTTCACACAATAGTGTCCTTCCCCTTAGAAATATCCTGAGTTGAGGAAATTTTAAATACGCGTTTTCACAATATACTCTCCGGTTTGCATTCAAATGAAATAAAAAAAATTAAATATACCACTTTTTCTAAAATCGCAGATTCTTCGGCGTTTCCCTGAAGTCAGTGAACCGTATCTCCTGAACATTCCAGTGACCACTTGAGTATATCTCTGAATCAACTACACACGTGTAAATTTATTCAGATTGAATTAACGGTTTTGGCGACAATACACATCCGTACGTAATAGCCGCACAGACTGCCCCCTTGCAATACACACATATCCCAGTATATTCAGGCTTGCATATTCTATTTAACTCGATAAGAGCGCGACTTGGCTCCTCACAGGATGACTAGTGATGGCATTAGGATACTTCAATACTGAACTGTATACACTGCTACGACTTCAGGTTAATATAGAATTGAATTGAATTGACTCATTTCAAATATCCCATCGCAAATTACATTAATTATACCATACCGAGACATCAAAATCCATGTCCAATAACTCTCCATTTTCCAAATTGTGTTTAGAAAATATGATAATTAAGTATTCCGTCGATTCTTAAATTTTACAATACATGTACTTTATTTTGAGTATTCATTTATTCATCATATACATTGCCGATTATAATTATCTTAATGTACACAAACTAAAATGGCTTATGTTCTATGTGTGACGGCAAGATATATTCTATGATAAATACGATGTTTAATCAATGTTTTACGGTTAAATTCTTATTGTTTTACATAAATTAAACGAATAGCAAATGTGGTCGATCACTGAGATTGAATACCAAACGCGTCTATCCATGAACTCATGATAAACTGCACAATACAAATAAATATATGTGTATATATATGAGAGAGAGAGAGAGAGAGAGAGAGAGAGAGAGAGAGAGAGAGAGAGAGTGAGAGAGAGAGAGAGAGAGAGAGAGAGAGAGAGAGAGAGAGAGAGAGAGAGAGAGAGAGAGAGAGAGAGAGAGAGAGAGAGAGAGAGAGAGAGAGAGAGAGTAGTTATGCAACTCAGTGTACCAACTGCACATGTGTATCTCAGCACGTATTATGAGACTAAATACACAATCAGTACTAAACAATTGAATTAAACAATCAATTGTTTACGCTGATGTGGAATGTATTGAGAGAGATTATTATGGCTCATCTCGTACTCACATCTCACAGAGACAGAGACAGAGACAGAGACAGAGACAGAGACAGAGACAGAGACAGAGACAGAGACAGAGATATATATCTGGATTTATTGACTTCTCCCATGATTATTTAATCGAGTGAGGTACAAAGTTTATAAACTCACGAGCAAAAGAAATTATAGGTACAACAACGCAATATATTTTAATCAACGTGTGATGAACACGATTGAAACATAGTTACACCATGTCTCGTCGTTGTAGAATCTCCTTAACCAGGCGAGATAGGGGAGTGAAATATGGCTTTCAGGCTTGTTTTTTGACGTCATACAGCAACAATGCGTCATGGATTTAAAGTAAAACAGTCAAGTGCATTATGTCGATACCATTTGTACTAACGTAATTTCATATATTACATTAAAAAAAATACATTAAATACCCAACATTATTTCCCAAAATTCCTTTTAAAATAGCTATTTCAGCACCCTATGTGTGCTTGAACAGATATAAACTATTAACTATCATACTCTCATGAATGAAATTGTGTATATCTCTTACCGAGATATATCCTCATCACAAACATTTAAAATAGTTTGTGTTTGAAAAGAAGATATGTTTTCTTTTGCCAGTGAGTTTATTTTCGAATGCAGCGACGGCGCCAGTGAGAATATGCCTTTTCTACCTCACGTGCTGAGATAAACATGGTATTTGTCAAGAATTGACAGATATTCTATTTATTATATCAATATGTCTGTGTTTCATGTTGAAATCGGCGGATTTAAACGGCAACAGTTTTAATGATATTATACATTTATTAGATGAAGAGCTGATAAGTAAGTTTTTTTCTGACAGCGAATGTATGTGTTTTCGTTTATGATTACGTTTAAACATCGATACGCTTATCGACTGAGTGTTTACAATTCACAATCGGTTACTGTACATGACAATTGAAGTTTCATTACTGCATTCCTAATGTAAGATGTTATATAATAATAGTGCGTTAAATCTATAAGAACATTTGAAGGTTTGAAAGTATCAACCCATCCCTAATAGTCTGGTAGAAGAGGTATGTTGAAATACACAAACACTTAAGTGAGGGTCGGTTAATTAGTTTATGGTTATCCCCGTTCCCTGTACAAATTCGACACGTTCACTGTAGGGTGACGCACTCCAATCACGTTATGTAAGACACATCACCTATCATCGGAGACCGTTATAAATCACTGTATTGTCGCAGTAGATTAATTTTGTAACTTCATTTGTCACAATCAATCCCTGCTTTTTCTTGGAATATGTTTATATCGAATGAAATGTGATTGTTTGTTATTAAATAGTCCAGTATGCATTTGATGCACATGAGAAGTCTATCACAAGTTAATAACTTTCAAGGTTATAGAAAATAGTTTGTTATATTTTCGGTCTCACATGGAATGAACAACCATCAGCCTAGTTATTTCCATGAGTTTGGAAATATTTGAAACAATAACACGTTGATGTCCAATTGAAAGAATTAAATCTTTTAGGAAAGCTGTAGGACGTCGCACAAAGGGATTTAGAAACATTTTACTGTCCAATAACCACCATACAAAATCCGTAGCCACAACGGTTCATAATATCTTATATATATTATTAGTAATAATATATAGTAATGTATTACCAACTACAGTAATGTTACATGAATGAGCCTAGGTGTACATGTTTATTTCATACTGTCTCACTTGGTTCTTGACATCATCCTATGGTATTTCTTTTGAAATGTGTGTTTATTCTTATGTATACTATGTTTTATAGTGCCCCCTAAGTCAGTCTGTGTGTGACATTTATATAAAATAATCTTCACCTTTGTGGAAATGGGGTTTTAATGGCATTGTCATAGACGTTTATACAATCACGTATTAGTGTGGATACTTATATACGAAACATACGTGAAATAAATAGTATGCATAACGTTTTCAAATTTTTCTTATATTTTAATATTCGTGCGCTCACAATTGTTCAAAAGTACGATCTATTTAGACGCTGTATGTATGTTTTCTTGCATGTTTGTTACAATTAAAGAAGTATAAGATTAGATTGACGATATCAAAACCCAAAAATTAAAACTTCAGTGTTTAATTACGCAGTATAATGAAGTTAGAGACGCTACACGGCAGTGATTTGAATACCCTCCTAATCACACCAGACAGACAGACAGACAGATTGTTTATTTAAGTCTCACCTCACATGTATAATACAGGAATAAATATATACATATGAAAGTATAAAACGTGAGCCACCCAATTAGGGTTAGGATAGAATATAACTTAAGAACAAAGACTGTGCATGCTATCATTAATACCCGAGTATAACAAGTTGTTCCCAATGACCGGAAACACTGTCTAGTCATGTACAACAGCCCCGGTGATTTAATTTTGTGTATATACGTCTACGTATATTACAATAGATTGCGACACTGATTTACTTTTCTAACCTGACAGGATAAATAACTTTTGTTCACCGCGTACACCTTATGTAGGCTCATCATTTGTGTATCAACATTGCATCGCTATGTCAAACTGATATATATATATATATATATATATATATATATATATATATATATATATATATATATATATATATATATATATATTCACTAAATTATAAAACACATGCAGTTGTAGAATATTTACAGAGTAACAGATAACTCATCATTAACCAAATAAACAATGTTTTAATGTGCCATAACTACGCTTTCCGCACTAGTAGCGCCGATGCATAACTTCACTTCTCATTGTTTTTGTTTTTGAATCATGTGAGGTACTTTTCTTTATCAAGTTTTCAAATATATAGTCATACAGTTAATACCCTCGATAATATTTTTCATCTGGATTGAGCAAAAAGCAAATGCAGTATTAATAAGACAGAAGTGTAAACTGGAATGTTAGATGATGGATGATGTTAGATGATGGACATTTAGAATATGTGATTTGAAGTTCAAATTCAAATGTTAATTCTCTCCATCGGCGTTACATGAGAAAATCAAGATATCTGCTTATTGAAGAGATCAAACTTCTTTCCTAAATACATAAATAAATGGCTGACAAGAACACCCTCTTTCAAACTATTACACCATTTCCTTCTTTCAATCGGCTTGTATACTTCATGCATTGAATGAATGACACAACGGCGGGTTCCCAACTTACCACGTTTGAGTTTGAGTTCAATACCTGGGATGACAGGAAACTGTCTGGTCATATACACCAGCCATGCCTGTTTAATTAGAGATATACACGTATACATGAAATACATAGCAACATTGCTGCTCATGCGCGTGTCTCGTAAAACTCTTTGGCGGCACCTGTGTTTTATCTCTTTAAACGAGCTGACCACCGACAACCAGTTCATTAATAACTGTCGGTTACGCAAGGTTAATTTTACGCTCTAATAATCTCTGGTGTACAGGACAAAAATCAAAATGCCCCCATTAAAGTTGAACACAATTTCAAAGGTGAATAAAATAATTAAGTATGAAAATGTATGCGTGACTCAAGTAACCCAATTATCAGAACTAATAACCTGAAATGGTCGTGTGGTAAGCTGTTGGTACAGTCAATGCTGGCGATAGTTGCCTTACTCTGAGGGCGTGGGTTCGAATCCCGCATGGGACTCAGCCCGAAAAAGTACAAGAATTTGTACTATTGAAGGTAGTGTTATCCCAAATATAACCATGTTATACTGAAAGGGCAATTAACCTTGGATCTAAACACACACCTTATGTAGGCTCATTACTTGTATGAATATTGTTAGGTTAGGAAAAACGGGGAAACGGGTAATCGCACGTGGTGGTGGCACGTGGTCCTGTGCATAGCTCAGTCGACCGCTATCAGTTAAGTTCAGCAACAACGGGCGTGGCTCGCTGGGTGGGTGGGTTACCCGCTGAATGAAAACTGAGAGTTTGAAGGGTGATTCCCTGCCCCACACTGAGACATGAGTTGAGAGGCTCGTGGTGTCACCTTGGGCAAATGACTTTATTCGAAATGTGCCTATGTTCACTCAGCAGTATAATTGAGTACCGGGTTTGGAAGTGCAGGCAATGTGACAGATAACCTTGGAGCGCCGTAATTGGCAGCCCAGGTTGCATACTCCAAAGGGAGTTGAGAATGAAAAAGGAACGATGTTGGTCAGGGTATTAATGTGTGTAGCACTTTGAGCATGGCCCTTTGTGTTGTGGAGTTCAGCGCGATATAAGTATCCTCATTATTATTTATTTATTAATCGTAAAATTGTTCTTATTAAATGAGTGATGGGCATTTAGAATTCGATAGGTTATACAACTTGTGATATGGATGATAGTTTCTTTATCACTTACAATACGAAGTTTCTTAGCTCATTCTTGCCCCTATATGTCTTGACATTCATTACTCAACTCCTTCATTACTTAATCACTAAACACAAATAAACACATCCACATTTTAACTAATAAGCAAGATGACATCTTACTGAAAACGTAATACTTCATTTTCAAAATACATTAAAGGTCCATCCATTGTGTTGTTGGGGGTCACATATTCAAAACGTTATAAATGGTGTTTCTTTATCGAGAAGTACCGACTGTTACCGAAAACTACCATTTTGATCTTAGTTTACTTAGTATATTGACGATATGAAGGTAAAAGTAGTGATTTCTGATCGAAAACCGGACAATGAGTCAAACGTAATTTTGGAATCTTATTTATAACAGACAAACTGATATATTTGGGTTGATCATGTTTAATGGGCCATATAACTACTGTGCATGTAAATGGGACGTGTAGTTTCGGTTTCTGCACATGCATAATGATGTTACTCGATTTTATTTGGAAACTAGTAATTATGATATATTTGGCGATTGGGGATGAATATACAAGCTTAGATAATTTATTTGCACTGTAAACAGCACATATATTGAGTTGGAACGTATTAAAGCCAAATAAAATTTTATGAAACTCAATGGATGCACCTTTAAGTGGCTTATGGCAAAATGCCCTCTTTCAGTTATACATTCCTTCTTAAAATCGTCTTTCATATGTGAGTCTCCAACAAATGTAACAACAACTGTATCAAAATCAGTCACTTAATTTGGTATTCCAATCAGTTTAGGAACAAACACAATCATATTCGTTGAGACTCCTTACTATAAATACTCTGCTACCTATACTTACATGTATACTGTTATCAGCATTCAAATGACACATTTATTGTTCATTTGAAAAATATACTTACAAATAAAGATTCAAAATATGGCAAACTTAATATATTTCTCGAATGTAGCTAAGCATATAACATTAATCCCAAAGACACTTCTTTAGTTATATACGAAGTATTAAAAACATAGCATAACCACAAACAACGCAGTGAATCAGTGTTTTACGTTGTAAACGCCAAGAACATTAAACTGTTTGAGAGGCATTCTAGAAGTTGGCGTGATGAAGACAAATATTTATGGATGATCAACTTCTTTATTAACAATAGCGACGTTTCGTTATCAAGCATGCATGTTGCCCCTGGGGTTGATGAACAAAATATTTGATGTGTCATGTTTCCGTGGATGAAGTGTGATTAGCGATTTAAAACAATATGTCCAGATGGTACAGGGAAAGTGATTGATAAACATAGCTATTTCCCTATATGAATGGTCAATTAAATATCGCTCCCCGTGACGTGGATTGTATTTATGAATTATTAGACATATTACATTTTAACAAAAAAAATAAATAAAAAATTCACATAACAGTTACAGATTATGTTCGGTGAATGTGCTTTCTGATGTATTGGGATCGTTTGCTTCAGTCAGTAAGAAACTAAATGGAACAATGGATAAGTTAGTATCATGAATTAATTCACTGTTGCTATAAAGAATAGTTTTAAAATTGGTTTAACATATTTTATTCGTTAAATGGATTGACAAGCAAGCTGATGTCAACGCTTCAATAAAAAATACAATGTGACATAAAAGAAGCAATTATTACGATGATAGTGAGAGAAGGTATGGATATGACGTTTTAATCCTATTTTAATAGCCTAATATTTGCTGCATCGACGCATGGTATTTTGGAAAATACTGATGGCCGTTTTATCAAAGAACATGTATTTCGATTTATTAAGATATCAAAAGCAGACATGATCTATGGTATTACATATTTTAAAACATTCTATAATCGATTGTTTGTTGACTAACATGTTTGGACGATGATTTAGCTATGAAACTATTAAATGTTTTGTATAATGGCTCATGATATAGAATGTACAATGTCAATGTTCGTAAATGTGTCACACTTTATTCACAAAGTTGTACAGGATCAGTTTGAGTCGCTAGTCGACATCACTGAGGTCTTACTTAAACCCACTTACATTGTCTACAATTATAATTCTTCTAGACAAACACATACTTCCTTTTATCGTCACTGAATATCCTTCATTGATCAACTCGCCAGCTACAAAAGATCACTTCACGGGCAGTACAGTTTGAAGCTTTAACCAGCGACTGTTGTACATGTAATTAGACTGCCCCAGTTCAGGGGGCGCGTTATAACGAGGAGACCACAAAACTAAACATCAATTTCCTGCTATTCTAGTCGAGTGACATTGTTGAAATTTACAAATTATGGCAAAGTCAACGTGTAGTTTCGGAATATGAAAGAAATATTTGAATATCACGTAAAAAATAAAAACTCGAAATTTCTAGAAATTTCTAGAAATTTCTAGATACGCACTAGAAAGTTTCTAGAAACGTTCTAGAAACTTTCTAGATACGCACTAGAAAGTTTCTAGATACGCACTAGAAAGTTTCTAGATACGGGGTATGTTTATTTATTGGACACCTGTACATGTACATGTCTCTGCTCGTCCTCGTAATTTTAGAACAGATTTCACAACTAGTAATGGTGTTCGCCAGGGCTGCATACTCCGTCTGCTGCTTTTCATTATATTTATCAATAAAGTTGCAGACGATCTTTATGAGAGTAATACTCACGGATTCTTTATAAATATATACATAACTGTTATCAAGGTATTACTTTCGTTGATGATGTTTAAGATTTCCCAATTGATTTGCATAGAAGACTAAACAGTCTTGATGATTCTTGTAACAAGAGGGATTTGGAAGTAAACCTCTAATAAATCAAGGGTGGTTGTTTGACGACTAGAGGGATGTTAAAAGTTGTTTTAAAAAGACTTACATGTAAAGATCACATCCTATTATACAGGAATTGTATAGTCATCTCGTTTAGTATGGTCTAAAACCTGTGAAACTCTGTCTGACCAACCAAAACATGCATATATCCACCTGTTCTCTAAGTACTAACGCTTCTCTTTATCTATTTCCCAAAGTGTTTTGTCAGTAGAATACTGCAAATCTTAACGTATGGAAGTGCAATTGGGGATTGTCCTTACATAACATGTTAAGAAAAGGTCAATAGTGAGTATATTTAAAGGTTTCTGTCGATCAGTAAAACAACTGAGAAGTGTATGTACATTAGTCTTCTAAGTTCAAAGTTCAAATATTGATGCATAATTATTCGTATGGGCCGGATAAGATACCCAAATACCAGTTATACATGTATATTTAAACCCTATAATGATAACGGTGTCATAAACCGGGTTTCACAGGTTATAATGATTTAATTTACCTATAATACCTTATTTACCTATTCTCTTATGTTTGGTTAGCCCAAGAGTGTGGCGATAGATGTATGAATCACTTCATGGTAGCGTTTAAACAACGTTGTACTGATGTTGATGTATAACAATGGAATAGTAAATCAAGCAGTTCATATTTTCTTGTGCAATACAGTACATTTAAGTCCCTGCTAGAACATGTTAATCACATAAGTTGAACACATATAACACCGGTTTTCTCGGACAGTTGTTTCATATAATGAATTATTTTGCAACAAATGTAATTTAGATTTGTTTGAAGATGAATACCACATTTTGTTTAAAGGTCAGTGGTGTAGTGGTTAGCGTGCTAGTCTCTCACGCCAAAGGCCCAGGTTTGAATCCCGGTGGAGACACCAAAGATTTGTGACCTTGGTCTCATGCTGTGTTGTGTCCACGGGCAAGGCACTTCGTCCACATTGCACTCACCCAGCTGTTTAAATGGGTACCTTGACACAGGGAACTAGGGACTTATATATTTCGATATTTCTCATGACGGTACAAAATATTAATGTCATCTAAGCATATTCTCAAAGATAAACCTACGTTAATTGCATTATGATATACTACTATAATTGCTCTACAAACCATGTCACGTATTAAGTGCTGTACTCTTGGTCACATGGCCTTCAATTCTGAATACAGTGAATCTGAATACAATTATCTCACCTTTACACGCTTTCCGAACCTTGAACGAATTTGGACTTCCTTTACGAATATGGTGGTAGGGAAATCATACTTTTACGTTTTACGTTTTACGTTTTACGTTTTACGTTAACGTTTGCGTTTACGCTTGGACTTTACTTCATCTTTAAATTTCACCATTTGCAATCCATGTTTAGCTGCTTTATGAATATTACAACTAAAAAGTGAACATACACCCGGTTCCCCGTGGGACAATAAAGACATTGTCTTCTTATAAAATTGCAATGATACGATCAATTGATATTAACATTTTCGTTTCCCTCTTTATTGAACATATACAAAATATAAATCCGTATTCAAATCGAACGTTTTAAAAGTATATTGCACAACAAAATACAAAGTCAACAATAAGGGGCAGGATAACCCAAGAATAAGTTCATTAGAACAAGATATTGTCTCTACGTACATATAATAAAAACGTTCGTGAACTTAAATCAAGGTACAGTCCCCCTAAAGGCCCGTTCTCACTGTACAATTTATAGTTACGATCTGTAGTAACCAACTTTTTGCATTGTGAGAACACCCAAGTCGTAACGATTCACCGTATGATGTACATACAAATTGGGTTTATAGGCTACTACAAGTTGATGCTACAAGTTGAAACTGCAAATCGGACTGTGTAACAGTCCTTATTACATATTCGTCTATCATGTGAACATAATATACAAAACGTTCACAGCGTATAAATAGTGATAGTCAATAAATCATGATTTTGAATTTACACATGACATATAATTAAGAAGTGGCATTCTATCGTAAATGGTATACGATTTGGTATTAAGTATACTTGCGAACCTCCGTCAACCAGGGCATACCCTAAAGATAACAACCTTAAGCTTGGGATATTTCATAAGAGAAAATTCGTAATCACTTTATCTGCCATTGAGTCTGTTTTTTGAAAGATCAACCAATGAATGGGCTTGGGAAGAAATGTTTAAGCTAGAAGAGATTTAAGTTGAAATCCTTCCATTCGTTTTGCATATCCATCTCCAAATGACAAATATATGACAATTTGAGCTACATGTGCATAACATGAAATAATATGTTCCATTTAAATGTATACTACTTGTACAATATTATGACACTATTTAATATTTAATATTTAAACACTACCAACCCAAACATTGTTCCTGCTACAAGTTCAAAACTACGTTTGGGTAAATCGTACACACTAGCCGGGGCACATTCTCCTCTTTCTATTTTTCAAATTAACGATTTTACGTCTCTATATTGTGACTTCACTGAACCGATTATCATTTTATTGGTAATACAATTTTTATTAAATTAATGTTCAGCATGGTAATTGTCATGGGTGCGTTTGACATATATGACATATAATCTCACCCTGGTGTCTAGATGTCCGAGGCTTGTCGAGTTTTATATATATATATATATATATATATATATTTATACAATTATTTTGAAATATTTGATATCAGAAGACACGAGGGTGAGATCATTCACAATCCAAAATCATTCTTCATGAGGGTTCATTGAAAACTTTATCTCTTAGCAAAGCAGTGCCATATGACTTTCAATTCGGTGATGTCATACCAGTGTGAAGTCATCATGATTATGGTATAGTCATTACTTGATCATGTAAAGCATTGTAGCAGGACAGTGGCACGGTATTAGAGCATTGTGCAACATCTGCTGTTTAGAAATGTCCTACAGATATGATTTGCTCAAGCCATATCTCATGTTGAACACAACCTTTGATGATAAATAGAGAAATTGTCAGAAATAATGTTGGACACATCTCGTTCTATTTGATGGGAGTACACCTGACCCTAACGTGAGTTTTCACGTTAGAGATTCTTCGTTCTTCAAGAGCTTTAAATGACACTCTGAAGCTGAAATATGAATACAATACAGTTAATAATACACTACACGATTACCGTGAAAAACTGTGTTAACTTCATACCTTTTGCCAACAGTTAAGAGGCATTAAGGTAATTGCTGAGTTTAAAATTTGCTTCTTATTTATTGCTTGAGGAAAACAATGTTCTGAATGTATAAACTGAGATCACGTAATTTATAAGAAAACCCTGGATCCATTTCCAAAAAACCTTAAATACTTGATGTTATTGACATATGAAATTGCTCAAATTTGTAAAATAGGTTTAATATGATTACCTTTCACCGTTCCTCTGTAGAAGACATGACCCGCGGGGGTTCCTCACATAAGCTTTGTTCAGCTTCATTGCCTCCTCCTCCGAGTAGTTTTCCCAGCCTTTCTCCCCATCTTCTCTCTGCCACGTGTAACTCGCCTCCTCTGATTTAGTCGCAACTTCTGAGGCTGCACCTACAACCATAATAGTAAACTATTACATTCATTGTTATAGTAAGTATAATGTTTAAAATAGTAGGTAAATATAGATATATATTATTCAGAGTGGTACACAAAATAACCTTTATTGAACTAACAACGCTAGAACTTGCGCTTCACTGTGGCTGATGCCTACAAAATGCACAAACGTATTTATGATGTGCCCTGTCCTGCGGACAATAGAAATTTATTATTATTTTCAATTTAAAAATGATAAATGGAAATGAGAGGTTGTAATATTACCATTAATAAGATATCGTTATCAAGTTTACAAGAATATTTAAACTGTGATGTATGTATGTCTCTCCATTATAGTTTTATTGCTTTTCATATTCATATCTTTCCTCAAAGTAAAATACTCATTTGCGATTGGCTGACGGTCGATACATTTTTCCTTTTCAACCTCCTAAGTCTCATGGTGTACACATTTGATTTATCTTTCCTGACAGTGAAATATTCGTTCTTGATTGCCTGACGATCGATACATTTTTCCTTAAATACCCTTCAGTCCCACTGTGTAAAAATTTCACGTACCCCGGAACCACAGTAACAGCTCTTAGCCAAGAGAAGGTGTCGCATAACGGTCAGATGAAGTTATATAATCACGCACGCGGTGTACGGAGTTTTAAACTCTTTAATCAGCTGTGTACGGTTCTATAAATTACAAACCTATTTCCGCCTTTTATTTGTTTTGACACAAATTTAAGTTTGCATTGCATGCATATTCCATTAAACCAACATTGACATTTAAGGCAATTAAAAGCTTTTAGTAATACGTAATACAGTAATGACGCTATTTTGTTTACGTTTAGGGTCAAGGTCGTTCAAACGATATCCGATTTTCCGTCATCGGCAGTCAAAGTAAAGTTAAGATAAATACGGTGTATGCTTCTTTCTCGGGTACATGTAACACGGCCTGATGTACCATCTTTGTACCAGCGTCATCCCTCGCTTGAAGACTCGGGAGACGCACATTTATTTCACATTGCATTGCTTGCTCTCACAATTAAACTAAGGTAAACTCGTTTTATAGTATTTGGAACCTTATAATCATACATTACACGACTTTTGACAGATGACGCCATTTTGACCAAGGTCGTTAAAACGATATCCGCTTATCTGTAATCGGCGGCCAAAATGAAATTAATTCAAAAGTAACTACTTGTTATTGCCATATGAGTTGCATACTTCTCCGCCTGGTTACACGACTTGGGTGACACTGGTACAAAGATGGTACATCATACGGTATTACCTTGAGACAAGCATACAACTTAGTCGGATTCGTCCTTAAAAAGGCAAACCCGGAAGGATCCGAAAGGCGGATTCCACCCCTTTTCGTTCTGTGATTATATTATATATCATCCTTCATATTTTACAAGTTTACAGTCTCCTAAGCTCTGAATATTTACATATATGATAATTGGAGGTTTTACAGGAAGTACACTTTACCTGAATTACCTTCTGTATGTCCTGTTGTCGTGTATCGTGTTGTTTCCAGTATTGCAACCAAAGGGTCTCTGTATATAGAAATAATCTGATGTTAGATGTTAAATGGGAAAGGTTAGTAAATGGTCCCGTACTTAGTAAACTAGCTGTCTGTAGAACGTTTTGGATTGTTTCCTATCATTTCATAACGTTAACATCTTCGAGTCAAGAACGTTGACTTACATCCTACTATAATATTAACCAAATTTAGTTTACCTGTTAAATATTATAAATTTAACAAATTTAATCAAGTTAAGTTCACTCAGATAACATCAGCGAATGATATACAATTATTTCCTATAAATATTAAAGTTTATTATGCTAGAGTTACTGCTTCCCAGCTCAGTCCAAATGAGGACTTTACTTGATTTGCTGTTGAACTTGTCAACCATTGTTTTATGGTATAAGGATTTTATATAAAGATCGAGATGAGCACAGGGGCTGATATCGTTGATAATACTGGTATTGCTGATTATAATACGGCCTTGGTCAAAGTCAAAGTCAAAACAATGACAGTCGACGGGTATTTTTTAAGGTAATGATTTGGAGTATATAATTGTTTTCTTAAGTCAGCATAATGTGGCATCGAAAGCAAAGTGAATGTCATCTTCTATGACAGAATAACATAACTGATATACTCTCAGATTTCTTCTATGGAAAATCGTCTGCCTTTGTTTACTAAAAACTATAAAAAAAATCCAATCGACAGTTTACAAATGTGCGTATTATATTTCTTGACGTTAATAGATATAATTCTGATTGAATTAAGATATTGTATGATCTATACAATTGGTATTTTGTACTTCTGTCTAGAGTGGTCAAAACGTCGTCCTCTGACAGCTATCTACATTGCATTATCAGCAATACCAGCCCCTGTGGAAATGAGTGAATAAAGAAGTTAAACTGTATGTAACAGCATGACCATTACAACTTCGAGAATACCAATAAAACAGTTCAAAGATTCCACAGTTAGGCACCTGTGATAAATTATACTTTTTTCAATGTTCTTACCTCAAAGTGACTTCATATATTCCATTTGAGCCACATCTGTAGTCAAATATATTTCCATTGCTCCATCGAACCTATGCAAACACAACGATGGTAAAAACATAGATTTAAGTTTGCCATTGAAGTGACCTGCTAAAATTACAATTATATTGTTCCTTCAACAGGGGCTTGTATTGCTGAAATCAAACACTTCCTATGTCCAATATTTCGATACGATACTACCTATACCAATAAATAAAGAAAGGGATCCAACGCGAATGTTACCCCCTGCCCAAAACACTCAATATTTCAGAATACTACCATACATTTTTAATGTTTATTTATGTCAATCACCTGAGAGCTGTTAATTCACATTTCTGTTATGATTATTTTGGTCTATTCATATTATATGTCAAAATAGATAATCTAAAAGAAACTGATTTAGTGTACGTTTGTTCTTCAAGTAAATTATACAAGAACAATTAATACGGCCTTCATTTCGCCCGCTTCATGAATCCTACAGGTTTGATCATTCATAGCTTCGATTTTCTCTTTATACATGTATATGGCTATACAGAACATTCTATGGTTTGTCTATACCTCCATTCAGCCAGTGTTGGACAATACGTTTGAGAGGGGTGAATAATTTATTTTACCGGTCTTTCAACTCACTACAAATACAGCAAAGTAGCTGCAAAGCAAACTTTTCGACAACGATACCCGAAACAGTCACCCAGTCTGTTCAACATCTATGAATAAATTCAGTCTTTTTCAGAAATTTAAGCGATATGCTCTCTGCTGATTGGATTAAAAATGGTCATGTGACCGGTAAACAGTCTCATAAACACAAGATTGACAGCTGAAAAGGATAATCTGTCGTTTACAAAATATAACCTGCGGTACTACTTTATCACTGTATCATTGCGCAATTATGACACTGCTATCACATGCTCTTTTCTTGATTAAACCTTTTGAAAACATTACAACGTGAATTCTAATTGTAGTTTGATTGAAAGGTTGATTTAATCAGCACGTTACAACCAAAAAGGAAATACTTTAATCATATTTCCTGTGAACTACGTTTTGCGCGTGGTGACACTTAAGTGATGCGGTATTACTGTGGGCGGAGCTTAGCTCCTGACCTAAGACAATACTCAGCATTTGTACATTGTACTGTACATTTTTGGCAGAGATGTTTTCTATTCAAAAGATTATTTACTGATGAGAAATCTCTTAAATTGCACATTATGAAATCTATTTCTTAATTACCTCCCTTTGGTGAACTCTGCGACAAGTGTCCCCATTGCTTTGCTAAGGGATTTTCCACTTTGTTAATCCACTAGCTCGAGCGTAAAAACGGTACGGTTTGTAAAAGAAACTTGCGAAAAGTATGGTTTCAAGACATATAATAAGTCTTAATGACTTGGCATGACAGATATCATAAGTATAAGATAAATCAGTATCAATATAACATTCTTTCATTATATATTATAATTTTTGATATTTTATTGATATAAATACCAGCATTCGCCCATGAACATTCGTACGAATAAGAACTCCAAAGTGTCCTTTTCCACCATCTTGATTTCCATACATTTCCCGCCATTGAGGTCCTGAAATTTCAATTGAAAACATAACAATAGATCCATTTTCTCTGTAGTTCATCTGGTTTAAAGAACAAAATGACACAAGCAGTATTAACCAGAGGGTTAACAATGTTTTAAACTACAATCCACATCGGCCAAGGCTTCTACACACACACATATCTACCTCTGGAAAAGGTAACACAAATAGGTTTTAAGGATGTCGAGTCACCAACTCTATCATTAATAATTCCCAATTGCCACTCAGTTTTAGCTATCTAATGCAGGCAGTTTTGTAGAAGAAGACACATAAGGAAAGGCTCAAGTAACCCTTATGTGGGTCCCCAGATTTTAAATTTATAATCTCCATTGGGCAGAGAGTATGTATTTTATTCCTTGCTAAAATGCATATCTTTAAAAGTTCATTAGTAATAATTACTAAAAATAAATGTTACTTATTGTTAATTTATTGCGATAAAAGTAAAGTTATCACATTTGTATTCATAGAATATGATGACATATTTCATAATATTAAAAATTTCCAAGTAGGCATATTCACAATTAGTGTCAAGGGTTAAATTAGGTATTTAAAAATTCATTACCTTGCTTAGATTTATCAAAACAGTGGATTCTTAAACAAAAGTTTGCCTTGCTTACTTGGAAATCCAAAGTAAAATAGATTTTATTTTTTTATCACACGGCTAGTCAATATTCATCTTATATAAATTGGAAAATATGTTTGATATTTTGATTAATTATAAATGTCAATAGATCCCAAAAAAAATTAAGAATGGATTTCAAAATTTATCAAGTTTGTAAGTTTATACATCCATGAACTTAATCAATTTTGAAGTCAATTCTTATTAATAGAAATACTCATATTCAAAATTCAAAATAAACTTTCAACCAATCATGCTTGGCCTCTTCATATTTTAGAAAAATTATATGACCAATGCACACAGCTTTAGCAAATTTCTAACCACGTGACGATATGAGTTTCCGAAATAATTGCCTCCTTCTACTGCGAAAAGAGATTTTGTATAAACATCTCAAATTTACATGACCTTTGTGTTCCATTTAATCTGAATTTTAATACTATTTTCTAGCCTTAACAAGATGTCTCCAACCATGCCTTTTTAAAGGCTTGTCTTGTATGAACTACATGGATCGGAGACCAACCTCTCTCCACCTGGCAGCCAATGGTCGGATATCGAGCCTCGGGTTGCCTCGGCTGATCACTGACAGTCACTACGTCATACTTCCCATTGTGTCCATACCTGTAGACGTTGGTGTGACCATTGTCCCAGAGAACATACACCAGCTCTATGGAACAAGAGAAAAGTAGAACCATGACCTATGTACCTCATTAGGCTTTAAATAATATATATATATATATATATATATATATATATATATATATATATATATATATATATATATATATATATATATATATATATATATATATAAAAATAAGATGAGTTGATTCTCACGTGAATTAAGGTTATATATAGAAAATAGTGAACATCAGATGGTTTTGACTGGATCAATCGTCTTTAATACACCCAATTGAAGACCTCGAGGCAATTCACGAACATGATTGAAAGACAATGACTGATTTTGATGTCAATACACTGACGTATTAAGGAGAGATGGGACGATGAAACAAAATATTTTAGAATTCGTATATTTTTTCAAAATAGCAGGTTTATTGTGTCTTTTATCCAAAAATGTAAGAACATTTGGGGGTCACCGAACGATTTAAAGAGTTATCGGTATTAATAATAATACTCCCGTCGGCAAATTACGCCATTTTTGACTGATTTGATGTATTTAGATGAAGCGCTCACTTTCAACGAATAAGCTCATAATCCTTTCAAATACATTTCAGTTACATACGGGGATGCATAGCAAGTCTATATTTTGAAAATTAATGACACTGAAAAGAGAAACAAAATTAAATCAAGCACTTTTTAATTAAAAACGGCATTTTTCTCATCGTTTTTCGCATATTGAACAGGATTTCTCACTGACACACATGTTTTAGATATTGCTAAAAATGCAATATAATGTGCACACATGAATAAACTAACGAATTCAGAAATAAAAATAGGGGGTCACCGGAGGTTTTTCATCACTTTAAAGTCATTTTTTAAATTTACCTTCATAAACGTAAAAACCGAACGTCACGGCAATTTTGATGGTTTCAAGTGTAACTTAGAGGGCCTACCGTGTAATCATTATTGAACATACTATCAATCTAGGAGTGCATGATGGAAGAATAACTATCAGTTGATTATACCAGGCGATTTAAATTCGTCAGTAACTAAAGATAGGTATGTAATTCGAATAACACACAGAGTAACATATTTACCGCGAATATAGGTGACGATAACGTTATGCGGCATGTCGTAAAATGACCGTTAAAAAGACGTTACGGAAAATTTAAGCACTTTCCGTTAGTGTATGGATAAGCCTATGCCCCAAACAACGTAATCCATATACTTTAAGACTTATTTACTACAAAAAAGTGTTGTCGCAAATTGTTACCGTAAGCGAGTTCGATTTCTGGGTCCCATCTCTCCTTAAGATGTTGAGCATTACAACATGCTATTGTTTTTGTTCATACATAAATATGCAATCTTCCGAATGTTAACCATACTTGAAAAGACCGATATACTGGTCGAAATGAGCTCATCGTATTGTATTAAAGAAGATTGATCCAGTCAAAACCATCTGATGTTTACTATTTTCTATATTTACCATTTAATTTACCGATTAATATATATATATATATATATATATATATATATATATATATATATATATATATATATATATATATATATATATATATATATTACGTTGAAAATGTACAATTTATAATCTACATAGGTATTTGTAGAGGGGAATGCCATTTTGGTTCCTTTTAGGAGTAAGTACATAAGATTTCAAACTTTTTGTACTGGATACGATTTTTTTAAGAAAGGTTTTCAAGTTTGTGATCCCTATGACCCATATTTTGTGGTCACAGGGTCACCAAATCTACAATTTTAGATCTCACTTGGCAATGGAGTCAGCAAACAACATTTCAGCTTTCTAGAGCCTTTCGTATTTGGGAAGAAGATGAAAATAGTTGTTTTAGGTCGTGAGCCCTGTGACCAATATTTGAGGTCACGAGTCAATCTATCTACAACTTTTTTTTAACCCCATTGACCAATGAGTCTGTACATAATATTTCTCACTTGAGTCACTGTTTCTGGTGAAGAGGTCGAAAAAGCGAAAAGTTTCTTGATGGTTGGACGGACAGCCTTTTAGGCCTGATGAGATAAAAAGTGAATATGGCTTGTACATGCCCGTCACCGCTATCTGTCGATTAATATTGTAGCTCTTAATGCACTAATTTCAAATACAGAGTTAAAAGTTAGTCAAAAGAAATATTTTGGAACTGGCCTTCAAATTACAAACTTTCACACACCTACATGTATGTGTTATAGTTTGAGAGAAAACACTCATTTGAAAATGTACAAAGAAAAAAATCAGATTCAAACACCATCAGTCCCTGAACAAATATTATTTGGCATCAAAGGTATCCCCAATACTTGCACAATAAACGTCAATCACCTAGATGTTCTAATTTCCCAGAAAAAAGGAACATCACAGAGGTTATCCGTACCTTTTTATTATTCGAGATTCAAGGGCCTTGACTTCGACAATTAGAAATACTTGCCATTTAGATAGTGAGGAAATATAACATGGTTATATTTGGGATAACACTACCTTCAATAGTACAAATTCTTGTACTTTTTCTGGATTCGAGCCCACGCCCTCAGACTAAGGCAACTATCGCCAGCATTGACTGTACCAACAGCTTACCACACGACCGAAATGTCGAGGCGAAACGGTCACAATATAATTGTGAACAGCGTACGGTTATTTGTGTGGTTGATGATCGTTCCTGATCCTTCAGTGTCTTGATTGGTCCATTTCCAGTCTTGACCTCTGACAACCCTAGAACCAAGAGGAGGTAACTCTCGTTCTTCGTGAAGATTCCAAAAGGTGCCAATGGTCCCCGGTGTCATCACTGCCACCTCTACGTGTTCCCTGAAGATTCTAAATAATTCGAGCTGGAGAAAATGGAAAAAATGTCAGTTGGTTATCGATGTCAAGTATTTTGGAACACTTACAACCACTGATTTTGTAGCTAAACGTCTGTGAATGTTTTATTATCTAAGTAGGACGACGTTCATAAAGTAATATTAATCGTCCCCAAGCATGCAATTACAATCCGCTGGTCGAGGTAAATATTCAGAAGATTTCAGCATTCAGCATGATTTTATTCTATAGATAAGTAGGAAAAAAGTTTTTAGGGAGTGATCGCTATGACTCAATGCCACTCACTCTCAAAGATTTGTTATCAAAACTCATATCTGCAAAACAAACTTAAATCAGCAAATCCTTCCAAACATACATTTACCCGTCCAGCTGACCAACCGACCTTATGACCTTTATTAACTTATGACTTCAAAGTAACTTCAAACACATTTCAAAATGACGAACGGTATTGTTTAATATCAACTGCAACCATTCGACACAGTTAAATAGTAATGTCCACAGACTATATTGACATATTATAAAAAAAAGTGTACATAATGAAGATTCGAATTTACCAAATAATCAATAGAAGCTTTACGCTTTACATTAAGACAATTTTAAGCGGTTGATGTAATTATATATTGTATTAGAAGGGTTCGTGATGTTGTTAACTATGTATATGTACAGCGTTGTATAAGTTTGAGCAACACTCTATAGCTCAAAGTGAAGGAAAAAGCACACAGGAAATAAGCACGACTTATACATATATATACAATGCATACACGAAATACAGATGTACATATACTTACAGCTTCTGATGGTATGAGATCTGGTGCAAATTTTCTGATGAATTCATAACTATTTGAGTCATTCACCGTATTTTGTACTCCTTTCTTGCGCATGGATAGTAATGCATCTGATGTTATTTTCTGGAACAGTACTGGTCAAAGTTATTCAAACTCATATGATTCAATTCACTCAAATTTCAATGTAATCCTATATTATCTTTATGTACTACCGTGAGCTTCTAAAACTAGGTTAGAGATATTCTCATGATTAACTATGTAGTTACTTTAGTTTTACAAATCAATTAAATTTGCAGATTATTCATTTCTCGATACAGAGACTCTGGTAGTTAATATGACATCATTGCCTGTTTCAGACAGGAAATCTACCCCTTCGTCTTTACTTTAATTCATCAAAAGTTCACTACTTGGTTTATATGCATTACCAAATTTTATTGAAATATCTTAAACCAAATTTACGATTATGGTCCGAACATGTCTGACATCTTATCTTAATCAAAACACTGGAAGGGAACTTCGTTACAGTGAGGGTGGAGTATTTGTGATTTTTGCGATATGTCTTTGTTATTTGTCAAAGAGTCTTTGCATTATTGTACATGGTTTTTGCAATGTGACATGATGAAATGAAAATAATAGATTTAGTTTCAGGTATTTTACATTATAACTTCCCACATCAAGACATAATGTTATCTTAAATCATTTGTGTTTTCTTAGACAAACAAATCTAATGCGTAGCTTTAATTAAATCCCAAACTGTAATTAAAGTCATTTTTGTTAGAAATATGAGAAAATCAGTAATAAAACATACAACAATAGAAAAATATAAAGTGAATGTCCTGCAAGATTATCAGTAAAATTCCAGCACAAGGATGTATGCTAAATTAAACAAACATATTTCATAAATGTCACAGAGTCTTTATCACTGGTAACGGAGAATGTGTGATGGCGATAAGATATAACGGAATATTCTTATATTATTTTCTTTTCAAATAGGAAAAATCAACATTATCAACATTTAGTTGGCGAATACCTCATGTAATATCCATTCACCATCTGAACAATTGAATTTACATTACAAAAAGCCTTACTGACAAAGCCCAACAAATTGATAAATTAACAAGAACATGAACTCACAAATAATTATTTCCAAAAATAGTTGACACTATCATAATGCCAATGTTATTGATACCTATGATGTGATAGAAGTATAGGATACATTTGTTTATGGTTACCCTTAATGTCATCTACACAAAGGGGCCAGAAGATATGATAGCAAATATTAAACCGTCAAACTTCAACCACACATGAGGTGCTGAAACTGCTATTTTAAAGGGTTTTCTTTTTTTATAATGTTTGGTATTTACGTTTAAATTTTATGAAACATGGAAACCATGTTAGTACAAGCTATTGACGTCATAACGTGCCTTCTTGGACCTTTGAAATCGATGACGCATCATCGCTGTATGATGTCATAAAACAAGCCAGAAAGCCGTATTCCATGAAATCTTCTTTCTCACCTGATTAAGGAGATTTTAAAACGACGAATCCTATTCCTTTTTACAAATTAAGGTTAGTATGCTTAAAAGGAGCAGTAGCACGTTTTTTGCAAAATTAATTTTTTCAAATTTCCCATTTATAATGATATTTTTTGTCATTTAAATTAACTTTAAAGGGTAAAACATCTTATTACACAAACCAATTATCTGTAGTGGTAAAAACTATTTGGCGTATAAAGCAAAAATTGCATGGCGGCCATTTTATTGTGAACACAATTTATTATTTTGTATTACAAAAACGATTCCCATGGCTTTACCGAAACATGTACACTCATTTTAAACTTTATTTTCCGAAGAGAGAAGGATCATTTACTGTTGGTGAAATTATTTTTCAAATACATTTCATCAACTTATTAGAGCGAAAAAAGTGCTACTGCCCCTTTAAGAGATATGATGTACATCTTGAAATAAACTATCTTGTATTTTTGATTATATATAGTTCCTTTGTCCCTGGGTGTAGATCTTTCAGTCCCTTAATTGTAGTTTTGTTCCATGTTTATAAACCGCGTCTTGACAAACACAAGTAATTCAGATGATTGTTTTAATTATCTATAGAAAGATGATCGTTTTACAGCGGTGTGTATTATTTTTTTGTTCTATGGTCAAAAAAATTATTTTGCTCTGTGATGTTAGATCTAATGAAAGTTCAAAATAAATTAATATTCCCTGTTTTTAAAAAATAAAAAATAAACTTTCCTTTTGTGACATATTTTGATAAGTGTGGAAATATATGGTATTTTATAATGAGTGATGAATCAATATTTTTGGATTTGTTTTACAATGTAATTAATGTGCGAATATATACGTAATGTCTTGAGAATATAATTATTTCTGTTTTATGTTATATCATCTCTTTTAATAAGCACAGACTGACTAATAATCGGATACATTTTACTTTAATGAGGACCTTATATTGAGGAAATGCGTTCAATCGTGGTGTCATAAGGGGGTGCCAATTGTTGAACAAATACTGAGGTGAATCGCTATTGAATGACTTAATTAGATTCGAAAGATACATCTTTCTACAAAATAATACCAAATTAAGCATTTTCCTGAAATGTTGTTTGTATTGTATCTCTTCAAGCCTAGAATACATGGATTACAGGAACTGTTGCCTTATGTAACACATTATTTGCATTAATAAAACAAGCTGGAGGATTGGACGGCATTTCAATCACTTGCCGTGAACATAACATTGTTACTCAGTCATTTTCGAAAGTAGTAACATTTCATCAGAACAGTAACATCCATGCCATAAGATGTTCAAATGAAGAAAACATTTCCGATGATCTTCTTCTTCAAGAAACAGGTTCAGAGGGAAATCTTTGTCCAATTTGTAGATTATTTTGGAAGAATCAAGCCAATTTACATCCATTTTGTGATTTGAAATAAATTGTGACAATGAAGAAATTCTCCGTTACATCAATTTTTAAATCACACATTTTCTGTGACACATTAGAAAATTTCAAGGTAACTGATATCTATATGCACCGATTACTTACAATATACCTATTATTTATGAAAAATATTAACTTTGTGGCAATTACTGGCTTGACGGCATTATCATTGGTTATGTGGTCATCATACATTAAGTTGTCACTAATGGATATATGTGTTAACTAACTGTTACTTCAATTCCTCTGACAACATTGAGTTTGTATGTCTGCAACCCATTTATCGCTCCTTACTCTTGACCTACCGAGGCTCAAATCACAATGACTCTGTTACATATCAAAAGGACTCTGTCGCAATAATCACAAGTACTCCACCCTCACTGTAACCAAGTTCGCTACCAGTGGTAAACATAATTTAATAAACTATCTGCCTAACGAACCATGACTCATTCTTGAGTTATACCTACATGAAACCTTTGGAACTTTGCCAGCTGTGGAAAGGCATCTGCTAATACGATTGTCCCGCTGCAGTACGACGCAATGCATTCCAAACAGATCTGGAAATTAGAGTGTATTCAATGTCACACAGTTCTTAAATGCATTTCAAAATTCAAACAATTTTCATAGCTTTAAAGTAAATCAAACATTCTTCTTACCATATTTGGACCGAATCCTACAGGAACAACGACGACTGGATATGGTATTCCACTAAATACCTGTCTGTCCTGAAGTTCTTGGAGACCATTGCATATATTGTTCCTGTCCTGAAATAGTTTTTTTATAACTTTGATGCATATATAAATTATATCACTGTTTCGTTATACACAATATATATAATACAGTATTTGATATATTGATATCTTTGTATTGAGAAGTTAAGTCGTTAATAAGTTAATGTCAATCGGAAGGACTATTATCGTAAATCAAGAGTGCTCTGACAGCACAAGGATACCCGGGGTCTGTCTTATTGTTGCACAAACTATTTCCAAAATAAGCAGTTTATTGTAAGGGTAATTTACGAAAGATTATCTCTTATCATGTAGATCTGTATTTAACATGAGACAGTTTTTAATCAGCTTGAAACATTTAACATCATCTGAATGATCTAGTGAAAATGAATAAGCATATCAAATATCAAATGCCCATCATCGATCAATGAGAAGTCTGGCGATGGTTAAGGTTAAGAAAATGCATTCTATATCAAGGTCAAGGTCACAGTGTCAAAGGTTATGACCTCAGTATGTGACATTGAAAACATAACATCTTCAATTGCTCACGAATTTAAGTTGTGGTGAAGGTTAAAGTTCCACAGATTATGTTTTTTATCGACTTCAAGGTTAGAAGGTTAAAAAATATGGTCAATTTTCAATGTCAAGGGAAACATATATATCAAATTTTACAGAAATATAAAACTTTTAAGATTAACTGAAAGTATAACTAAAGCCGGGCCCTCAAAGTCAAGGGCTATAACTCTGAAAATACATGTATTAATCCAAATGGTCACACAAAATTCAAATGTATTTAACCGACGTATATCCAATCTTTGTGTAACTTTCAGAAATATTTATTCAAAACTATGGTAGCAGTTTATTTCCGAACACAGGCACTGTCAGTCCCAAGTCAAGGGCCATAACTCTGAAATTATTAATCTGATTGGTCACATGCGTATCACCAATGTACATGTTTATATCCAAAGCATGTGTAACGCTTCAGAAACTAATCCAAAACTGTGGGAGCAATTGCTGTTAGAACACAGGTACCGTTTCGGTGCGGTGCTCAAGACAATAAATGACAAAATCTGTAAGCACATGCACCTTTCTGTCGTAAATGAATGTCTTAACGACGAATTCGACAAAGGGTATCAACCTGTTTGTATTCATTGTATAGCCTAGGTAACTTTGCAGAAATAAGGAGCTCCAACAAATAGTTTATCAGAATAAAACATTAGCATTTCAGTGAATCAAACACAATTACATAACACTCAATATTGATTCTACGGAGCTTTTAAAGAAAGATTGTACCCTCATTTGCATAATTGTCAATTTGTTTTTGACTGTGCATTGAAATGTGACTAGATATTAAAATATCATGACGAATTGTTTTGATAATAACATATAAGACCAAATTTCTGTTTTTCTGTTGTTGATGTGTTTATCCATATAATATGTGTTTCAAGAGGAAAGGGAAAGAAAGTTTTGTGTAATTTTCGGTTTACGGTTCCACTGATGTATATGGAATCACACGCTGTTTCTGGTAGCTCTGTAGTTGGGTAACCATCACACATGAAAATCAGCCGTGGTGGCAACTTCAACTTCCAACCAATGTCATACACACCACCTATGAAATACACATTTGAATAATCAACATTGGAATCAGTTCAAATAATCAATCAATCAAGTCATTAGGCCTACGTACAGTTCAAAATAAACAAACATGTGATTACATGGTAGTGGCAAATTGACAGTCATGTGTAGTTAGTTAACAGTAAAAAATTTTTTAAAGTAATTAGAAAAGCTTGTTTTTGAAGAATTGGTACAGTATGAAGTGTTGCTGATCAGTATGATAAGATAATGCTTTGAAATATTTACAGCGCAAATAATGATAAACTTTACATTAAAAGAGAAAATGAAATTCATTTTCTACAAAGTTATCATTACAAATATAACAAAGTCCTTGGTGCCTTGGAAGTCCATTAACATTATTGTTCACTGGAAGTGTATCAATTCATATCATTGGCATTCTACCACTTGCATCTTTAGATTTCACAAAAGATAAAAAAAGGTTTCATACAAAATACTGTTTTGTTACGTGAATAAAGATACAGCGATGTACGTTTGTGCATTTCAGAAATATAAATTGCCTGTGAAAGTCACTTATTCTTACATGTAATTCTTCCAGAAACCGCTCTTCATTATCAACATCTTGAATTTCCCATACTAAACCAAAACCATACTGTTATATTTATTTATTTTATATTTCGAACAAAATATGTGTCTCCCCAAATTTTCCTATTAAATTGGTCAAAGTTGTGTCACATGATATAACACTGATAACTATCGATAGGAAAATGTAAAAGTTTGAAAAAGTAGTTTATAACACGAAATAAGGTATCAATAGAAATACAGTTTCTACAACATTCAGCGAATACAGCAGCGATAGAGCATTATAACTTACATCAAACACATACTCGTACCTACACCTGGCAAAATCAAATATGAAACCGATCAACAACATACCATTGCTGAAAAACCCATGTCTCCGAAGCATACATGATAAGGCGTTATCTGACTATCAAAGATCTAAATCAAAATAGCTGGGAAAACATGTTTTAATCTGATACCAAAACTCTTAACTGAGGACAAAGCATTATTCGCTGTATTTACAAGATTTTGGACGGATTTAGACCATGGAAGTTTATTTGAAAACAATAAACCCTAAAAGTTATAGTATAAAGAAATGTATAACTTAAGTATCTTGATTCATACCGTCTCAATTTTGCACCATTTCGAAAGACTAAAACTTCTGTTTTCTGAAAATTAACAGACAAACCCCATTTCTTACAAAAGTTATATAATACTTTGACCTTTCTCTGAAGACTTATCTAAGATAGAATCTCCAAACAAACATAAATCATCTGCATACAGTTGCAAATACAATCCATAAAATCTCGATTAATAAATACGCCCCTATTTCCAATAGCAGATAAAGTATATCAGTTTCCAATTAATTAACAAACATAGCACATACTAAAGGACTTAAAATTCACCCTTGCCGAACTACACTCAGAGAATCAAAATATTCCGAAACCTTTAAATTATTCAATTTAACTCTAGCCTTTGTCTTTGAGTACAAACATGTATCTCTAAAAATATTAAACATAGAGCCATTCATAGTATTAGAACAGAACAAACCATAATAGATCTCTATTTACTGAATCAAAAGCTTTACGAAAATCAACAAGCAAACCTTTTTTTTAACAAATATTTATGTATGACACTTTGGAGTGTAACAATATTATCCATGGAACAGCATCCTTAAAAAGTCATTATGTCGTTTGACTATGAAATACGATTTATTCCCTCTTTAAAATAGCTCAGTTGCAACTTGTGGAACGTTTTATTGATTTCAATGATAAATTGATGCGTGATAAAATAAAAGGAAAACCTACTATGCTGCAGGCACGCCAGAGATACCACAAGTGCTTCGTGTATCGGTCCCGGTCCACCAGTGGTTAAATTTTCTGAAAGAGTATAATCATTGTCTGATACCCCTATCGTATGAACTTATTACTGTTAAAAGAAACTATTATGTATAGTTATCATTGTCTGAATGTCCGAATTCGATTTTCTGTAGTGTCTCTATTGTTTACAGTAATGTTTTTGTTATTGGAATTTGTTTTTGTATTGTATGTTTACAGGGGCAACACTAATTTCAGAAACCATCATTACCTGTTATTATCATATATTGATTTGAAGTTAACACCCGAATCTCATATTTCTAAATGCATCAATTTTTTAAAGATATTGAAACATGTAAAATGCTTCTATTAACATGCAGCGAGTCATAAAACAATAACAAGAGAAAGGTAATTTTACATATTTAAAAACATAATTCTTTGAGATTCTCAAACTTGATTACAAGTTTATATTATTGCATCCTCATCTAAGCAATGAAGCATTCTTGTCAAATCCAAGTGAAACTAGTTGCAAGATTACCGAAAGTCGTTTAGTGAGTGTTTTGACTGATATAATCAATGCCATATATTAAAGACACTCACTGACAGATTGACGGAGTCTGGTGTAGTCGTTAGTGAGGTGCTGGATTACCCTAGCACGTCCTCCAAATGTCACCAAGGCGATGTTTTCATGTATGTTGTGCGTCTTTGCCATTGTCTCGATCCCTGTATAAGAAATGTAGATTGTCACATTCTTTATTGGTATTTAACATTGCCAGAAACTAATCTTCTTCACACACAATGGGATTCAGACGTCGTAACTGATGTAAAGTATTTCATTTTAACTAAATCATTGGTTATCCATCTCTTTAGGAGAACTTAAAAATATGTCTATGTATATGTTCTTTGCATTTGTGCACATTGCTCTCATTTTCAAACGTATACAATGTAATCCTTGTACTAAACGCCTGAGGCTCCTTGAGAAAAACAACGAAGATTCAAATTACCTGTCAAAGTTGTACTTTTATTCTGAAGTCTTCGAATTTCTCCTCATTTTAAAGAAATGCCATCAAACATAAAATAAGGTTGCCATTTATAGTAAAACTTTTGCTTCCATAAATCAAAGGTGCCAATCAAAGATAATACTTATGATTAAATAAGCTTACAGTCAATATTTCCATATGTCATCGCATATCCTATGACAAGTGGTATTTTAAAGTGAAGTAAATCTATGTTCTGTATACATGTACACTTGTTACCATCAATGAACTCTAAGACGAGTTTCTTCATATTTTCTAAACTGTCCCCTTCCATGCTCTCCGAAGTGTCCAGACAAAGTATTGTATCCATGCCTTTCTCTGATCTTTGTACATTTGTCGTTTCTGAAATATATAAATTAGTTAAAAAAAATAGAGCCATGGGTTCTGTAGTTCATCGGATTTGTAGTGTTTGCAAAAGAGAAATAAATTGTTCTCAGCTTGTTCTAAAGTTTTTCATACTGGAAAAGAAGTCGAAAATAAGTTCTACGATTTAGAATCCCCATTATCTTAGGAGTCTTCACACAACTTTTAAGCTCTCTAGAAGTTACATTTGCATAAGGGAGAAGTATCTATTAATATCGATATCAATGTATATAAATGAAGTTTAGATGATAAGCTTTATATCATAGTCATTAGCACAAAATTTGTATAAATAAAATAATTAGATAAATATATAACGGCAAATACATATGGGATTAAAATGCAGAATATCAGAGTAGAAAAAAAACGTCAACACATGCGGAAAAGAAGAAGGATTAAATATACCACCATTCGCTTTAAAGGTACATCCATTGTGTTTCATAAGATTGTACTTGGTTTTAATACGTTCCAACACATCATATGTGCTGTTTACAATACAAACAAATTCACTCAACTTACATATTCATCTCCAAACGCCAAACATATCATAATTACTAGTTTCCAATTAAAATCGAGTAACATCATTATGCATGTGCAGAAACCGAAAGTGCACGTCCTATTTACATGCACAGTAGTTATATGACCTATTGAACATTATCAACCCAAATTTGTTATTTTGTCAGGTTTAAATAAGATTCCAAAATTACGTTTGACTCATTGGCGCGTGCCACACGCTGTGTAATGTCCGGTTTTCGTTCAGAAATCGATACTTCTACCTTCATATTGTCAATATACTAAGAAAACTACCATTAAAATGGTAGTTTTCGGTTACAGTTTGTACTTCTCGATGAAATAAGACCATCTATAACGTTTGCCATATTTTACCCCAATCAACACAATGGATGTACCTTTAAGAGGCTATATGACCTTCTGATTTAAAATTGATTGTTAGAGGGGAAGGTTAAACTGATCACCACGGCAAGTATCAAAGGTATTTAATATCATATCCGCGCTGTGAAAGATACGTTGATTATCCATTTGAGGTATTTTATAGTTGTATGATGACATAATGCTTACCATCAAGCAGGGCTTCCTCAGCACTGGTTGACAACCTGTTCCAGTTCGGACTGTCACCTATGACTTGATTTATCCAGGTTCGTAGCTTTTCCTTTCCTTCTGGGCCACCCCACGGTTTCTCCTTTTCCTTTTTTCGTAATCTGTTTGGACACAGGTTATAAAATTAACAACACATCCTAAGTTTACAGAATTGTCACGGGCGTATACGTACTTTCGTAGTTACAAAGATATGCAGTTACCAATAGCTTATATATTTGTTTATGAAACTTACGCAAGATTAATATTCAATTAAGGCAACATTCGTTTTAAATATATATTTATTTATGTTTTTTTTTAAAATTCAGATTGTTTACTTTTCACAGTTATTTCGGTTAATATTAAATATTGTGCATATGTCATATCAGATGTTTCTGATCTGGTTTATAGAATATTATACGAATTTAAAAGATCACTCACTCGTAATCACCAAAAGTATGTTCTGTGGTTTCTCGTTCATCAAAATTTAGTTTGCTTTCTTGTATGGACGGATGAACATCTTCTGTATGTGGATACATGAGACCCTGTGTTGTTGTGGCTGTAGTCTCTGGTACATATGCATACACTGTGTACACAGTTGAGTCACCGTATGCGCTCCCGTCATAATTTCGAACATATAGTAGCTTCTGATTTTTGTTTCCTCTTCTTCTGTACTTGTCAGGCTCACTTACATAGGAACTGTCCAAATAGGGAGCATTAGCTTCATACAGATCATCATCACCATCATCACCATCATCATCGTCTAAAACATCATCGTCATCTAAAACATCATCATCATTAACAGCAGCAGCTGCAGCAACAGTGGAACAAGTTGTATCGAGATCTTCAAAAGCCAGATCAGCTTCTTCTACATCTACACATCGAGCGACTTCCTGAAACTCCCCAGGGACAGTGTGAGGTTTGGAAGTCCCACTTGTCCTCTCATGTTCCAGTGACCAACTGTTTGCTATAGTTTGGTCAGACGTGTCTGTACTATTCTTTTGAATGTGAACTACTGGCTCCGAAACCTCGAGAGGAGATGAACATACTACCTTAAAGTCTTCTTTTCTCTTGTTTCTTGTTGACAGGGCTTCGACGTCTTTGGAAACATATTTTGTTGCAGTCCTGGTTGTTTTCGTTTCTGACAAATTTGGTTTTGTTCCCGATGCTGAAGGTTTTGCTCCTTTAAAAACGAATGATGTTGCTGTTGTTGTTTTCGTCGCTGATGATGTTGTCAATGCTGTTGCTGTCACTGTTGGTGTTGTTACTGATGTTAACGCTATTTCATCAGTCAATGTTGATGGTGGTTTGGTTTGGACTGTAGATAAGGTTGTGGGTATCACTTCCGGTATCATTGGTGCTGTTGTTGGTAGAACTGGAACTGCTCTTTTCCGGTTTGCATCGGTGATATCTAATTCTTTTTCCGTCTCGCGAGTTTCATCTCGTACCTGAAGTAACCTTGATATATTTGACAGCTGCTGAACCAGTAGTTCAGCGCGTTCTTCCTGTTCAGATACCTGCTTTTCTATGAAGTATTGCTGCCTGTCAATCTTCATTTCAAAGTCGTCGAGACGTTGTGTAATAGAGGACTGATCAGGGTCGTTCATCTTGATTTGGCATCTGCGATGAGTAAACATGACTTTCTTAAGATGTATTCGTTATAAATAGAGGAACAAGGACAATATTCTCAATATAATGAGACTTAGGTGTACGTGTCCGTCCTTTCTGTTACGTAATAGATAGACTTATCCTTAGTATTATCAGATTCTGTGAGCACATCATTGTATTTAATCTACGAACTTAATCTATCATTTTTCTTCAACTATGTAATTGCAACCGAATTCAGTCAATATAGATTAAAGGTTTAATCGACCTTGAATAACTGTTTAGAAGGAACTGTAGAATTTGTCATTTATCTGAAGTAGATAGAAGACCTACCCGTCACCATTTCTGTCATCAATGGTATTACTAAAACCATTCCTCCCAATGCGACTCTGTTGAAGATTTATTCGATATTTCACTGTCGTCTTTGATCCACTTGCACTGTGTAGATAAGCACTGAGAACATCGTATATTTCCTGTTTGTGAGACATAAGGGAAGTGTCATCAGTGTGGCAAAACACCAACACAAGAGGGGGGTAGTCAATACGTATGAGTTTCAGTCCACACAAACTGTACATCTTGACAGCTAAGTCATGGATGTCTGTGTCGTTGGAGAGGCGTTGTGCTTGCTCTGGGTAAATAGCTTTGCATACATTTCCGTTGTTTAGTTTAGAGACGATAAAATGAGACAATTTCCCAAAGGTATCCCTGTTTGCCCAAATAACATTCACTATAGTTCTATAATCTGAAAAATAAAATGTATTTCGTAAAAATCGTTAAGCTATTCTCGTATTTACATTTATGAGAAAATGGTAACGGGATTGAAGACAATCACAATTAGCACGTGATCAGAGTATCAGAAACATACATTTTAAAAACTTAACTTAAATTTCTAGAAATGATCACAGGGCTGATAAATACCATTTGGAAGTACATATCATTTATACTACCTTCATCATCTTCCCCAGGGGTGGAATGAAACGCTGCTAAATCCGTCTGTATTGATACCACCTCGTCCTCCATTGTGTCAAAGCAGTACACCTTGTAAAAGATGCTGTCAAACAAATGTCGTACACAATGTATCAATAAAGCCATTATTCTAAATAGTTATAATCACTATGCTGTAGCACATAAGTTTCGTTAAAATATTGGTTTGTTTGTTTGCGAAGTATGATAGACATTGTATATGATAATAGAAGATATATACATTAATTATTTAGAGAATACATACATTTTGTACATTCAGATAGCATACGTGTACATGTCGATGTATTTAAAGGGGCAGTAGCACGTTTGCCGCTTTTATTTTTCAAATTTCCAATTTATAATGATAGTTTATGTCATTTATATTTACTTAGGGGGTTAAACATCTTATTACACAAACCAATTAACTGTAAGGGTAATAACGTTTTTGCGTATAACACAAAAACAGAATGGCGGCCATTTTATTGTGAAAGCATTTTATTATTTGGAATGACAAAAACGATTCCCATGTCTTTACGGAACCATGTACACTAATGTTTTACTTGATTTTCCGAAGAGAGAAGGGTGTTTTACTATTGGTGTCATTATTTGTCATTACATCGCCTTTTTTGATCGAGAAAGGTTCTACTGCCCCTTTAATATATTTTTTACATTTCTCATGATACAGGAGATGGACTCCGTGTTTTCTAACTGTATATCATATATGTAAATAATTTTGGAAAGTTATAGATTTGTATAGACAATTGAATAACATAAATAATTCATTATAATTGTAATATACACTATATATGAATACATAATTTTGAATACTTTCAAACTCAAACTTTCTATTTCTGATCTCCAAAAGAACACGTCCATGATATATTTAGGTAAATCACTTCACATCTCGTACAATATACAATAATATATTTAAGATATATGAAATACATTATATATAACTTTTATCATTATGCTGTCAGTTGTTAAAACGTGTTGAAACTTCATACATTCATAGCTTTGAATCTTGACAGTCATAAGATAGATATGTTTATATATATTTATCATCTTTTTTTATTTTGATATATGTGACCATAGAGTGTGAATATTTCTTGTGATATATATATATACAATTATATATATATATATATATATATATATATATATATTTATATATATTTATCATTTTAAATAATTTACAACATGCATATCCAAAGCATTGAAGCAAACTGTAAAACTATACACGTTAATTTATATTTCAGAATGAATGAAGTATGACTTTAAAATTTAAAGTTCACAATGCAGAGCTATGTCAAAATATTCATCGAAAAATCGAGATATTAATGCAAATCCAGATATTTACGACCAAATATATAGATTGAAACTTTGATTTTGCAAGGTACCTCCCCAAAAATGTGATGTAGCGGTTCTTGATAAGGCGAAAGTGTCATATTTTCGGCTTAAAGGACTAACACGCCAAAAGTATGACCTGGTTTCAAATCATTGGGCAAACTGTAGTAATATCCATTGCTAAAAGTTTACCTGAAGCCCAAATATTACACCTTGGCGCCTCACAAGCACACACCCCCGCTTAAACCGCTGACACAATTCATAAACCGTTCCTTCGCCTATGGTTGATAATACCTACCTATCCTTTCCTCTCTTTTTACTCCATGTTCCTACTTTCTATATGCATGATATTTCCCATGGTTTAAAATAGATGTAAACTTTGAACCTCCACCTTTCACCCGAACTTCCTGGTGTGTTATCTTTTATCGCTAGATACATTTACATTCAAATAGCTTACAGTGCAAGCGTTGAACATGCAATGTGAAGAGCATATTATTTCACGTTTCATGGTTTGATCCTGAGAGATTGAAATAAAGCTATATAGCGTTGCATGTTTATCGCTATACAGCTATTTATAGCTAATCCAATCAATATTATATTCACATTCAAAATCGATTCATTTCGTTTATTATTATTCCTTATTAACATAATTCTTTTCATCATTACCTTTGAAATTATTTACTGACCATATCACATAGTTTAAAGATGTATCCATTGTTTCATTTAATGTTATTTGGTTTTAATACGTTAAAACATACCATATGTGCTGGTTACTGTACATATAGTTTCACTTAACTTGATTATTCATCCCCAATCGCCAAATATATCATAATTACTAGGTTCCAATTAAAATCGAAAAACATCATTTACGCATGTGCAGAAACCGAAACTACATGCCCCATTTCCATGCACAGTAATAATATTACCTATTTAACATTATGAACCTAAATTTCTCTTTGTGTCTGTTGTAAATAAGATTTTTAAAATTACGTTTGACTAATTAACGCGTGTCAATAGCGAGGTATTGTCCGGTTTTCGATCAGAAATCACTGCTTTTACCTTCATGTCTTCAAGATACAAAGTCGACTATAATCAAAATGGTAGTCTTCTGGGATTATGTTTTATAGTGTTAAATGGGAAAAAGTTTTCTCGGAAACTATTAAAATTAGGTGACAAAATTTAAGATTATGAGTAATACTGGCCATACCCTTTATCGAGAATATTAATTTTACGGAGTTATTGCTCTTGAATATGTAATTGGACCTTGTACCATTACATCTACATCACAATATTCAAAGCTTTTCCCATGGGACCCATATTTATATGTACCCTGCAATTTGAGCAGTGAAGCGCAGCTTCGCTCGTTAGCTGGCAGGTGGATCAGCCAGTGCCGATCAGCCCGGATCTGTTGATCAGGCCCTTCGACGGCGGCAATACTCAGATGTTTTCTTGCAATCATGATAGGTCCTCAAGGTTGTTTTCACGCCGTTCAACGTTAACTTTTAACTTGCAAAGTATGACCTTAATATGTCCTCGACAAATCAGAACTTTTGCTGTAAATTATCAGTTTAATACTAAACCTTTCAGCATAATGAACAATTGCAGCGTTGATTAGTGAAACGTAAATTTAAAAACTTATCTAAAACAAATAGAATTACAGAGTTTTCTTGCTAGTGTTTAAATGGTCATGTAAATGAGTTTTTGATCGACTCTCATTGCAAAATATTAATTGTCACATGCTGGATATTTGGGTATTAATATCACGCAAACCGAATGAGATTTATTAACAGATTTGGTGATTTGGCACGTATCAAAGCCAAATAACATCTTATGAAAAATTTATGATTTATGAAGTTTACTGGTTGATTAGTGCTGGCTCTGTCAGACATTAAATGGCATGGAGTATTATGTTGGAGTCACTTATTATTAATATTTTGACAGGTAATAAAGTTTAAATGAAAACATATTGTTAAGCTGGTTGGTCAATTAAAATCAAGTTAGGTTTATCATTACAATAAAGTAATATATATACACATATCACATTGAAAAATTGAAAACAATCTTTATTATCATATTGTTAATTTGATTCACAAGACACTTAATACAACGACTAATACACACAACGGTTTGTGTCACTTTGACATGTTGTAACACATCGACCAGGAAATGATTATTTAACCTTTCTGAAAATAGCAACAGGTCGTCACAGTGTTGAATCTAAAAATAAACCGCATGGCAAATCCTTCTTAAACGAAAGGAGAAGTAGAGTTCGGAAATGTTTAAGGTAATGTCTTTAGTGATAAAACTCGACAAGAAAAGAAGCATTTTGGTAAAAAAAAAAGTAACATTGCTCTTTACTTCTCTACTTAGCCTACTTGTCAATAGTATTGATCTATTTATCAGAAATTTCCACTGATAGTAATTGCATTGTTGTGATATACATGAGTGATTTACCTAGAGTAAATTACGAGATATTGATGTATTTTGAATCGTGAAATATCAACAAGAAATGATTTTCAATTATTTGCGAATGATGAACCCACTCTGTAAAATATATACGTATTCACAATATTTCTCCTGACGGTGTGATCTGATACCTCCTATATAAACAAAGTGTAAAAGTAAATGTATAACTTATAAAGTAAGTCACTTTTGGGCTCTCGACGTCGAATTTAAATGTTTAACTTATACCTTGTAATTAACTGACTTACTTTGCTTGATTTTCGATAAACAATGGTTGGTTGGTTAACCGACTGTATCAATGAGTCTCGTCGATAGTGAAGTGTCTGACTTGAATGATCTCTATGGATATGGAGCTCTAACTAACCCAAATACATGTACTTGTACATGAATAAATTAATATATGTAAGGTAATTGGTATGTTTTTCATCCTGTAAGCTTGCGCACTACTCGCCTTACACTCATATTGCAAAGACTAAGTTCATTTCAAAGCTCCTTACAGGGTATCGATCAGAGCCCTCAAGTAAATTTTCTTTTACATATAGTTTATTTCTATCCCATGTACACAAGTGTAATGTGGAGTGGGCAGAGTGACCTTAGAAATAACATTTATGTAAGGCTGATGTCCCATTCGTTTGATGAATACGCAACTGATGTCGATCTTTGTGTTCAGGCACGCCTAAACCCTAGCAATAAGCTTTTCTATAGTCAAGCAGAAATTCAAGGGATACGATCCATGCAGACGTATTTCAATGTTTTATTATATTTAAATCACAGGGTACTTCTGTCATACCTGCTATTGGACCAGTACTTACCATTTCACGTTGACCCGTTTAATAAACAATACAATCAATTTCGAAATGTATTCTTTGATGTACTTGTAAAAAAATTAATATCATTCAATCAAACAGAAGGTTACCTTTACCCCGCAAAATTACCTATCCAACATTCGTCTACAAACGTAATTATTATGTGAGCATATTTGTCCAGCGATCAGATTGGACGAGAGGCGATCACGACAGAAAAGTATATTGACTCCAGCCTGAGTCCGACCAAAAGCAATATTGACTTGAGTGACGTCAAACGATTGTTGCATGACGTCATGCAATTGTTATCGTGACGTCATAGTCCTAACTCTTCAAATCAAATTTTACTCATTTGACTAAAACTATTTTGTTTTCCTTTCGTTTTTCTGTTAAATACATAATAAAAGAATTATGGACTGGTGATTCGGTCAATACCTGTTTTTATGGACCCGAGAAAACAATATTGACCAAGGACGAAGTCCGCGGTCAATATTGTTTTCTCGGGTCCATAAAAACAGGTATTGACCTCATCACCAGTCTATAATTGTATAATATTGCACTGACATCCAGAACTGAATTAAATTAATTAAATACATGTTTACAGAACAACACAGACACAGAAATAAACGTGTGTACAACATTGATGATATTATCTTGTCAAAACTACATTACTTGTTTGCGATGCCCGTTATTAACGTATCAGTGTATTGTTTATCTGATAACTTATCTGAACCTATCTGTTCGGTCATGTTGTTTACTCCTCGATTGTTCCTGGTGTCATATGAATATATTAGTTAACTCCTTCACGCTGTCAAATAAACATAACTTATGAATAAAATCAGTTTTAACAAAATGTACAATCTATAGGAGGTAACAATATAGAAGTGTAAATATACAATTATATTTGTTGTTAGAGTTGAGAAATAGAATTTATTTATGGATTGTTGAACCTAATTCATTCATAATCACGTTTTACTCGCTTAATTGTAAATACACAAACGCCATGTTTTGATTGAAACATATTTTATTCAGTCAAGAAAGGGATTGGGCACAGGTTATCCAACTTATAAAAGCCATGTATCTATGTATGCGATGCACACTGTTCAGTACCATTTGCTTGATAACCTAGTTACTATCTACACCGAGACGTCTGTTGTGCTCCAAATTGTAATAAATGCTCCAAATTGTAATACCTGCTCCAAATTGTAATAAAAACTGCTCCAAATTGTAATACCTGCTCCAAATTGTAATAAAAACTGCTCCAAATTGTAATAACTCGATTTTCGTAAAACATACTGTCAAGCTGCTCCAAATTGTAATAAAAAGTGCTCCAAATTGTAATAACTGCTCCAAATTGTAATAACTGTGGTGAAGCTACATCTCGTGTTGCTGAAAATTAAAATATATAGAGTTGATGAAAAGAAGATCTGATACAGATGAAGATACAAGAGTTTATGTAGATGTTGATAAGATGTAAATCGACATGTAGATGAAGGTGATGATTTCGATCTTGATGTATGTATTGATGTACAGCATGATGTTGATGTAAATATAGGCGTTGATGTAGATATAGATATAGGCATTGATATAGATGTAGATATAACTGTTGATGTAGCGGTAGACAACTTGATGTAGATAACAGACTTGATGTGGATGTACATGTATATGTTGACGTAGATGTAGATGTAGACGAATATAAGCCTGCTAATAACATTTAAATGTAGATATGTAGATGTGATCTTTTTAGATGTATATGTACGATAAGACAAAGGTTTTATGTGTACAACAAAATCCGATACAGAGGTAAGACTTGTAATAACATGAGTGAAGCTAATAACATTTAAATGTAGATACAAATGAATGTAAATGCTTAGATATAGATGTATGCGTAGCTGTAGTTGCAGATAAATTGTATATGCCATTTTATATGTTATTGTAGGTGTAAATGTAGATGTGATCTTGACGTAATTGTTGATATTAATTTTAGTTGTATTTTGTTTTAGATGTATATGTACGATGAGGCAAAAGTCTTATGTGTACAACAAAACCCGATTCAGAGGTTATGCCTTGTAGTAACATGAGTGAAGTTATATCTCATGTTGAGAATAATTAATTTGTAAGTGTTGATATAGATATCGATATATAAGTTGATGCATATGTAGAAATAACTGATGTAGATGTAGATGTAGACACAGATGTAGGTGTATATACAGACGTAAATGAACAGGATGTGGGTGATGATTGCGAAGTAGATATTGGTATAGATGTTGTCATAGATGTAAATATATTATTTAATGTAGAAATAAAAGGCTTAGATAAGTAGATGTAGAAGTACGTGTCACTGTATGTATAAATAGAGATTAAGAAGCAACGGTTGACGTTGGCTAATATATTTAGTTGTAAATGAACAGATGTAGATGTAGATCTTCGTGGTGTTGTGAATAAATATGTAGGTGTGAAGTAGTAGTAGTAGCAGTGGGGTTTACATGAAAAGATGTAAATTCTGATATAAGAGTCGATGTAGATATAGATGCAAGGGCTGGTGTAGATGAACATGTAAGATTTGATGTAGATGTGACAGTTGATGTAGATGTTGATATGAAAGTTGATGTAAATGTAAGAATTGATGTAGATGTTGATGTAAGAGATGATGTTGATGTAAGCGGTGATGTAGATGTAGATGTAAGAGTTGAATGAGATGTGGATATATAAAACTTGATTGAGATATGGATATAAGAGTTGATGTAGATTTATGTGTATGAGGTGATGTAAATGTAGATGTAAGAGTAGATGTAGATGTAGAGGTAAGAATTGATGTAGATGTAAGCAGTGATGGAGATGTAGGTGTAAATGTAAAAGTTGATACAGATATTGAGAGAATTGATGTACATATAAAAGTTGATTGAGATATGGATATTAGAGTAGATGTAGATGTAAGAGTTGATGTAGGTGTAGATGTAAGAGTTGATGAAGATGAAGATGTAAGTGTTGATTTGAGGTAGATATAAGAGCTGATAAAGATATAGAAAGGGTAAATGTTGATATAAGAGTTGAAATAGAAATAGATATAGATATAATGTAGATGTATATTTGAGTTGACATGAGTTGTCGTAGATATAGATGTTGAAGTAGACAGAATTACAAATGAATAATAGATAGGTGTTGCTTTAGATGCAGATGTAGGAAAAGATTATGCGAAGATGTAGATGCAAATGCAGTTGTATGTGTAAATGCAGTTGTAGACGTACCGGTAGAGATAGCTTGATATGTAGGTGTAGATGTAGATCTGGGTGAAGATGTCGATGTAGATGTAGGTAAGCATGTATGCGAAAATGTGTATATAGATGTAGATATAGATGTAAATTGAAAATGTAGATGATGATTTAGACTTAGATTTAGATGAAGGTATAGACGTTTACAGAGACGTAGATGTAGATATAAGAGTTGACGTAGATATAAGAGATGATGCAGAAGTATATGAAGATACATATACAAACTCAGGCGCAGATGCAGATGTACGTAAAGTTATAGATTTAGACGTAATTGAACATGTAGATGTAGATCGAGACGATGATGTAGATAAAGATGTAGGTGTAGATGTAAATAGATATGTAGCAAAAACGGTAGACAAAGTTTTAGATGCATACATGTATCTTAATCTAAATACAGATTTAGATCTTCATTTAAATGTATATATGGGTGTAAGTGTAGATGTGTATGATGATGTAGATGTAAAGGTACACACAGAGGTACGCGTAGATCAAGGTTTTGTGTGGAGAGGTAGATGTATTATGTAAACGTAACTGTATGCGTAGGTATAGATTCAGATACAAGACTTAGTGTATATGCCAATTGGAGATTTCATTGTATGTGTTAGTGTAGATTTAATCTTGATGTTATGGTTGAGTTGATTCTAGTTGTACATAAAATGTATTAAAAAATAAAATGTTGATACACACGAAAGATGAAAGTCTTATTTCAAGAGAAAACTATGTCACCCATTTATACACTAGTGCTCAAAAGAAAGTATACAGTTGTTAAACCAGGCGTCAAATGAAAACAAATTCAAATATTTTTTTAAATCTTGTTAATTTCAATAGAGTATTCGTTTTTACAACAAATGTTACAGATACATTGCATTTGATATTGAATATTAGGTTTAATGATCAATCAGAGACAAGTGGGGTACTAATGTAAATTAACACTTTCAAAAATATAGGATAAAGTGTCTTTCATTGCCAAAATGTCAACAATAACGAACTCAATAACGAGTGTGACCTCCATTGGCGTTGATACAGGCCGTAACACGTCGACACATTGATGATGTAAGGCGACGAATGACGTCAGACGTGATTCTTTGCCTTTCCTGTTGGAGACATTGTTCCAGTTGCTGGACTGTGACAGGGGGCACTGGTAGTCTTCCGACCATCATTTCTGTAATGGCAATACCGACTTTCGTCGGAAAACATCACACATGCCCAATCACACCTCTGCCACCGTTGAACCCGCCTGGCCCACGTCAGTCTACAACGTTGATTTTGACCTGTCAGATAAATACCACGGTATGGTCGATGTGCCCGAATGCCATGTCTTCGAAGTCGAGTGTAGACGGTGTGTCGACTGATAGGGTGACGTAATGCTGTTGACGCCGTTGACGTCGCCGTTGCGAATCTATTTCTGAAATGAATCGTTCGAAAATGTCGATCCTCAGCGGGCGTCGTGACACGTGGTCGACCGCTTCTAGGCTTGTCCGATGTACTGCCTGTGTGTCTCAGCCGATGTATCAGTTTTTACGATTGTAGTTCCGGTACAACCAAAGGTTCTGGCAATGGCGGTGTGTCTTTCTCCTTGCGTGGCAAATTCGACAGCTCTCTCTAATTCGACAGGACTCAAACGTGGCATACTTCTTATGTTTTTCCTACTACTGCATCCCTAACGTCTCGCTTAGGCTGTTTTATACAATCAATTTGCACATGCAGTTTGTGTTACACAAGAATATGTCATTTTTGGATTTCATCCAACGTTTTTGCGAATCGTAATTGTTTTCGACATTTTTTCCACAGAAAGTATGGGTCTATACGTGGGACACAATTTCCAGTATGGTTGATCAATAATTTTTTAATTTTGAAAAAAGTACTCGTATTTTTTTAGGTGTATACTTTATTTTGAGCACTAGTGTATTATATAAGTTCTATTTTATCACTATATAATTTACTAATTATTGTATCATGGCAGATTGATAGTGTAATATTCCTGATTGTCGTATATGTATACTGTCATCAAAAACAAACTACAATATCAGATATTTATATTGTTGATTACAATTTTGAATAAGTATTACAATTAGGAGCAAGCCTTTGCTCCAAATTGTAATAACTGCTCCAAATTGTAATAACAGCTCCAAATAGCATTTACAAGTGTAAATACCTGAAAACTAGTTGTAATGTTTTGATGATGACAATGGTAAATATAATATCAATACAGATTTATTTACGCCTACAGCCTTTGGTTTTTGCATAGACAAATAAAAGCCTGATGCGACTGAAATGAGTTCTTCTTTAACACTTAAATGACATAAAAATTCATTCGGTCATCAACCTGGTAATGTCATTAATTTTCAAATAATGACGTGTAAGTCAAATGGATCTTATTCCGAATTTTGTCCGTTTGGATATTTTTGGTCACATGATATTGGATTTATGGAGCTTTTGCTCCAAATTGTAATAACTGTTCCAAATTGTAATAACAGCTCCAAATTTCACTAAACAGTGTAAATACCCCAAATTTGGTTGTATTATTATGATGATGGTACATCTGATATTAATAAACGTTTTTTAATGCCTACAGCATGTCTATTTTTGGTCACATGATATTGTATTTACAAGCATTATTATAATTTCGAGCAGTTATTACAATTTGGAGCAAGCCGTTGCTCCAAATTGTAATAACTGCTTCAAATTGTAATAACAGCTCCAAATTGTACTAAACAGTGTAAATACCCAAAATTTGGTTGTATTATTATGATGATGATAGTCACAATGGTACCTCTGATAACCATAAAGTTTTGTTTATGCCTACAGCATTTCTATTTTTGGTCACATGATATTGAATTTATGAGCATTATTACAATTTGGAGCAGTTATTACAATTTGGAGCAAGCCTTTGCTCCAAATTGTAATAACAACTCCAAATTGCACTAAACAGTGTAAATACCCAAAAGTTGGTTGTAGTATTATGATGATGATAGTCACAATGGTACATCTGATATTAATGAACGTTTTTTTTTTTATGCCTACAGCATTTCTATTTTTGATCATATGATATTGAATTTATAAGCATTATTACAATTTGGAGCAGTTATTACAATTTGGAGCAAGCCTTTGCTCCAAATTGTAATAACCGCTTCAAATTGTAATAACAGCTCTAAATTGCACTAAACAGTGTAAATACCCAAAAGTTGGTTGTAGTATTATGATGATGATAGTCACAATGGTACATCTGATATAAATAAACGTTTTTTTTATGCCTACAGCATTTCTATTTTTGGTCACATGATATTGAATTTATGAGCATTATTACAATTTGGAGCAGTTATTACAATTTGGAGCAAGCCTTTGCTCCAAATTGTAATAACTGCTCCAAATTGTAATAACAACTCCAAATTGCACTAAACAGTGTAAATACCCAAAATTTGGTTGTAGTATTATGATGATGATAGTCACAATGGTACCTCTGATAACAATAAAGTTTTGTTTATGCCTTCAGCATTTCTATTTTTGGTCACATGATATTGAATTTATGAGCATTATTACAATTTGGAGCAGTTATTACAATTTGGAGCAAGCCTTTGCTCCAAATTGTAATAACTGCTCCAAATTGTAATAACAACTCCAAATTGCACTAAACAGTGTAAATACCCAAAATTTGGTTGTAGTATTATGATGATGATAGTCACAATGGTACATCTGATATTAATAAACGTTTTTTAATGCCTACAGCATTTCTATTTTTGGTCACATGATATTGAATTTATGAGCATTATTACAATTTGGAGCAGTTATTACAATTTGGAGCAAGCCTTTGCTCCAAATTGTAATAACTGCTCCAAATTGTAATAACAGCTCCGAATTGCACTAAATAGTGTTAATACCCCAAATTCGGTTGTAGTATTATAATGAAGATAGTGATAATGGTACATCTGATATCAATAGAGTTTTTTTTAATACCTACAGCATTTCGTTTCGCACAAAGAAATTAAGACCGACAGCGACTAAAATGAGTTCTTGTTTTACATTTGAATGATATAAAAACATCATTCGGTCATCAACTTGGCAATGTCATTAATTTATAAATAATAACATGAAAGTCAAAAAGACCTTATTCCGCGTTGTGTCCGTTTGATCCACATCTACACATCTAAACCACTCTTTATTTATAATTCATATCCACATTACATCAACAGTTACATCTGCATCATAACCTAAGTACCCATTATACATTAACAATTACATATTCATCCCCGTCATGTCCACGTCTACATGAACATGTACATCGTGATATACAGAGCTCTACATCTTCATATTCAGCTTGATAATCAGGACATTTTACATCTCCATGTCCTTCAACGTTAACATGGCTACGTCTACGTCTACATTAACATATACATCTTCATCTACAACTTCATCTATACGTATATGTCAACTTAAATATGTAAATCGTAATCAACATCAACATCTACATGCATATAGATACAACTTTCGTGTATATCAACCTTACTGTTTACACAAAATCAATCTTAAAATCAATACAAGCAGACATAGTCTACTATAAGTGGAAACCTGTTACAGAAATATGTATTGAACAATGATTGTGAAGCTTAATGCTATGATAAATCCTAAATCACTAATTAGTTATTAATTCATGCTACAGAAGGAAATGTACTTCCCACAACAGAATACTGTCTATCTAAAAATAACCAAGTTCTGTTCCGGAAGCAATATTGTAGAACGCATTTCGTATTTTGCTCGGGAATCAAGATGTAGATGTTTTTCCATGGCTAAAAATAAAATTCAAAAGAAGTTAACAACCCCAAAAGGAACATCTTGATATGATGATTGTCCCGGACAGACAGACGGACTGAGGTCATTTCCTTATCCATTATTATTATTTCGTTAACACGGGGGATAATAACAATCTTCATAAACATTGTAATTACCATTATCAAAACGAACACCGAATCAATGATCACCATAAAACCAAAATCGTCAAATAATCAGAACTAAAGATATTTAAGCTTACATCGCCTTTATCTGTGTTATTACAATTTGGAGCAGTTATTACAATTTGGAGCACTTTTTATTACAATTTGGAGCAGCTTGACAGTACGTTTTTCGAAAATGTGGTTATTACAATTTGGAGCAGTTTTTATTACAATTTGGAGCAGGTATTACAATTTGGAGCAGTTTTTATTACAATTTGGAGCAGGTATTACAATTTGGAGCAATTATTACAATTTGGAGCACTACAACGTCGCATATCACTGCAGTAAAGAAATTGTAAATCCATAAATTTGATAATTCGTCTACTTCAACACTTCTTCAGAATTACCGTTAAGCAGTACGCGTGACGACTGCACCATTGTGAGACTAGCGTCATGTGGAGTGACGAGGAGGAAGAGCCGTCAAGTGTGAGTCCCCAGAAGGACAGGTCCTGGAGGTCCACTCTTGTGTTCAGGGAGCGCAGAGGGTTAGACTCCATCACTCTCAATGACGAAACACAGACAGTACAGATCAGTCTGGACACAAAGGCTCTCAATCGGATGAAGACATCTCAAGGTTTGTTGATAACCATAATTTTTCAGTATTGTAAAATCTCAAAACACATTTTTTTTAATTAGCAAAATGAATGTATTCGAAGATTGGCAGATTGAGTTCATTTAAACCTGAATGTCTATCTCAGACGTGAAGTGAGGCTAAATGTCTAATCAAGATTTTTCTATTTATTGTAAAGCAGAGCAAAAGCTAACACTTGTCACTCTGTCCTGGGAGAACCTGGAACCATCAAGAGTCCACTATTACATCTGTGAGGTTGGACTGCTTGATGACACCACAGACTTGTCAACACGCATCATTGAAGGACTGATGGAAGAAGAATACAAGACTCTTCGGTATCTGGCAGAAAAATTCTTCAGAGAGTTCCAAACGAAAGTCACAAGAGTCCTGGGCAGGCCTTTAGCCCTAGAGCTTGCACATCCGAATTCTAATGGGTTTGATGAGCTCAAATCAAGTCTTGGGACCATTGAGGATCTCCTTGTTGACATTTGCACTCACTGTGTGGGCAATAAGGTACGCTTGAATGTTACACTACGTCTTGGAGAGGAGAGGGAAGACTTGGAGGACATGGAATTCACCCTCACCATATATGGATCGGACACTGAGAGCGATGATATCAATGATCCAAATCGAAAGGCCATGTAAGTACATTGATTTCTATGCTATGGGGTTTTCTTTCCAGCCGTCCCTAAAATGGGTAGCAACTATCTTGTAAAATCCCTCCTCCAACAGCTTTTGGCGATAGTATCTGAAGCGTTCCACATGATTTGGATATTCATACATCGGCGATGTTCATGTAGAAATGTTGGGTGGACGGAAGGTTTGTTTCAAGCAATGACCCTTGACTTATAACGCTTGACTGTCTCTTTTTCCGACTGAGGTATATTTCTTGTAAAATTAACTCATCCGATCAATTTTTTTATCAAATGAGTATCAAACGCAAACTTAGTTTTTTATTATTATTTATTTTACGAATGTGTATAATCAATCAAAATAACCATATTATAAATGAAGACATAGACACATGACGGTGGTTGCACAAGATAACACGCCTATGAGTTGGTTCAAGATCACTACTCACTTGAAAGGTGATGATTGCAGTCACGAACATTTTGAAGTTTTCACGTTTTAAATCCTCACTCTAACTTTTCCCTGTCAAATTTACACTGACTTAAAGAGGTTCATTGTTGAGTTTTCATCAACACAAAATACATCATTATATAAAGTGTAGGTAAATAAGCCGCCTAAGGAATACAAACACCATGTTGAATCTTTAGTTAATCATTATAGATATGTCATGTCTTTATCGTTATAGATCTCCTCGTGAACAACATCCCCGTGAGGAAGGTAAATTTGAAAATCAGCTTTAGCTCATCAGGCCTGAAAGGCCCGATAGGCTCATGTCATGGCATGACATCCAGCGTATGTCCGTCTGTAAAATGTTCGCCTTTTCTTCTACTCCAGTTAAAAAAACTTAGATAGCTGAAATATTGTGTACAGACTCCTTGGCCAATGGTGATTCTAAATTGTATATTTGGTGATCATGTGACCACAAATATGAGTCACAGGGGTCATGATCTAAAACGCTATTTAAATATTCTTCTCCATTATGAAAAGCCATAGTATATATTGGCTATACTCCTAGCCAATTGAAATTTTAAATTGTAGATTTGGTGACCTTTGACCCCAAATATGGGTCCCATGGGTCCCAAGACCTAAACGTGTATGTTCTACTTCTAAATTAGAATTAAATCTAAAAACTGAAATTTTGTGTATAGACTCTTCAGCCAATAGGACTTCTATATTTTATATTTGGTGACCCTCTGGCCCCAAATAAGGGACAAAGGAGCCACGACCTAAATAACGTTCTATATTCTTCTTTTTTCCATTACGTAAGTACTTGAAATGTGTTTATTCAGTTAAAAGGCTGATGAACTTCAGAGCGAATGACTTTTTTATTAGTTAATATGCTACTTTTAATCCTTTAATCTTTTATTTAATCTGTATTTAAAGTAATCTAAATACATTGAGACCGACTGGTCTATACTATGTTATAACAGTATAACATTATAACAATATGTCAATCTAAATTTATTAAGATTGTATTTAAAGATGTTTGCATATTTTTTCCAGTCTATATGCAACTAGAATCATGATAATTTACAATTATCTAACAAATCTTTAACAAGTAAATATAGGCCGAAAAATTTACACTCTCATGTGTGCAACTCTATCCTTTTCTTTAAATAATTTGTTTTACTTATGTTCTAGACATTGTCAACAGGCTTCAGGTTATTGAAGAAGAGCTCCAAACTCAGAAGGCACATTTCAATGCCAGGTTTGATGAACAAGAGGCGAACAATAAACAGCAAGGAGCCCTCCTTTCATCTGTCACAGAGAAAATCAACAAGATCCTTCAGAAGCATGAAGAATTACTTCAAGTTAATATGAGCAATCAAATGATTCATTGTCAAGGAGACGTCCGTCCAAAAACCAGAACCCCAAAAGCAGCAGAGTTGCCAAACAGGATGGACCCGCGACTAGCTAGAGAAGTCCACCAACTTGACAAGACGCCTGAAAAGAAGAACGTTCCTCCTCCGAGTCAGAAGCTCAGTTCTTCATCACCCAACCTTAGCATTGATATAAATTCTATCACATCCCGGCCAACGTCCGGAGTCGGTATGAACATATCACCGGTTGCACATCGACCAGAGAGACGTGGGAGTTATGACCAGAAGCAGCCAGAACAAACACCTCCTCAGAATGATGCACAATTACTTCAAACCAAAGTCCCGAAACTGGTAGCAAATGATGAACCAAGATTTGAGTCTGTCAGAGATAATGATTTGTTTCCAACCTTGCTTGAAGAAGACAGATCGAAAGATTGGAAAAGACATTATTCACCAAGGACTGGTTCCGCTCAAGCTTCTCCTGCTGAAAGGTCCACGTCAAGCCAAACACTTGTTTTAAGTAAGGAGGGTACAGATGGGATGAAACATGGAGACAGAGAGGAATCACCCAAACCAATTGGTGCAAACATTCATGAAATGGATCCATCAAAACAGATGCCCAATAATCAGGGACCTCAGCAGATGGCGGTGTCGAGTTCACAGGAACAAAACTTTGAGAGAACCAATGAACACAAAGCCCATTCATTGCCTTTACCAGATGATATTGCCTCCGAGCGTGACGAGCTCCATTCTAACAGTCTTCGAATTGATCGTCATTCTGATGCAAAGGGAAGAAGAGGTGAAGAAAACTTTTTGAGCTTTCAAGGATCAACTCCGCCTGTTTCTCCTGCTGACAGATCCACGTCGAAGCAAACACGTGTTTTAAGTAAGGAGGACAGCGATGGGATGAAGCCTGGAGACAGAGGAGAATCACCCAAACAAATTGATGCAAATATTCATGTAAAGGGACTATCAAAACAGATGCCCAATAATGAGGGACCTCAACAGTTGGCAGTGTCGAGTTCACAGAAACAAAACCTTGAGAGAACCAAGGACCTTGAAGTCCATTCATCGCCTTTACCAGATGATATTTCCTCCGAGCGTGACGAGCTCCATTCTAACAGTCTACGAATTGATCGTCATTCTGATGCAAAGGGAAGAAGAGGTGAAGAACACTTTTTGAGCTTTCAAGGATCAACTTCGCGGGTTTCTCCTGCTGAAAGATCCACGTCGAAGCAAACACTTGTTTTAAGTAAGGAGGACAGCGATGGGATGAAGCCTGGAGATAGAGGAGAATCACCCAAACAAATTGAAGCAAATATTCATGAAAAGGGTCTATCAAAACAGATGCCCAATAATGAAGGACATCAACAGTTGGCAGTGTCGAGTTCACAGAAACAAAACCTTGAGAGAACCAAGGACCTTGAAGTCCATTCATCGCCTTTACCAGATTATGTTTCCTCCGAGCGTGACGAGCTCCATTCTAACAGTCTACGAACTGATCATCAGCCTAATGCAAAGGATAGAAGGGGTGAAGAATTCGTTTCGAGCTTACCGGCATCCTTGTCGCAGGTAACAATCGAGGAAAGAACAAAAGACAAAAGAACCAAACCTCAGAAAACCGGCAATGCAAATGAAGAGAAGCAAATTGAGACAGAAATGAAGAAACCAGAACAAGAACAAAAAGAACAAATAAGGTATGAATTTGAACTCGATTGTAGCTAAACTTTATGTCCTTGATAGGTAGGCGTTATACAAATTTATATATGTGCTCGCTTCAAGTACATGTGTGTATGTGGAGATATTAAACGGTCAAACTATATGTAAATAATTGTGATCTACGTTTACAATTATTGATGCCTCATTGTTTTCAGAGCTGCAACGCTGACGATATCACTACAAAGCAGCCATAGTGGTCTAGGTAAACATTTTGCTTCATTTCGGGAAATGATAACAATTCCTATTATTATGTGAGCGTGTTTTTCCAGCGATCTGATTGGTCGAGAGGCCATCACGTGACCGTCGACAGAAAAGCATATTGACTCCAGCCCGAGTCCGACCAAAAGCAATATTGACTTGAGTGACGTCAAACGATTGTTGCATGACGTCAAACGATTGTTGCATGACGTCATGCTATTGTAACCATGACGCCATCTGACCATAGTTCCAGCTCTTCAAACCAACTTACATTTTGGACTGTAGTTCATTGTCTTCTTTTCGTTCCTGTGTCAAATATATAATAAAACAATTATGGACTGGTGATTCGGTCAATACCTGTTTTTATGGACCCGAGAAAACAATATTGACCGCGGACTTCGTCCTTGGTCAATATTGTTTTCTCGGGTCCATAAAAACAGGTATTGACCTCATCACCAGTCTATAATTGTATAATGGTGTACATGATCCAATAAGTCGTATGCATAGAAAATGGTTATCCCTATTGGAAGAAAATGTTGAGACGTATAAAGCGTTAATTTTGTGTGGGATAGATGTTTCATGCGAATTTGTGAGTTCAGACAGCAATATGGTTGTACATTTCCCACAAATGCATATGCACAGGTATGATATGTCAGTTTTAATTAGGAAAATGCACATTTTCCAGGTCGAGCCAGATATTTCCTGAATAAGCATGGAGTCCATGGTTCAACTCCAGGAGTGAGGCGGATGATACAAACAATCGAAGCTGCTATGAGAGGAGGTAGGACATTCAGGTGTACAAAAGTATGAGCATTAAATATTGTAAGCAGAACAACTCTCTTTTAATGAAAGTTTATGAACGTTACAACACAGTTATATCAAAAGCAAATTGTTGGGTCAACCGGGTTTATATTCTTTACATCCAAATTTGAATTTATTGAGAGTTGCTTTCAAAGTGATACATTTTATATGATTTCCAAGAAACATTTTAGCTAACTGGAAATTATACTTCTAACTGATCTTGGCTAGAATAGGCCTATGAATGTCAATTTTGTTCTGATGATCTTCCCTTAAACATCATTGTTAAGAAATTATTTTACTCCAGACGACGAGCTTCCGCCTAAGACAAAGGGTATGAACACAGTGCTCTGTCTGGATACCTCCAGTGATATTGGTGAAGATGGCTTCCAGACAATGAAGGAAGCTGTGTTGGAATATCTTGAAGGTAGGATGCCAACATATCTACAGGATATACTGCTAACTTCCCATTTCATACCAAGTTTATGTCAAATGATGGCGAAGGACAAGTGCACTTGGTTCCTTTCTGCACAAAAGATTTCCTAATTATTCACTTTGTACCTGTGTACATTATTGATTTTTCAGTGATTTCAGTCTCCTGTTCTTTACAACATTGAAGCAATCAATGATTTCTTTTTAAAAGTGAAGATCTGCCCGAAATGCACTTGGTACCTTTCCTAACCAGTTCACTATAAAATACTCGCTTGCCTATTCCGTATGGTGTATTGGTGATACACATCTCATGAAGCGTTGTAATGATCTGTACCACTGTGTTATATCAAAGGTATCGAAGACATTGCTGCTACTTACGAGACAGAAGAAAACATAGCTGTGGTATCTTTCGGAGAGAGGTCACAGATCCTGCATCATCTGAGCAATGACTACACTAGTATCAGAACTGTTGTAGGTGAGTGATTTATGTAATTAGATAACGTTAATAATCTGAATTTAATCAACAACTAAATATGACTTATAACTACAGAGCGCTAAGTTAACAATTTATTAACGGTGGATGAATCGAGGAGTATTCATATTTTGTCATTAGTTAGAAAGAAATAAAACTTCTAATGTGCAATGTCATGTAATTATTCATGTGATATTTCAACGCTTGCATTAAACCTTATCATATTGGTTCTGGAAACCCGAGAAATTTAATCCAATAACAATAATTTATCCTCACATAGATAGTGTATTTTACTTTCCACGTTAAATTCAAGTATTTCGGAGAAGAGACTGGAAGCTTCTTGAGAAAACACAATGTATGAATTGAAAAAGCATTAAATAAATTGTATTAATCCCGTTATACTATTTATGTAATAGAACCTCATTATTGATGACAAATTAGTAAATAGTTAATAGAAAATAGAAAAATAAAATAAATAGAAAATGCCCTTGTCAATTCCTTCTTGTTGAATCGTAATTGATAATATGTCGCTTGGACACTATTGTCGTGTTTTTGTTTCTTCAATTCATGGAATTTTTATGGCATTTGACAAATACTGGGAAAATCCACTGCGTACAAAAACATCAGAAGATATATGAGGTGATGATATATGCAGGAACATTTTGTCATGTAATAAAGGGTCAATAAGTTATCATTTTCTCTTGATAATTCATAACTGTCTTGAATAGGCGTTTATGTTCAACTCACTTATCTTCTTCGTGAGGTAAAGAATATTCTGCTGCATCAGTGTATTTGCATCCGCGAAGCTACTACAAAACCCTGATCCCCTGAGCCCTATAACTGTCGTTCTTAGCTATAAATAAACAGCCAATGAAAGAAGCTGTACCCGGATGACAGGACCTACGAGTGATCATCTACGTTCAAATTACAACAAATCATTGGCTGAAAACGTACATGCTATGCTATTTAACGATAAGAAGCCAGCCTCCAGCAAAACGACGGTAATTTGTTTATAAAAAAAATAACGTCACTTAATTCCAATCTTTATTAACTAATAAAATACAAAGCCTTATCCCGCCATGGTTGATGTACTCATAACATAGCTCATAACATATAAAGAATATAAAAGGTACCAAGTTCACAAATAACGTGCTATTTTAAACAAATCAACAAAACGTACACCTGACAAGAATGGTAACTCTGGAAGTAACTTGTCGTCACTTCCAGTAGTAGAAACGGAGTTACTTCCCCTAATTGGAATTGTGACTACAGGGAATAAGGGTATTGTAGTAGAGTAGCGATTACAAATACACGGATGAAGCAGGATGGGTAGAAAATATAATAATAACTAGACACTTGACTATGACAACCAGTTTTGATGATTAATCTTCAAAATTGGTGACCTTTGTTCTGTAGAAACTTTGGATTTTGGAGGAAAGGGGTCACTATTTGAAGCTTTGCTGGTTTGCCTCTGTGAAATCGATGGACGTGGTAGGTGATGTTATTGATCTGTCTTATAATATTATATTATTTATCTTTAATCAATTACATCCCCTCAGAAACTATTCTGAACACATCAACATTATATCAAGGTGGATTTCAGTTTTGTATCACTGTCACAATGCTTTTCTTTTTAATTTTACATTTCTATAAATGAAATGGAGTGATGTTTATATGTCCCCCGCAATGCTTTTTTCTTGTTCCCATTGACACATTTTGAACTTAGTGGGGTAAGTTTGTGCATATGGGGATAAGGAACTTTTTCTGACCTCCATCTCAAAATGTATTCAGTATTATTTAATTAGACTTGGTATGTGTTTAAACTCAAAGATGGAATGGTGACAGCCTTTTGCTACTTAAAGGGGCAGTAGCACGTTTTTTGCAAATTTTATTTTTTCAAATTTTCCATTTATAATGATAGTTTATGTCATTTATATTTACTTTAGAGGGTAAAACATCTTAGTACACAAACCAATTATCCGTAGTGATAATAACGGTGTTGCCTATTAAGCAAAAATTGCATGGCGGCCATTTTATTTTGAACACAATTTATTATTTCGAATGACGAAAATGATTCCCATGGCCTTACGGAACCATGTACGCTCAAATTTTAACTTGATTTTCCGTAGACAGAAGGGTGTTTTACTATTGGTGACATTATTTTTCAAATGCATTTCATTGACTTATTTCAGCGAAAAAACGTGCTACTGCCCCTTTAAATCATTCTTAATTTTATTCTAGTTTCCATGGTAAAATTTTTAACAAAGCGGCCAGAAAAGGGTCACAATTTGAAATAAGAGGCTACATGTAAACAAGTTCATTTATTCTAATAGATTAACCTTTTTGGATTGTCCTTTTTTAGATTGTCTCTGGCATAAGTGAAAATAAGGGTAAGATGACTTGGTTGGATTGAAAATTGGAATCGCATGCACCTATTTCTAGTTTCTTTGTACACTCAGAATTCTAAGGCAATACAACCACAATGGTAGTCGTATTTCCCAAGATCTTCACATTTGTTCATCTGTTAGTTAACTGACAGTTACATGGTCTTAAATGAGTACTGCATCTTGATTTTAATGATACACAATTTTTCCTCATCTAAAGCATCTCCCACTACCATCGGAGAAACTCCATACCATCCTCGAATAATCATCGTAACCGGAGGCAACACAATAGACAATATCGAGGAAAGTGGTCTTGAAGAAGATACAATAGTAAATAACGTATGTATTCACATAAATACTTAATAATGATAATAATGATAATAATAACAACACTATATTGTCCTTATTTCAGTGTCAATTCGGCTATTATGTATGTGCCGTTGGCACCTGGCAGCCACAGTGCAGTGCCGGTTCAAGCGTTATTCTATCCTTATCATGCTGAGTGCCAAGCAAGGAAGCAACAACTCCCATTTTAACATCTTTTACTACGTTTATCATGAGTTAGCATATATTTTCCCACTCAACGCGTATTTTGCTCTTCATATTTTCACAAAGACCTAGTCGTTTTGGTGACTATGATATTCAAGCCGAGAATAAAACACACGGGGCCTAAGTCCCGCGGGTAAGGATTTCATGACAGTTAGCCGAGAAAATTGAGAATCGAATCTTAAGAGTTTGTTTGAAAAATGCCTCACCTCAATGACTTAATGATGTGTTCTATCTGGAGGATGCATTGGGGGTCTTTAATAAGAATACTAAATTTATATTGTTATGCAATGAGTGATATTGACATCCCTTCTTTCTAAACATCGAGTATGAAGGCCTCATGCCAATATACAATACTATATATATATATATATATATATATATATATACTCCCTGATGATACCAATGAAACATGTTGGAGAAAAAAATGACTCTGACAACTTTATACTTGTCAAACTTTTTTAAATGTTGTATATATATATATATATATATATATATATATATATATATATATATATATATATATATATATATATATATATATATATATATGTGTGTGTGTGTGTGTGTGTATATGTAAATTTAGACACATGAAATCACAATGCTCTCACAGATACAGACCAGCGGCTTGATAGTGATTTGTACATGTATTTTCAAGGTGTTTATGTTTTTATCATTACTACAATATGTGTGGTTTACGACATAGTTATTTCGAATATTGTCAAGCATATTCCATATAATGTAGCTTTGGTTATTGTCTTCTTTCCAGAGCAAAGAAAGAGTTGTAAAATTTCTAGACGATGTTGCCATACACAAAGACAATCCAACCGTTCCTCAAGCCTTGGTTTGGATTCCAATTCCAACAGAACATGGTGATAGAGTAAGTAAAAAAACATTAAAATGTTACGGATTATTCATAATGGTATCAAACAGTATGTAAAATACAATTATGATAATACAAAAAGTAAGTAAAGGAACAACCTGTATGATATCAAACAGTAAGTAAATGAGCATTTATAATGTCACCAAACAATTAGTAAGGGAACTTTATACTGTCATTAACAGTAAGTAAAGGAGGATATCATCAAACAGTACGTAAAGGATATCATCAAACAATACGTAAGGATGATGTCATCAAACAATAAAAAGGATGATATCATCAAACAGTACGTAAAGGTTGATATCATCAAACAATACGTAAGGATGATGTAATCAAACAATTAAAAAGGATGATATCATCAAACAATACGTGAAGGACAAGTAAGTAAGTAAAGGACCATGTATAATGTCACCAAACAATAAAGTAAAGGATAATATTACTAAGAAGTAAGTTAAGGAACATTTACAATGTCATAAAACAGGACCATATACGAGCCGTACAATCTTACCAAACAATAAGTAAAATAGCATCCATAATAGTATCAAGCATTAAGTATAGGACCATAAACGAGCCATATAATGTCACCAAACAGTGCGCAAGGCAGCATTTATAGGCTTATCAATAAGTAAGGCAGCATGTGTAGGCTTACCAATAAGTAAGGCAGCATTTATAGGCTTACCAATAAGTAAGTCAGCATTTACCAGCTAACCAATAGGTAAGGCAGCATTTATAGGCTTACCAATAAGTAAGGCAGCATCAATCAGCCTACCAATAAGTAAGGCAGCTTTTATAGGCTTACCAATAAGTAAGGCAGCATTTTCAGCTTACCAATAAGTAAGGCAGCATTTATAGGCTTACCAATAAGTAAGACAGCATCAATCAGCTTACCAATAAGTAAGGCAGCATTTATAGGCTTACCAATAAGTAAGGCAGCATGTATCTGCTTACCTATAAGTTAGGCAGTATTTAAAGGCTTACCTATAAGTAAGAGAACATGTATAGGCTTACCAATAAATAAGGCAGCGGTTATCGGCTTACCAATAAGTAAGGCAGCATTTTCAGCTTACCAATAAGTAAGGCAGCATTTATAGGCTTACCAATAAGTAAGACAGCATCAATCAGCTTACCAATAAGTAAGGCAGCATTTATCGGCTTACCAATAAGTAAGGCAGCATTTAAAGGCTTACCAATAAGTAAGAGAACATGTATAGGCTTACCAATAAGTAAGGCAGTATGTATAGGCTTACCAATAAGTAAGGCAACATGTATAGGCTTACTAATAAGTAAGGCAGTATGTATATGCTTATCAATAAGTTAGGCAGCATATAAAGGCTTACCAATAAGTAAGAGAACATGTATAGGCTTACAAATAAATAAGGCAGCAGTTATCGGCTTACCAATAAGTAAGGAAGCACGTATAGGCTTACCAAAAAGTAAGGCAGAATATATAAGCTTACCAATAAGTAAGGCAGAATCTATAGGCTTACCAATAAGTAAGGCAGCATTTATCGGCCTACCAATAATTAAGGCAGCATTTATAGGCTTACCAATAAATAAGGCAGCATTATTCGGCTTACCAATGAGTAAGGAAGCATGTATAGGCTTACCAATAAATAAGGCAACATGTATAGGCTTACCAATAACTAAGGCAGTATGTATAGGCTTACCAATAAGTAAGGCAACATGTATAGGCTTACCAATAAGTAAGGCAACATGTATAGGCTTACCAATAAGTAAGGCAGTATTTATAGGCTTATCAATAAGTAAGGCAGCATTTACTAGCTTACCAATAATTAAGGCAGCATTTATAGGCCAATAAGTAAGGGAGCATGTATAGGCTTACCAATAAGTAATGCAGCGTTTAAAGGCTTACCAATAAGTAAGGCAACATGTATAGGCTTACCAATAACTAAGGCAGTATGTATAGGCTTACCAATAAGTAAGGCAACATGTATAGGCTTACCAATAAGTAAGGCAGTATTTATAGGCTGATCAATAAGTAAGGCAGCATTTACTAGCTAACCAATAATTAAGGCAGCATTTATAGGCTTACCAATAAGTAAGAGAACATGTATAGGCTTACCAATAAGTAAGGCAGTATGTATAGGCTTACCAATAAGTAAGGCAACATGTATAGGCTTACTAATAAGTAAGGCAGTATGTATATGCTTATCAATAAGTTAGGCAGCATATAAAGGCTTACCAATAAGTAAGAGAACATGTATAGGCTTACAAATAAATAAGGCAGCAGTTATCGGCTTACCAATAAGTAAGGAAGCACGTATAGGCTTACCAAAAAGTAAGGCAGAATATATAAGCTTACCAATAAGTAAGGCAGAATCTATAGGCTTACCAATAAGTAAGGCAGCATTTATCGGCCTACCAATAATTAAGGCAGCATTTATAGGCTTACCAATAAATAAGGCAGCATTATTCGGCTTACCAATGAGTAAGGAAGCATGTATAGGCTTACCAATAAATAAGGCAACATGTATAGGCTTACCAATAACTAAGGCAGTATGTATAGGCTTACCAATAAGTAAGGCAACATGTATAGGCTTACCAATAAGTAAGGCAACATGTATAGGCTTACCAATAAGTAAGGCAGTATTTATAGGCTTATCAATAAGTAAGGCAGCATTTACTAGCTTACCAATAATTAAGGCAGCATTTATAGGCCAATAAGTAAGGGAGCATGTATAGGCTTACCAATAAGTAATGCAGCGTTTAAAGGCTTACCAATAAGTAAGGCAACATGTATAGGCTTACCAATAACTAAGGCAGTATGTATAGGCTTACCAATAAGTAAGGCAACATGTATAGGCTTACCAATAAGTAAGGCAGTATTTATAGGCTGATCAATAAGTAAGGCAGCATTTACTAGCTAACCAATAATTAAGGCAGCATTTATAGGCTTACCAATAAGTAAGGGAGCATGTATAGGCTTACCAATAAGTAATGCAGCATTTAAAGGCTTACCAATAAGTAAGGCAGCATTTATCGGCTTACCAAACATGAGGTAAAGGACCTGTTGAATTGCTAATTTCAACTTTTAAGTGCTTGTATTTGTACATTATAGAGATTTGCTACTTTCTAAATAAAACATCTAAACCCTTTATTGTTTTACTCGGCATGTTGAACTATCTTGTTGGCATAAGGACGTCATGTTAACACATATTAGATTCAATGTAACCCGTGACATTTATATCAGTCAAAAAACATGTCTGAATCAATGTCAATTTTATTGATTTTTATTCAAAAACGTAACTATCGTGAGTATAATGTCAATGCTGTTTATAGTGCATCGTTAGAGAAATAAAATTTGATTATGATTTAATTAAGCCAATTTGTTTACACCTCTTGCCATTATGAATATACATTGGTGTCCAGAATACAGAACATGAACTATAAATGTTCATACCCTTCCAATGGTGATTTTAAATAATTTTAATAATTTAATAATCACTGTCATGTTGAAAATGTTGGAGAATGGTTCACTGCCGTTGGAATAATTTCCCAATTCAATAACTCTCTCTTAATTCTTATGCTATGTGTTTCCCTAGGGGTATGTAGAATTCCTGTCTGAGATGGAGAACTGCAGCTTGTGCGAGTGTAAAGATATGAAGAATCTGTGCAAGTATCAAAGGACACAGGTAATGAAATAAAAAATAACAAAGTTATTTATTTACTTGTTTATGCTTGCTCATCTTTGAATGTGTACATACTTTTGAAGAAATAAAATTCCTTTCACAACATGTTGATGCTTAATGAATTAACACAAGTGGTGTCTATTAAGAGTATCTACTCTTTAAGAATAAATACATCCCAAACACAATCAGTATTATATTTGTAAGACTTAAAGGCAATCATCTGCATGAATTAAGTTTATAGTGATTGATTAAGAAAAATGTTGTCTGGCTAACAGCTTCTTTATTGCGAACAAACTAGACCTTATGGAGTTTATATTTATTCCTTCATTAAGGAGGAGTGATACATTTCTAGAAAATATTACAATTGAATCCTGAAAATATTGTTGTTTGTGTATTTCACTTCTAAATGTCCATCAAATACTTGACACAAACACGTAAGAGATCAGATAAGTCTATTTAAGGTATTTGAGAAATTTGGATTACGCAAAAGAAACGCCTACATGACTTTATTTTATATTTGAAAAGTTAAAATCTGATGTATAATTACTAGTGGTCCCCATGTTATGCTGAAACAATAATTGATATGACAGTCCATTAAATCATGGAATAATTTCAATAAATTTTATGAAAATTCCCATTGAATATCTACATCTGCAGCTTCATCATCACTTCATTACGAGTGAGTTCCTGTATTGTTGCTCGTGGAGGAGAGTAAATCTGTTTCTAAAGTCATTTCTTTGAGTACACACTGAACAGTTAGTTCTTTGGTAACAACTTCTGAAATGATGTGCAGAAAAGCTATAATATTGCTAACATGTTCCTCATACTTTTATGAATGCTGACGAGCTATATCTGGTAGGCGTTTCTTTTGCCCGGCGGTGTACATAGAAATATGTCATTGACAATCGAACAAAATACACCAGGTTGTTCGATTCGAATTTCCCTCTTTTGCACACTAAAGGTCGACGGGACAACCTCTCATACAGGCCATACTTTTTTCACAAATTATATAGATCATTCGATCTAAATTTATTTAGATTGTAGGATCTCATTCTTCCATTATGAAGAGCTACAAGTAAATTCACAATTTCTATTTTCCGAAACAATTTAATCACAACTGTCAATGACATTCCACATTAACACAGGAGATTCTTGAGAGTTCATACAGCCAGATCAGAGACAGCATCGTGCTTACAGATGATAGCAGCGTGAGTGATAAAGACATCTCAGATGTCGTCGAAGTTGTTGGAGGTGATTGGGAAAAATCTGACAAGGTTGGTGTTTATTTCTTAAGGTTTAAAATCTGTTCTCTTAATTTAAATGAGATTTTACTATAACATATGTGGATAAGCTGATGATTAAGAACCACAGACAAAAGTCCTAACTTTTACCACACAAATTCCATTTTCAATTAACTCCATTGTCGTCAACTAAGCATTTCACCTGTTGTTTACCCTCCTTTTCAACAATATGGCCGGCAACCAACAGCAGCTCTACTCCACACTTCGTAGTTATATACAAGTACATGTATGCTCCTTATTAATTAGAACACAAATATTTCAAATTTTGAAAATATTTGAAAAACTGATGAACATTAAATAGGTCAATGCATTTGTTGAGGCTGTGTCAAATAAACTTGATACTGTCAAAGAGGAAGACTATTTGTGTTTACAATTAGATCGTCTTATCACCATATTGCGGATTCTTATCATAACTTATTTCTTTCCCAATAGGATGAAATTGTTGCCGACCTTAAAAGACGTCTCAACGCAACCCTCAACAAAACACATCTTATCCCATCAGACTTCAACAACGTGGTGGAACTAGAAGACCCAGAACTACCCCGGCTGGGGGAGAGGGTGATCCGAGGAAAGGACTGGCCAGGGGGTGAGGCGGGCGGAGGAGGGGCAGGAACTGTGGTCAACCATATTGATGGACAACAGACTGTCAGAAGTAAGCGATAATAAGATATCTGGAATAAGTGTAGCAGTAAGATATTTGCAAGACAAATACATTTTATAAAGGAAATGATTTTGAAAATGTATCTAGCTAAATGAGCTACACATTTTGAATGGATAAATTTGTAAATATCTTGGAAAATCTGACATGTAAAATGTTAGTAGTTTCTGAATCTGGACATGCTGTAGACATGCTAAGTCGTCTAGTCTTAAACAGATTATTGTCTTTCTTCGTGTACTGCTATAAGGCCGCATTGCACCGAAGACATGGTGTTACTGTTGTTGACATTGAACTGAGGCCAATAAAAGCTGCTAATTTACTTGAGATAGAACTCTGTCTACACTAAAGCTAATTCACCATACAGTAGTATTTCTTCATTCAAATCAAAGAGCATTTTTTGTAGTAATTTTGAAGTTAGGGACAAAACCGTAAATGAGGATACATGACACCTGAATATGTTTATACATAATTTAAATACATTGTCTTATCATGGAATATATGACCCGTTCATGTGTACAAAGCAATGTTCATTGTGTTATACAGAGATTATTTGGGTTCTATGGGACAATGGTGAGTGCAAGAAATACAAATATGGCTTCCAGAACGCGCATGATGTGATGGTTATCAAGGACAGACCAAGATTCACAAGATCAGGGCTGATGATTGAGATTGGGTGCGAAGTGACCAGAGGTACCCATCAGGAGATTATTATTTTCAGAAATGTTGTGGTCTTAACGTTGATTTTGTCTTTGAAGAAGATATTTAGCTCACATATATGACATCAACATTTAACGATTTGATCTATGTTATCTATGTGATGATCATCGACATGTTTCATTGAAGTTTTAAACGGGTTTACATAACTGATAGATAGAGATTAGATAATGGATTGCACAATATCTTCACTGGCTTATAAACGGTCTGACAGTAAAATTGGTATAAACGCCTCTCATAACACATTTATGAGTGGCTCTTATACTTTTATGTAAATATTATATCTGTATGTTATTGATTGTTAATAACGAATTATAGTTTCTACAAATTCAAGCTTTGCAATTAAAAGGATGTTTGAATCCGTTCATAAAATAACAAAAATACAAATACATGCAAAACATGTACGGTGTAAATGCTTAGTCTTGTCTCAGATTAGGCCCTTAGCTCCGCAAGTGATAGTACCCCATCACTCACAAAATGTAATTCACAAGAAAGATTATTAAAGAGTTTCATTTATGGTTCGATTGAACACTTTAGTGTATTGATTTAACTTTTAACAAAACTAAGAATAGAATGTCTCATTTGTAGTGTGCACATAAAAACGGCATTTGATAGCAGTATCATAGTTGCCCAATGCTACAGTGATAAAGTAGTCCTGAAAGTTATTTTGTATAACCCTCAAAGTATGAATGTTATACTGTTTCGTGTTTCTGAGAATGTATACTGGTCACATGACCTTGTTAAGTCCAATCAACAGGAAGCAAATGGCGTAAATGCCGAAGTCTGAATTTATATTTCACATATGGGAATTAACCTTCTTTAAATAAATGAACGAAAGAATGAATGAATAAAGATAAAATTCATTGTTGAATTAGATTAGGAATGTGTCTCTACAGTTATCATTTATCGAACCTTTTCACTTTCTAGCCCAAATTTTCTGTGTAAATTAGCAGTTACAGTCGAAAGGTGACCACCATCGAGATAACCAGATCAAATGCAAATCAAGTGCAATAATAAATCTAAGGCAGGAATCTAGTTTGTTGAATTAAATATTGATATGCTAAACTGCCGTGTGCTAAAACATCCTCCAAATATGTACATGTGTTTCATCTACTTCTCAATATACTGGTTCATTTAAAGAGGTACTATCTTACGTTTTTACGTTCTTATCTTATTTTTTTGCAATTCAAATTTACTGAACAAAATAAATTAAGATTTATGATGTTTTATGATTGATATTTTATCACTTTGTCAATGAATAACCTAATCTGTATTAATCAAAATGTTCATATATCCAACAATATTTTTGTTAAGGAGAAAACACTCCTCCTCGGTCTTCTGCTCTGAGAATAACCTGAAGGGAGGGACAAAGCCCCGAGGGCGTTAGCCCGAGGGGCTATCCCGACCTTGAGGTTATTCTCAGAGCAGAAGACCGAGGAGGAGTGTTTTCTCTAGCTTATAAACCGTCAACTATAAAAATTTACGAGTTATAGTTTCGGACGCTCAAAGGGCCTAATTCCTCCGCTTAGACCATTTTAAAAGCAGAAGACGAAGGAGGAATTTTTTCTTCCTATTTATAAACGTCAAATGTAAAAATTTACATTTTATAATTTTTTATTCCCAAATCGTGTTTTTATAAAGGGTATGTCGCCCTCGGTTGCGTTATATCGAGGCAAAGACGGTATGACTATAAATGGAGTAATTCAACTCCACTCATCATCTCGGTCTGCATAGCCGAGCGGTCTAAGGTGCCAGTTTAGAGAGCGAAGGGTGCCAGGTTCGAATCCAGCTATTTCAACTTGGAAATTTTTAACTGTGTATAATTTTCGATAATAATTGCTGCTTGTTGGCTATTGCGTTGCAAGTCTGAAAAATTATTCTAAGTGCATTTCCAGGTCTTACTTTCAAAAAAACCTTAGGTTCAGGTCTTACTTTCAAAAGTAAAACCTCATACCGGGTTATTCTCGGAAGTAAGACCTCATTAGAGGTTATTCCAAGAAAAGAAGATACCTACAAAACAACAGACAGAATCCGACCTAGGTTTATAAGTCCAGTTAATTTCAAGGAGTCATTATAGTATTTATGTAATTCAGGTCGCGACTGGATGTCAGTCTATGAAAACCAAGATGGCGGACCTGGGGAAGTGGGCGTGGTTATCAGGAAGGACGACCTGGGCAATGTTAAGGTAAATATAATTCTTGTATTACATTAAGACTATTGAAGAAACAACTTGTCTAGTTCATTTAATAGCAAAATGTGCTCTTATCAAAGGTTCGGTTGCTTGAAACATACAACTAAAATGTAAATTCAGTCAAATGTGAACTTTTATGCTATGTTTTTCTTCTGGTTTTATAAAAATGAAGGTGTCTCTCTTAACATCATCCCAGGAAGGTGCGATATAAACTGCCAGGCAAACGAAAGTACTCACTCTGTTGATTTTATCATATGTTTGATTTTCAATTGCAAATATTTCAAGTTTTCGATGTTATAATCTAAAACTGAAAAGTAGAGGTGTTTAGTCAGCAGTCAAGATAGTTCTACATGTTTTTATTATTCAGAACTATTTCATGTTTCTTAAACAAATATTTTTGATGATACACAACTGTTATTATTATATATTACATGTATATGTGAAAATTAAAAAATGTGACTGATTCTGCACACAATTACGACATTTTAAACATGGTAGAGGTCATGTTGTAAATTTCATTTCTTACCATGTCTTCATTAAACAAAGATATTTTAACTAAAATTTAACCACAGTCACCTATTTATTCATTCGGACTATTGCAGGTAATATCATTGTATCGTGCGCTAGACAGCATGCGTTGGTATCACTCATGTGTGTAACCAACTCATTGTTGTCTACTGAGTGATCTCACCACGGTTGAGTAATAAATATGACATTGCATGTGTTTCACCATATTTCGAAACATAGATCTGTCTAACCTTACTTACTTATCCAACTATGTCCCTGTTTCAAATGAGGAGATTGCTAATGGCATTCTTGTCATTATTTCGATATAAGTATATCATCACGTATCAGCATGTTAAAGTGTTGGGCAATTTAAAGCATTAATATTAAATCATAAATAGTGATGTGTGTTTATCATTTTCCTAAGCTGTTTGCTCTTTCTTCCTCAGGTTCGTTGGCAGCAAAATGGCAGAATGTGTGACTACCGGTATGGAATTAACAACAAAATCGATCTCCATATGAGGTATAGGTATATTTAAAAGAAGAGTTCTGTCGGGTATTATTTGTGGAAACGAAATTCGAGAGGATATTCCCGTTTCAACACTATGCTATTAATAAATGATTAAAACACATTCAAATTGAAAATGATCAATGAAGGTAATATTTGATGACTTCATATTTCACAACTTGATAAAGAAAAGCGCACATTTGTTGAAAAGTAAAAAAAAACCAAATGAGAATACATTCTTCCGTGCTGCGAGTGGAAAAAGCTTCGCTACGATATAACAGCAAATTGTTTATTAGTTTTATGACACGTTATGTGTTATAATATGAATATTCTATCAGTGTATATCTTTTGTAATTAACAAGTTAGATACAATGTAGCGTGTTTTCATTTCACGTAATGCAAACCAAATAAGATGGCGGATATTGGGATAGCGTACTCTAAAGTATTAGCCTAGTGATTTCAAACGCTATTCGATTATTCTGTATTGCCTTAATAGTCCTCTATATACATTAGTCCATGGATTGCATGCAATTGAACGATGCAGGGTGACTATTATTTCTTGCTGAAACTTTCTACATTGTACCGATTTCATCTGTCGCCTACATGTATTAACCATAAATCATAAAATTATATCTAGGAGCAGTACTCCTTATCAGTTTTTATTGTTTAAGGGGAAAATATTATGACCACTTTCACATGTACAACTCCTGTTGTATGTATTTGCTTTTTAAAAATTTGATTTACTTTATTTCATTACATAAAACAAATTTATTGGGTATGTCATTTTGATTTAATTATATTTATATTTTTCAGAGATCCAGTCCAGTCCTTATTAAGCTACACGGCCAGCTCTGTCTCGTCTCCTGACACTAGCATAGTGGCAGAGGAAAATACAACACAAGGTAGACTTTTGTCTTGTCAACATTGTTTCAAAGACTGTTGAACAACATTTACAAGTATGAAATTCTCCTATATTAATTATTATATTATATATAATTATTATAATTCTCCAAGTATGAAGGTTCTCCTCAAGTATAGCATGATGGTTGCAGTATGTTGTTCTGCTAACACAAGAGTGATGATAAATTACTGTGTAAAATTTTTAAAGTTTCATAAAGTACAGATGCATATCTGAACATTTTGAAAATTGCTATCTTGTACATAAGCATATGGCATTCACATATTACTTTAATGAAGGTGCAATGTCTCTTTGTTCACCGTATATGGCAAATCATAAAGGTTTAAACCTTCATATACAATTTTACCAAACAAATAAGAAAGTTAATGGTTATCTTTAACTAGGAAATGACAAGGAAATATTACATTTAACGGGTTACCCTGTTCCGTGTTAAAAATAATAACATTAATTTAGTCTAAGTCCTTTTTCAGCAAGTCTAGATAAACTGAATACAAAGTTTTAAAAAAATCAAATGGACAAAGGTAAAGTGATTAATTGATTTCAGGGATGTCAGTAGGTAGCATCATCAAAAATATTTATGGAAACATGCAATTGCCCCTTGTCGTCCCAGACGAGCCCCCGGAGGAACCAGTGTGGGTGTGGCAGAGGAGGACAGAGGGCGAGGGCTGGGTGCTGTACGATGAGACCCTCAACCAGAAGCTGGAGCGGGAGTACAACAAGAGGAAGGAGGGATCCTGTGTGATACAGAGAAACGGAGCCTGGTGGGTATATTGTTAAATGATTTGGTATGCATAAAACAATACAGGAGATAGAACATCACCCTGCTCCCCCGGGGTATTTTTCATCCGTTAGACTGCTCAAAGAGCCATTGAGTATGTTGTTGAAGTCACATTATGTCACACGTTATAAATGGTGTTATTTTATCGAGAAGTACTGACAATATGAACGCGAAAGTCACGATTTACAATCGAAAATATAGTTTTCGAAACTTACCTGTAACAGACAAAAAAAAGGATGACGGTTGGTCATGTTTAATAGGTCATATAACTACTGTGCGTTTACCTTGGTCGTGTAATTTCCGTTTCTTCACATGTCAAATGTAAGGTATCAATATGCAAGTCAAGTTAAGTTATTTGAACTTAAATCAGCACATGTAATATTTCGGTATGTACATTTGTGAAAGGCAAATGAAATATTATGAAAAATGCTCATTGGCTTTTAATACTAATACCCTGAGTGCATATTACAAAAAGCAGGATGATAGATCACTGGATGACTATATGCTGCCAAGTAAAACATCTTTGTATGTAATACAGAATTGTTCTTATTACCAATATGGTGGAAAATAACCGAGTTAATATTATCAATGTGCATATATCACGTTTGCCTAGCAATCATTGTTTCACCACTACTTCCCTTTTTGTCGTCTGTGACGTCATAATACGATCGTTCTTATCGTCACTGTAGCTTGCCGTGAACCGGTTCATGACTATTTTTACGCGAATTAAATGAAATAGAACGATACTCGTGCAAATGTGTGTGTAACCCTTGCTCTCGCCGCGCAAAACAAAAATTCAAATTCGTTTCGTAAAAGTCATATAACACACTTCCTCGGGTTACACTCTCTAGTTATAGCTCTATTAGGTTAGCTGCCTCCTATTCAATCACCACATGCATGTTTCACCGCAAAGCATGACCTGAATATCTTTCCAGGCTGTCTATTTTTCATTTAAACTGCCAGGCAAAAGAAAGTTCTCACCTCAGTTGCTTTCGATTAATTGAATATTTTAAAAGAAATCAGATGCATTTGCCTATGGCACGATACAATAATACTTCTCTGGGGTAGTTTTAATGAATTAATTGGTGACTGTGGTTACATTTTAGTTAAAATATCTTTGTTTAATGAAGAGAGGCGTAAGAAATTAACTTTACACCAACTTGACCCCGAACATGTTTAAAATGTTTTAAATATGTGCAGAATCAGGCACATTTATGAATTTTCACAAAGAATATGTCTTATATGTCGATGACTACTTCTGAATAATCAAAAATGTTTATTTGAATTGAAAACAAATTTAAAATTTCATTTTAAAAAAATAAAAAAATATATTTAGACGTATTCTTTGACTGCTGACTGAACACCTGTACTTTTCAAATTATAACATCGAAAATTTTTATATTTGCAACTGAAAATCATAGATATGTTAAAATCAACAGAAACGAGTACTTTCTTTTGCCTGGCAGATTATGTGATATTATTATCGGAGAAAGAAATAAATAACAGCCCATTACTGGAAATGTGGTTTAAAATGAACATGGACTGTCAATTTGGAAACAAACAATGCATAGCACTTTATATTTGTGCAATGCATAATGAGAGTGCAACTTTCCAATGACATATACTTTTGAGCAAATTCTTCTCGTTCATTTGTATGGACTTATCAACAAATTTTAATAATCTCAGTTTCAGGGTTTCATTTAAATTCAACACCGAAAAGAAAGTGGACGAAGATTCGAAAGCAGATGTGAGAAGAATATGTAAGTAGTAATGTGTCATTTTGTATCTATGACATTGTAAGATTCCAATACCATTGTGTATTGAATTGATATAAGTCAGCTGAACCAACGAGAGAACAAAGAAAATTGACTCCGTGTTTTAAATACATGTTTGATGCATGGTCAAACATCCTAATGATCTGCATTTTGTATATATACATACTCATTTCTATGGGTGATTTCGTGTGTATTCTCATTGCCCTGGGGGTATACATGTTTAACGAAGTCTTTGAAAACATTATCTCTCTCATGGCTTAACATTAAAAGGCTTTGTAGCCTGTCGTTCTCACTGAAATTAAGTAAATAAAATTTCAGGGCAATAATAAAGAATAATAATGAATAAAGCCTGCAATAAATCCTGATTAAGGGATGTATCTACCACGTGCTTGGTACCCTCTAATATAACCATATAATATATAAGATTTCACCATCTTCCGTCGGTGGTGAATCCGGGAAAGATCACTCAACCATACAACCACCTGTGCCTCTGTTCCCCTCGGAGCCTATCCGGGGAGCTACCCCCATTCTTGTTTTCTTATGTATTCTATGTCTCAATGCCACTCAGAGACTTGATCGTTTTAATACTTTAAACGCATGTTTTGTCTCATTACAAGTCTTTTCAAACGTTAAAGAATTGTAAGTACAATTGCATTTATTAGATATTCTTATCTCTATATATCATAATGAATATATGGATTAACATAATTTATGATGGACCTCTCGTATTACACCCTTCATATTAATGCTTTATTCCATTTATTCCAAGGTATGAGTAGAAGTGATCTGGCTGCCAAACGAGACCCTGCAAGTGAAGACAGAATGGATTCCTACACTTTCCAATAGCAACGCAAGTTGGATAACTAAAAACCAAAGCAGAACTTTCTATCCATTTCACACAGTGAAACGTGTTACTGGACTTCCCTCCCAAACAAAATAATAAATAAATTGATATGTCCAATGCAACAATGTATTTTCAAATATTACAAATGTTGTTTTTAAGGAAAGCTTTTCTTTCCTGTGATCCAGAGACAGTAACAATAACTATAACATTACCCAAGTCATAGCTTATTCCAATAAAAAGTTAGTTGATGTTGACATGTCCATCACTAAAAGATGTCGCTTACAATTTGAACTTTCAGCTTGACTTTCTTCTTCAGTTACATTTATGATATGAAAATATGTTGGTGTATGTCTTAAATTAATTTTCAATTACATTTGATTTGTTGATTCATCACATTACATTACATAATTTGTTTCAAACGTCAGCGACTTTAAAATATTGATTTATTACATAACATCACTTCTTAATGTAACTTTGATATTTTGATGAATTTGTTGCGGATATGAACAACAGAACAATGGAATAACATATTATTTAAACCTTGTAACCATGAACAAAGTAGCCTTATGCATGTCTCGTATATATATCAAATATCCGTTAACAATCAGCACTACTAAATTAAGAGTTATAAATTGATATAGTACTTTATACAATGGTTCAGTTAATTCATCTTGGATTGGCAAGAAATGAACAATTATGTATATAGTTATATATAAGGTATATACATTCATGAATGTACGACGTATTTTTCCGATTATCAAAGTATTTGTGTTAACTGTTTTATGATTTGTGTTAACTGTTTTATCGGCCGTTTGGTTTGTTTGAATACCGTTTGAGAAGCTGATTATAAGGATATTAAACATTCTTCCATTTAATACCAATGTTATTAAACGAGTTAATAATTTGATATTAAACGAACGAAACCGAGTTTGATAGATAATCATTCACGACTTTAATAAAGATGGTATTACACGGAGTTTAGTATTCAATTTATTACTCACTTAAACTTGTTATCAAGCGAAATTGACTACAGGTTGTTGAAACAAAAAATTCCGCTAGTCATGTAACATTGTGACGACGCTAATACCACTGTCACGTCACAATGGCACAATATTGTGACGTCATGTGTGAAGTGGTATTTCATTAGTTTAATAGTACTCTATGAATAGTAGACATAATTGCAGTCTCTTCCACGGGAGAGTGATCAGAAGTGTTATCCCATGGATGTCGTTGTTTTATCATATGTATGTCTATGTATATTAGGCCCCATCATTATATAACTAACTTTTTCTCTCCTCGCCTATATCAAGTACGCTATATGATTTACATACGAAGCCTTGATAATTCAGTAGGTGTGATAGGACTTCTTCGGGATTATCTTCCATTATATTACTTAGATATATATACATTTATATGTTTGCTTTGATTATAGAATAACCTAACGAAGCACTGATTGCCTAATATATAAACATCAGATTCAGACCTCTGAATTGTAAAGGAAACAGAATCATATTTGTATTTGTACTCAATTTTATCATATAATGGAGGGTGTTATCGATGCAATAAAGCAATCTGATAAACTTGGTATCCAAATCTGATAAATATGCAAAACAGGTCAAAGGTCAAATACACGAACTACTTTCGCAGAATTCCACTCGTTTCATGCGAATCCTAAAACTGTTTACGAATCGTTGAAAAGCGTAACCGGGAGTTTACCCGAGTATATCCGCTTGATATTCGAAAACACGAAATCATCTGATAGTACACTATGTGCATTTATAGTGTTAAAAAAAGTCAAGATAATTGTAGATTTTTTAAAAACCATTAAAAATTTCAGTGCGCTATTGACCAAGAGCAACAAGTAGCCGCAGTGTCCTGTGTACAAAATGAATCTCGATGTGTCGGTGTGTGACCTACCGACGCGCCGAGTCGATCGCATTAGCATTTTGGTTGTTCTTGAGGGATGAGTACAAGGTATTAGGTACATTAATAGGTACTTATTGTCATAAACAAAGGAAACAACCCCACCTCACAAATAATTACCTTTAAAATGCGAAAGATACTGGTTATGCAGCAATCCGAATTAACCCGGCAACGCAGCTTCCAAAACGTTGAAAGTAGAGTTACTTCCCTTGTTCTAGCAACGTGATCAAATTATTTATGAGTGCTTTAGATAGATGCTTATGAACTGATTGAAACTGTCTCCATGAACAAGAAACCAGGGGCCAATGGTTGGTTTTCTGAAAGAATCGCGCACATGTTTTTACATTGTTTTAATTAAGAACTATTTTAGGCACTTCACAGCCGATGTCGTGACCATCACTTTGATGTACCGTCAGTGATATTACTCCGCTAAAACTAGGTCAATTCTCTTTCCAGTTTTACTACAAAAACACGCTTATTTTAATAATGACATATATGATAAAGAGATTATTAACCTCGTGTGTTTCCGTATCATTAATATCATATATTGGAATAAAAAATAATGTATTATGCTCGCCGGAGGCTCGCATAATACAATTTTTATTCCAAAAATATGATATTAATGATACGGAAACACACTTGGTTAATAATCTCTATGTATTGGCTGCATTGTATTGACATTGTATTCACATTCTATAAAGTCAAACGTTTTCCCTGCTCTACACCACAAGTATGTATATTTCAAATACCTCGGTATGCATGCAGTGACGGTTAGTTTGAAATTACTGATATTTATGGTATACTTACACTTTAAAAAATGTTTACCTTGATTTTACTTGTGTTGATTTTCAGTATTGATTATTTAAGTATATTCTACGTTTTCACGATTCTAGTTGTATTGTTGTCTCTGTACAATTTCATGAATAAAGAACAAATTCATGAATATTTATTTGGATTGTAATTATGCACTTGACTAATATTCTCGTTAACTTTTAATAAAATGTTTAGAAATGAATTAATCGGGTGTGTAATACTAAATGACAAGGTAAATACAGTTAACATTAAGCCATATTTAGACAAGATACAGCCTCAACGTTATATCCATTGCATAACAGTTGACATTTAAAACCCTTTTCGCATACAATAATCCGTATGCATAATATATATATATCATATGGGTGTATTCTTCTGTTTGTATTGCTCACGACTGGAAGCATATTGTATATTGAGGAATGTCTCATTGTAGGATTTTTTTTCGAGATAAAGCGGAAAGCAAACAATGTCAGCAGAACTTTGCAATACTATACCCTTAAGTGATTTTGTGCATGCAATGTCTAGAGCCTCTTGAAAAATGTAAATGGATTAAACTGTTATATACGGCTTTTAATTGTTTATCTAAGCTAACTTATTTCTTATCGTTAAGAAATGCAATATCATGCAATGCTTTAATTTGGAAGAGATCCACATGACCATTGGACTAAGAACGTCACGTGGTTGGACTATACATAGTATGACACAGAGCTTGAAAGAACTAATATATTTTAAAACGTATATATTCAATGTACGAATTATCTGATTCGAAATTATCGTGGTTCAACGGTAATAAGCATGCAGTCAACGATTTATCTCTGGAAGACTCCACAATAGGTGGTGCACCATTGGTCTTTACTTTTACTTTCGCAAATATGTGTCATTTCATTTTATATTGTTTCAGGATTATGAAGAAGCATGTGTATATGCAATGTACTACATGCCGGGCCTTTTGACTACCGGCATAAGGACTGAACATAATGAACGAAATGAATAAGTAAACAGTATTTAACATTTCTGTTTACTCCAGTTTGGATTGACATTGAAATGTATATTAGAAAAGGTAACTTGTAGCAAATATGACATGTCTTGCTTCTTGTTTGTGGTAACGGTTTGAACCTTTGTTACAAAATCAATATACAACTTGTGAATAAATTACATTTTTATAACATCAAAAGAACATAAACAAATTGTTTGGATTACAAAAGTACTTATTATTGAAAGAATAGTGCCATTGGGGAACACTATTTTAAATAGGAGTAACGGTTGGGACTAAATTTGCGAATTAATTAGGTTTTTTTCAGTAAAGACAAATTATATAGCTTCGTAATCTTTCTTAATTAAAACGTTATCAAATATAGAAGGAAAGTGCAAATAGGGCATAACAATAATATGAGTAGTAACGGTTGTGAATGAATCAAAATCTTTCAGGCAATACAATTTTGAAAGTTACTGTTACTATTACTCTGTACACATCACCATACTGCAAGGGCAATTTGATCGATTTCAATTAACAATATTATGATGCAATGTTAAGTCTCAATGAAATATGCTTCTTTAAAAACATTGAATGTTTAGATCATTGTAGCTAAGTAGTAATTAGTGAGATTGTAACAAATATTAAAACAAAAAATGAAATGGTTTTGACAGCATTTCCGGATCCGTAATTAAAAGGTTCTTAGCAAATGGTATTCTTATACAATCAGTGTTAAAGTCAAAACAGGACGCAATAAACAAATATATACAGGTTGGATACAAATCAGTTATTACGAAATGCATCATTATAATAAATTGTAGGTGTTAAAATCTCCATTCTCATAGGTATAAATTAATTCAGCAGGTCATCTTTGACACTTTTGGCACTCCTCCATTCTTTTACTTGATAATTGGTTCTTGTCTATGAATCCATAGCAATAAAAGCCATGGACATCAGCAATAAAAGCCATTTTGTAATAAAAACAAACACATTTTAGAGCTTTATGCGGTACTGAGAGACAAAAGAATTGAGGTGAGGTGAGGTGAGTTGAGGTTTAACGCCGCTTTCAAGGGTATTTAACTTATATCGCGGCTGCTAGTATTACGGCAGGGAGAAAGCCCACAACGCGACGTGGCTATGCAATGTGGTGAAACCTGCGAGCAACGGCTGGAACTAGCGAACCATGGGTGGTATTACTCTGAAATTCAGTGTAGCATTGCACCCAAACCTTACTGCGTGTAGAACAGTTCTCTACTGCAGACAAAGTTGCCGTGCCCCTGGCGGGATTCGAACCCCGGACATCTTGATCCGAAGCCGAACGCGCAGACCACTGCGCTATCCCGCCCCACAAAAGAATTGATAAAACTAAAATCTACACAAACTAGTGGATATATGAACAGATGTCTATTATGTTTAAAGATATAAATTTGAATGCAAAGTTAAACATATTTACCATAAAATCCTGAGCACTGGTATACAAGTAAAACATTAAATAAATTCAAATGTTTCTTTTAAATTTACTATCTCAAAATGTCTCGCTTTTTATAGTTCCATACTTAAAGGTACATCCATTGTGTTGTTTGGGGTCACATATGCTAAACGTTATAAAGTGTGTTATTTTATCGAGAAGTATTGACTGTTGCCGAAAATTGCCATTTTGATCGTAGTCGGCTAACTATACCGATGATATAAAGGTAAAAGTATCGATTTCTGATCTAAAACCGGATAATGCTCTGCGTGTGGCGCGCGTCAATTAGTCAAACGTAATTTTGGAAACTTATTTACAACAGACTAAAAGAAAACTTTATGTTGATAATGTTTAATAGGTCTTTTAACTACTGTAAATGTAAATGGAACGTGTAGTTTCGGTTTCTGCACAAGTATAATGATGCTGCTCGATTTAAATTGGAAAATAGTAATTATTACATATTTGGCGAATTGAGTGAAATTATTTGAACTGATATCAGTACATATTGTATGTTGGCATGTAATAAATGAAAATGAAAGTTTATGAAACACAATGGATGCACTTTAAAGTAATTTAAATTAGGTCTAGTTTTTAAACATTAATGAATAACTTCATTAGTTTCTCAAATTACAAATCATGTTGTCCTGACCGTTACAAGAAGTTACCAAGCCGTTACTTGCAGTATGGTTTGGACAGGTATCAGCCTAGACAATTTGTAAATAATCTAAACTGAAAAAAATGAATGATCTCTAAAATATGTCTGAGGACATGCCTTCCAGCTCTTCCATTTCAGGGCAAGACACCTCATTGAAATTAGAAATAAAGAGTTGTGTTTGGAATACATTAAACACATCGGTAACGGTCTGGGAAATTTCTGGTTAAATGTCTTTATTTCATATTCTGTCAATTGTTCTGGTTATAGCTCCAGTCGAATTTAATCCAACTGGCAGGAATTGTATACCCCGGTAACTGCCAGGACACAATAGACTCTAGACAAGCCTGCTTCAATGTGTATAATTGTTTTATGTTTAAGTTACCAATGAAGTTTAAGCATGCATGGTCATTGCTAATAAGTTCAATATAAATGTATTTGTTTAATCATTTTCATTTATACATTATTTGTGCACAACTATATCACGACCGTCACTCCCGAACTGGGTAAATCTGCCAATCATTACCCTAAACATATCTTTTTGCAAAATATTTCAAATGCCAAATCTAGTTGTTAATCACATTTACTTACTTATTTTTCTTAAATACTTGGATCGGACAGAAACACGTACTTACCAATTTTTAATATTACAGAATATGCATCATTACTATTTCCATCGATAGATAGTTATACAAGGTATTATTATTGTGTGAGAAAAAACAACTTCCCTAAATTGGACTATCAGTCATATGTACAGTGTACTGTTGTATCATGTTCTGCATGCATTTCATGAGAATAGAGTTACTTCCCTTTGCAATATACTGGTCATGGGCCCTCGGTGCGTTTTCGTTATCAGCGATTTATGTTTAATATTTTGTGTGCTTCAAAACTTTAAAACCAAGAGTTGACGGAAATCACTTTAGGATTCTTTTACAATAAATGTTTTATTCATTTGATGGCCTAACGCAATCATTGAAGTTTTGTAAACATTGCTCAACTTCCGGTTTCTTTAAATATATCACTTTACAGAGAGGTTATATAGATATCCCTCTTTGTTAAGTTGTTAAGTTAGTTTCTCTCTTGGGTGTATTCATAAAGTATTTATTAGAAGTCCTATGTTCACTGGTGAGGTTTGTAACTTATGATTCACTGAAATATAGGTTCGAGGCTACCTGCACTGGGAATTATCTATATATAGCAATAGTAAAACAGCGTACTTTTAGTTTCAGTTTCAAATCCTTATCAACAAAATTGGCTGAAACAGGTAAACAGACAAAGTATTTGATTTGAATAATTTGTTATTTCAAACTAAAAGTAGAACATGAATAGTAACTGTTATATATTTTCATGTTTAGTTTTAAGCGTCAACATGTACTTGAGTTTATATTTGAAGTTGTATGTAAACGATATCAACATGACCCCAAAGCTAAAATGTCATGGGGGTGTAAACAATGAAACTTTGAAAGTTATCATTTGTCAATTCGATTCCCCGTATGTTTGATTGATAAACATAAGAATAAGAAACTGATTTCCCATATTTTTATCACCCGCCGTTACCAAAATGACGATCACATTATCAATATTATTTGTGACAAGGCCAAAGTACGCAAAGTCACCTTAGTTTAGTATTTAGTTTATATATATACGGTGTCGTTCACATATTTACCAAAGGCATCTACCAGTTGGTTGATTACATTTAACTTGACTTGATTTTCAACTATAGAAGGGACACAATCTTTTTTGTAGTAATTTCCAAATTATATATATTGAGGAAGGAAGGTAGGTGTCACGTGAAGTCGTATATGAAAATAGAATGCTTCAGTCGACACTTGCTGTACATATCATTTTAATGGAGGCTGTATGCGTCGCATTTCGACTTGTTTATAAGTCTTTTCGTCTGAACTATTAAATCTTTATATACATTTATTTCACGTGAGACCTTACTTTATTACTTTATATATATATATATATATATATATATACTTAGAATAATATTGTCGTCGTGATTTTTTCACAAACTGTATGTTTTCTGAGACCTGAGAGATATCGGCACCATAAACTAATTAACGAACTCACAAAAATGGATGAAAATGCAAAAAGAATGATAATACAACACATTCATCTCATAATACGAATGTATAGCAGTTACGGAATGTGACATAATTCTTGTAGTATGTTTTAATTTACAGATAAAGCTGGATAAAGTCTGAAGATGTCACAGAGACGTGGATATCATGCTGGTAATGAATTAAATCAATTATTAATTACAAATAAAGGGTCTTGATACATATAAACAGTCATCTGCATGTAATAAACAGCTTCACGCTGCAGTTCAAATCCATGTACATTGCAAATGGTCTAAACCAATATTGAAACTTGTCAATCTCATGTCTTTTCTACTGGTGAATAAATTACATATATCTCTCCATTCATATGCCCGTAATAGTATCGAACTTATTTAAGAAGAGAGAACGACAACAACAGTCTCCTATACAGCTGCATACGGAAGTTTGGTCACCTCCTTGTGTATTTCAGTGCAAAAGGGTGTAATTTGACATGTCTTTGAAGCATCATAACAACACAAAATCGATCAATTTGCATATTTGCATTATAAGAAGACAGTTGAGTGTTCCATAATATATTCTGATTTGACGCCTCATAGTAAACAGTTACAGTTTTAGAAATGACCGGGTCTCCATCTTTTCAAAACTATAGTTTTGATTTACTTCTGTGAAATATTCAGTAAGTTTTCTGTGTCAAACATTCATCATATATTTCCTAATATACTCATTCAAATGTATATGTGATGAAACTGTTCTAATTTAGTCGCTATGAGAACGTGTATTCGAAAATTAATGAAATTTTAATTTTCACAATTTGACCCCTTCTGTCTATTTCATTATGCCAAATTTCATAAACATGCAGGACTAACGTGAAGATCACAGAATACGTTTGAGAATGATTATTTCACTCGTGGATATTTGCTGATTCATTGTCGTTGTATGTCATGCATTTGTATTGACGTTACAACGAACGTCAAGTTACATGATATTTGCAATAATATAAACATGTGGGTAAACAACTTCTGGTATACAGTTATATGCTATATATATTAACATAAGCACTCAGTAGCAATTTAACTTTTTCGTTTAAGGACATTCTGATAAAAAATATAAGTAAAAATGCCACATATAATGGTATAATGATGAATCCGCCATCCACCTTAACAGAACTCAGTTAGCTTCTCCCGGAAGTGCACAAAAGTTATTTCCCTTTGTCAAACAGCGCCAAGGGAGAAAACTTTCAGCCCGTTTATTACCTCAAGACCTAGAGAGTATTTCAAGCGAGGTAACTATTGTAATACCTCTTGAAAAAGTAAAAATTATCGATCCCTGGGTCCTGAATACCCTGTCAATATGTAGCATATAGGAAACTCTGTTGAAGGGCCACATGCACAGACAAGTTTCATCATCATCATCATCATTAATTTATTTATTTATTTATTTATTTATTTATTTATTTATTTATTTATTTATTTATTTATTTATTTATTCATTTATTTATTCATTCATTCATTCACTCATTCATTCACTCACTCACTCACTCACTCACTCACTCACCCACCCACCCACCCATCCATCCAATTAATTAATTAATTAATTAATTAATTAATCATCTATCTGTCTATCTATCTATCTATCTATCTATCTTTCTATCTTTCTATCTTTCTATCTTTCTATCTTAATTTATTTATTTATTTATAAGAAGAATCACTCCCATTACTATCAGGTACCAAGGAGAAAGGTGTGTCCGTAAAACCAGAATGCAAGAACCGGGAAACTCAAACACTTGTTCAACAGCTCAATGGGCAGGTCGTGCAAGTAGGACGAGAAAACTACAACGTTGATATCATACTTGATAAGGAGTTCTTAGCACTTGCGACACAAGGAGGCGATGTTAAGTGTAAGTTCGTGTATCATTTTATTATAAATTTCGAATTATAATTGGTTCATTGTACATTTTAGAAAAACATTGTGTAAAGATACCATCTCCTAGTTTGCCTATAGCTAATTCTTGAACGTATTGTCCATTGTTTATATTCAGCTAATCTTACGAATACAAAGGCATACATCAAAAGCATCTCTTCTTCGTAAAACTGTACACATCTGATTCCTTGATTTTGTTATCATAAGTTTTCCTACAACTAGAGATGTTGCAATTTAAAAAGAATTTATTGAATTTTTTATAAAAATGTTTTAGGTAATTTATGAATATTCCCAAAATATGTCGCGACCTCATGCTTTACGTGTTCAATAATTGTTTTATATTCGATGATCTTTATGTCTAATGTGACACCAAAATGTTTCTTCTTCTTCTAATACCTACCTTGCCCGAAGATTATAACATGTATTGTAATGTATGGCAAAGGAAAGGGCTTCATATGTACGTTAACACATGTCAATGGTACATTATTCGTTAGTTCTGGGTTTAACATAAAATAAACTGTTTTGCAGTGGAAACGGAAGGGAAACGTATACTCACCTTATCCTGGACGGGTGTCAAAGAAGCTGTTGATGCAGTGAAAACGTCTGTGACACTTAATTTTCGACAACTTCTGACCGAGGTGTTTGAAGAATTCGTTTGGATCCTAAGCAACATCAACATGTTAGGTCCACTGAAGACCCTCGTAGCAAGCATAAAGGACAAGTACCATGCCCGACTAGACCATATCGCCTCTGGTTCATTGGTCTTCGTGTTCACGCACCAGGATAAAGAATCAGCCACCGTGATGGTGGCCGACAAGGAAGGGGTGGAAGATGTTTTCCGCACTTTTGTAAGCTGTCTTCAAACACAAGGAGAGTTTTCAATTGAAGTGTCACTAGATCCGCAGGAAGAGGGAGGAACAGCTCTGACCTATCCAGGAAACAGCGATGACAACGAGGTAGATCCGCCAAAAGGGTGAGCTGATGCTTAAACACTTCCTCGTAAATTTACTGGTTTCGCAAATATTAAGGCTGATAGCTTTACGACTATGAATGTTGGGATTGCTCGTTTTGTTATAAATATATTGAGATCGGTTCACCGTGAGAATGTATGTGTGAAACATGTTAGCGTAATACGCCAATTAAGAAATGATCAATGTATGTACCAAGATGTTTTGATGACATAATGATCTACAAGCTTCTTATTGCAATGATACAGTAAATTAGAACCAAGTTCATTTGTGAAATATATCCTAAATTATTTCATTCTGTGACTGCCTAGAGATAAAGTTCAAGGACATATCATAGATATTTACGATACTTCAGGCATTAAAGGATTGAATGGGATTACAACATGACTTAAGATTTTATGTTTAATATTTAGCAAAAGTAATCGACGTGTGTGTTAACCTCCCTTAATGTCATTCCTCACATGGTTCGGGGTAATCATAATTTAATAGATATTACAGAATAAAGGAGCATATACTTTGAACTGTTTATTTCAGAAAGCGGGATTCTAAGGAAACGAAAGGTGAGATATGTTATCATTCGGACAAATCAGTTAGGTATGTGTCTATATCTGAAAAATCGTAAAGTTTATTATGTAGTTATTTGCATTGAAGGCATTTCCCGAAAATAAGTAAATATGGAAAATAGGAGCATTAGGCATCTTGTTTAAAGTTTGTTCAGAAGAATATTTCATCTTTTCACAATCAAAAGCCTCATTTGTTCCTTCTTAACATATGTGTGTCACAACTGCATGTATACTGTACAAAAATATTTAGGGATATTTTGAAATTTTGAAATTATGAATACTGTTGTATTTATTACTTGGCATACTAATGTAATATTAATCATAAAACATCAAATATCATTAACTAATTTTGTCTAGTATATAATCAAAACTATTAGTGTATGACAGTTAAACAAAGAATCGCCAAAAACCATACAAACTGGAAGTTCATTAGGCAACCATTTTCTTTTCTTACAGAAAAAGAGGATAGTTCGATCAAGGTGGAATCCATGCTTGCAAATTTGATGCAAAAGATGACTTCGATCTCGTCTGATGTTCATGTCTTGACCAATCAAGTGAAAGCGTCTATGTACGGTATGGCAGCATTAGGGGCCGAGGTTGCACTAGTCGCTAAACGTACTGGAGATGAGGGTGATCCCGAGGGTAGAAGACGGGAAAGCAGACACTCTAGACGAAGGAGAAGCCCACCACGAATGCATGAAAATAAACATAGTGACGGGTAAATTATCGGAAGGTCTAGAACTTGTTGAAGAGTTTATACATATACACTATTTTATCTAAACCAAAGTCAAGCATGGAACTCTGGAGAAATGATATCGGTGACTATTAATGACTTCTGTACTGGGTAAACAAGTAACACAAACCTTTATTACTTGAAATTATATTTCAATTGCTCAAGTTATATACATACCATTCGCGCTAACGGTTTAACGACAGACATTAATCGTATGTAGTTCTATATTGATAATAAGTCATTGTTCTATAAACAGCTATGGACAACAACCGTTGCATGACCAGGCAGAGAAACCGTTTCATGGAGCACCTCGTATAGATAACGAAAAGGGCCCTAGTGATGCCCGTGTGTCTACACATGAAGCAGAAAGGTAAACCACTGATATCCATAATCATGTTTTGCTATCTTTCTACACCTAAGCCAATAAACTCAAGCCAACATGTAATAACACATTCTCTTCCCACAGAGGTTACTCCCTTCATATTTTCGATTCTAACCTCTGTTCTATATCGCTTGAAATCGAGAGCAGAAGCAAAATCCCCTAGCGGAAAAAAGATACACTCTCTTAGACCAGTAGACCAACAATCAACCCTTCTCAATCAACTCTTCTCTGCCATCGGATAACTTCCATGGTATTTTATGAGCGCTTTATTATACTTGAACCACCTGCAGTATGTACTCACGTTAGTTTATTTGTTTTTTGCTTTTTTCGGTATATAAAATTGATAACACCCTCATCCTCGGCGTTCTGGAAGAGAGAGGCCTTTGCCTACGGGAAGAGCCGCGGGCGCTTTAGCAAAGGGCAAAGGCCTCCCTTTGTTAGAACGCCCTCGTATTCAGGTGTTATCAATTAGTTGACATGGTGGACATGGTGTGACATGTCTCTATGGTATAAGGTCACAATCTTATACGAGGGGCGTTCAATAAGTGTTGCAAGCGGGGCATTGGTGTTTACATAAATAGTGTCAGCTTATAGCAGGTGTTACTATAGTCAAAACATAACATTGACACATGTCAAAACAATTTCTAGACATAACAATTATTATAATATAATAGCTGCGCTGACCTAGGGGTCTCCATAATCATGGATTCTCTCAAACATGAACAACGCGCTGTGATCAAGTTCCTTACTAAAGAGGGATGCAAAGCTACAGAAATACATAATCGTATGTGTAGTGTGATGGGTAAGGATGCTCCTAACTTTTCAACAGTTTGTCGCTGGTCTCTTCAGTTCAAGCGGGGCAGGGAGTCCTTAGACGGTGACCCACGGTCAGGCAGGCCATATGAAGTCACCCGACCGGAAGTTATTGCCGCTATCGAAAGACGAGTTTTAGCTGACCGCCGTGTTAAAGTTTCTGAACTGTCTTTGGAATTCCAGATATCAGTTGGAAGTGTTATAAAAATAATTCATGACCATCTTGGTAAATCCAAGGTATCTGCAAGATGGGTACCCAGAAACCTCACAGCACAAGATCGCCAGAAAAGAACCGAAAGTTGCATGGAGCTCCTGGATCGGTTTAATGCGGATGAAGCCAGGTTTTTGTCTCGTCTGGTGACAGGTGACGAAACCTGGATCCACCACTGGGACCCGGAAACTAAACTGGAATCCAAGCAATGGAAGCACCCGAGTTCACCGCCTCCCCTGAAGTTTTAGCACTCAACCATCAGCTGGCAAGGTTATGGCGACAATCTGTTGGGATGCAAAAGGCATATTATTAATTGATTACTTGCCAACCAAAACTACAATGAATTGTCAATAGTATGCCAACCTAATGCAAGAATTGCGAAAGACAATTTGACAGAAACGCCGTGGAATGTTGACACGTGGTGTTCTGATTTTGCATGACAACGCTCCAGTCCACAAGTCAAGAGTTGCACAGGCCGCTATACGTGATTGTGGATTGGAACAGCTTAACCACCCAACCTACAGCCCAGACCTAGCCCCCAGTGACTACTTCCTGTTCAGAAACCTGAAATCCGCCCTACGTGGAAGGCACTTCCGGGATGACGAAGACGTCAAAGCTGCCACAGAGGCGTGGTTAGGGGGGGGGGGGGGGGGGGGCAAACGGAAGACTTCTACAAAAGCGGCATCAAAAATCTTAAAGAGAAATGGAATAAGTGTATTGAGGTGAAGGGTAACTATATTGAAAAATAAAAGTAAAAAATTGACTACGCGAGTTGGTTTTATATTGAAGTTGCAACACTTATTGAACGCCCCTCGTAGGTCTCTTTCAAAAACTCGATTCAAATTAGGGGGCGTTTTCTTCAGTATCTCGTATGAGCCTCACGGGCTGTAATCACGGCATTGCACCTGCTCGGAACAGAACGGATAAGACGTCGAATTATTTCTTGGGTATTGCTCTCCACTCCTCCTGTAGTGCTCTGGCCAGTGCATACAACGTCTACGGTGGAAGTGTAGGTGCAGGAATACGACGATCAAGATGGTCCAATAGATGTTCGATGTCGAGCGATCCGGAGGCCCATGGCAAGATGTTGACATTGGAATTCCGTAGAAAATTCACTGATGCACGAGCTGTGTGAGGGCGGCATTGTCCTTTTGAAACAACTCCCTCTGTTGGTCGATTATCGGCAGAAGATACGGCTGTAAAACGTCGGCCGTCAAATTGCCGGGAATGATGACCATGTGCGGTCGTTGTTTGTAAGACATGGCTCCCATGACGCTTCCTCCTCCAAATCTGTCGACCTGTCGAACGCAGTTCGGGGCACTTTCTTAGGGTTCATATCCATATGTCAGTGCACCACCTGAGACGTTGGCGTTGATGTTGGCGTCTCTGGACGGGTCCGACAAATGGTCTTCGTACACGTAGATTGACCTCACATAATCGGTTCTTGATGGTTTGGGCCGACACTCTCCTCAAACCAGGCACCAGTGTTGCACTGACGGTTGGTGTGGCCTGCCGGTTACATAGGTGGGTGACCTGGATTACATAGGTGGGTGACCCGGATGTAACGCTCCTGAGGCGGTGTGGTTATTCCTTGGTCTACCGCTCCTGGGACGGTCTTCAATTGTATGGAACTGTGTACATCGATTTCAAAGTCGGAAGATTTATATGGCGGGCAACTGTTGCAAAACTTTGCCCGGCCTCAATGCAACCAGTGGCAATATTTCGATCTGCTGTACTCAACCGGTGCATTTGTGATGTGATGCAATAAAATGAATGATATAAGTAGGTGGAATTTTTTACACAATTACAAGACAGGACAATGACGCGAATATATAATGTTATGTGGGTAACATATACACGTACATGTACATGATTATATACAATTATGGAATGTGGGTAACATATATGTGTACACGTAGATACCATTATAGAATGTAGGGACCAAACTTCGCTTGTTATGAGAACTTGATATTCAGTGTTCATTCATGAGAATATTGGTTGTTTGTCATGAAGCTCAAGCATTAAATCGTTTTATTTCCCGTTAATCAGGCCTTGGTCTAAACAATATAATGATTGTAGATACATGCAGGTAACAAACCCATGTAAATATAGGCATGAACATACAATAGATTATATTTAAATTTACTCCAGAGTTGATGTTTACGAAATAATTGTTCTTTCAGTAGAGGCTCTTTTGAGGAGGACCCGACACAATCTAGAAGTGAGTGTTTAGTCATCTGTCATACTTACGTGGAAGGATGTGTACGATTGCAAAGAGGGCTATTAGCCTATTTTGGATTTATAATTTCATGATCGAGTATCACTAGTACCAGCCTTAAATTCTTACGTGGTTAGATTAAGTTGTTTTGCAATAAAGGAAATCGTTTCAAATGGTGATACATCATTGATATAATGGTCTCCGGTTTATATTTGGATATCACGACAATAAAAGTGTTGCGACAAAAAAAATTTCTACAAACAAATTTTATAATTTTAATGCCTTACATAAGTTCTTTGGAAATTTTTAGGTTAAGATTATATTTTTCAATTTTTGAAAAAAAATTCCAATGGTATTTGTTTTTCCAATGGGATTTATTTTGCCAATGGGATTTTTTTTTCAATGGAATTTTTTTTTCAAAGGAAATATGTAGTGGGTGGTAGGATTAGTCATTGAGAGCTGTTTTGCTTATAATTAATTTATGAAATATTAATATTTCTATTTTATTGACTTTGGTGAAGTTTTCAATGAAATGTTGATTTTGATAATATATATTTAGTTTGAAATGTTGACTTTAAAAATATAATGTTTGTGAAATGTCGACTTTGGAAAATATATAATATTTGTGAAATGTTGACTTTGGAAATATTTATTTACTTTGGTGGAAGTTTTACTTTGATAAAATATTGACTTTGGTGACATGTTGACTTTTAAAATATATTTTGAGCTTTGTGAAATGTTGACTTTGGAAAAAAATATAATGTTTGTGAAATGTTGAATTTGGAAATATTTATTGACTTTTGTGGAAGTTTTATTTTGATGACTTTGGTGACATGTTCAATATATTTTGAGTTATGTGAAATGTTGACTCTTGAAATATTTATTGACTTTTGTGAAAGTTTAACTTTATTAAGAATGTTGTCTTTGGTGAAATGTTGGTTTTGAATAAGATATTTTGAATTTAGTGAAATATTAACTTTGCTCACATTTTGACATTGGTGAAATGTTGACTTTGATAATATATATTGAGTTTTGTGAAATTTGGATTTTGAAATTTTTATTGACAAAGTTGGAAGTTTTACTTATATAAAATATTGACTTTGGCAACATGTTGACTTTGAAAAGATAATCGTGTTTGATGACATGTTGACTTTGGAAATATTGGTTGACTTTTGTGAAAGTTAATCTTTAATGATATGTTGAATTAGGTGACATGTTGACTTTTAAAAGATATTTTGAGTTAAGTGAATTATTGACTTATGTTGACTTCGGAAATATTTATTAACTTTTGTGAGGTTTGCTTATGTCAAGCAATATTAGTATTTCTATTTCATTGACTTTGATAATATATATTGAGTTTGGTGAAATTTTGATATTGAAATATTTATTGACATTGGTGGAAGTTTTACTTTAATAAAATATTGACTTTGGTGACATATTGACCTTGAGAAGATATTTTGAGGTTAGTGAATTGTTGACTTTTAAAAGATCGACTTTGGTGACATGATGACTTTGAAATATGTATTGGCGTTGTTGAAGTTTGAATTTAATGACATTTTGAAAACACTAATGTCTGGCTAAAGGAGCGCGTTCAGGTTTTAGATCATTTGACTACGATATTGCCGACAGTACACCAGTCACCAAGACTTTATACACAGCTGATTGCAAGTTATAGATAAATGATATATTAGACTTGTGTATTTCCAATCATAACATCCTGTCAGTTAAACGAGCATGTCGTGGTATTACCTAACGTGTCAACTAATTAATTACCGGTTCTCTGACCTAGCTAGCACCTGCGTGCGACGATAACGCCAATAAAGCCAGTCGCCCCAATATTTAGACATTAAAAGCCTTTATTATATGATTGCAGGTGAAATACCGGGATCTATCAATGAAAATAAACCGTGTTATCAGTCACTAGTGAAAATAACAATGGAACGTGTTATCAGTCACAAGTGACTGATATAACAATGACCTGACGTCATAAAACAATGCTCCGACGTCATGACACGTTCATGACGTCACATTGTTGCTGAGGCGACAGGCTCATTCTGAAGCTTACCTAACGTATGGCAAGTCGATTTCGGTGAATATGCAAGGATTTGGTCATATAATAAATAGAACAAATTTCTTTTCTTGACAAATACCATGTTTATCTCATCTCGTGGGGTAGAAACTTTAAATATTATCACTCGTGGCTGCGCCACTCGTGATAATATAAACTTCCTACCTCACTCGATGAGACAATATGGTACTTGTCAAGAAAAGCCAAATATCCTCTATTTATTACATGGATGAGTGAACAAAAAGCACAAGGTTGGTATTCATTACGAAAATGAAACATTCCATTTCTTACTTCACTTGTTTGATTCGATTTCGAGCAGTTTTACTCATTAAATAGCACAGAACATACATACGTATATACGTATATGTATTATGGCAGTGCTCAGTTGTCCCTAGCGTCAACATACTGCTTTGCCTAGTTTGAACAAGGGATGACTTCACAAATATCATGATCACTAATCTAATATATTTATTATTAGTTTTATATCCATAATCATTGGACATTTTTACTTTTAGATATGTAGTGATGTTTTGAATTCAGTATCTCTTAATTTGTTGCGTTATCGATCCAATTCGCCAGTACCGTACAAAGTTTGATTAATTCGAACTCTTGAAATTAGTCTCCAATTTAGATCTTGGGATGACCCACTCACTGTTAGATTGTTGACAGCAGTGAAGGGGTGCATGCAAAGTCTACATTAAACATTTTCTTAATCATTTGATTTCTTTACAATTTCGGCCGCTCTCTCAATACAATCCACTGTTTATCAAAGACATCTTGCGATTTTGACTGGCATTATTAATGAATAGCCTTTTCACACAAGCGTCCTTCCCCTAAAACATTGAGTCTATAGATATGTAGTATTTTTACTAAAATACACGTTTCCACAATATACTCTCCAGTTTGCATTCAAATGAAATCCAAAATTATTTATCCATATACAGTATGTTCTCTTCTTTGTTAGATATAAAATTAGGATTTGGCGGTAAAATATACATGGTGTTTAAAAAGTAGAACTAATTTATCGATATCACTAAAATGACTAGTTAATTAGTAATTAGTAATAGTAATAGTAGTAATTAGATACTACAATACTGTACTGTATACACACTGGTTCATTTCAAATTTTTTAGAGCTTAATGAATATTTTACATGTGTTTCTTTTTTTATTTTAAAGTTGACAATGGTGCCAAATATATATGTTTGCTGCAAGACAGTTTGAAATTTAAATTATTAAATGTATTATAGACAGGCAGATGTCATGACTTTATTTATTATAACTAATATGATAATTAAGTATTCCGTCGATTCGTAAATTATACAATTAAACAATGTGTACTTAATTTTGAATATTCATGTATATACCTTACAGCGAGAATATATTTAAATTTACAACAAACTAAAATGGCTTATGTTCGATTTGTGACGGCAAGATATATTTTATGATAAATGAGATGTTTAATCAATGTTTTTACGTTAAAGTGTTAATGTTTTACATACATCAAACGTTTAGCAAATGTGGTCGATCTCTGGGAACAAATATCCTACGCGTTTATCCATGATCTCATTAGATACAGCAAAATACAATTCAATATAGATATAAATATATAGAGGATATCTGTCTTTCTTGTCTATCTGACTTTCTTTACTTATACCATGATTATCTCATCGAGTGAAGTACAAGTTTATAATTTCGCATGCAGCGACGGCGCAAGTGAAAATATATTACTCTTCCAGCTCACAATGTCAAGAATTGACAGATATTCTATTTATTATATCAATATTTCTGTGTTTATGTATCATACAACACAATCTTAAATATGGAGCTACTAAATAACGTTTTCCAACAGCGAATGTATGTGTTTTCTGTGTTCATTTATACAGAACAAAATAAGATTATCATATATAACTGCCTATATACATCGATACGATAATCGACTGAGTGATTACAATTCACAATCTGTTACAGTACATGATATTTGAAGTTTCATTACTACCTTTTAATATCACAAGTTATATAGTACTTGCGTTAGATCTAATTTATAAGAACATTTGAACGTGTCGAAATGTTGGCCACCCCTAATAGTCTGGTAGCCGGTAGGAGATACACAAACAATTAAGTGAGGGTCGGTACATGATAATTAGTTAATCGTCATTTCCGCCCCCTGTAATTACATCAACACATGGCGACTGATGGGTGACGTTCTCGGTTATTGCCCGAGACATATAATCGAGTGACCAGACAAGCTGCAATGAGCGTGTACGTGGCGGTACTTCATCAGGTCGGCTCCCAACACGCCCACGCTTCATTTCGCAGACACTTTAACGGTTCAGTAAACAGGTTAATTAGCTCCTGTGACCCCTACTAGAATAGTGGAATAGACCCAAAAGTAATAAAAACACATGAATGACATGGATATATGTATTCGATAACAACATGAGTGGTATAGATATAATTATTTTATAACATTAATAAATATTTGTGATTAACAACTTTGGCGTTGTTAGCACTAGTCTTTTGCTTTTCTAGTTGATGAAATCGATATATTTATTTGATAATTAGTTAGCACTAGTTAGCACTGATTTGTTAACACTAGAGTCTCAAGTCAGAGTTCAGAGTTTAACCCAGCTAACCCAGTTTAACTCAGTTCATCACCTAAGGATTATTGCCCTAGACGCTAAGATATGGGTGAATGAACACAATTAACAACTCGCTTGATTGATTGAACAAATAACAAAGGCATGATTATTTATGTGAGCATAAGTGAGAAAGTTTGTTCACGTACTTGTACAAAATGTATATGTTCGTGCACTTATCATGTAAGAAAGGATCTTGCTCGTTCTCACAGGCGAGCGCTCGCTGTGTTTCGTTGTGGGACTGCCCCTACCCAGATCGAACTCGGTAGATATACAAATATGCCACTGGAAAATAGAAGATGTTTTCACTGCCTTGATGTCATTGAAGATGAAGCCCATATCATTCTTCATTGCCCCCTATATATTTCAACTAGAGAAGCCCTTTTTAACACATTCCAAGTAAAATGGAGTTCTTTTAATACTGTAACTGACCTGGAACGATTGTCATTTATTTTAGCTAGCCCAAGTGTTTTTAGGGAAAGTGCAAGAAACTGCAAGCTTATTTTAGAAGAACGACGGAAAATCTTAGCCAAACTTAGACCCCTTTTACCTTTTGTATATTCTATGTTCTCATATTGAAGTTACTATTTTATGAAAACGTATCGTTTTAATGTGAATATATATCTTACAAACTGTATTTACAACGTTTTTCAACCTTAATCATCTTATGTACAATTCTTTTAAAGGAAATTAGTCTCTCGTAACCCTATTGTTAGGCTGGCTCATGTATTTTATATTGTATGTTATATTTTATGTAAATGAGGTGAGACTGAATAAACCATCTGTCTGTCTGTCTGTAATTTGGCATATCTTTAAAATCATCTCATCAACGCGATCGGTCATTTTGCATTTTTTTCAGTATACAAAGACAGTTGGGAGTTCTATAACATAATCCGATTTGATATCTCATAGAAAACAGTTATAGTTTTGGCAGCTCTTTGAAGTGACCAGTGGTCAGTCTTTCCAAATAAACAGGTTTTTCTTTTTCTTCAGTGAAATAATCAATAAATGACCAAATTGTTCAAACATACATTATATATAATATTTGCACTAAGATTCACATGTAGGTGAACAAACATTCGGCATGCAACTGTACAGAAAATTTACTTTTAGGTTTAATTTAATTAAGTTTATATGAAATAAAATAAATAGTTTTAATAATAAAACATTTTTTTAAATAAATAGTTATGATATATTATTATTTTTAGGACACACATACTGTGTTCTGTACACTGTACATATTTCATATTTAGGCTACGAGGACAACTTGCGACATTACCATGAACAACTGTGGCATTGTGTGATGTGAATGTAACATGTGATAAACATATATGTAACAATGGATATTGCGTGACAAGTATGTTCTATAATGTCAGGAATTCAGGAATCGCAGGCATTAATAGTTACAGTCTCTTAAAAGTCAGCAATTCCTACGTGGATAATATTATGCATACTATAACTGTTCGCCTTTAAGATCTGACAAAAAACACAACAAAAGACATTCATTATCTGATATCTTTTTACAATTGTTTAGTTTCACCTACACATTCTCAATAACGTCACCAAGCGATATCAGTTCATGGTCGAGGATGTCATCTGATCGCCGATAAATTTGCAGTGTAATGCACACAATTCGGAAACATCTAAGTGCTCATATGGTCACTCTATCGAAGTCTGACTATATTGGCGTTCTCGTCACACCCAGGTGTGGGTCAGAAGCGTTACCTGTCGGCCTTAATGAGTTGACCGAATACACCGAGAGGGACCGTCGTTCAACAGTAGGCTTACTAACCAACTAGTAGGGTATTCAATACACAAGTCTAATATATCACTTAAACCGCAGTTGCCTGATTAAATTGCAATTTTTTTTTTATCTTTATATATCTGCAACCTGCAATCAATTGTGTGTAAACTATCAGTCTTGGTGGCTAGTGTATTGTGGGCAATAGCGTTGTCAAATGACCTAACACTTACTGTCTGAAACACGCACATTTAGCCAGACATTAGTGTTCAACTTAAAAAAGTCATTAGATATATATTTCAACAACGCCAATAACTATTTCAAGAGTAAACATTTCACTATAGGAGAGTATATTGTGGAAACGTCTACTTAAAAAAGACTGCATATCTATAGACTCAATATATGTTTTTAGGGGAAGGACGCTTGTGTGAAAAGGCTATTCATAAATAATACCCGTCAAATTCGTAAGATGTCTTGGATAAACAGTGTATCATATTGAGAGAGTGCATGCATCCCTATACTGCTGTCAGCAATCTAACAGTGAGTGGGTCATCCAAAGATCTAAATTGGAGACTAATTTCAAGAGTTCCAATTAATCAAACTTTGTACGTTACTGGCGAATTTGATAACGCAACAAATAAAGACATTCTGAATTCATTACATCACTACATTTCTAAAAGTAAAAATGTCCGTTGATTATTGATACAAAACGAATAATAGATATATTAGATTAGTGATCATGATATTTGTGAAGTAATCCCTTTTTCAAACGAGGCAAAGCAGTATGTTGACGCTAGGGACAACTGAGCACTGCTATAATACACGAGGCGTAGAACCGGTAATGAACCTGTCGGCCTTAAATTATAGATGAAATGACATATGGTCAAATTCGGATTCATTGAAATTGGATGTCAATTTGACAATTGCTCGATTTTTAATTTCTGAAATCAGTCCATAAATAACTTAAATACGGCTTTTTAAAAAAACGCCTAATTTAGCCCCGGCGACCAGAATGAAAGTCTGCGGGGTCGTGGCCCCTGAAGGGATGACTTCTGTGACGTCACTCGAGTAACCTGATTTTCGGCGATAGTCATAATTCAACGTAATTTCGCAACATTTGATTGTTAATTTCACTAACAAATCTTCAATCAAACAACTCAAATTTTCCACATATCGAATGTTAAGATATCCAACGAAGTAATTCCGCAGATGACAATTACATAATTATTGCATAAACATGTGTTTCTGGCGATTTAACACACCTCATAAATTCATCTAGCGGCGGGGATCATCATCATTAATTAATAAACGAGGCTGCACGTGAGCGTGTCGGTCCGCTGGTCACAGACGACGTCGTCTGTGGTTAATCAGTCACGCCTCAATGATTCTTCTCAAAACGTTTCCCGGCAGAAATCGCGGTATTGTTGAAATGGGTAAATTAAAATCGTCTTAATAATCAATTGCAAGTGTATATTGTCTCGATTTTATGCTCAATTGATTCCGATATACAATATACGTAGAGATACTCATCTGTCATTCTTGCATTTCACCAGATCGTTAATGAGTTGAGACTTCTGTGATGGGTTAATTGACACGTTACGTAATACCACGACATGCTCGTTTAACTGACAGAATGTTGTGATTGGAAATACATCATATATCATTTATCTATTACCTGCATTCAGTTGTGTATAAATCATCAGTCTTGGTGACTGGTGTATTGTGGACAATATCGTAGTCAAATGATCTAACACTTACTGTCTGAAACGCACTCCTTTAGCCAGACATTAGTGTTTTCAAAATGTCATTAAATTAAAATTTCAACAACGCCAATATATATTTCAAAGTCAACATGTCACCAACATCAATCTTTTAAAAGTCACCAATTCACTAACCTCAACATATCTTCTCAAGGTCAATATTATGCCATGGTTAACATATCATTAAAGATAAACTTTCACCAAAGTCAACATGTCTTCAAACTCGAGATATCTTTTCAAAGTCAACATGTCACCAAAGCCAAAATTGTAATAAAGTAAAACTTCCATCAAAGTCAATAACTATTTCAAAATCAACATTTCACTCAATATATATTATCAAAGTCATCATTTCACACTTCAAGAAAGTCAAAAACATAGAAATATTAATATTTCATGATATAAGCAAACTTTACCAAAGTCAATAATATTTCCAAAGTCAACATTAGTAAAAAATTGTATAGTCAATATTTCACTAATTTCAAAATATCTTTTTCAAAACCAACATGTCACCAAAGTCAACATTTATATAAATTAAACTTTCACAAAAGTCAATAAATATTTCCAAAGTCAACATTTCACCAAAATCAAGATGTGATCAAAGTTAATATTCAACTTAATTCAAAATATCTCTTTCAAAACCAACATGCCACCAAAGTCAACATTTTACCAAAGACAACATTAAAACTGCCTTCAATGACCAATCCTACATGCCTACCACCCACTTCCACATATTTCACATATATTCCACAAAATTCCATTGGAAAAATAATTCCATTGGGGAAAAAAATCCATTGGAAAATTTTTTTTAACCTAATAATTTCCAAAGAACTTATGTAATGCATTTAAATAAGGAAATTTGTTTGTAAAAAAATGTTTGTTTTATTGTCGCGACAAACTTTGGACTCGACCGGATATCCAAAGATAAACCGGAGACCATTATATGTAATTTTATAGAATTACTTTTTTAACTGAGAATATCATTGATCCTATAGGACTGTGATACACATACATTCTCTACATAGATGAATGACGAAATTCTGATTTTGTTCATGAGTTTTATAATCAGCTGGTGTATCTGGTACTGTTAAAAACTATGAACAAAATCAAAACGTGCAGCCTATTTACAGAATTAACATTATTTAGCTACAAGTATCAGCCAATTTATTTAAATATTAAATGACGTCTGATTATATGTTTTAAAGGGTTTGATGACGCTGAAGATCTCCTTAGGTCAATAAACGTTCCGAGTGAAAATATTGGCTCTGTCTTGAAAACTTGTGTTGCTGAGGCGCTTATTGAAGGTATTGTCAATCGGCCTAGTCGTTGAGGCAAATGTATCTAATGAATAATTATTAAATTTATGGATTTACAACTTCTTCGTTGCATTGATATGCGACGTTTCAGTGTAGATACTGACACCATTATCAAGCAAATGATGTGTAAAAACTAACACCGTTATCAAGAATCATTTGCTTGATGGCGGTGTTAATATCTACACCGAATCGTCACTTAAGTATATCTGTAAATTTGGTAATCATTCATATTACCAACTTCTAAATGCCTCTTAAAGAAGGAAAATGTAACTAGTGTTGAATAAAGAAGTTGATTAACCATACAATATTGGATTTTAAAGGTATATAAATATAGTGTAACATATAAGTTAAATGTCCTCTCGTCGTCATTCTTATATATATTATATTACATATAAAATAATTTCATGTTCAATTATATCACATTTCATCAAGGATATTGTTAACCATGTGTTCCTTTGATGAAGAGGAGACACCTTCCCCTCGATCCGAGTCTATGGACACCCTTCTATGTATTGATGTCTCTGGAAGTATTGGTGAACACGGCTTGGGTGAAGTCAAAGAAATTGCTAGCAACATTGTTGACGGTACGTTCACTAACCCTTTCACCACTAAGAAACCTGAACGCCAATACGTTGATTTGCCTAATTTGAGGCGTGTGGGGGCGTTAGCGTTAGACCACACAATAAGTAAATTGCTACAAGGGTATGTGGAAGAGGATTCTTTGGAAGGAGAATCCCAGTACGATCGCCACCTTGACCACCCCTGCTCAGCAGGGATTTAAACGGTTATAATAACCACAAAGTTAACCACCCCAACCAGCGCCACTGTTTCAGGCTTTTGAAAATGTATCCTTCTGACCAAAATCAATTGCAAGCGGATGACTGCTACATGTATTTGATAATAAAAATCCGATATACATCCAATTTGAAATGCTTTCGTCAATGGGGATGGTGGAGGTAGTTAGTTTATTTCATAAGTCAGAAGGCCATGGGCCCATATGACAAACATTTGCAATACATTCAGCATTAGGTATACAATAACAATACAACACAAACACAAAACAAACAGAATATACATAGTTGACATTACATACATATGTGATTTGTAAGTAACAATGTATACAAAAGTACATACACTCTGGTGCAAGCACGTCCGAAAACATACACACACACCTACATGTACACACAAGGACATACATAAACACATAATCATACATGGTTCACACACATCCATAATGGTTGAGGTATATATATATATACACAAACCAGTGATCGGAGTGCGAAACATTCACAGTCCAGCATGTGCACATGAACGGACTTCCTGCTTCTACAAATGATGGAACATTGACGGTGGTCATTTCCTGAACTTTTAACTTTGCCGAGCTCGACTTAAAGATAAATGTAATCAGTTAAGGCCATATCTAAGTTGCAGGTATCACAAATGTGTTTATTAAAGTAATTGTTAATATACTACTGTAAACTCCTCCTTAAAAGTGAAATAGAAAACACGATCATACGAAGGTTATAACTAAAGTAACGACAGAGGCCTGGCAAAATGCAAAATGAAGAAACATAACAGTTACTAAAATACATTATGTTAATAATAACATATTAGATCGTCAGAAACGATCAGATTTAGACTAGCAATAGAAATCTAAAAAATATTCGAAAAGGGTACATGTTTATAAATTCTACTTAACATCCGTCATTACCTTGTCTTTCTTGATTATTAAATCACGTTTTTGTCTTTCACATAGGTTAGTTATGGTAAAACTTTATTTTTGTTATTATACTTTATGTCACAATTTTATTTGTCATTTTGAATTTATATTCCCTTAAATTTATACCATAGGTATTCAACAGATTGCTGAAGACCATTCTCTAGAGGAAAACATTGGTATAATCGCAATGGGAAACAGTGTCTGGATAGTGCAACATCCGACTAACGACTACAGTCAAGTTATTGAAGCGATTGGTATGAAACATGTGAAGTTGAATGATGAAATTGAGTTACACTTTTGATTACTGAATATTATTTCTAAATTTCAAGATGTCTCTTTTGCTTTTGATTATTGACTCTTTAAAATCTGGAATCGAACCGAGTCAAGATCGGCAGCAATGGCTGCGGCGGCTCTTTTAGTCTTTATTGGCACAGGGTGTATATTTTTACCTACGTTTGACCTACATTTTAATGCCGATATCAGTTCCCTTGTTACAATACATATGTATATCCAATATTTTCGAAATCGACTTTATCCGTCAAAGTATGTTGTTTCTGACTCTGTTAATTGTTTGCCTCGCTTCCTGTTCTCCTAAGCATATTGAAAGTAAATTACTTTTGAACACACCCCTACTTTAACGTTATGTTGATTCCATAGATGGTCTGGAATGTGGAGGGCGGAGTCCTATTTACACAGCTCTGTGTGTGTGTGTGGCTGCAATAGATGGGCGAAGTAAGTAACACTTTTTTGGTAATACATTTTAATAGCTAATTCGTTTATTGAAAAGCAAAGGTTCCTGATGTTTGTTTAAGGACAGATACTCTCAGAATCGTTATTCTCGAGGAATATTATCAACAACGCAATAATAATGAACTTTAAGCTGCATGATGCTCTCGTAAAATATCAATGAGACAATTATAACGTGACCTACCTGCAACATATTATGTCAGTCCTGGAGGCTATAAGAAAGTTTCTCGGTTAGGATACGATCATATTTATAAATATTTTTGAAATACATACTATAAGTGCCATTTGCATACTTTATTACAATTTGTTGATTTTTGTTCAGTTTTCACTATGAAAAAAGTGTGTGCAATACAGAATTTTAATTTTCTTTGTCAGAAACCTTTACTCATATAATTTAATTTGATGGTCTTTTGGAGACACTTTCATTTTCATTTTCTCATTTGTAAAATTGTTCTCATTTTGCATCAGGGAACATTTTTTGTTAGCGACTCCGGGCAATCGTGCAATGTAAGAAGTGTTACTTCGTTTATGGTTTATTGTTTAATTTGGCGCAATTTATATCACGATTGACAAACATTCGGTAGGGATATGTGAGCTCTGCTCACTTGTGTCTTGGCATAATGTTAATTTGGCCTCAAGTGACGATGTTGATGATGTTTTTTAATATATTTCAATTTCTAACAGGCAGCGCAATGTCTCAGGTTCACAGAATTCCGCCTCGAGTCATCTTTATAACAGATGGCCATGCAACAAATGAAGCAATCGATACTGGTCCTGATTCTACGACTGCAGATAAAGACGTGTGGTTTTTTTTCTTTAAATCATTCAAGTACTCATTTCTATAAACTTTAAGTTTTATGTGTCAATTAGTCAATATACGGGAACATTCAATTATCTTTATTCAGTAATTCAAAAGGTCACAGAGATGTGCCACATTCATAATTTCACAATAATAAGGTCCAAACGTATGTTTGACCTATTGTTATTACTTTGGCGTTTTGGCACTTTTTTTGTAGTCGCTATTCTGAAGTATTTTCGGAACCTATTTGCATGGAATTATTGCAGGATTAATACCGAGATATCTTTCAGTACGACGCCGGATTTTTTAATTTCGACCTTGTTCTTGACATATACTTGAGTTACCCGCCCTACAAGGATAAATGTCAGACCTCCAAAACTATTCAAGATAAGCTCATGAAACTTTTTAGCAAATTGTCAGTATAAAAAAGTTTTTGCCATTTTTTAAAAATGAATTTATGAAATTTGACGGATTTTTACAGTACATGTTATTAAAAACCGTCTCCTCCATCCTCATGCCTTAGCTTGTCTCAAAGCTTAAAGACTTCTATTTAAAGCACTTAGCCAATCATTGGCCTATTTTCACCGGTAATTAATGCAACGTTCGCATGAACTACTATCTGCAATATCAAAATTGTGCACACAACCTGAAGACAGACGACCAGTCGCTATGGTTAACGCTACATCGATGCTTAGACTGTATATTAGTAATTGGTAAAGTTACAGATATCCCTTAAGGTAAGATATGATGCTTCATGGTCACTTTTGGATTCAGTAAAAGGGGATTTCAATTTGTCAAATACCCGACTTCAAATTCTGAAATCGCCCAATGAATTACTTCTGTATGGCATTTTAATTATAACGCCTAATTAGTGGGGTTGCTTTTCCCTGTTCAATAAAAAGTGTCTTTTTATCTGAATAAAATGCGTCAGAAATACATATGAGGAAAGTTTGTTCATGACATAATAGTACTAGAGTAAAATGTCATCAGTTTTCTATTAATGTAAGGGGTCAACAATGTCAACAGTGACGCCAATTGTGTTGCATTTCATTAGTTATGTTATAACAGCATTGTTTAAGTTATTTCGTCTGAAGATTTTGTATAGATAGTACAGTTGAACAGGAAAAAACGTAGCTCATCTTCTACCTCATCTTCTACGGTTGCTATTTTCAATATATAACTATGTATTTAGAATAAGTCATCATGAATTTTTATACTGGTTATACTGACCATATTACTGTTATGTTTTGAAAGCCCTGTATATTTATTAAGAAAACATAATAACAACTTCTATATTGTGAAGATACATGTAGTGAAGGAGTCAGCATATAATCCGTAAATCTATGTTTCATGTTTACTCCACTTCTAAATGACCCTTAAAGGGGCAGTAGCCCTTTTTTTGCTCAAGTAAGTCGATGAAATGTATTTGAAAAATAATTTCACCAACCGTAAAACACCCTTCTCTCTTCGGAAAATCAAATTGAAAATGAGTGTACATGGCTCTGTAAAGCCATGGGGGTCGTTTTTGTCATTCGAAATAATAAAATGTGTTCACAATAAACATTGCCGCCATGCATTTTTTGCTTTATACGCAAAACCGTTATCACTACTACGGATAATTGGTTTGTGTAATAGGATGGTTTAAGCTCTAAACAAATTTAAATGGCACAAACTATCATTATAAATAGGAAATTTGAAATAAAGTTTGCATAAAACGTGCTACTGCCCCTTTAAAGACTTATGTTTATTATTTGTCAGATTTAAATTTCATCAAACCACTTTATAGAAGTTTATATTAAGTTTCTCTTCAAATAGGCCAAAACGAACATCGTTAGTTTGGTGACAAAGTTTGGTGAAAGCGAACTGGTGCCAAGTCCAATAGTATGGATTCCAGTAGGACGTCCCGACATGGTACGTTGTTGTTCAGATATTTGGCATCAATAGAAGTCAAACCAATCTAATCAGAACTTCCTCTACATATATAAGTACATGTTTATTGAGTCAATATCATGAAAATGACCATTTAATCTTTATTCTGGTAGTCATGAAGGTATCGAGTACATGAAATCAGGGCATACATTTAAGAACATATATGCGTGCTATACTCACAGTCATAAAATGCTTGGAGTCCTCGCACTGTTATATGATATAATCAAATTTGAATGTATTATAGAATGGACAATATACATGCGTTTGATAAGATTTACTTCAAATGTTAGTTTAGATCGCACATATAAAAAGCGTTGTTCTTCTTGTATACACTGCACTGTATTTGAATTTCAAGTTTAAATGTTTTTGTTTGCTGATTATATTTATAAATTTGTCCTTACTCAAACGAAAGATTATGCTATGAAATTAATCTGAACTGAATATGTTAACGTTAGTCTTTTTTTATACCCCCGACCATCGGTCTGAGGGTAAATAGTAATGCCAAGGATTTCTTCCGTCCGTCCGACCGTCCAAGAGTATTTATGATAGTTCCAGTGTGTGTAATACTGTAACAATAAAGTCCACATAGAAATTATAAACAAATGCCTTCTGAAGCAACAGTTACACGACAGAAACTTTTAAAAAGCCATTGAGTATATTGAAGGAGTCTCATTATGTCGCACGTTATAAATGTTGTTATTTTATCGAGAAGTACTGACTGTTGATGAAAACTATTAGTTTCAGGCTAATTCATTCACTTTAGTGACAATATAAAGGTGAGTGAGTGAGAGTGAGAATCTTTAATCTAAAAGTAGGAGATATCATAGAGAGTACATGGTAGTTACACATTAGAAGCAGGATCTAACATTAAAAGTTTAGAGGAGAATTAGGCGTTAATAGATACATGAAAATGTCCAACAATTTTTGCAAGAGACTTGTTGTCGATGTCTATCTCATGTCCCCCCAGGAGAGCTAAGGTTTGAACCTCTGCGTTCATGTTGTCCATCATCACATAGGCTTCTGGTCCAAGCACAAGTGGTCATTCAACACGTATAAAAGCCAAATAAAGTAGTGAAAAATTATGAAGTTATGAAAAATACGCAATGGCTATTCCTCTTCCTGTTCCAAACAGTATCAAGTCATACCAACAGTTGTAACAGTAACGAACAACATCTGATACAATAACAAACCAACATAGGGCTAAGTGAGTGAGTGAGTTATTGTTTAACGCCGCTTCGGCAGTATGGCAGAGCAATTATAGTATTATGATAATGTTATAATTTGTCTAATAAAGGGATTTCTGAAAGCTCTTGCGAGACTTACAAAGGGTGAAGTTGTAGACAGGATGGACATCGCTTCGCTGTACAGTTATTACCGTAAGCAGGTGAGGATTTTGAGTATATTCCTTCAATATTTCTTTTGAATTCTTTAATGGAAACACTTGCCCTTCATATATGATGTTAATGTTGTAAACATGTTTATTCAGACATTCAACCTCAAAAGAAACGTCAAAACATGTTCACCAGTGTTAAAATGAAATACTGTTGCCGGAGAACGTCGATTTTCAATGCTTTTTATTGGAACATCATTTGTAAAGAGGTTTCCTACTTAAAAAATGTTTTATTTTCATGTCTGTTCAAACACACTAGGGGTGTTGAAATCGCTGAATGGTTTTGGGCCAGAATGTTTAGCGTTCACTTAAAATATCATAAAATGTAGAACTTAAATTTTACAAAATGTTATCGACATAATTACCATTCTTGTACTTAAATTTGTTGACCTCTTTACTGTAGGACATCATAAAACAAGCCAAACAACTCTTTTTGGCTCTCCTATATTTTCTATTTAAGGAAATTCGAAAACGATGATTTTTTTAGAACGTTTGTTTCTAAGATATATGAACAGATAATGTTTTGAAATTTCAGAATTGGATTAAACTGGCTTCTAAAGATATGGTGTATCTCTGTTTCAGTCGTGTGTATCACTCGTGGATTGAATAATCTTGTATTTTGTATGGTGACGTTTCTTTTGCGGTTGAGTGTATATTGGAAACCCACCAATGAAATTCGTACACATTTCCCTATGGACTGCATACATGACACATATATTGTGAACATTGTAGGAAAGCATTGGACGAATTTACTTTTGTGTGAAAAATGCTGACAGAAGAGGGCAGGATGTGGCGGAAGTTATCCAGGATGTGACTACTGCTTTTATAGGTGACATGACAGAGGGCGATCAGGTAAACACATGTTTGCAAATATATTTTTATTTTGTGGTGCCATATCAAAATACGAGAAATATCATCCTCATTGTGGGTGTTGATGCGAGAGATAACATGATAGAGATAAGAAGGTAATGTGTACCTTCAGTGAGAAGAAAAGTCACATTTTACTGAAAGGAAATACAAGATTTGTCACTTCCTAGCATATGATAAGGGATTTCATTGAATTAATGAGAATCTTCAATTGAAATTGGTTTTATTTTTCAGCGGCTATTGAAAATGCATTACAGGCAGTATACTCTTAATATCGTTGTGTTCCTAAACAATTTTCAATAAAAGCTAAATCTATGTTGTGAATACACTGGGTGGAAAATTTGTGTTCAGTTATGTAAGCTATTTCACAAAGAAAGTTGTCGTGGACGCCGTGAGGGAAAAACTAGAGAGAAAGGAAGTGGTTGATCCAGACAAGTCACCGGGTGATTACAATCACATCCATACGATCCCCCATTCCAAACTGCCACCAATTGGGACTCGTGTTGTTCGGGGTCCCGACTGGAGGTACAGTGACCAGGACTCCGGGGGACCAGGCACCATCATCAACCATGCCAAGGATAAGCGTGAGTTTCGCGTAAATTTCGCAAAACGTGGTTCTTTTTCTAATTGATAACTGTAGGTTGCTTCTTAATTTCCAGGTATGCATAACGTCCATATGTTGTGTTTGTTCTGCGCCCCACTTCTCTCAATGCGTGTAATTAGTGTGATCTATGATGGCTGAGAGGGGCCATTTGATTTCGTGTTAACTTTCCAACACGAAATAGCGAAATCGCGAAAAAATCAAAACGAAATCGCGAAATTGTGAAACGAAATCACGAAACAGGGAAACGAAATCGCGAAACAGCAACACGAAATCGCGAAACAGCGAACGAAATCGCGAAGGAGCGACACGAAATCGCGAAACAGCGAACGAAATCACGAAGGAGCGAAACGTCCGCGAAACGAAATCGCGAAGGAGCGGAACGTCCGCGAAACGAAATCGCGAAGGAGCGAAAGAGCGAAAGAGCGAAGGAGCGAAAGAGCGAAGGAGCGAAATCGCAAAGAAGCGAAATTGCGAAGGAGCGAAGGAGCGAAATAAGGAATTTACAGTTCCCTGTTCATAGTAAGTAAGATCGGATGTTTGACCAAATAATCTGATATCCTATAATTGTTTTTTGTAACATAACATGACAATTATATTATAAGGCGATGAACCGGTATACAAAGCAGTTATATATTATAGAATCTGCATGTTTTATGATTAATGTAACGTTAATTGAGGACAATGTAAGATCGATACAAAAAAATCGATTTGGTAATATGAACGACGTATTATAGGTAACTTGTTATTGTTTATATTTGTTAGAGAAGTAAGAGTAAGTAGGAGTAACTTTGGAATATGTCAAAATAGTAATGCCGCCAACAATATAAACCAAAAATCAAATGCATATGCACAATGTAAATATGATTCTTTTGTCACACTTTGGTCATCTAGCCACAACCTATTCTAAATTTATCTGTCGACAGATTGACATAATACGTAATTTATCATATAATGGACACGCCATAAAAAATGTTATTCACTTAAGACGTTGTAGCTTTTTTACTGTAATCTACATTATAGTTTTTTATGGAGTGGGAAATAAATGGTTTATTCAGAAAATACACATCAATCTTAAATTAAAGCTTATTAAACACGTAGGATAATACAGTAAATACGCCAAAATTTTAAAAGTACTATACAGCACACTTCTTGACAGTAATTTGGATAGTCCAGGACTTAGTATGCCTTGTGTACCCCTTTAGGCCTTCTATAGATGCAATAATATAATTACAATTCGCTCTCATTAACCTGTAATCGATAATTAAAACGTCGAAGCGGACAGCTTCAAAGTGATGAAGTTGTCGCAGATGGAGTGTAAACACGCCTATCCGTACAGCGAAAACTTTAGCACGCACTGTTATGATGACTGTCAAACTGGATACATTCATAAGTTGCGCGTATAATTTTGCGCATGTATCGTTTGGTTGTCATAGTTTTAAAATAGTCATAATCTGGAATACCGTTTATGATTCATAATAGTTGTTTTTGTTAAACGAAGAATAACCGCGTTTGACATCATATTTCGATTAAACAGTCTTAAATATTTAATACTGACCTACATACCGAAAATACAAATTGTATTACGTTTGAAAAATAATGTGGTCATTGTGATTTGATTTCTCGTTTGGCAAATTGTGCCTTACTCTTATAAATGTTCCAATTTCCAATAAGCAAGTTATACTAATTTAAATAGTCTTATTCAAATCGACGATTTGTATTCAAATCTTTTAACTTTGTTTGAACGAGGGTATTTCTCATTTGCATATGAAATATAAATGTCTCTGTTATTAATTAAACAAACAACAAATATCGCTTCCTGGCTCGCGTTTGGTCTTCTTTCTTAGTTAGCATGTTTATGATAATACGTCTTCGTGTATTTCAATACCACACGACGAGTTTGCAATGTATAAGAAGAAACGTTTACTCAACGTATGTTTCTAAAAATAGCAATTATAGTTTGAAAGTTTGATCATGAAGCTGTATCCTGTCTGTGGTAGAATACAATGTGGCAATATATAATTTAATAATAATACATATTATTTCACAAATCAAGGAACATGCACAATGGTTTAGATGTAATGCCGACTCCTGTAACATATAGCTGGTATCGAACAAATGAATACCATCTTCAATTTTGTAGATACTCACAATACGTCAAAGTAGTTGGTATCATACCCACTTTTTAGAAATATTATTTGTAAATATCGTTGAATTTTATGACAGGATGAATGACAGATTTACAATAATTAATGCGACATTTCCTCGCGATCAACTTTAATAGATAGACTAGATGCCTTGTTTGCAGGCCTATCAACACCGAAAGTTAGGAAACGTTGCATTCTTTATAGTAAATACTATCATTCTTTCTATTTAAACGACATAGAAGTAGAAAGAAAATACAGTAGTTTCTTTCTGTATATATAGTTAATGAATACAATTCGTGTTCAAAGCCGATGAGGTGATGTGTTGTCTAGTGGTTACTGCATTGACCGTCTGTTCTACTCTTGTCCTTGGTAAAGGTTCGAATCCCACGAATGATATATTTTGTTTAAAATTACACTCAAGATCTCTATGATATGTGATGTTGAAACTTGATATATTGGATAAAATCATTTTATATACGAAGCGAAGTATACAGTATACGAAGCGTAAAATATAACGGTTTATAATTTAAAGAGATAAAAGAAATCACCAACAAGTTTATAAGTTTTTCGAAATTAGAATTCCAGTGTTTATATTTCTAACAAATAACACTACACATAAAGACAAATATAACATGCAGATTCTATAATTTATAACTGATATGTATACCGGTTCATCGCCTTATAATATAAGTGTCATGTTACGTTAAAAAAACAATTATAGGACATCAGATTATTTGCTCAAACATCCGATCTTACTTACTATGAACAGGGAACTGTAAAATCCTTAAAATTCGCTCCTTCGCGATTTCGCTTCTTCGCGATTTCGCTCTTTCGCTTCTTCATGGTTTCGCTCTTTCGCGATTTCGTTTCGCGGACGTTTCGCTCCTTCGCGATTTCGTTTCGCGGACGTTTTGCTCCTTCGCGATTTCGTTTCGGGGGCGTTTCGCTCCTTCGCGATTTCGTTTCGCGGACGTTTCGCTCCTTCGCGATTTCGTTCGCTGTTTCGCGATTTCGTGTCGCTGTTTCGCGATTTCGTTTCCCTGTTTCGCGATTTTGTTCCACAATTTCGCGATTTCGTTTTGATTTTTTTCGCGATTTCACGATTTTGTGTTGGAAAGTTAACACGAAATCAAATGGCCCCTATCAGCCATCATAGTGATCTCTTCAGTGAACATGAGCCCATTAAATGAACTAGTGCCTATCCTGGTAGAGCTTCGGCGTGTGTGATTAGTGTGATGTCTTAAGTGAACACTAGTCCAATATAAGAACTAGGTGTCTATCCTCGTAGGGCCTAGACGTAATATTTGTGTCCCAATGACAAAACACGGTCGTTATTCATGGCTCATGGCTTGAGGTTTGAATGTCATGCGAAATACATTGCTGCCGTAGACTCACATGACACTCATGACAATGATGAATCAGTATGGGAAGATAATTAAAATGTAACCCATTAATTATATTTTTCCGTATTATTCCTTTTCAACTGATGGTCATTTTTCAATATGAGTCCATGGCGATGACGTCAGTCTATTGTGTTAACAGTTGAAGAATTCTAATAATCTACTGGTTATTGACTGTCCCAGTCAGGAGGGGTGTTAGCTTTTGACATTTTCAGTAATGGCTGACGGAGTACATTTTTCGAGATTGATGTATTTTGTCTTGGTGTATCTGAATAGCATCTTAAAATACCTCAGTATGACAAACTATTTTTTGTAATTTATGAACCTGGATTCGAACTTGCAACCCGTTGTTTGGTAATCAGCACTCTAAGCCATTAGGCTACGAAACGCTGTTAGAAACAACAGCATTGTTTGTCAGTTAAATTCCAAACCCACGGCATAACTCTTGCCAGTGTCCATTACTGGCTGAATTAAGCCTTGCAGTATTTCCCTCGCTTTGTTTTGCCATGATAGTGGATCGCTGCACCTGAAATGCATAGTGGACCCGGATTTCCAAGCAAAGAGATCTTAAGGAAATACTGCAAGGCCTAAATCAGCCAGTAATGGAGACTGGCAAGAGTTATGCCCTGCACTGGGGAGTTGTTTGTCAGTAAGAGTCTCGCGTTCTCTTCTTACAAATATAAAATACATATCGTGACGTCGTACATGCAGTGTGATGGAGAATGCATTTGGAGCACTGCTCCATTATAGATCACACATGTCAATCACACCAATCCTTTCATTTTAGATCACGTGTGGGTACATTGGGACTTCAACAGTGTGTTTTGCCGCTACCGTTTTGGAAATGACGGCAAATACGACTTACAGTTGACTGATCAGTCGAGGGAACTACTAAAGGATGAACTCATAGAGATAGGCGTAAGAGTAAAACGAGGTAACATCTTAGATCATAAATAATGTATCAATTACGATTTTATTGTTTCGATTGGTAATGATGGCGAAAATACAAATGTGTTAATAAGGCGATCGTTGCATTGTTTATATGATAAAGACCTTGAATATTTATCGAAATGTAATTTTTTATTAAAACAAACATTCATAATATCAAATTTTACCGTTTTACCATTCAACAATTGTTGGTCATTCAACAGGGTTTTTAAAGAACTTAAATTGTTGTAACTCACATCAAATTGAGCATTTTTGGCCGACCTCTAGTCGATTCTTATGCTAGTATTATTACTTACATGTGATGTGGTATGATGTGGCAGGTGCTGATTGGTCATCCGGAAACTCAGATGGTGGAGAAGGAAACTGCGGTGTAGTTATAAGGAAACGATACGATGGAATGGTCAAGGTGCTGTTCTGACTCCTACTCTTTTCACTGAAGTTTGTAAAATAAAATAAAATAATACATGTCATGCATAGGGTTAAAATAGAAAAAAAAATTGCAATGGGCGGTACAAGTATATATGCGATTAGACGCCGTTTTCATTCAAACTTGGTGACTTTGAGAGAGTTCCCCGAGTTTCCAGAAATTATAATTTTGCCAAAGGTTCGGAAGATACCAAAAGTTTAGTGAAATCGTCAGATAGGTTATTATTGAGGTTTTAGACACGTTTTTAAAAGAGAGGGTAAGAAGTATATGTATGCCTGTGTTATGGTTGTGGTTTCTGAGTCATCGACCGGTGCTTTGGAAAGGACGAAATGACTTACGATTCATGGTATGAGAATTTGGCCAATGTCTGGGGAAAACATGATTTGGGAAATGGATTGTAGCTCTTGTAGTCACCTATGTTACAAATGTAACTTAGCATGAATTTATGGTATGTAACTTAGAATTGATCATTACTGTATATATTTGATTTTTTGGTTCCAAGACAATATTCTGTTTAATAGGTATCTGTTTATTTCTTATTCTCTCTGTTGAAAATGGATAATGATGAACATTGTTGGATCCAGTGTTATGATTACTTGAATTGATGTTTTACTGTTTGAAGCCAGTTTACAACATTCGTCCCTCTTGGCATAATTTAATCGCAAGACTTCATGAAAAAATATTTAAATTTCGAATGTCCATGACTTGGTTATACCAAAACGATTTCCCTTATACAGGTTCGTTGGCCGAATGGAGAAATCACCCCTTGTCGTTATGGCAGCGACGGAAAGTTCGAACTTGAAATCTGGTAATTTGTATAAAATTGTTTGCCTTTTGTATAATAATAATAATCTATTTATATAGCGCCGAGTTTCAGCCAGGCTGTTCACATGCACTTTACATGGATTGATATTAGAGCTCAGTATTTACAAAATCTTAAACATGGAAAAGGTAAGTCTTCAGAGATTTCTTGAAATGGGGCCCAGATGTTGATTTTTTTATACTCTCTGGAAGCGAATTCCAGAGCTTGGAGGCAGCGTGCTGGAACATCCTTTCTCCCTGAAGGTTTTGGTGGCTGCAAGCAAGAAGCAAATTTTGGTTGTTGGAGCGTAGGTTTAATGAGGATTTGTAGGGGTGCAGTAAATCCCTCAAATAGCCTGGAAGAGCAAGTGTGATCAGACACATGAAGGTCGTGGTGAGAATTTTGAACTTAATCCTTGAGGAGACAGGCAGCCAGTGAAGCTCTTTGATGACGGGAGTTATATGGTCGGCTTTTGGACATCTTGTTATCATTCTGGTTGCATTCTGGAGTTTTGTAGTAGCTGTAAAGGACGAATAGTTGATGCTGGCACTGAGTAGAGGAGTGAAGTACAGTAATCTAGGCGAGTAGTTACTAGCGATTGCACCAGTGTTCTTGCTGTGTCGTTGGGTAATGTATCTTCTGATCTTACCAATCTGGTATAGCTTAAAGCGAGTTGACTTGGTGATAGCTGAGACCTGTTCTTTTATGGTCATCTCAGAATCGAAAACAACGCCAAGATTGTTCACTTTGCACACAGCGGTAATTGGGAATCCTGGGATTTCAACAGCCAGACTTTTGCATTTGTTGTGTAGAACCAACTAACAGTACCTCTGGGGGGTTTTGCGTTTAAGAAAGAGTGTGTCCATCCAGGATTTTACATCAGTCAGACAAGACTCCAGTCGAGTAATCTCCGTAGTAATAGAGCATGGCTTTGAGGATATTATATTCCGATGGTCATCTGCATAACCATGAACACAGGACGAAAAGTGGTGGAATCCATTTGCCGGATCCTTCCGGTTTCCCCCAAATATTGGCGGCTCCTGAAGAATCCGGAAGAATCTGGCAAGTGGATTCCACCACTTTATGTCCTGTGGAAATAATATGTCGTGATATCAAAATATATCTCCCAATGGTTGGATCTACAACAATGGTCGTCCCAGAACTGACCCTTGCGGGACACCGTATTTTAGAGTCGTTGATGCAGATGCCGTACCCCCTACTACAGACCTGAGATGTAAATATGACTGTGTCCATTTTACAGCGTTGCAAGTTATTCAAAAAAGACATTCAAATCGTGATAGTAGTACTTTATGGTCGGTGGTATCAAATGCAGACGATAAGTCTAGCATCACAAGTATCACCGCTTCTTGCTTGTCCATGGCAGAGATGATGTCATTGTGGATCCTAGTCAAAGCGGTCTCTGTGCTGAGATGTTTCTTGTAGGCAGACTGGAATTTTTCTTGGAGACCATGCTCTTCAAGATGGTTACGTATCTGTAATTCCACTATCTTTTCTAAACCTTTTGAACGAAAGGACAAGTTGGATACAGGTCTATAATTTTTCAATATTTCCTGATCTAGACTTGGCTTCTTAAGCAGAGGGCTTACAGGTGCTAGTTTGAAATTTGAGGGAACGTAAGCCGACTCGAATGATGAATGATGATGAATTAAAAATGGTTGTGATTGGGGCAACTAACATATCCAAGACGCTCTTCATATATTCAAATACAAAACTCAACTTGACTTGAGGTTATGCCGAAAATGCAATGTATTATTGAAAACCAAAATCACAAATATAACATATATTATAATATAGAGATGAATGTGCTCGGGATATCTATAGTTAAACTGTATTAACGCTCACCTTGTAGAGCTTACCATCAATACATGAATTTTGTTTGATGTTTTCAGTACGAATGAAAAGAGTGTCATTCAAAGCTCAACAACTGAGACACTCCCTCCAAAGGTTCCATCATCTGTATCAATTGAACAAGGTAATTTAAAGTAAAGTTTAATTCCTCTTTAACATGATTCTCGGCAATTCAGCATTGCTAAACATGTCTTTAAAGTAGTGAAAAGAAACACATATAAACATTTTGAAAGTAAAACACACGATGTTTGCCGATTTTTAAAACCTAAAATAAGGGACGAAATGGCATTTGAAAGGTATTTCCCACTTTAAAGATACGATACTAGTCTTTTTGTAAACAACGTAGACTCTGAAATTAATATTTAATTTATACAATTTAGAAAAGTATTAACCGGTTTGAGCTAAATGAAATCATTTCAAACCTATTTTATAATGATACAAAGATATTGCACATGAAGGGGGTGAGGGGAGGGGGGTGGGGGGGGGGGGGGGGGGGGGGGGGTGGCTGGGTAGGGGTGATAGAGAAGCACCTTTATGCTTTTTCCTTTCTGACTCGTTTAAATAACAAGGATTGCCTTTTCTATCAGTAACTGCAATTCTTCGCTATCTACTGTGTGGAATGTTATTCAAGGCCAAATTGAGAGATGGATTTTTAAAGTTACTATAATTAAGAATCCTGAAAATCTTTCAATTGTTGAAAAAAAAGATATTTAAGGTTAAAGTTACTTGTTATAACATTTTATTGCAAGAACGCATATTAGACATTTTGAGATTTTCAAATAAAACACAATCCAAGATCTTAGAAAATTGTTTTGACGTAATAAATGCACATATATATACGTTCATGTACACATTTGACAAAGATGAAATCGTTGCATATCTACGTATGAATCGCAATTTTAACGATTTCCCGGTGAAAAGTATAGCCCCCCAAAAAACTATTTTGCATTAAATAACATTTATAGGTGGGGTCTACCAAACTCGTCATAGACAATATAGATACATTTGTGTATATTTGTGCAGTGGGGATAAATATTTCAGAATATAAACATTTTCAAACCAGGGAATTTTTGAAAATCCCAGACTTCACATCCATATAAAAGACGTAGGTAACCATACGAATATATTATAATAGAAATAAATATATGTGATTGATTTGCAAGTTTAAGCCACTAACTAGTCAAATTAAAAATTGAATGAGGCAGAAAATACTAGATCTTCTTAACGCTAAGGTTACGCTTTGATGTAACACGTACTACGCATTTGTAGTAGAAGAAATCGAGCAACCCTCACCGGAAACTCCCCATGTGTTCTGGCGATGGAAGGACGACCTTGGCCAGTGGCGACTGTACAGTAGAGAGGCAACCAGTAAACTGGAGGAGGAATACGTCAAGAGATGTCGTTCATGTGTGGTGAAGAAAGGCCGTGATACGTAGGCTAACAATAAATTATTTAGTCGATGTAATAATGTACGATTGTTTACCTCAACTAAACGACCCTAAAATGTAACTTAACTCGTGCAGCCACCATAACCTTTGTTGCAAAAAGGGAAGTTTTTGTTGTAAAAAGTCCCGATTGGTTGCATCAAAAGTTTATTGACAGTTAACGATGTTGTTTCGAACTGAACATTCCGTAACTGTCGAAATGACAAAAGTTGCTTCATTTGTGCTATGCGCGCATATCTCTAACAAAACAGGATTCGGTCTCTGATGTAAAACGATGTAACGATGGATACACATTATCAATGTTGCGAACTCTCACCGCCAGGGGATTTTGCGAGATTCGTAAAATATGGCCCATTTGCAACAGAGGTTAGGATGGGAGAACTGAGAGGAACAACCTCCATGGGGAGAACTTGAACTACAGATTGAATCACGAGATCTTCATGCAGTAATAAGAGAGTTTTGGTGGTTGTTAATAACAACTATTATAACAGGTTCTCTTAAATTGTGTGTTGCTTACGGATTTATGTTTTTCGTTACTATATTATTTCTCTGATTGAACATATGGTTCGTATATTTTGCTTATAAACTGTAACTGGTTTGCTAGAATGATGGAATAACAAATAACATTTGGGCTTCGTGAAAGTTTATCATACGTTGCCCCAGCATTTATCAAGAATCGGTTTAAGCTAACTAATAACTATCGATTTTGGCGGTCTTAGAATAATTTCTAGAGATGCTTATGTTTAATGAATGTACTATGGTGACCTATATTGCATAATTTTATTCATGTTTCAGCTTTCGTGTTACTTTTCAAAAACCGTTTCATGAAAGACGGTTACAAGATGGTGCAACAAAGGATGTTGAAAGAACTCGTACGTACATATTGGTTATTTCTTGTATATTGACTATTTTTGTTTTTATGTATTAGTCTGATTGGTGATTTGAGATCATGGATATCTACAAAATTGGAACCAACCTGCAGACGTTGCAGATTTTTTAAGAGGATTCTCTTTGGAGTACACATTAGCATAATAATCCTATATTTTACTTTGTGACGGGTTTTAACCATATTTTTTATTTAAATAGCAGAAATATGTTTTAAAAAACACAAAACATGTGTTTTCAAACGTGTGAACACCCTGGCCTGTACAGAGAGCTCCAAGCCCTGACGGACGCCTTGGCAATCCAAGGGTAGTAACTCTAATCTCGCTACTTATCAATCTGAATATGATTAATGATAATAATGACAGAATAATGGCCGTACCCCAAGCAGGATCCTCTTGATAAAAAAAACGCAACCTCTGCAGGCAAGTTCGATTTTTTTCAGAAGGGATCCTCCTTTGGATACGCATTAGCATAAGGCAGACACCCAGTCTTAGATGTGGAATTCTGCCCGTATACCAAATACCCCTTTTCTCAATAGCAAGAAAGGTGTAACACTAAAATGATCACATGCCCTCCCGCATTAAGGGCTTGATGATCCCTGATGGACAAACACCAAGGGCTTAATAGCGTTGAGTTATGTTTAGCCAAATACACCCCATCCAACCAGTATATAATACCGTGGGATATAGTCATCCCCCTGTCCGTCCGTCCGTAATCATTTCGTTTCCAGAGCAGAACTCGAAAACTGTTCTTGATATCTTTCTGCAATGTTGCATGTGTATTACCCACTAACTGAAGTGGTTACTTCTGATATTTTCCGATTTCTGAAAATTTCATGTTTTGTCGTTTCCGTTGGAGATGAATATTTAAGTTGAGTGTACTGATTTTATCTGAACTCGTCACATATCGTATGTTGCCACCTATAACAAATTTATGAAACACAATGGATGCATCTTTAAAAGCTGTCATAAAGTAAAAATATAGGATTTTATGCTAATGAATAACCCAATGAGGATGACTTCTGAAACAAGTATACGTTCTAATTAAAATATCAAGACAATATTCACACTACCATTATTATTACTGATTTCTTAAGTGATGAATCCACAATGTATGTCGATAAAGTGTTTCTTTTTTTTCCTTTCAGTTGTTGATGACAAGACCAAAGACGACCTGATAAGCTTTGAAATAGCCATTGATGAACAAAGCTCGTGGAATTTCTAAAACAGTCCTTCATTCAAGCAGTGTCAACTGATTGGCATAATAACCAGTAGCTATGAGCAAAGTCAGATCATATCTAGTATATATATATTAATTCATGCCTCTTCCCCTCAATACAATTCAATTGCTCAATGTACATGCTCATTCCTGCCATTATTCATATTCTGATAAATACCAGTCAATGGGATCACCTGCAGAATTTGTCCATCATTAAATTTAGACAGCTATAATCTGCTGTATTATAGATATATTATTATTAACATATACATATTTAGTATTACGGGTTGGAGATGAAATTGCTAACAGCTTAGTCATCAATCCAATTCGAATTCTTAATCACATAAACCACCTTGGTGATAGAAGAGCATATGTATATAACAGACATTTAAACAAAATAGAAAATAAACTTCAATAAAGTTCAAGACAGCCGAGACAAATGGAAACTAGGTAGCAGAGGTTTGTCTGACAAGAGAAGAAATATATGTAATATATTGTGATAAATGTACTATGTCTATGGAATTGTTTGCACATACAATGTTTTCAGACTTTAAAATAATAGGAAAATAGGGTAGGTTACAATTGTAAAAATTGCTTCCTTTAAAGGCACTATGTCACGCCAATTGTTTTAAAATATGAATAATGCACGGATAATTCAGATCTCTCGATATTACAAACGATCTACCCTCAGGTAATGTATTATATTAATTATCAGTAAAATATGTACGTATTCACATTTTAAAGTTAACTTTAAAAGACCGGAAGTATTTAATGCAACGTTGCATTAAATCCGAACTACACTATAAGTTATATCAAGAAATTACACCCTACCCGAAAACCAAAAACGGCAGTCGCTATTGTTAATGTACCAACAATGCTTACACTGCGTATTACAAACCGGTGAAGTTACAGATACTCCTTAATAAAGACTATCCAATCTTTGTTGTCAGTGAAGAGAATAAAGTATATGCAAGAGCTGAATGAAATCCTAGCTCAGCCGTTTTCTACAATCTATATTTCCCATTTTGCACATCAGCGACTCTTACTATTTGTGATATCCCTGAAAGACTTCGGCCGTCTCAACTATTTAATTATTGACTGCAGGTCAGTTATACAGAATAATAAGTATTTTATTGCACCGAAAGGAAGCAAAAGTGAGTTTATATGCCCTCGTATGACCTAAAATAGCTTATTTGAATGCGAAAAGCGTGCACTTGTGCCTTTAATATTTGGTGCAATAAAAAAAGTTCCTCATCTGCCAGTAATGGGCAACTTCCAAACGAAATGCGTAACTCTTGCCAGTCTCCATTACTTGTTGATTAAGGCCTTGCAGTATTTCCATAAAATATCTGTGCTAGGAAATTGAGGCCCACTATGCATTTCAGGTGCAGCGACCCACTATCTTAGCACGGCATACCCTGGGAAATACTGTAAAGCCTTAATCAGCCAGTAATGAAGACTGGCAAGAGCTATGCTTTGCGTTTGGAAGTTGAGTAAAGGGTGGCAAGTGAATTGTGCATTGTACGGTCGTTACATTATCAGTATTTTTGCTATATAAGAACGTTTGATTTTCATACATTAACTGTTTTGTTAAGAAATTGGGATACCTTAGCTTCTGCGCATCCCCACAACATGTCAGATTTACATGTACATTGCCTTGAAACTGTTATGTCCATTTTCAGTAACGTGTCAGGCATGCACATTTGAATTTTAAATGATTGTTTTTTTTGGTGTTTTTTTCTATCTTTTTTATTGGTTCTCAAGATTACATGTATATACATCAGGTAATGAGGCATATAAAACATAAAAAATGTTTGCAGCATAAATTAGGTAAATGATAATGAATGAACATACTTTGTAATCATCTAAGTACTGGGAAGAGAAGGCTCCATTTGTGAGTAAATTCTTCAATTTTATTATTTTTGGTTGCAATATGATTTTCCACAAAATATATTTGCTTAAGAGTTTTTAAATATGAATGAAAATAGGGAGATATACTATTGATATTGCAAATGTAGATATGTCTTTTTGCAGCAATGATGATATGGTTCAGTAATCTGTTTTGATGCAGAATACCAAACCAAATCAGCTCTTTTGAAAACATCAAAGGATTAGGATATAAATTGTTAATCCAATTTTGCAAGTTTGTCCAAAATATCTGAGTCTTCTCACATTCCCAGTATACATGACAAACACTCTCATTTACTTCTTTACAGAAACAACATATACTATTATCAACTTTTTTTCATTTTGAGTAATTCTCTTTTTGTGTAAATAATACCATGGAGGAATCTATATTGAAAATCTAAAAGTCTTGTATCTTGTAATCCTTTTTTTGTATATTGTAAATATGTTTTTCCAATCAAAGTCTGTTTCAGGAAATAAAAGTTGCCATTTGTTACACATGTTAGGGTATTTGTCTTTGGTATTAAGTATGTCATAAAATAATCTACAACCTTTTGAAGTTTTTACTAAATTTAACTGGCATTCCGAAACATGTATGCATCTGATTGGGATGGACGAACAAAGGTTTAGAGCATGTTTCCAAGATTCAGGTATAATATGAAGTAAGTTACTAAAATCCAAAAATGTACCTTTAATACCATATTTCTCTTTTAAAGATTTTATTGATAAAAGACCAGTTTCATCTCATATATCACTAATATTCACAATTCCTTTCTCTGCCCAATTCTGTATAAAATGAAATGGATTTTTTAAATTGTGGTTAAACCAAAGTGGTTGGGTTATAATATCTTTAATCTTGTTTGAGTCAACATAATGTTTCATGTGAAACCTTTTCCAGGCTTTAAGAACATCCTGCCAAAAAGGATTTTCAATATTAAAGAGAGTTTCAGAATTAGCACCAAAATTAAAAATATCTTTAAATGGTATATTGCATGGATTATTTATTTCTAAGTTTTTCAAGTAAAATCTTAATGTTGAAAGTTTCAATGCATCAATAAAAATGTCTATGTCAATCATTCTCCATCCCCCATCCTCATAGTTGTGTTTCAGAGTACTTCTCTTTATTTTATCATTTTTATCATTCCAAATGAATTTATAAAATATTCTATTGAGGGAAGTAATAAAGTCTGTTGGAGGGTTGGGCAGAGAATTGAAAATATGAACTAATTTGGAGAATGCTAGAGTCTTTATTACTGTTATTTTACCAATTAAAGTTAAATGTCTTTTCCTCCACGATGCTAGGAGTCTATTAATGTCTTCCAGTCTCTTTTTTGTGTTGATTACCCATAGCTCTTCAAGATCAGGTGTAAATTTAATACCAAGTACATCAAATTCACCTATTACCCATTCAATATTCATGTCTTTACATATCCTCTCATTAGATTAAGCTTTTGATCCAATCCAGTTTGCTTTTGATTTGTCTAAATTAATTTTCAAACCAGACATTTCATAAAATCTATTAATTGTGTCTATTGCAGAGTACAAACTCTCTTCAGTTCCATCAAGAAATAGTTCTGTGTCATCAGCATATTGATCCAGTTTATATTCATTATTATTAATAACAATACCTTTAATATTTTCATTATTTCTGGTCATACAGCCCAGAATCTCAGCCACAAAAAGAAAGAGATAAGGGGACAAAGGGTCCCCTTGTCTACAACCTCTTTCATTTGCAAAACATTCAGATAGATTACCATGTTGAATGACACAAGATGTTGTTTCATAAGTCAATATATGTATCCATCTAATCATTTCAGGACCAAAGTCAAACTTTTGAAGAACTAGATTGATAAAATCTTTAGAAACTGTGTCAAATGCTTTTTCAAAATCAATCAGAATTAACAGTCCAGGAATGTTCTGTTTCTTTGTTTCAAACATAATATCATATAAAAGTCTTGTGTTTTCCCTTATAGTCCTACCCGGTATAAAACCAGTTTGATTAGAGTGGATTAATTCATCTAAGGTAGTCTTTAATCTATCTGCTATACAGGAGCTGATTATCTTATAAACAGCATTGAGTAAAGTAATAGGCCTCCAGTTTTTAAGTAATGTTCTGTCTTTGTTGGTTTTTGGAATGCAGGTGATAACACCTCTTTTCATACTTAAGGACATTGCATTCTTATTTGAAACATTCTAAATAAATCTATAAATCCATATTCTAAATTCTTTCCAAAAGAACTTAAAGAAATCTATAGGGAAACCATCAATGCCTGGGCTTTTGTTATTTTTCATCTTGTAAACACACTTGCTTATTTCCTTCATGCTGATTTGATTTTCAAGATTGTCCCTTAATGTTTTATTCAAAGTTGGAGTTTTGATATCTTTCAAGCAGTCCCTTGCCTTATATTTTTCATGACTAGAGTAAAGGTTCTGATAAAACAGCTTTACTTCATTTAGTATTGATTTACTGTCTGTAATTTCATTGCTATCTTTTGTCTTTAATTTATTGATTGATTTTTTTTTAGATATTTCTATTTTCCAGATTACAAAAGTATTTTGAGGGTGTTTCTCCCTCTTCATACCAAAGAATTCTGTTTCTAATTTGTATTCCCCTTATTTCATCTTATATATTTCTTCCAATTCTTTTTTATGCTTAGATAATTCAGAGAGCAATTCCTCATCTATATTTTGAAAGTCTCTTCTAATATTGTCCTCAGTCTGTTGTATCTTTAGTTCTAATTCTTCAGTATTTTTCAACTTTGTTTTTTAAGATAGGACGAAAAAGATATAGTTTTTCCACGGATCTTCATTAGTAATGTCTCAAGAAATAGAGAATCAGAAATTGTAAGTTTTATTTTTTCAGTGTTATTAAAGTCTTTGATTTCATCTGTTGAATATTCTTGAATAGTTTCATTTAATACACCATAATCAGGATTTAGTAGTAAAGAATTATTAAATTTCCAGTATCCTTTTCCTCTTTCTTGATTTACTGTTGAGTGATCACTCTTGTATCCTGGCAAAATATCTGAATCCAGAGTTATATCAAGTATATCAGCAGATACAATAAAGAAATCAAGTCTAGCCTGTTGTCTTGGATTCTTTTTCCACCAGGTGTATTTTTTGGTTCTATCATTCAGTGTTCTCCAGATGTCAATAAGATTATAAGTGTTAATAAATTCCAGTACAGTATTCCTTGCTTTTGGGTTATTTACATGCTTATAATTCTCAAGATCAATTGTTGGGTCAAGCACCAGGTTCCAGTCTCCAACTATTACTAATGAATCATTATCAAACTTCAAAATATTTTCAAACAATCAATGTAAAATTGAGGATCATCATTATTTGGGCCATAAAGATTTGTTAATGTCATTCTTTTGTCTTCAAGAGAAATGTCAACAATGATATAGTTTCCATTTTCATCAATTATAGTTCTATGTATCTTGAGATCAATGTCATTATTAAAAAGTATAGCCACTCCTCTGGAGTTGGATTTAAAAGGCGCCATGATTGATTGTAACCCCCATTCATTTCTCATTGTATTACAAGTAGAATCATCAATATGTATGTCTTGTAAGCAGATGATTGAGTAGGATTTTTTCCTACAGATATTCATTACTTCTCTTCTTTTAGATTTGTTCGCAGGTCCTCTACAGTTAGCTGAGATAACTTTAATTTTCTTGATTTTATCCATTGCAGTCAAGAGATGAAATCCATAAACACAACATGTCCAAATGTCTAGTTAATGTGGTATCTTTGTCAACTGGATAGAAGCATTCATAAAATATCTGACGGAGTGTGTAGCACATACATGTAGGAACCATCTTTTAATAAGTGAAAGAAGAAAATAAAAAAGAAGACAAAACAACTAAAACTAAACAACGAGTGACACATGCTCAAAGTCTTCGAAATCCCGCAAAGTAAATAAGCCCAAATGTACATTTATGGCTATATGACGACAGTGCCAGTGGTCAACACTAACACAGACTGACAGCTGCAGAGGCCTACACAAACAGTAACCAGCTGCAGACTGGCGTCGTCTATGACATGATTATATTGGTTGCCGGTTCAGTCTGTGTAAGGCTTAAGCATGAATTGATTGTTTTGTTACCTAGAGATATATGAAATCATTGCATTAAATTTTTACGAATGTTTCCTTGTTTTATGATTAAAATATTACTTCTTAAAGTTAAAAAAGTCAAAGAAAATGAATTTTCCAATTAAGAGTTATCTCCCCTTTATGTCGAATTTAATGAGTGTGTTGTGTTAGATTAGGCTGGGCGCCCACTACGTCCGAGTTTCTTACGATGCGACATGCGATGCCTTAAAAAAACGCAGACAATATATTTTTCATAGACCGCGCACACTACGTCCGCTGCGTCAATGCGATGCGATCCGATGCGATGAAAATAGGCCTATGTATCATGCGTACTAATATTACGTAGTGATCCATAATTACAAATTCCGCTTTTTACATAATTTGGAAAAAAATGTTTGATATTACTGTTGCCGACATATATATGTACACATTGTTTGTTTTGAAGATATTACTGAAATGTCTTAAACATGTTTTGTAAGACTATTATTTGAATATTAAGATATTTCCTTGTCTGTAGACTACAATACACTAAATATGTATAGCACATTATTTGAACATTGTATAAAACGCACTTGCTTAACGCGTGTATTGTGCGCAGAAAGACGCAAAAATTAAGGATATTCAGCGACGATAAAAGTAAGTATGTGTTTGTGTAGAAGAATTATAATTGTAGACAATGTAAGTGGGTTTAAGTGAGACCTCAGCGATATCGACTAGCGACTCAAACTGATCCTGTACACATTTCAATGAATACATTGTGACAAATTTACGATCATTGACATTCTACATTCTATTTCATGAGCCATTTTACAAAACAATTACTAGTTTCATTGCTTTGACATCGTCCAAACATGTTAGTCAACAAACAATATATTATAGAATATTTTAAAATATGTAATACCATACCATACCATGTCTGATTTTGATATATTAATAAAACGAAAATCGAAATACAAAATGTTCATGTTTTTTGATGAAACGGCCATCAGTATTTTCAAAATATCATGCCTCGATGCAGCAATTTTTAGGGAAATAGAAAAGGATTAAAACGTCATATTCATACCTTCTCTCGCTATCATCGTAATTATTGCTTCCTTTATGTCACATTTGTAATTTTTATTGAAGCGTTGACATAAGCTCTCAGCTTGCTTGCCAATCCATGTTAATGAATAAAACATGATTAAACCAATTTCAAAACTATTCTTTATAGCAACAGTGAATTATTTCATAATACTAACTTACATATTGTTGATTTAGTTCCTTATTGACTAAAGTCAACGATCCAAATACTTCAGAAAACACATTCACCGAACATACTCTGTAACTGTTATGTGAATTTGTGTTTTTTTTGTTATAATGTATGTTATGTGTATTAAAGTATTAATACAGTCCACGTCATGGGGAGCGATATGTATATGATCATTCATATAGGGAAAATAGCAATGTTTATCAATCACTGTAACATCTGGATATATTTTGTTTAAATCACTAATATATGAACGGAACAATGTCAACTTGACATGACCATCATCCTTGGAACATGACACCGTCAAAACAACTCTCTACTCCAATTTCCTTTACAATTACTAGTTACACTCACCCCCAGAAGTCTGTCCTTGTGCAATAAACCGAGCGACACATGTACGTGGCGTGTGCAACCGAAATGCTTAAAAGGTCAAAGGGGCATAACTCAAATATCCCCTTTTAAAACTCATTTTTCTCTCTTTAAAGTTGAAATCCGCTTAAACTTAAGTAGTTACACATTTAAATTTTGGACATAAGGGACTTGATTATATAAAGAAAAATATTAGACCCCCAAGGCAAAACATTGACATCTATTATATTGAATGAAGGTAAATCTTTCTAAATCCCTACGTGTGACGTGTGAAGCTTTTCTAAAAGGTTGCAAAATTTCAATCGGACATCAAAGGGTAATTGTTTCAAATATGTCCAAACTCATGGAAATAACTAGGCTGATGGTGGTGCATTCCATATGAGACCGAAAATATAACAAAATATTTTCTATAGCCTTGAAAGTTATTAACTAGTGATAGACTTGTCATGTGCATCATATACATACTGGAATATTGAACAAACATCACATTTCAGTCGATATAAACATATTCCAAGAACAAGCATGGATTGATTTTGGCAAATGAAGTTACAAAATTGCGACAATACAATGATTTATAACGGTCTTCGATGATATGTGCTGTGTCTTACATAACGTGCGTCACCCTTCAGTGACCATGGGAATTCGCGTATTTGTTCAGGGGACGGGTATAACCATAAACTAATTAACCGACCCTCATGTAAGTGTTTGTGTATTTCAACATACCTCTTCTACCAGACTATTAGGAATGGGTTAATACTTTGACACCTTCACCTTCTTTTAGATCTAACGCACAATTATTATATAACATGTGGCATTAGGAAGGCAGAAATGAAACTTCAATTGTCATGTACAGTAACAGATTGTGAATTGTAAACACTCAGTCGATAATCGTATCGAATTTTAAACGCATCATAAACTAATAATATTATTTTGTTTCTGTATGAATCAACATAGAAAACACATGCATTCGTTGTCAGAAAAACTTATGTATTAGCTCTTCATTTAAGTTGTAATGTTTGCTATCATTAAAATCCGTTTAAAATGAAACACAGACATATTGATATAATAAATAATATAATATGATATAAGAAAATCTGTCATTTCGTGACAAATACCACATAGTATATTCTCTCTCTCTCTCTCTCTCTCTCTCTCTCTCTCTCTCTCTCTCTCTCTCTCTCTCTCTCTCTTTCTCTCTCTCTCTCTCTCTCTCTCTCTCTCTCTCTCTCTCTCTCTCTCTCCTCTCTCCCTCTCTATATATATATATATATATATATATATATATTTATATGTGTGTGTGTGTATAACAACCGTACACAATATTTGAAACGTAATAGATGTTGTCAACCGTTAAATATAATAAACAAACTCATGACATTTGCCTGTCTATAATAATTTGAATTTCAAGTTGTCTTGTAGCAAACATATTAAACTTTTCAATGCTGTAGTAACACTTATATTTGGCAACATTGTCAACGTTAAATTAAAAAAGACATACGTTATCCATTAAAACAAAATTTGAAATGAATCAGTGTGTATACAGTACGTTATAGTTAGACCATGAGGGCCTGTTGTCTAATCGTTGAAATGGTTAGTTAGACCACGAGCGCGTAGCGCGAGTGGTCTAACTAACCATTTCAACGATTTGACAACAAGACCCGAATGGTCTAACTTACCTAGACTATTGCCAAATAATTATAAAATAATACGTTTGTAAAGATTTATCTCATCAACTAATGTAATATTTTTTCTCGCGAACTATATTGTTTTGGACAAAGCACACATATGAAGCCCCTGCCACACGTGAAATTGACATCAAAACAATAGCGAAGAGCTCGTGAAAATCGCATTCTCACAATTTGCACGTGTGAGTGAACCTCTGACTTGCGCACGTGGCGCTCCATTCATTTGAAAACAGGCATTTGAAATGTTCAGACGTGCTGCTCAATTCGACGTACGTGGAGAAATTGAAACGTTGTACTGCTTGTTTGTGAGGTAAGAATTAGTATGATTATAACGAACAACAACTACTATGTAAGTAACTTTTAATTAAACTTTTAAAAACTATGCAGCTTAGATAGTTCAGCGGGAATATGGACATGTGTATCTAAGTTTCCCCCCTCACTTGCAAATTGATCATTGGCATTGCTTAAAAAGTAACGTTAACTGAGTATTTAATAGATTTGGTTTCAAACAGTACGCAATTTAACATCACTGTGTAAATATTTTAAACACCTCGATTGAATGGTGTGAAACTAATAGGTTACTGAACAAAAAATGATGTGTATGCCACAGACAATATATCAATAGTAACTTTCACAAGCTTAAGGCTTTTCATGTGTTTACAGGTTTTGGGAAGTATTGTCCAGTCAACTGTAATCTGTATCTATGATGAACGAAGTTGATAAGGACGCCAGGGCTCGAGAAGAACCGTCTGAATACTTCTGAACGTAAACATTGACATCACTGTACATACTTTATAACTTTAATCTGTCAACACGACATTGATGTAATAATTTTTTTATTTGAGTTATGTTCTTCTTTTAATACACGTCAAGCATTTTACGAAATATTGAAACCACGTAAACATCTGGAATCGTATAAAAAGTAGCGACAGGCACCAAGATTAAAAATTTTGGATTAAAATTCTAAAAAACATTTTATATGTATACTTTCAAGCTTCAATAACAGTAAAATAGCTTTGGTACAGGCTAAACATTTCTTTGAGCCCGATTAATGAAGTGTGTTTCATTGCTATATGTCAGGTATTGCAGACCCCATTTTTCAGGAGCAATCAAAACATGTCGCCTCTGAATAACACAAATACTTTTGAGTTCCTTCCTAAAACTAAAAGACCACAATTGTAATCACTATGCCTAGCATATAATTATCACTGCTGAAGCTATTTTACTGGAATCCTTCCATTTTAATTTTAGCTTTGAATGACCCTACCATCATACTTTCTCACACAAATGTGACAATAATGTCATAATTTTGTATCTAATGATAATAAGGTAAGTAATGAAATGACTTTTGTATACTTAATCATTTCAAAATGTGGAAAATGCAATAAGGACATTATTAAGAACTCAAAGCTACTTTAAACAACAATTAAAGGTACATCCATTTTGTTGTTGGGGGTCAAATATGACAAACGTTGTAAATGGTCTTATTTTATCGAGAAGTACCAACTGTTACCGAAAACAACCATTTTAATGATACTGGACTTAGTATATTGACGATATGAAGGTAAAAGTAGTGATTTCTGATCGAAAACCGGACAATGCACCGCGTGTGGCGCGCGCCACAGAGTCAAACGTAATTTTTGAATCTTATTTACACCAGACAAAATAACAAAATTGGGTTAATAATGTTCAATAGGTCATATAACTACTGTGCATGTAAATAGGACATTCACTTTCGGTTTCTACACATGCATAATGATGTTATTCGATTTTAATTGGAAAATAGTAAATATGATATGTTTGGCGATTGGGGATGAATATGCAAGATAAGTGAATTTATTTGTATTGTAAACATCACATATGGTGTGTTGGAACGTATTAAAGCCAAATAAAATTTTATGAAACACAATGGATGCACCTTTAAGTGTAGCCAAAGGGTGTTTGAAAGCATCAGTGCTGTAAATATTTTTGCCACAATTGATAGCATAGTACTTTTCTAAACATATGACTTTAGAAACTAAGAATTTGAATAAAATGTTCATATTACATTGAGAATCACTACATAAAATGAAGAAATATGTTTATTTTTTTGCTTTGTTATTTTTTCAACTGTTCTAATAAACATAGCTTTGAAGTCATGCACTCGGATAATAACCCGGGCACTTGATTTAGTCGATAATATTTCACCATATCCCCTCAGCGTTTCCGTAAAATATAGGTTTACTTTCATCACAATATTTTTACTAAACTTACTTATTTCATTGACACTAGACTAAGCAAAAGGATTACTGCTTACAGAAAAGAAATTCGGAAAATAATTCAATATTTGATGAGGTTTTTGCAATATTAAAAGACAAAAGCAAAAACAGGGGTAATAGTTAAAGATCAACAAACTACAATAAAACAAACAAATGTAATTACATATTATTCAAGTAAATAAAATAGTACCGACAAACAACAATGAAATTTGGTGAGGAAAATTTTAAGGGACAAATTGGGCAAAAAAAATGAGAAAAAATATCAAAGAAAAACAATCACATTTAATAATTAACAAATCTGTTTATATCAAAACAAATATTATCAATGAAAAAATTAATTCGCAATATTAATTACCAATTTACAGAAGAAAAAAGTTAGAAATGATTAAATTCCTAACTGAATTTGAAAAGTATATCAATATCACTTCAGTAAAACATGAGGGAAGTGTCAAACTTCATCAAAACATAAGTAGAAACCGGAAGTATCAACAGTCGAGAGTATTGTGCCTGTTCACCAAGACAGAGTTAGGTCCCTTTGCATCAGCACACTCAGTGACAAACAATTAAATATTAGATAGTTTACGGTGCAAAACAATTAAGGTTCACATATATTAATTTTGAGTATTGACTAGGCAATAAAAAAACATGGCATATATTCCTGAACCAGCAATATATGTTGGAGAAATTACTTAATCATCTTTTTAGAACAAAGTTTTGCGGTCTTGGAGCATGCTAAAATCGTGGGAAAAGAGGAAATCACATGCTTCAGTCAATGCCAAATCCAATGTCATTCTAAATTTAGCTCATTTGGTCATTCTGGAACAACAATGGCACGGAACTCAAACCCACTATAAACAGTACAAGGAAATCTCCAACTTGCAAATGGTGACAAGAGTTAACCGCCCTTTGGTGCCTGTTGCTATAAAAAGTAGTTCCGGCCTTCGTCTAACTGAAATTCACGTTGGTTATACCACGGCTCAAACAATAGCAGCTATGGTCTATGTATTGTAGTATCTAATTGCCATCACTAGTCATCCTGTGATATAGAATATGCAAGCCTGGATATACTGAGATATGTGTGTATTGCAAGGGACAGTCTGTACGGCTATTACCATAAACCAATTTAAAAATACGTACGGATGTGTATTGTCGCCAATACTGTTCATTCAATCTGAATAAATTTACACGTGTGTAATTGACTCAGAGATATACTCAAGTGGTCACTGGAATGTTCAGGAGATACGGTTCACGGACTTCAATGATAAACGCGAAAGAATCTGAGAAAGTGGTATATTTATTGTTGATTTCATTTGAATGCAAACCGGATGTGTATTGTCGCCAATACTGTTCATTCAATCTGAATAAATTTACACGTGTGTAATTGACTCAGAGATATACTCAAGTGGTCACTGGAATGTTCAGGAGATACGGTTCACGGAATTCAATGATAAACGCGAAAGAATCTGAGAACTCAAGGGGAGGGACAATTGTGTGAAAAAGGCTATTCGTAAATATTATCTTTCAAGATCGTAAGATGTCTTGTATAAAAAAAACAGTGTATCGTATTGAGAGAGCCGCCGAAAATGTAAACAAATCAAAAGATTAAGAACATGTTTAATGTAGATTTTGCATGCACCCCTTCTGTTAATAATCTAACAGTGTCATCTCAAGATCTTGGAATTGGAGACTAACTTCAAGAGTTCGAATTGATTACATAATCGTGTTTGGATAATTCAAAATTGGTGACTGGATGTTAAAATACACGATTTAATCTTATTTTTAATATATAAATTATCGAAAATGCATTTCACTTACATCTCCGAAAGTAGTTTTTAGCAGTTATTGCTATAGAGGAATTGTTATAACAGTCGTTTAAACGTAACGCTTCTCATTTTCTATCCAGTTGTTCTTGAACATATATATTGAACTTCTTTAATTTAGAAGTTGTTTAGATGAAGGAGAACGAGTTTTATGGATATACAACTTCTTTATTGCAGGAGTGCGACGTTTCGATGTAGCTTGAAAACTGTGTTAGAATCTACATTGAAAGGTCGCACTTCTGCAATTAAGAAGTTGTAAATCCATAGAACTCGTTCTCCTTCTTATATATTGAAATTGATTTTTAAAATTTATAAAAGTAAGAAAACAATGTTTTGATAACAGCATCTCAGTAACATTCGATTTTTTATCTAATGTACTCCACTTGAACGTCTTTCCAAATGCACGGATTAAGTTGAATATAAAGTCCATGTTTACTACATTTCGTTTTAAGTTTAATATTTTAAAGATATAATGAATTAGCCACCGGACATTGATTTTTATCTTACAAAACCTTCACAAAGATGTTATCCACTGGGCAGAAATACATTTTGTAATAGTAATAGTTTCTTCCCTGCGCACACAGCTTGTCTCTCATATCCAGTATAACCAATTGTTAACATATACTCAATACAAAAAAATACAAATTGATACGAGATTAAACTATAAAGACAACTTTAATTGTTTTTCTTTATTTCACAATATAAGTATCTAAAAGGACATTGCAATTTAAGCATGTTGCATTTGACACAGATTATTATGAACTTATAAGTTGGGACAAATATTAGGATTAAACCGATATTTAAATAGATCTACGTTATTGACAGTACACTTCAATATATGAATTCACTATACATTCATATACAAACTTTTGGAAAATGTAAGTTCTGTATATAATTACATGTAACAAAAGAGAACTATATCCATGTAAAATATATATTGTTTGTGAAGACATCTGTCTGGCGTACTGCAAATTTGACATACATATTATATCCAGCAATTGAAAAGAGTACAATAGAAACAATTTAGTATTTGAATTAATATTGGAATCGTATATGTCGTAACAGCAAAAATAACAAAGTCTGTATTCGATATTATTCGATAATATGACCAAAAGGGTAATATATTCTATATACCAAACATATCAATTATTCTATTCACGGACACAGTATTATGTAACCACTTTGTCTTCATCCCCAATATTGCATTCACTTAAATGTACAACAGATCGGGAAAAGTAATCGAATTCTAATGCAATGGAAGTTTAAATCATATCTTCTATACGCAGTTGAATGCCCTTGTAATTTATCGGACTTTATTGTTGAAAAAGAGAATGGATGTTCACATCAAGGAAACAATATGCCAGGGGAAGAGAAAGTATGATAAATGCACAATGGTGTAAATGAATAAGTAAATGCATAGTTCCGAATCAGCATATTCCTTCCGTGCTCATTAGTTAATTAACGCGTTAGCCATGCATGACAGGAGGCAGACAAGGAGCGTTATGATGAGGAAACATGGCAGAGAAGGAACCTTTCAACATCACATATCCGATTTTCTAATAAAGTTCTAAAGTTGATTTTAAAAATTTGTGTTGAAGTTAACAAGCTGTTTCAGAATATATCAAAATAGTTTAGATATCTCGTAAAAAAATAAAAACGCACTAGAAACGTTCTAGATACGCACTATAAACTGTCTAGAAATTTCTAGAAAGGGGGTACTTTGTTTCTTGTTTAACTGTACCAAAATTAAGTGTTCCCGGTGAAGTTAATTGTCTCATTCGGAACAGAAATGTATATTCCAGTTATCGGTGTAGCTGGAAGACGAAATGACATATGTATTTCATATTTTGCATCAAAACGTTACGATCAGTTCTAAGAACCGGCTGACCCGACCGTTTGTTCGAATGGATTGTGACGTCACAAGGTACGAATGCACGAGATATGGTTGCACATTTTATCTGCATTCATCGAGAAATGGCAGCAGGTTTTTGAGAGCTCTCCTCCAATCAGAAACGCGGAAATTAGTGTAACGAAATCATTTTGTAATTTAAATTTTAATTTTAAAAATTGTGTGTATATATATATAATATATATGGAAAAAATAATGGATTTAGAAGTAGAAATCATCCATTTTAATGGCGAGCGCTTTCAGCTACACAGCCTCTTCAGGCCATACATAACGGATAATACGTTGTCAGGCAACGTCGTCGTGTACATTATGACGTCATTACATTGTTACGTCACAATCTAAGGTAAAGACATGGACACATCAAGTTTTAGCGTTTAACTTTGGTGAAAACATTTGGATAAATCTGCTTTCTTTTGTTTCTAAAAGCTTGTTATTATCAAAATTTAATTTATACATTGGGAAGACAGAAAAATGCCCGTTTCCACATTCAGCTAAATGTTTACTTAATGGAATAGTACGGTTTTTGGGCTGATTTATGTGGGATGATCTGTGTAAATTCATTCGTAATTTCAACTTTAGTTCTGTCTTCCCAATGTATTTTTCATTACAACCAGTACATATGATGACATATACAACATTTTTGCTGTTACAGTTGAGATTTTGACGAACAGAAAACACTTGAGTTTCAGTAATCTGTACAGTAGACCCGACAAGAATATTTTTACATGTAAGACAGCGTGAATCGCCGCACCTAGATACAACTGGTTCTACATAACTTGAATCAAACTTAGAAGAAGTTAAAAACCTGCGAAGATTCTTAGGTTGCTTAAGACTGTTTACAATTCGGGATTTACTTAAAACCTTTTCCATACCTTTACATTGGTGTAAAATGGGTAAGTTTTTCTCAATGATAGAAACAGCACTCTGGTGGTTAGGATTGAAAGTAGAGACCAACGGGACAATATCTTTGTTAGGTTTAGGATCTCTTAGGCGACATTGATCAAATGAAGCGGCTTTCGTCACACCATCTAAAACTAAATTTTCAGGGTAATTTTGTATCAATAAAAACTCTTTGAGTTCATTTAAACGTTCCTTCTTTTGAGTGTCATCTGTCACAATAGCACATATTCTTCTCGCAAGGCAGTATGGGATGTTTCGCTTTGTATGACTTGGATGGCAAGATTGAAAATCCAGATACTGGTGTGTATCTGTAGGTTTGTAATACAAATCGGTCTCTACACGGCCGTCCTGTTTCACAATTACCGTCACATCCAGAAAACTTAAATCAGAGGCACTGGTTTCCATAGTGAATTTCAATGATGGATTTAGGGAGTTCAGAATGTCATGCAGTTTACACAGTTCCTCCTTTGTTCCTGTAAATGGCATAAAGCAGTCATCTAAAAACCTCTTCCAATACAGTTCTATATGCTCCTGCATATTCTGCCCGAGTGACTGTCCCACTTTCTCATATAGGAAAGTTTCAAGGTATCCCAAAACCAGGGTAGTATAGGTGGGTGCAACTTTTGTACCCATAGCAACGCCTTTAGTTTGCGTGTAAAATTCACCATCAAAATAAAACACATTGTTTGATATGACAAGATCAAGAGCATTTAGAATAAATCTATCTGAATACCTATCATCAATATCACACCTGTATTCTTTTAACCAGTATTGTATAGCTTCTAGACCCAATTGTTTATCAATGTTATTATACATGTTAACAATATCAAAGCTAACTAAACTGGTACCTGGATTCACTTGTTTTGGAAGTTTGCATAAGAAATCTAAATCATCTCTCAGATAACTTTTAACATTACTACACAAAGGCTTCAGAATGATATCAATGAAATTACTTAATCGCTGTGTCGGACTTTCCGGACCTCCGACAATAGGACGAAAAGATAAGTCTTCCGGATCTTCAGCTGTAATCACAATGTCATTCTGTTCTTTAATTTCTTTTTGGATAAGTTTACTCTTATGGATTTTAGGCAGTCCATAAAAATAAGCTGTTTTCGCTTCATAATTACAGAGGTAGTCCCGTTCCTGGTCTGTTAGCTCCGAACAGTGTTGTTTAAGTAAAGAAGTTACTTTCCGTTTGATGCGATTCTCTTCTGTTTGACTTGAAGTATTGTAATAACTTCGATTTTCTAACATATCTGTAATCTTCTTCTGGTAAAACTCTCTATTCATTAACACCACTGCTCCACCTTTGTCCGCTTCTTTTATGATAATGTCCGAATTTCTCTTCAATTGTTGTAAAGCGTTCTTTTCTCCGGCAGATAAATTATGTCTGATTTGTTTTGATTGTACAGGCGTTGTATTTAGGGAATGTATTTAGGGAATGATTTTATCAGTTATATCCATAGACTTGCAGATATATATATATATCATTTGTTCGCATACCATTTCATATACGGATGAACTCTATGTATCAATATTTCAGCATTTCATCATGAGTGGTAAAACAATCCCGTCACATTGTCATGTCACATTGTCATAGGCGCTGAGCGTCTCATCAACTCTGCATGCTAGACCTTTAATTGTATTTCCGAAACACATGGTCTGGATGTCGCAACTGATGACGCAATTAATGACGCATGTAGTGTGAATGAAAAATCGCATACATTGACATATGCGTCAACAAAATCGGACGTGGTTTGAAATGCGGCTAAGCCAGAGATTGATAGAAACCTAAAACATCTCTTCCCCATGTATGCCAATCTGTTTATTTGTTTAGGATATAATTTTAATTTTGGACCGATATATGAAGATATGTCACAAACACTGCTCTACCATATGGCTGTGTCGTACTGAATTTACTGGGGGTAGCGTAAGCACCGAAGACGTGCTTCGCGAGGGATTATGTCGAACATGAATTCTACAGGGGGATCGAGGGGGTCCGGACTGTTCTACCATGACATTTTAAAATCGTTGTTTTTGGTTGGTATATTTTATCACTGAACACGACGCGTTCGGCGCCGAATGCTATAAATTGGTCTTGAATCTAAGTTAAAATCGCAATTTGTAAAGTTAACAACACATTAGGTTTTTAGAACTGTTGGCACACTTCAAGTACATTACGACGTCGCCTGAGACTCTCAAGGGCGTTCGAAAGTCGCTTCAAACGCAAGCCTAATTTGATACTCTCCTGGCCTAATTCAAGTGACCGGATTTCTTCATTATTATGTTTGTTTATGTTGAAGAAAACAATTTGATTTCAAACTGCATCGGTTTCGTTCGAATACAGTGACGTCATAAGCTCAAATCACAATGCTTGAATTTGGCATCGTCTGTTTTTGGGGGTCGTACAGCCGCTTTTGGAAGTCGATTTATGATGTTTTGAGCTGGATAAATAGGTGTTTGAAATAACTTTTATTCTTTATATTACTACATTCTTATATTACTAATATAATTCTTTGAATCATTTTGTTCAAATATTGCCGAATGTGTTATCAATGCCTGTGTCAGTTATATTCGGACGGTGACGTTATTTCCATAGACTTGCAGTTTATTCGAGGACAAATAATTTTCAAAGGTAGGATTTTCTCCCGATCCCATTCACATTTATCAAGTGTATGAGGAATCATCTTGGCTACAATCTCATAATTTAATTTTAATTTTCCGTTTTCTTTCTAGGGAATGACAGTAATTCGATCAACATTTATACATAGTTTTGAAAACATTTAACATGGCAATCTATGGGAAACGTTTTTATATAATGTACACATGTACATAAAAATCGGATGACATTAGTTCAATTGTCGTCAGAAAATGTTATTTAAATTATGTACTCCAAGCTGAAATGATTTCAAATCAAGCTGGATAAAATGAGATTGATTCAACCATAATTTATTTTATGAAAATTATTTATCGAGACTAAATTAACATGCAAGTCTATGGAAATAACTTCACCGTCCGAATATAACTGGCACAGGTCTATTAAATGGGTAATGACCACATCACTATTGAGTCACCGTGATATCAAAGAAATGTAATCAAAAACGCAATCTACTCTGGTGCATAACATTTGTAAGATACAAATTATGATACTTTGTGATAGTTTGTTGTATGTAAGAATATTCCCACGGTGCTTGTCAGTACAATGGTGCTCAGACTTTCAAGCTGCATGCTGTGACACACCATAAAGTTTCCCCCCTGATGTGAGCTGTCCAAATGTTTAGATAGTTCACAGCAGTTCAGTAAATTACCGGAACATTTTCCTTTAACGGTTTAATTGTCCTGTTAGCTTCGAAATTGTCCTTGTAAAACAATTGGTTGTTAAGTCTTAGACTGGCTAGCTTGAAGCAACGTGGCTAAATAGTGCCCCTGGGAAAGTTCTCTCAGAGTTCAGTAAGCAGTAAGATCTGAGTAGTAAGAAGCTAAGCAAGTCTATGTTTTTTCAACCAAACCATCAAACTGAGCAAACTAGCAAATTAGCAAATCAACATCGTCAAATCATCATATATAATTATTGGACTGTAACTGTACCGGATTAAATCTATATGGAATCATCATCTGTGTTTGTGTTGGAAACCTGGATATCAAAGTGACTAGAAATATTAAGAAAGAACACATCCTACAATATGTAGCATATGGGTATATTCTTCTATTCATTTTTCTAAGACTAGAAGCATGTTGAGGACTATCTCCTGAATCAGGAGGCATACTAAGTCATCAGAACTTTGCTATACTCTACCCTAAAGTGAAATAATTACGTACATGCAATGCGTAGAGCCTCTTGGAAAATTAAAATGGATTAAAGTGTTTTAAAAAACTAATATATTTTAAAACGTATATTCAATGTAAATATTATCTGATTCGAAATCATCGTGACCGATTATCTCTACAGAAGAGCCCACAAGAAATTGTACACATCGGTCTTCACTTTTACGATTGCAAATATGCGTCATATTATTCTATTCATAATTCAGTTAAATCTTAGCTTGTCAAGACAACGTCTTATGCAAATATAAGCCATCATTATTTATATTATAAACCAAAGGTATAAGGATACATTCATTTGTATAATGTACACAAAGAAGTACAAATAGCTGATGTATATATAAACTTTTATTCCTCTTGGAGAGAGTACAATAATGTTGTAGGAGTTAAATTAAATTATGACAACATTGAATGATGGAATGCGAAAAATGCGACAGTTTTGACAATGCGAAGAATGCGACAGTACCGATTTTAGAGTCTATGTTTCTGTGGAGAAGCATTCAGGGCATACAGTCCTCTCACTGTCACTTTGGCATAGTCCAGACTTCAGAGTGAATATCCAGGAAGTGACGTGTGTCCGGATCCCCAGCTATCCTTTGTTTCCACGCTTCCAGTTCGTGTATTCTTACGGTCTCCTTCACTTTCCTTTTCCATAACTCTTGTGTCAGGAATGAGCCGGACGCAATAAACCTCTCAAGATGATCAACAAGTCCGTATTTGGAAAGCACCCTGTAAATGTCCTGAATAAAGCCTATACTTGATGATGCACAATTATATCTATGAAGAGAGAGTCTTGTCAGAAACAGTTTCTTTGGAAGAAGATGATTTCCACAGTGACATAGATGTCCCAGGAAGAAGAGTTTTCTCATATCTATGCTAGCTTCTATTGGAGACCAACCCAGGAGTGAGTTCGCAATGTCTGTTCTAGTGCGTCGAGGAAGGCCTTGGGCCTGTTTTAGAGCAAACCGTTGAGCTCTTTCAAGAGCAACAAGTTCATGTGAGGACAGTTCCGACCAGAGTTCACAGCCAAAGAGAGCTTTTGGAATGCAGACAGACTGTATCAGTTTGGAACTAGTTATTGGGCTCAGAGCTTTAGCGTGAAGACCAGAGCTTATCAGGGCAGTAGAGGAAGCCCTCAGTTTGGAGACTGCATCAAGAGTTCTTTCCCATGTATTTGAAGATGCTTCAAGGATGATCCCTACATGTTTGATATCTGAGGTGATAGGAATAACTTTACCGTAGAGTCGAAAGTCTGTTGAATTCATTTTCTTTTTCGAGAATTTCATCAGCTTGCTTTTGGTAGGCGAGAAAGTAAATCGCCATCTTGAGCTGTATTTCTCACATATTGACAGCATATCCTGCACACAAGTGGAGACCAGGCTCATGATAGAAATGTCATCTGCTTGAGTTGGAGACGCAATCTGCAGGTCAAGGACGATCGCACCTTTGTTACTTGATGAAAGCTGCTCGAGAAGTTCATTTATGTACAGGAGGTAGAGTTTAGCCGAGAGCACACTGCCTTGTCGAACACCCCTGTACAGTTGAAACCATGAGGATACTTTGTTATTAACAAATACACAACTCTCCACTGAGCTATATATGTTGTCAAATAGTTTCCAAAGTGGGGCAGGGATTCCTATTTGGTGCAGTTTGTACATCAGACCTGCATGCCAAACAGTGTCAAAGGCCTTTGCGCTGTCCAAGAACACAACATATAAGGAATCAGCTCTCTCCATGTAATGGTTAATAGTCTCTTGCACAATGAACGAAGTGTCACAAGAAGATAGGCCCTTCATAAAACCACACTGTTGGTTGGATGGGAACATCTTACTGTCAGTGATTTTAGGTATCCTTTTGCTGAGGACCATTTCAAACACCTTGTAGATCACGGGCAGTAACGACACACCACGATAAGAGTCTGGAGAAGTACGAGATTTATTTCCACCCTTATATATTGGCACTATGACGCCTTTCTTCCATTGCAGAGGGATGTATCCAGTGTTGAGAATAAGATTAAACAGACTGGAGAGCATGTGGTATAAAAACTTTCCACCATGTTTAAGATGCTCATAGAAGATGTTGTCCAGACCACAAGCTTTGTTGTTTTTAAGGTTCCTGCACAGAGAGTCTATTTTCCTTTGTGTTGTGAGATTGACGTTCATTGATTCCTCTGATTGCTTTAAGTTGAGGCGAATCTCGTGGACACGTTCCTCGATATACTGTCGAAACTCTGCATCAAAGTGGGTCTCATTGTTGTCTGCAAAAACTTGTTGCATATATTCTGACATAGTTTCACAGAGCTCTACGTCATCGCGTATTTTCCGGTGTCCAACTTCAAGGGATACAATTTGTTGTTTCTTGTTTCGACGAATGAGTGACCAAAACGTTTTCTGGTCAATATCTCCAGCACTGTCGATGTGGTTGAAGTACTCTGCTTCGTATTGTGAGGAAGCCTCTCGGAGCTTGTACCTAAATTCATCCTTGGCTTCTTTGTATGCCCTATAGGTTTGGTGTTCTGTGCCTCTAGGTTGACCCTCAATGATCCATTCAGAACGCCGTTCTAACATGGCTTTGTGGCATTTCTTCACTGCTCCCTTCCAATATGGCTTGATGTGTTTCCTGAATTTACGTTTCTTTAGGTTAATACTGCTTGCTTCCAGTAAGGCATCGATAATTTTTTTGTAGAATGATTCAATGTCTGACTCAGGACATCCAACTTCAGGAACCTTGACCTCCCACAGTAGATGGGAAACTGCAAATGTGTAGTTGGAAATCGTGCTGTCTTGTACAGCCTTATCCCAGCAGAACTTTGAAAACACAGGATCTTCAGTGTTAGAGTACTTATTTGTACTCAACAAAATCTTGCATATGACCGGATGGTGATCAGAAACGTTAAGAGGGTTATCATCGAGTACGCATGCTGATTCAGTGAGGGCTGCTATATCATCAGACAAAAGGATATAATCTACTATTGACGTAGGACCCCCATCATAGGCTTGAAATGTAATAGAAGGTCCGCTACAATACAATTCGGCGTTGATTGGCACCAACTTGAGGCTACTGGTGAGCTTTTGTAGTTTCCTGTTTCTCTTTGTTAATGATGCTGTGAATCTTGGGCCGCTCAGGGAAGCATTATCACCTCATTTTAGGCAGAATAAAACACGAAGTACTTCCGTCTCAGAAAAGTCGATTTTGAATGTTTTTATAGGCACATGTTGTATGAAGATGTACCCTCATTTTCATAAATCAGAGTATGATGCCTTTAGTTTTAAGTTAGTTCAAATACATGTACCATTGTATTTTCAACAATTGCATTTGACTAGAAACTTTGACGTTTAAGTAAAAGTCGTTTTAAAAATGTAGAAATGTAATTAGTAAGAGATGTTACCAACATAAGTAACCGTCTTGGACTTAAAATAATTGACGCACCATTACTGTAGGAGGTCGTGAAACAAAGCAAAAAAGCCCTTCCCGAATCTGCTGTCTCGTCATGATAAGGAGATTCAAAAAAATGATTTCCTTTATGAATAATAAATTCATAGAGAATATAGAAATGTGTGAATTATGTTTTAAAAAATTCATAATCAGTTTAGTTGGCTTCAGAAGATATGTAGTAATTCTGTTTCAGTAGTATTTATCACTTGTTGTTTGCAATAGCTTGTATTTTGTATGGTGGCGTTTTTTTTGCGGGAGAGTGTATATGGTTTGCTAAAACACAAAATATTACAAGAGACAGGAAACTCTCGTAAACTCAAAGGGATTATAGGTCCGCTTCATGTTGTTTTAGATGTGCAGATGTTGAATTCGATCTATCCACAGGGAGGTTACTCAGGTTAGTTCATCTATGTTGCTAATGGGCTTATATTTTCGATTACTGTAAACTCCTCCATATACCTTCCACGAATTACTTTCTATCAAATGAAAACATTTTTTACAATGACCTACATCGACCTAACTACTTCAAAAGCCGTATTCAGCCTTTGACTGAACGAGTCTTTGCAACCCTCAAAACAAAGAGGAAACTGTGCCGCAAGCCACTTTAGATATTAACACTTTTTGACACAAATTTACACAAATCTGGAACCCCATTATGAGCAAACATCTGGGGAATCAGAATCAGACACTTCAAATAACACTATGTTACTTTGATATGTTTGTGTTTTGATGTGGGTTTTCATGGTTTTGCCCAATACTGACATAAACGACAAAGTTCTAATAACTTGAATTGAAAGTGACCATTGATTGTTTAATTGTTGTCACCATTATTAACACCGTAAACATCTTACTTTTAAAATTACATAAAATATGTACTTTAAACAACCTGATTTGGTTGTCATTTTTTACTGTGTATTTTAATGAAAAACAAGCAAATGATACAAGACATGTTTTGTCGTCTTATGAACATCATTCATAGTGAAAATAAATGAAAGTACGCCATTTTCAGTGGTCAATATGATGTTCAATTAAACACATTCGGCAAAACACGTGATGACTTGATACCCCTTATTCAACAAATCAATGATAAGCCATGTATATGTTCTGCATATTGTAGCATTTAGGTGATAAAAGCAAAATTTTTAATACACATAGGGTGATCTACATGTTAATCAAGTTATTGGTCAATGTAATAATGATTATTGTTCCAAAGAAAAGTTCAATCCTAATTTGACCTGCGGTGCCAAACTTGGTTTAAACATATTTTTATTCAATAAAGAAACTGCAGGTTCGGTAAACAAGCGAAATTTTGCTTATAATAATACCTTACCGGTACATACATACAATAACAAAAACACATGAAGTGGACATAAAACGACAAACTAAAGCATCATGATATCATGTGTATATGACTGCAACTTCCAAACGCAAGGCAGAAGTTTTGCCAGTCTGCATTACTGGCTGATTTGAATCAGCCAGTACTGGAGACTGGCAAGAGTTATGCCTTGCATTGGGAAGTTGACATGACTGTTCCTTAAGATTATTCTTTGCAGTTTCACTTCATAAGTGATACAACTATACATTGATTGAAGATACTTTATCAAAGCGTTTAGTCCTAATGATGTATCGATGGAGGGAAGCGATTATGTTCATTTTAATATGCTCACCAACACTAACATATAACACAGTTTGGAGGCTGTGGTCATTTACATAGAAAAAAGTGTTCTTTCTTAAGGCAGCATATGTTTACTCAGATTCCGTACTCGTATGTATCCACTGGCAAGATGTAGTGAATCAATAACGTCAACAATGATACTTACTGAACGGAATTGCTGTAAATCTGGCGGAATTAATATTGATAACAAGCTTTGAGAAACACTCTGTAAAGATCGTAAAATTCGTGAGAGATATACCCATACTTTTCCGAGTGTATTGAATGATACCCTACACTTTTCCCCGTGGGGCCCTTACGAGGCGGAGCCGAGTAAGGCTCCAACGGGGAAAAGTGTAGGGTATCATTTGATACACGAGGAAAAGTATGGGTATATCTGTCTTATACCCCACTTACGGTCGAGTGTAAGCGGATACTATTTCAAAATATTTCTAAACAAATACAGCTGTAAACAAGCTTGTGCATGGAACGCACAACCCAGATACGGCCTCGTCTGTGACAACGCAGTCCGTGCTGCGTTGTATGGTTACCCATGTTTGGGGCTCGATATCTAATTGATATGGCCCAATGACGGCATTGTCAACGCAGATGCACGTGCATCTTGCTGAAATGTACAGCTAACGCTATAAACAGCATGGCTTATGTCAACGCAGCCAAAGTTTAGAGAAAACAGAAACAACATTCAGTATGTTAAGACATTTTGCACCCAAAATTAAATTACATTCTTATATAAAAGGAAAAAAACATAAATTTGTGGTATTATTTCACGCATTATAAGAACCTTATTCATTTGGTCATGAAAATTTTTTCAGAGTTTCAACTGGCTTCGTGGTGTAATGGTTAGGTCGTTCGGCCAGAAATCAACAGGACACGGGTTCGATCCCAGGTTCCCTATATGTTCATTTATAATCTGACATTTTATAAAGTATCATCACTTAGAATTTGGAAAGTTAGAAAATTGATTACATTGTTTCTCAGTTGTTAAAAAGTGTAGGTATATTAGAAAAGTGTAGGTATATCAGAAAAAAGTGTAGGTGTATCGGCTAATACACCTACACTTGTAATAAAAGAAACCATGGCAACGAGACCGGAAGTGGGGTATAATTCATATTTTCCTCTGTGAAATATGCTAGACGACGAGCGTCAGTCTAGTGATTTTTAAACGGTCATCTTCGTCTTGAGCACTCTGAAAGAAACTTGTTTATAACCCTGGCTAAACGATCATGGACAAATTGCGTCTCCTTGTCTACTCCTATGTTTCAAATATATCTGATGTAAAGACCAAACTTAAAAGAAGTATACAGATGCATACCGAAAGTGTGTTCACCTACATGTACATGTGAATATTAGTGCAAATATCATGCAGGGCCTCCTTTCACAAAGCACTAAGGTGATCGTAAGTCACTAAGGTAGCCTTAGCGCAATGTTAAAGAATGGGAGATAAGGTTAACCTTAGTAAAGGTTGCTTTGTGAAAGGAGGCCCAGTCTGATTAAAACTGACGGTATTCCGCGGAAAAAATGTGCAAAATAGTGCATCTACCGGGATACGAACTCATATCGTTCGGAGGTTTGCACTTGTGGCAGGAATCTACAGAACCTGTTCGTATCCCGGTAGATATATTATTTTGCACATTGTATTCCTCGGAACAAGGTCGATTTTAAAAATATCATGTAAATTGACGTTCATGGTAACGTAAATAAATGACATCACATACAACGACAATGAATCATCATATCAATGAGTAAAACAATCATTCTCAAACGTTTCCTTTGATCGTCACGCCGTGGTACATGTTTGTGAAATTTGACATAATGGAGAAAAAAACAGAGGAAGTTAATTTTCTAATATTCAAATTCATTAATTTTCGATTAGAAGTTTTCATATTGACTACATGAAAACTAAATCATCAAAATTCATTTAATGAGTAGAATAGGAAATATATTATGTATGTTAGATCAGGTTGATCACTCACTGAATATTTCACAGAAGAAAATAAAAACTGAAGTTTTGAAAAGATTGATCCCTGGTAACGTCAAGGAGCTGCCAAAATTGTAACTGTCTACTATGAGATGTCATGGAACACTCAACCGCCCTTTTGAAATGCAAAAATGCAAAGTGGTCGGTCTAGTTTTCGCATTGATACTATGTTTAAATAACATGCCAATTCCATAACATTAGCACTAAAATACACCAGGTGAACACACGTTTGGTACGTAGCTGTTAATGTAAATTCCTGTCGATCTATTCATCATTCTTTTCAATAAGAGGTTGACTAGTAAGTTTATGCAGTCATATTGAAAATGTATTGATAATAAATAGCACCTGTAAAATAACATAAAAGTTAGCTGCACACATTCCAAATCTATAATTAACGAAACGTGTTTCCAAAAATATGCCATGTACATGTAAGTGTTCAACTTTCTTTAAACATTGAAGAATGCATATTTCATTTTGAGTCATAATGAAATGATTGACAGGGAAATAGATTTCAAAGAAATTTTTTTTTTACAATGACCTGCAGAATAGCATCCAAAACAACTTACTATAATAGTATTAATAAAATGTTAAAACAAATGCACTTATTGGACCTTTATGTCGTGTTACAACTGTATCTGTAAAATTGTGTCAAGTTTTCATGAATATTATTTTTTTTCATTTCATTATATGTGTTTTTGGTTTGTTATCGTATCCATTAAGGATTTATGATTCACCTACAATGTATCTAATGATACTGTCTTTATTTATACTAATTAAGGCATCAACACTTTCACGTATCCATTTATTCAGAGGTATTTTCAAATCATAGTAGTTTATCGCACCGGGGAATGGCACAAATCGAAAATCGACAGACGATCAGGGGATATTCAAATACAAAGATAAAAGTTGGACAAAGAGAACTAAGAAGTGCTCAGGACAACACTGATCGATGCCTTTGACTCTCTGAAAACGTCGGCACCCTCTGATGACAGGAATGGTTGAACGTTGTCATGTGTGAGAGACGGATGATAACGGTGATGCTAATAATGATGTTGATGTTGATGTTGATGTTGATGATGTGTATGATGATATTGATAGTGATAATAATTTTAAGATGATGATGACGATGATGATGATGTTGACAAGAAGGAGATAATGTTTATAATGAGGATACATAATATTTCAGTTACAATGATAATGATGAAAATTGTCTACGCACAAATTCAAATTGCTTTATTTTCCTAATCCGGATGTCTATTTTGAAAAGGAATTACTGTCATAACACTAAAACGTTATCATTCAATATTGTAACTACGAGTTATATATTTTTAAAGATATTGTGTAAAAATAGTATCAACGTTTTGCTAATTAGCCTGTATTGGAAATAATTCTTTCAGGTTCTGTTGTAAACAAAATAGAGAATTACGTATGTTACCATTAAGAGTTCATTATTATAGTGAGAAAACGTAGTCGATTAGATGTAAGCAAAATATTGTTTTTTTTATCACTGTGCATTTCCATTATCTAGCAAGTGATTATAATAATGTGCATTTCAATTATCTCATGACTATATTCATGTATAATTCAATTATCTAGCAATTATTACATTTGCAATTATTAATTACATATTGATGTGCATCTGCATGGTCGAGCAAGTTAATTTATCAATGTGCGTTTCACTGATCTTACAAGTGAATATATCCATGTGCATTTCACTGATCTTACAAGTGAATATATCCATGTGCATTTCACTGATCTTACAAGTGAATATATCCATGTGCATTTCACTAATCTTACAAGTGAATATTTCCATGTGCGTTTCACTGATCTTACAAGAGAATATATTCATGTGCATTTCACTGATCTTACAAGTGAATATATCCGTGTGCGTTTCACTGATCTTACAAGTGAATATATCCATGTGCATTTCACTGATCTTACAAGTGAATATATCCATGTGCGTTTCACTGATCTTACAAGTGAATATATCCATGTGCATTTCACTGATCTTACAAGTGAATATATCCATGTGCATTTCACTGATCTTACAAGTGAATATATCCATGTGCGTTTCACTGATCTTACAAGTGAATATATCCATGTGCATTTCACTGATCTTACAAGTGAATATATCCATGTGCGTTTCACTGATCTTACAAGTGAATATATCCATGTGCATTTCACTGATCTTACAAGTGAATATATCCATGTGCGTTTCACTGATCTTACAAGTGAATATATCCATGTGCATTTCACTAATCTAACAAGTAAATATATCCATGTGCATGTGCATGGTCTAGCAAGTGTTTATATTCATGTGCATATCACCGATCTAACAAGTGAATATATTCTTAACTTGTTTGAGTGGCATTTTAGAAGTTAGAAGTCAAATAAGGACAAGTGTATGGATGACAACTTCTTTATTCGGAGGTTGCGACGTTTCGGTACAGATGCTTGTACCGTTTTCAAGCATGAATAAGTGACAGAAATATGTGTGATATATATACAGGATATACAATGCAATGAGTTAATTAACAATAACAACGGCTACCCATCAACAGTGAAGAAAACCATAGCAGCCACTTTATCACCACCTTCCTCTAGACCACCATCAAACGTCGCAACCTCCGAATAAAGAAGTTGTCATCCATACACTTGTCCTTATTTGAATATATTATTGTAAAATTCATTGATCTAATAATCGAATATATTCATGTGAAATTCAATAATATAGCAATTTATTATATTCATGTGTATTTCCATTATCTAACAACTGAATTAATATAATGAAAGCGTGACAGTGTACTACCACGGACTATCAAGTGAAAGTTGTTTGTAAACACGTACTTTGTAAACACTATATGTTGTATATTCATGAGAAGATTATTTGACAAAACTTTTTACGACTGTTGTTAAGAAATGCTGATATCAAACTGTGGTCAAGATAATGATAAATAGTTTGAATGAAATCTGGAGTACCATGTATAACAAAGGACCCATGGCCAGTCACGCAGTTTGTTTACCGAGCCATGTGAAAGTTCAAGGTTGATCGCGAGGTCAATAACTTTAGCTCATCTCAACAGCGTTATACACGTACAGCTGAGCCGAGTGGTATAAAGATTTCAGGTGAGAATACACTATAACGGTTTTAATTAAATGCTTATACTATATGAATATGTACATGTATGCACTATGTTGCAGTTGAAACATAAGATTGAGAGGTGTTGCACAAAACACTGTATGTATGTAGTAGCCTATCGTGTGAGTAAAACAAATCAGCAGTTCGAGGAAACAAAATAAATAGGACAGGCTGTCACTTTTGCATGGGAGATAATAGCTTTGTCGCTGTGGCATTTTCAGATGAGTGTTTTACATTTCTGCCCAATTTCTTATATATGTAGATTTTATTTGTGTTATCACATTTCGATGTAGCTGTTATCATTTTCGAATTCAAGCAGGAAGAAGTGAAAGGAAGAGAAAGGTAGTGTTTCTACTTTGCTAAAGCATGAAGTCACAAGTAAATGAATATCACTGTGAATGATGCTTTGTAATATACATAATCACAATGTGGGAGTATAAATATATACATGTATATATATATGACGCTAGTTAGAGTTGAACAATACCTCTGATTAGATAAGTGCAGACCCCTCACCATACTCCAAATTCCGTATGACAACTCTTCAAGTTCAGGCTTTGTGATTAAAGTTATTCAGTAAAAGCAAGGTCGTATATGGAAGTATATTGTATATTTGCTTGTTTTAATAAATTAAATATCGAAGTTTACATGCCCAGTAAATGGTGTAAACATATAATGATAAGTATAAGATACACCAAAACTTCAAAGTGTATATTTCTATGTTTAAATTATCATATGCATTGTGTAGGATAACGCCAATTGTTATATATAATATTTATATTAACTATCGCATTGATTGTATCTAAGAATAACTATATCTCTTCTATTAAGATAATCGTGAATTGATGTTTTATCATGTTTGCTGATTAACAAGTATGAATAAAGAGATCTGATGAAATGAGATGTTGACGTTGAAACGCAAACTGGCACATATATTTACGTATATGAACCAGTTGTGTTAACCGTTTTAAAGGGGCAGTAGCACTTTTTTGGCCGAGATAAGTTGGTAAAATGGATTTGAAAAAATAATGTCACCAATAGTAAACCACCCTTCTCTCTTCGGAAAATCAAGTTAAAAAATGAGTGTAGATGGTTCCGTAAAGCCATGGGAATCGCTTTTGTCATTCGAAATAATAAATTGTGTTCACAATAAAATGGCCGCCATACAATTTTTGCTTTATACGCAACATCGTTTTTACCACTACGGATAATTGGTTTGTTGAATAAGATATTTAACCCTCTAAAGTGTATATATAAATGACATAAACTATCAATATAAATGGGAAATTTGCAAAAATAAAATATGCAAAAAAACGTGCTACTGTCCCTTTAAACCTCAAGTGTCTCACCAGTTTATTGTATTACTGACTAAACCTCTACTAGTAGTTTACTAGTATTCCTGAGGTAAGTTGGAATGGTAGTTATATACTAGATTTATAATTTCATGAAAAATGTCTGCTTTGAGTGACATTTTAAAATATCCTAAACTTGAAAAGTCACGATATAAAGTGATTATGTTTCAATCTCTAAGTCCTTGCTTGTTTAACATTCATAACAATTTCTCTACGAAGGACCACGATAATCGCGATTATCGGTTGTCAGTATGCACGCTGTAGTCGGGTAGCGCAGGCATTTCACGTGCACGGCATGCGTCGGGGGCGTAGATCACGTGCAGGTGGTGGCTGTGTTTTCCTCGCATGTAAACTGACCGTAAATACCATTGGTTCCATTTTAAAGAATAACAAACTAATTTCTAAGTATATACTCGATCGGTTCATAAGTGAGATCAACACCTTGTCGTTTGTTTTGTTTGGTAAACAAGCCTTTTCCCTCCTTCGCGGGCTTACTCCCTAAATAAAATCTCTGACACGCTGTTGATCCATCACATACAGACAGATGGGTTTGTTTCAGTCTCATCTCATAATTACAAAGTAAAAGACAGCGTCTTAGTTAAAATTGAGACACTCTGAGCGGAGTTATAAGAGGCTATAAAAATATGATATTTACAAAGATATAATATAACACAGTTAATGTACATATATAACATATTCTTAATGACCATAAAAAGGAAACCGTCTTTTCAATAAATATAAGTGGCAGGTATTGGCAGACAGCTTAACTCATTGCAAAAAAACGCGTGATTTTTTCGTTTTTAAAGGATCGTGGATTTATTCAAATCTTCCAGACAGTTTCTGATTTCAGAGTATCCTACAAGTGACAATGTCAGAGGTGGAGTACACTGACGGATCAGGGGCTCCAATAACGCTGTCGAACATTGACGGACGGGTCCTCCTCACTGGGAACAACCGTGAACAATGGCAGGCCTCCAGAGAGATGAAAACCCGGCCAGACGACGTGTTCATATGTGCCTACCCTAAATCAGGTGATGACAAAGTGATATGAGATAGTGTTGTTGACATATGTGAAAGTATTTTCTGAATGGTATACATGCCTGACAAGCTAGGTTCATGTACGTGTCTCAGCAGCTGATGGTGGGAATTCTTATTCAGCTTTACTTACATGTAGCAATCAATAGTTCGGGAAAATGTGAACCTTAATTACTGAAGCATTATTTCTATGTATTTTGCACTGGTGGTAAGCATTGTTATTAGATAAGAATTGCTGTTACTTCTTATGTATACCTGATTTTCTTTCAATTTGATTCATTCATGAATTCCAACATATTCGTTCAAGATATTAACAAACACTTCCCACACCGTTATCATGCGATTTCATATAGGTATACATGTATATATTTAAATATTTAGGTTATGTTTCGTCCAATGCAGGAATATTCCTTTTAATTTCTTTATGAGTTTTACAAGCGAAATAGTCAAGTAATGGAACCGTGTTCTCTAAAAGACATTCAATAACATTTTGGTATTCAATATTTTTAAATACTTATGATAATTTTGTCAGCTACTTGAGGGCAATTATAGGGACTGCCAAATACCGCATTCTTAATTTTGGTATTTGAAATACTAAAAAGATAAGAACAAGCGTGATTTATTTTTAAAATTGCCTCATTCATAAATGTGTACCTTGTCAAAGCACGATACTAATTTCATTCCTTTTCAAACGATTCCATAGGCTTTCATTGGGTATGGGAAATGGTGTCGATGGTACGAGCAAGGGAGGCAACTCCAATTAAAGATCTGATGGAGTTCCACATGCTGGACTTCGCACCAGCGGAAATGTTGCTGAAGGAAGATATAGGGACGGCTAAGAGAACGCTCACAACACACAAATACCCCCGTGAATTGCCGAAAATGGCTCTTGATCAGAAATGCAAAATCATTCATATCTTAAGAGACCCTAAAGATATTTGTGTATCGTACTACCACCATATGCTTGAAGTCAAAGCAGCGAAATACGAAGGAACCTTCGATGGATTTGTTCAGTTGTTTTTGGAGGGAAAAGGTTTGGTTTCCTATACTTCAAAGGATTTGAGAAATTGAATGTTAAAATACACTAGCGGGCAAAAGATAGTTCACACCTCCGTTGGTTTACGTTAGAAATATCTTAAGTTTTCGACGTCGTACTTTAAAAACTGAAAAGTGCAGGTGTTAAGTCATCAATCATAGATTACTTCTCCGTGTTTTTTTTTTTTACATGAAGCTTATTCTTCAAACATTAACAACATTTTGAACATGGGCGGAGTGATGTTGGTGTAAATTTCATTATTTACCACTGTCTTCATTAAACAAAATTATTTTAACTCAAAATTCTTCCGTCACCAATAAATTCAATCAAACTTCTGCAGAAAAGTTTTACTGTATCGTGCCATAACCAAATGCATCTAATTTCTTTTTAAAATTTTGAATAATCGAAACCCACTGGGGTGTGTACTTTCTTTTGCCCGGTAGTTAATTTCGGAAATAAGGTTGTATAATGATTTGGAATTTAATTAATAATCTATTAATTAATCAATTAATTATTAATATTGTTCATGATTTTATTAAAAGTTGAATTGTACGGTGAAAGCTATACACATAATTACCCCCATTACATTTATACATTTGAATTATAAGTTTATGTTTACAATATCATTATATAATATTTCAGTCCCATTCAATTCATACGAAGACTACATAAAGGAATGGGCCGAGATGTTGAAGGCAGATAATGTTATAGTCTTTCACTATGAGGATATCAAAGCGGTATGATTTAATTTTTCATATTCATTACAACACTATGCGTGGGTTATAGTGTACCATGTCAAAACAAAGGAATATATAGAGAATATTTGACATTTCTCGTCGAATACCATGTATATTTCATAGAGTTAAAGAGTAATGCATATATTTACACGAATGGCGCAGGCACGTGTGTAAATATATTATTATTACTTCACTAGATGAGATTCACATGCTATTCGGCGAGAAATGTCAAATGTCCTTTTTATCAGATTTAAATATTTACATATTTATATTATATACATATTCGTAAATGACGTTAATTTAATTACAGGAGCATCCATGCTCGCCTTGCTTTGTCGCTGTCATGTAATGACGTCATCCTATTGTTACCATGACGCCATACGATCGATAGTGTTATTTCACGTAAATGTAGTGATGTTATTTCACTCAGTGAAAATAGGGATTTTATTCTAACCGATACATGCCTGACATGCCAATGAAAATAAAATAAATAAGGCTATGCTTTGTCCCTTAACTGTAACAGTAGGAAGCGGAGAAACACAGAGATGATATTGGTCAGTGGTCATAAATTATTCAATGTTGCAGAACCCAGCGGAAGATATACGCCGCCTAGCTAAATTCCTGGCTGAAGAGGTCAGTGACTCTTTAGTGGATGAAATCGTCGCCAACACAACATTTAAGACCATGAAAGAAAACAAAGAGAAACTGGACAACGTCTTGGTCCAATACTTTAAGAGTGGGAAGGAAATTATGTATCGCAAAGGTTCGTATACTGGAGTACAAAAGAAAGTTCACACCTCAGTTGGTTTCGATTGATTTACAGTAACAATAACACTTATTTGCAGTAGTTTGAATGAATTACATTTGGGATTGGTTAATTTATAGTTAGAATATCTTTTGTTAATGTAAACTGTAAAAATTCATTTTTATTAAAAAAAACCACGTGGTATAGTATATCGACAACATTTTTTATACTTACACAATTTCATGGAATTGTACAGTAGATATCAAACATAATGTACAAATGCCCCTTTGAAAAGGACATTTCAGCTACCTCTCACACTGAAGAGTTCCACACCACTGTCGCGTTATACATCGCACCATTTTCTTCCAACACGGATAACCGTTTTCTATGGATACGGCTTATCGGATCATGTCATGAGATGTTTATAAACATTAATAATAAATGGCAAATTTGATAAAACAAACTGTGCAAATAAAACGCGCTACAGCACATTTAAAGGTATAATAATGATATAAATGGTTAATGCTCTAATGATAATATGCTATAATTTCAGGTGAGGTTGGTGACAGCAAGAACTGGATGAACGAGTCACAGAAAAAGCATTTTGACAACATCATCAGATCCAAACTAAAAGAGGTGAAGTGTGACGATTTGGAAAACATCAAGCGATATTTGTCGGATTAAACAAGTAACACTACTGATGGCAACAACAATCAAAGGACTCGTATTGTAACCTTGAAAAACATATTTGAAATGTGCATTTTCTTTACTATGTCTAATTGGAGAGGAACATAACTGTGGTTTTCATTTCAACTGACCTGCATATTATTCAACGAATGTCATTATCTTGAACGTCCATCATTCCATATTTAAGTGTGAATTCGGCATTCGAACCCCGACTCTCCTTGCCATGGAGATACACTGTGACAATGGACCAAAACACTGGGTTAATATTATCGTATTCTGTGTTATATTATATTATAGGTTAATCATTTACTGTTGTATCGTTGATAAGTGAGAGAGCCTTGTCGCACATGTTATCAGAAAATAATGTTATATTCAAATTTGGTCTAACAAGATGCATGTATTCAAAAGCATAATGAAAAAAAAAGAAGATTTTTCATAAAGATCTGTGTTACTCAGAAAAGACGATATTGATAGATGCGCTCATAAAATACCTGGGACCAGGGGCTAAATGGACGTGTATCGCATTTAACCTAAAATCTGGACCAGTGCAAGGTAAAGATAGAAATGTCAATTAAAGGGACAGTACCACGTTTTTTCGCTCAAATAAGTCGATGAAATGTATTTGAAAAATAATTTCCCCAATAGTAAAACACCCTTCTCTCTTCAGAAAATCAAGTTAAAACTGAGTGTACATGGGTCAGTAATGCCATGGGAATCGTTTTGTAATTCGAAATAATAAAATGTGTTCACAATAAAATGGCTGCCATGCACTTTTTGCGTTATACACAACGCCGTTATTATCACTACGGATAATTGGTTTGTGAAATAAGATGAGTAACCCTCTAAAGTGAATTTAAATGACACAAAACTATCATTATAAATGGGAAATTTGAAAAACGTGCTACAGCCCCTTTAAAGTGACACACAGTATTTCGTTGGAGTCGCATATGTCAAACATTATTACTGGTGTTACTTCATCTAAATTTGATGAAAATTTTATGACATTTAACTGTCAATGGGTTACTATATACAGGTGTCGAGTCGTATTTCGAAAATCTGACAATATACCATTTTGTTCCCACAGAGGTTAGGATCGGAAATCTGAAGGGAGTAACTTCAGAGGGAAGTGAATGACAATATACAATGTGCAAGTACCGCGTGTTTTCGGCTTCAGCGCATTCCCATGAACATACAATAACTGTCATTGCATAAATCATTGAAAATAAGTTATTGTCACAGTATTTTTGGATGTAAGTTAAATAAATGATGTGAGCTTTTATCAGTACATTTGTTATTGTAGTACGTATCAAAGCCATATAACAAAATATGAAAAATTCTCATTGTCACTCAGTTCATCGGTACATGTTCATATGTACATGTACTACTAAATTCATTTATTATTCAATTTCAAGAATACATTATTGACTTATTGACTAAACTAAAAATAGTTTGAGAAAGTAACATATAGCAAGCTTAATATCATACGATCGCGTAACCTGTTTATTTGCATGTCTTGGAAGCAATAAAATTCCTACATTTTTGTCAAAAGTACCAACATTCCTACATTTTATATCCTACGATCTCCTATATTTATGTCTGTACTCTAATTACATAAATCGTTAATAACTTAAAATATCATTAATCAAGTGTTCTATTTTGGAGATGTTAATAACAGTAACGCCAGAAAATAAAGAAGCAACTTTATCTAATGATATTAAGGTTTGCGAAATGTTGGTCGTTCAGCACCCTGGCAGATAATGGGAAATGTTGGTCGTTCAGCACCCTGGCAGATAATGGGAAATGTTGGTCGTTCAGCACCCTGGCAGATAATGGGAAATGTTGGTCGTTCAGCACCCTGGCAGATAATGGGAAATGTTGGTCGTTCAGCACCCTGGCAGATAATGGGAAATGTTGGTCGTTCAGAACCCTGGCAGATAATAGGAAACGTTACAAATGTAACATTTATCGATATTGTCACATGACTTTTTATCTGATTTTAACGGGAACTCCATTCGTGCATATGTACTTTTGAGTGAGGATGACCTTTCGATTTTTAATTAGGTCTACTCAAGTGTGAGAACATTATATACAACATGCACTCAACCGCGAAGGAAACGTCACCATACACAATACAATGTAGTGCAATCCACGAGTGATGAACACAACTGAAACAGAAATGCATCTTGTCTTTAGAAGCCAATTAAACTAAATATGAAATAACAAAACAAAACTGAATTATCTGTTCATATTTCTGAGAAAGACACGTTTGAAATCTACGTTTCAAAACTCTTGAACTACACCCGATAGGAGAGTCAAAAAGGGTTTCTTTTGCTTGTTTCATGACGTCTTACAGTAAACACGCGTCAACAAATTTAAGTCCAAGAAGGTTATTCGTATTCTGACCGAAAACTATTTTGAAAATGCGATTTCCTCACTGCAAGTTTACTTGAACAGGCAAAAACGTATTATACTCTGATGTATGAAATTGCGGATACATCTTTACAAATCATGTCCCTATAACACGTATTCCCTATAACACTGGTTAAAAATGCGGAGGCGTTTCTTTTGCTGTTGAGTGTACACCATGCTGAACAGTCGTACGCATGATTTGTAAGTCATACAATATTCACCGTTTATCCTTTTGAATGTAGATAAATAAGTACCTAACGCTTCGATGAAGTGTGAAGTGATTCATATTTATAACGTTATTATACATACTCGTACCATCCAATCGATTGTCAAAACGTTGTTGCAACGCTTTTATGCTTTCGAAATAAAAGAACAAAAGTATGCCAGTGCAAGTAAACTTACATATTTTAATGTTGTTCAAATATTTTTTTGAAATTATCAACAAATATGTTCTATTTCTACATACAACTGTCTAATTAATGGTCTTGTTAATGATAAACAATGTATGTTTAAATAAATAAACTGAAGTACAAAAGAAAGTTTACACCTGTGTTGGTTTTATCATATTTTGATTTTCAATTACAAATAGCTTATGTTTTCGACGTCGTACTCTAAAACTGAAAAGTGCAGGCCTGTAGTCATCAGCCAAGGAATAGTTCTGTGGGTTTTTTTCAATTTTTGAAAAAAATGATATTTTAGATTTGTAAATTCTTACACAACTGTTCATCGATATAATCCATCTGCTATTAATAAATGTGCCTTATTTTGCACATATTTACAACATTTTAAACATGTAGGAGTCATGCATCTCATTTCTTTTAAAATATTGACTTAATCGAAGCCAATTGAGGTGAAAACTTTCTTTTGTTCTTCAGTTTATATAATAATTACGATTGCTCCTGCAGACTTTTAGGGACCAAAATAAAGATTCATTGACTAACATAGTTATTTTAACGCAACCGCCGAAAGAATCATGCATATGCATAGCAACTTTTCTACATGTATATGCATGTGCATAATTACGCGTGAGCAGTATTTTACATATGATGTTGTATAACAGTTGTGCATGCTAACATGGCTTTATGTGTCCATGTGTACCTGCTTATAATACCCAGCGATTGAAATGAACAAATATCGTTAGATTCAAAATCGTCCTTCATTTAACCCTGTATGGGATAATAATTCACATTAATAAGTCATTGAAAGTTCAATGTCTTGGAAATGTGTGTATCAAAGGTTATGTTATGTAGTGTCTACAAAAGTCCATTTGTGAAAAGTTTACCTTAAATGTATAGAAAGAGAGTAATTGGCTTATCTCAAATGTATTGAAAGAGAGCCATTGGCTCTGTAGTTTATCAAGCTAGGCAATATTTCTGTATCTACGGTTGAAGACTGATATATCAAATATAGTGAAAGCTCAATTGCACTGATATGTAAATGCGAGTTAAATATTCAATTTAATCGTAGATATTCAGTTCATACCATAAGAATTATGTAATAATGTATTTGTTAAATTTAATACGATCATTTAAATATTAAAGGACAAACTAATAAGTAAAGTACTGTATCAGGACTTTGAAGGGCATTTAGAAGTTGTATACATATATATATAAGAACAGGAAGATTTTGTGGATAACAACTTCTTAAATGTGAAAATACACGACGTTTCGGAGTACATACTCACTCCTTCATTCCACCTGAACGAAAAGTGACAGTTACTTTGAAAGCGAATATCTTGTGTACACATTAATAAACGTGACAGGTATTGATTGATGCAGAGTGTCACATGACAACAAAAACCTATATTAACTACATCTACATCAAGAGAGAGTTAAGTAAAGGCACGACGATAAAGGTAATCTTCAATGGCCGTCATATCCCCATTTCGACCCTGTGATGCATTGAGCAGATTGCACCGACTGAGCAAAGCGCAATCCATCAGCCCTCTCTCGCTCTCTCCCTGGCTCCAGCCCAAAACATTGGCATCTTATAGGTGTCTGCACCATCCCCATCAGCCGTGAAAGAGGGGAGTAGATGCGAAAAGATCCGGTGAAAGTAATCTATGACCTCTGGCCGCAGTTCACTCAGGCCTTCTGCCTCTTTGCCAATACCAAACGATCGTGTACTGGAGAAGGTATTCTGCTGGTTGAGAGGTTCGCCTGATGCAGGGGTCGTCTGCTGCACCTCTCTCTGGAACTGTCGTCTGCTAGTGGAAGAGCACCGCTCTCTTGTTTCTTCATATCATACTGCTGGGCGGTTTCGGTACCATGTAGGTTATTTCGATGCACGCAGTGTGCATATGTCGTCTGCTGCCACCTTGGGATTAGCAGAAGTGAAGCAGACGAGAATTAGTCCCATCTGATAAGCAGACGAGGAGGAGAGGGGTGAGGGGGGCTCCTTGGTTCAAAATGGCGGCGGTGGAAAGTGAAGCAGACGATAAGTTTGCAAACATCGATTTGGAGGCTCTCCTGTCACGCGTGGCTCGCCGACCTTTGACCTTAGACAAGTTAAGGTCAATCAACAAAGGTAATTTTCGTTTTTGCATGAACGTTTTGGCATTACGTGCCGACTTAAAGGCACTTATGTAAGTTTGTTTACATTTACCCAAATACTGGCAGATGCCAAACTTTGATGGATAATAGCCGTTGTTGCAGACATAAATGTGCTCTTTTCGTTTCACTGCATCCTCGATTTAGTTTGTGTATACAATGTGTTGCCAGTATTTGTATATAAGGGCTGGAAACAAGGCCAAATACTGATATATTTAAACACATATATTGTCTCTGTTTTGTTTTAACATAGTCGTAATCGACGTAATTAATACGTTTGATGATGTATTTTCAAAGCACATATTACGTTCATATTTATATCAATCCAAGGATATTGATAACTTTTTTTATTTTAAAAAATCAAATGTAAAGTATATCATTGGAAGGCGTATATGTTTCTAATCAAGTATATGGGTAATTAATATTTACATAGATATTGGATAAACTAATGAAGTCATTGTTTAAACTAGTTAGAGTTTACAATCATATATTCAATGAAGTGACGTTAACCTATACAGTAATGAAGCTCGCTCTGCAATGAAAACAAGGCGTTCTAAAGTTCAGGGAATGGGCGTGTCAAATCTGGAGGCTTATGTATAACTAGACTTGCAGCTCGTCGTGATCTATTATATTTTATATGTATTTTTCTGTTATCTGTTTAGTACCTGTATATGAAATGTAAAATCTAATGTGTTATATTTTTTCTGCAATAGTCTCTAATAGATTAACGATCACAGGACAAAAAGTCGAGGAATCCGCTTGCCGGATCCTTCCTAATTCTTCCGGATACTAATCCCATTATGAAATAACTATGTATACAGTTGACAGTCCACCAAGTATTGTAAGTTTCATTCAATATTTTATGGCGATATCTGTAGCAGAAACGCGTGAACATACAGTTTACAGACACATCTAGTTTTCAGCTATGCCGCAGCTGTGATATATATTTTAAGACCATCATTTCGTTTCTACATGTTATTTGAAAAACATCTTGAGAGTGAGTTCTGATCAACCCCTGTCATGTGTCTACCTTGCCATTATATAAAGCTCCATTTTTTATAAGCTCATTTCATAAGCATCAATATTTCCAAATTATGAAATTCATATGTTTTTTCTTACATTGATATACATGTATTCATGTCTACAGAATATTCTGCCTTACTGTACATAATTTTTTGAGAATCTTGAATTTTTATGAGATATCATTATAAAATTTCGAATGAGTATAGAGCTATCTATACAATGTTTTACAACATAAATTCCATTAGAGTTATTTAGTTTACGAACAATAAACTTCAGTGTTACAATTTCAAACTGAATTTATGTTACCGATATAGCTTTTTCCAGATTACATTGCATTCAGATGTGTTTTTGCAAAAAGCAATTTTCTGACAAAATGCTCCAAGCATTTTAATGACATGTATACATAACAGCAATACCCAAATCAATATGTTCATGTAAAGAAAAATACCACGAGTGTATATAAATGGTTTATGAAGAGCCTGGAGCCACGACATACTTAAAATAAACATGTTCAACCAAAATACCAAATCTTGAAAACATGTTACTCTGATATATAAAATGATATATCATTTAATGTTTTTTAAAAAGCTTCAATATCGGAATATCTCGTCTATAAATGGTGTATTAAAAAAACCTGCAAACACTCTTCAATCGCCAGGAAGGTAAATACATTCAGAGCAAATATCATATCTAAGAACTGGATCTTTTTTATTGGACCCTATTTGAGAAACGTCTATTTACGGGATTGTTGCAAAAGCAAATGGTCCCACTTCAAATGAATAGGACGGCAAAATCAATAAGCATGTCTGGGACGAAATTCCTGTGGACACTTCGACGATTCTAGCAAGTCGAAATCCAATACATATCTGAATAAATTGTCTTTAGGCAAAGTTTTTGGAAGCTAGATAAAGTGCAGTAATGTCACGGGATATAAGGTCACACTGACCATCTGGACTCCTACTAAACTGCCAGGCAAAAGAAAGTACACCCTTCTGTTGATTTTATTGCATGTATGATTTTCAATTGCGAAATTCACAAGCTTCCGATGTCATAATCTAAAACTGAAAAGTACAGGAGTTTAGTCAGCGGTCTAAAACAAATAATAATGAAATTTTAAATTCGAAATTTCTTCAAAAATATTTTTGATGAAACACAACAGACATATACGACATATTCAGTATATTTAGTTTACTGTTTGGAGTAGGATGGGATGTTCTGAAGAAATGGTCAGTATTATGAATGTTAAAGTTTAGTTTATGAAATTAAATAATAACTCTACCTTTGTCAATGTGAGCTTATTTCTTTTTTAGTTCCATTGTATATTCAGTTTATTGATAAATAAGGATCTAGACTGTGTTTAGGCTCTTATTTTACACAGTCATTGGGCAGGATTATATGGTTGTATTTAAGCCTACATTCTGTAAATCATCTGACAAATTTGATGTAGATTGTGTGTTAAAGAGAGTTGAAAAATTAATGATGTTTAATGTTTTAGATTGTCTAAATTTACCTCTTGTTTATGCATGGTAAGGAGACATCATCCCAAGAAAGCTCTCACGGGTCTAATGTTTATTTTCAAACAAAAACGTGAGGTATTGACAAGTACGTGTCTTACCATATTTCCTCCATGTGCAATATATGCAAAAAGATATAAATTCAATATATCAGTCCATCAAAGTACAAAAAATACAAATCTGTTGACAAAACGAATGACAATGATGAAGCTGTTACATATTCATAATTCGTAATCATATTCATAATTCGTAATCACATTCATAATTCGTAATCATGTTTCATATTACCCTAATATTTATAAGTGAGTATTTATACATTGTGTGAAAAAAATGTACTCTTTGCAAAAATCTGTTATTTGTTAAATAGTATCTTACCGCATGCACTACTAAATGATAAGCTTAAAATGATACTTTCCTCCTAGTTTTGAGACAAACAAATATGGCCGAGTTTATCTCAGTCATGAACTAAGATTATACCCCACTTATTCCAATTATCACATTTTGCTATAGCTGTTATTAGTCGTTTCTAAACCAGTATATAATGTTAATTATGAATGATATATACGTTCTCTATATAATTGTGATTTAAGAGAATAAACTTATGTTCTGGCCAGCTTTAGTTTGCAACATAAATAGGACTTTAATTATGTTAGCTAAGCTTATTCAAGGACAAATGGGATAAAAATGAAAAGTATTTAGACAGTATGACAAGTTATAATGATCGCCGTTGAAAGATGGAATCTTCTAGAACTTGATGTCAATGCTATCAGTACCAGACATTTGCCTCAACATTGGCACTTGGAAAGATGTCAGGAACTGACACATGATGACGTCAGACGTTCGATGACATGACATGTATTTTTTGCAATTCGTGGATAGAAAATAGCACTTATGTCATCTGAAGTTGATCTTAGCATATACACTGATGGGTGGACTGTCATAGTGATGGACACGGACAGTGATAGAGCATCTCTCTATTAATTGTTTCATCAACTTTTATTCCAAGTCCACATCATTCAATAGTGCCAATTGAGTCACAGTCAGACCTACGTATTAGAAAGTCTGCCGAGTTTAAAATCCAACTTTAAATTAAGTCTATTGCAGCAACCCTTTTATAATTGATGACGTCATAGAAAGACTGATGACGTAACGGAAATAGCCGAAAAACTCCATGCACGATTTTGAACATTTTGCATGTTAATCTGATCTGTCTGTCCTTAGCGTCTCACGGGTCTATAACTTGTTGCCCGCAAACCAAGACGACCTTTTAATGTGGCATCCCCTACATGAATGTCTATTCTGGAGTCTCATTGATCATCAGATTCACATTAATCATGGATGTCTTTCAAGCAGACACATCATGATTACCTATAAAAAGAAACAAATGCGTCAATTTCAAAAGCGATTTTTCACTGTGGAAAATAAGTACAAAAGTACCAAAACATCGTTTATAACAGAAAACTATTATTACATTATAGAAATGTCTGGGTCGTTTTATACCAATCGTGCATAGTCTATGTATAAATGGAGCCCATTAATGAGATTGAGTAATCGATATCTTTGTTTATTTGCCCATAGTTTCATATCATTCCCTCTGTGGCTGTAACCTTTATACAACAACCCTGTCCTTCACAACTAAATCTACTAATTTGCTGATCTGTGAAATTGGATAACATTGAGACGGAAAGATGGAGATTTAAAACATGTTTATGCAAGGTATGTAGCTGTCAAGGCCAACGTCTAGACTAGACTTGAATTCAGTCGTGAAACACGTTTAGTACGGTAACTATATTACCACCGATTGAATCCAAGCAAAAGATCTAGTACTTGAACTTCACGTATACCATACACTGAGGGGCAAAAGAAAAGTCCAACATGAAGCGTTTCTCTCGCATTAAGTCGATTTTTAATGGAATAAAAAAACATTTAAAACAAAAAATCGGGATATGTAATAGGATGTTTTACACTCTAAGGAACATGTATATCGCATTAACTGTTATTGTGGATGACAAACTTTCATAAATATGACCTTTACAAAACGTGCTATTGTGCCTTTAACAATCTAGATTGGAATATCTAGAGATACCCTTCAGGAGAAATACGTTATTGCTTTTAAGGGAGAGTGGTGGGAGAAATTGATGTTGACCTATTAGTAAATGTAAGATAATGAAATAACGGCTTGATGGATGTTTGTAAAACAGTATCGGTAAAGGTTAAACATTGATTTACAGAACATTATCCAGTCTATACGTAGTGATAGCCTTGGAATGAACGTAGATGGTGGTCCTGTCTGACATGCCGTCAAATAGATGCTTCTTAAACAGACAGGGGAACACTAGAAGACATAAAAGTATCGAAGTGTTGGACTGCCATAGTTTATATATGTCTGTAACATTCAGTCAGACAGTGTACTGTTCACTGACAACTAGTCACTATTCTTAAACTGGACAATTCTTCTATCACGTGGTTCTTTCATAAGAGGACTTGATATGCTCAGGGAATTGTTCAAAAATCGAACATTTGCTTCAGTTTATTCATAACATACTAACATATTGTTGCATAGGAAGCATGGTCTGCCCAACCGGTGATACCCGTACAGGGAACCAACTAAACTCCCTTCAATCATATGATCATATAGCAAAGTTATCATCTATCTCATATATTATATAATATCATGATTGAGTTCAATTTAACTTCTTTATCTTATTCTGTGATCACGTCATTAGTTTTCATTAGTTTCATCAGTGTCCGTATATATACATACCATTTTATTCATAGAAATGCATATCATTTCGTTTCTAGAAATGCATATAATTTCGTTTCTAGAAATGCATACCATTTCATTCATAGATATGCATACCATTTCATTCATAGATATGCATACCATTTCATTCATAGAAATGCATATCATTTCGTTTCTAGAAATGCATACCATTTCATTCATAGATATGCATATTATTTTGTTTCTAGAAATGCATACCATTTCATTCATATAAATGCATATCATTTCGTTTCTAGAAATGCAAACCATTTCATTCATATTAATGCATATCATTTCGTTTCTAGAAATGCATATCATTTCGTTTCTAGAAATGCATATCATTTCGTTTCTAGAAATGCATATCATTTCGTTTCTAGAAATGCATATCATTTCTTTTCTAGAAATGCATACCATTTCATTCATAGAAATGCATATCAATTTATTTATAGACATGCATACCATTTTATTTATAAAAATGCATACTTTTTTTTCCATTTCATTTACAGAAATGCATAGTTTACCATCTTAATTATTGAAATGCATAGTTTTTCCATTTCATTTGTTTAACTACGTGCCATTTCATTTACAGAAATGCATATCATTTCATTTATAGAAATGATACCTATTCATTTATAGAAATGCATACCAATTCATTTACATAACTGCATACCATTACATTTACATAACTGCATACCATTACATTTACAGTAATGCATACCATTTCATTTACACTAATGTATACTATTTCATTTATAGAAATGCATTGAAATGTCATTTATAAAAATGTATATATCATTTTATTTATTGTAAATATGAGCATTTATATACAAACAACAGTATTGTGTAGAAGTCGTGCATTAAGTAGCAATGAGTGTAAGCGAATGGTGTCCCTACATGATGGTACGGGTTTGAATCTTGCGATGAACAACCACAGAGACCATACGCCCATTGTATTATAAAGATTGTAACGCATCATATCGCGTAGCTGGGTCACACAGAACTAACTTGATGCAAAGTGCACATCAATCTTTCATCATGTTTATTAGATATCTTCCCCTTGCTCTATCAGTTCATTATATATTGTCTAGACACATCTACGGAAATGTTGTAAACATCATTACCATTAGCCTTTATATACTAGATTACGGAAGGTCTACAGTATCCATCCAGACGCGTTTGATCAAGTATGGATTTTGTAATAACCCTGTTCATTAGAAGGTTGAAAGGATCATGTTAGCTTTTAGGCTGGGAAATTGGTGAAAAAACTCAATTTGTATATCATTGTAAAACGATTGATAGATGATTGATTGAGAATTGCAGTTGACACTTTAATTTTACTTAATTTGAAAATCATATTTCAGAGAAGTTTAAGTTATTGATTACAGAATTTGAAACTGAAAAACGTCCATTTTATATGAAAGTACATGTATATGAAGGGCTCGTTAATCTTCCCCCCTCGGTAATAAGTATTGTATTCTTAAAATTGTTATGGGATACTTCCGGTACGAAAAACATTCATGTAAAATGTATGAAACCTTCAATGATCATTGACTTTGAGTTAGTTCTTGAATGATCCTTGTTATATTGCCACGTCCTGTTGAATGGTTTACTTATGTGTTGTTACATACATTATAGACGTTCCTTATTGGAATGACCTCTGGTTTGGCAATATAATCTTATTTCATTATTTTATGTTTCAATCGACATTTGATAGTGATTCTGTAGTATTTTTCATGAATCCGTTCAAATGTTATTAAATTGTATAGCATTATGAAAAATGAATTGAAATACCGGTATGAAAACCAATTTATTACTACGATCCACTGCAGTTTATGTTATGTTGAGGATATAGTTTGACTTAATATACGTATGTATGATCTACATAACCCAAGTATGATTTAATCAGTCGAACTGAAAGCACGCCCTTGATCCGTCTCACTTCGTCCCCGAAACGATGTTTTCGCTTAAACTGCCACGGGTTGCCTTGACAACTGGTTCTTTTTGTGTTCTTACATTTAATTTATTATTTATTTTTGGCATTGCGATATAGCACGGTGACGGGTTGGAGTTATGTTTCACATTGCCAGTGTTTCTCAGGCAAAAATTTAATATCACAAAAATACCTTCCATATTTTGGAAGTAGTAATACTTGTAGTTTACTTTATGACAATTTATTATTACCATAGGTACAAAACGTTTATATATACACGTTGCACTATGAGGTTTATCTTTACTGTTGCACCATATGTTCATCACTATATTTTCATTATAAAGTCCATAAATATTGTTGCAATATCAAATTCATCACTACTGTTGCATTATGAGTCCCATTGGTACTGATTTTTAAAAACAATATTACCTTCATCATTGTTGCTTCATATTAGATCAATCACGTTTGTTGCATTCAGATTAGTTACTTCTGTTGCATTACAAGATCAATCACTATACCGTTGCATTATGAGGTCGATGATCAGTTAGTTTCATTATGAGCTAATTCGCATACACATAACGTCTTGCATTCTCTTAGAGATCCGTCACTAGTGATGTTTTATGAACTTATCACAAGTGACCTTCTAAGGTCTACACTAACCTTTCATAATGAGTATTATTGTTGCATAAGAACACCACTTACTATTGTTGCAATATGATGCCCATCTCATAATATTCTGTCTGAGTATGCTGTCAAACTGTATTGATATACACGTAACATCTCATTTATATTTTGTTTACTGAAATACATGGCATGGCGTCCGTCCGTCCGTCAGTCCGCCCGTCCATATGTAAACTTTTCGCATATTCGACTTCTTCTTCTAGATTTGGTGACCCTGTGATCCCAAATGTGGGTCACAGGGGTCATGAGTCATGACCTAAAAACCTATTTTCATCTTCTTCTCAGATATAATAAGCTCTAGAATGCTGAAATGTTGTATACAGACTCCATGGCCAATGGGGATACTAAATTGTAGATTTGGTGACCCTGTGACCCCAAATATTTGGCACATGGGGTCACAATATTAAAACATATCTCTTGATTGTTTACAATATATTACTTGAGATACATTAAATATTCAACCTTAGATATTACATTAATGAATTCCGTCCATCCGTCCGTCCATCCGTCCGTCCGTAAACTTTTTCGCTTTTTCGACTTCTTCTCCAGAAGCAATTACTCTAGAGAGCTGAAATTTTATGTGTAGACTCCTTGGCCAATGGGGATTCTAAATTGTAAAAAATAGGGGCCTTACAGGCCATAACCTAAAAACCTATTTTTATCTTCTTCTCCAGAACAAAAAGACGTAGAAGGCTGTTATATTGTGTCCAGACTCTTTAGCTAATGGGGATTCTAAATTGAAGATTTGGTGACCCTGGGGCCCGAAAATAAAGGCCTAACAGGCCAAGACCTAAAAACCTAATTTCATCTTCTTCTACAGAACAAAAAGACCTAGAAGGCTGTTATATTGCACAATATTACAGCCTTCTGTGTCTTTTTGGAGGAGACCTAGGCGGTCTCAAGGGCCATGACCTAAAAATCTATTTCAGTCTTCATCGTTAAACAATATAAACCCTGATTAGCTACAGAGCCCATGGCTCTAAACTCACGGGCAAAAGAAACGTCCCCATACAAAATACAAGATATTTCAATCATCGGGCGATAAATGCGACTGAAACAGCGTTACACCATGTCTTCAGAACCCAACAATACTAAATATGAATTTTCAAAACATTATCTATTCATAACTCTGAGAAACACAAGTTTTAAGAAATGGTCGTTTTGGAATCTCCTTAACTAGACGAGATAGAAACCTCAAAAAGCCAGTTTTGGCTTGTTTTGAGAAGTCTTACAGTAAAGACGCGTCAACAAATTTAAATCAAAGAAGGTTATTTATGTCGAGAATATCTTAAGTTAATTAAATTTCTACTTTGTCAATGTTTTAAATTTAAATACTAAATATTGTGGGCCAAAAACATCTTTAAAAAACGATTTTAGCACCCCATGTCAATTTGAACAGATGTAAAAATAAAAATTGCATACTCTGATGTATGAAATTGTGAATATTTCTTAAGAAAACATGTGGCTACCAAATACATACAAAATCTATTTTCTCCGACATCAATATTTCATTTTATACTGTTTTCAAAATGTGGTGACGTTTCTTTTGCCCGTGAGTATATTTTTAACAAAACGGATTGACAATAAAATACATCAACAGTTTAATAACTTATGAATCGAAAACTATTAAGTAATCTCTTAACAAACAAGTGGAAATTTAACAATTCAACTTATAGCAGATTCACTGAATCTCTTATACTTGATAGGAAACCACTGAGGGGTGCCAACTGTCGGAAACTGTTCACATACATGTATTCCTACGCCCACAGGTGTGGTGATAGGTAATTGATAGGCTTGTTTAGCGTTCTTACTCACAGGTAACGGAAGCAAGGTGAAGCCTGCCAGAAAACCAGAAATAGGCCAAACCTAACATACATCACGCTCGTTCAAGGCTCGTAGTCAATTCCTTTTAAAAAGTACATGTGTATATATGTAGGCCATGAATATTTACTACATTATCAGAGTAACTTGTGCGAGAGATTCTAAAAACTTTTTGATAAAATCTAGTGATATGTTACATAAAAAGTAAATAGATCCTTATGCATATTTTACCCATGGAAACAGACCATTGTTTCTTCAATTTGATATGCAGATTTGATATGACATTTGGTTTGATTGACAATAATATTTGTTTCAAATTTGCAATGATTAAGTTTGATTGGACACTTAAATTTTAAAATCGAAATGAAAATCTTACGCCATCAAACACCGAAACGATAGTCAGTAGGGTTAAATGTACTGATATAAAAATTTTATTATAAAAAAGATGATGTATATGTAAGTCCAAATCATTAACAAAAACGCTCACAATATCGTTGAAATTCATTGCACTTATCAACTGCACAATACGATAATTGTTCATATGCATTATAGCATTAACTGCACTAACATAATTGCTTCAGACTTTCATTTTAAACAGTAATACCTCTTTAGGCGCTATGTTTATGAGTGTTTCATAATTACGCAAAACAACGCACAGTCTGTTTATTATGAAATGAGATCCGGCTTTGACGTCATAGTGCACGCACGTGCAGCTCTGTGTACATGTTTATCGCTTCGGCTAAGTGACTAGGCGTAATTACCTCCTCGGCGTCACGTGATACCTCTTTTAAACATATCTGTAAGATTAGAAGCCCACGCTCCGGACCAACTTGCGATTGATGCAAGGAGAACGAGGGTAGTGACAGCGGCTCCTTCTGTTGTGAATGTATTTACGTATTTATTTACCTATATACTTACGTTATTGTGTCAGTAATTAGCACTTTGTATGCACTCTGTAGTTAACTCGTGTTAGACTAAGGCCCTTGTCTTTCAGTGGATAACCAGATATCATGATATATACAGTAGAAACAAGGCGTTGCATACTTTCCATGCTTGTATTACACTCGCGGGCAAAAGAAAGTATAGGTACAACAACTCAATATATATTTAATTAACGAGTGATCGACACGACTTAAACATAGTTACGCCATGTCCCTAAAAGCCAACTTAATTTTTATTTATAATTTTAAACATTATTTGATCATATTTCTGAAAAATACGGCTTCTAAACAATGGTTGTCGTAGAATCTCCTTAACCAGGAGAGATAGGAGAGAGAAGCATGGCTTTCTGGCTTATTGTATGGCATCATACAGCAACAGTGCGTCATTGATTTAAAGTCCAAGAAGATACATGATGCCGATAACATCGTATACTTACATAGTTTCCCCATTTCACAAACAAATAACTTCAATATGTAAAAAAAACACCTTTGAAATAGATTTTCAGCACCCCATCTGTGTTTGAACAGATATAAAATATAAAGTATCATACTTTCATAAATGAAATTGTATATATCTCCTTAATATATATATCATCATCACAAACATCACAATCGACTTTATCCGGCAGGAATAGTTTGTGTTTGACTCTGTTGAAAATAGGATATACTTTCTTTTGTCCGTGGGTGTATATACTTATCATGCATGTACATTATTGTGTACCTTATTGACACACTCTTTCACTCATTCCTGTTAGAATAATTATGGCTCTTGTCTTTCAGGGGATAACTAAATCATGATACATACATGAGGAAAAGGGCGTTGACTGCTCCCAATTCTCTTGTAAATGTTTGTACATATTTATCTAGCTGTGTTTGTACGTAGTTTGTAAGTAATTGACACACTCTCTCGTTCAGACATGTTTGAGAAATGTTTGAGGGAATAATATCATATATACAGAAAAAAGGCGGTGGCTGCTCCCCATTCTCGTGTGAATGCTTGTACAATCTTATCTAACTATGTATTTACGTTATTTTGTAAGTAATTGACACACTTTCTAGTTAAGACATGTTAGAATAAGGCTATTGTGAGTGGATAACTATATATCATTATTGCTCATGGTAATAATGGTTGACACCCCTGATAGTTATAGGAATGAAATGTTATATAAACAACGTAAGGTGCCAGTTTCGATTATTGTTTTGGTAAAACATGTTACTACTGGATGTATTTTTGTGAATAGTGTCCTTGAGCATTTGCTTTTTCTCCACTTGTACTTTAAAATACCAAAGAAAGAGGAATACAAGAAAAATGAAATTTATCCAAAATAGTTAATTCCTTGTGTCTTGGGATCTTGGCCATTGGTATTTTGTTCCAGTGTTTGAGTGTTCTCAATTTGGTTCTAATAAATAATGAAAAATTACCTTGAAAAAAAAACATTCTACTGAACCCAAATATACACAAAATCTTTCATGGAGTCTCATTCACACACAGTACATACATGGCAAGTATTATATAGTTAACACCATGTGTTTGTGTCATTTGTTTTCGAAAATACCATAATATCGAACAATATTAATGGTCCGTGCATTTAATTTGCTAAGATCCATTTTCTGTTTAGGGGTGTCAATCATTTTTACCATGAGTATATATAGTTTAAACAAAATTTATTCATGTACTCAGGTACAGGGAGATCAACAAACAGGGTTTCCCCTATGTACATATATCATGATATATACAGGAGAAAGAAGAGTATCTATATATCCATGTTTTAACCTTCTTTAACACACTCATTTAGTCAAACATGCATGTGAGAATACAGATAGGTCCTTGTCACTTGAGGATAATTCGTAATTGAAGCATTCTCTGAAATAATTGTTTTGGTAAAGTTTCAAAATTTGAAATCTTGAGTTCTGTATTCTTGCTATAGACATTTCCTAGGCTCTTAAAGTATTTAGAGGAGTGAATGACTGTTTTAAAGGGGCAGTAGCACGTTTTTTCGCTCAAATAAGTCAATGAAATGTCACCAATTGTAAAACACCCTTCTCTCTTCGGAAAAGCATCTGTAAAATGAGTGTTGATGGTTCCGTAAAGCCATGGGAGTCATTCGAAATAATAAAATATGTTCACAATAAAAAAACCGCTACGGATAATTGGTTTGTGTAATAAGATGTTTAACCCTCTAATACGTAATTGTAAATGACATAAACTATAATTATAAATGGAAAATTTGAAAAAATAAAATTTGCAAAAAACGTGCTTCTGCCCCTTTAACTACAACCCAATATTATTTAATTGTGCACTTGTTTATATGTTATAATCTGTTTACATACATTTAAGTTATCTGATAACTTCTCTAAATTATGATAAAGTTTAAATTTATCAATTAAGAAGGTATTCGTTGTATGTTACGTCCAATTGAAGTCATTGGATCTTATTTACTATGTCATTCTCGTCATCATACTCACAATTCATTTGAGTATCTATTTTACCTTATTACTAACAACTGTGATAAATAGATAATCAAATTAATAGTTCTTTTAGTATGATATCCCACGTATAAAATGCAAAACAAGACGGCCAGTTGCAAGTCTAGATAAATCAGTTTCAGTTTTATTTCAAAATGTTTATTTTAATTATATTATTTTCACTGCTTTAACTAGATGTCTGTTTGAGAAAATTTAATTTGTGTTAAAGCACTTAGAAGAGTGTATGTGGTATGAGTATATGCGGGTATAGTTTAAACATATTTTATTCATGATGAAACGGATTGGGAACAAGTTATCCAACTTTGGATACCCTCTCCTTGGTATTTACAGTATATAACATTACATTTCTTAAAAAAGATGACAGGTACTGGACAAAATAGAATGTAAGAAGATGAAATAACAAGAATGAAATGGTGCATGAGTATAAATCTGTTACACAAATCGTTTGGTCTCGTGAATGAACTATCTTAAATACATCTTCATTTTGACAAAATGACAGGTTTGCACTTCCCTCTAACAACAATTGAAGATTTATTGACAAACATGTTGCATGAAGTATGCGCTTCAATGATGACATAAGTTTTTCTCTCTAGTTATTGTACACTGAACATTCAAAGAAATAATGGTAAGTATTTTCAATACAAGTACCACACATACAGCGGGTATCTCTGGGTAAGGTGTTGTTGTTGTTGTTGTTGTTGTTGTTGTTGTTGTTGTTCTGTTGAAATCACGGTATGTGCAGTTACATAGGGGTTAACGTTTGTCTATTTCGATTGCCCTCATAAGTTTGCATGTCAATATACTCGATAATGACGCCTCCAAAGTTCTGTTTTAAAAGGACAACGCGTGTTTTGTAGAGAGTCAAACATGCCACACCTTAGAAAAGGTGTTATTTTATCGATACTTTAGTGTTGCCTAAAATTACCATTACCGAACAATGCACCACTCTAGACGCTCGTCAATTGATAATTTTGGAAATTCATCTGCACCAAACAAAAAGACAAATTTGGGTTGGTAATGTTTGTTAGGTTTTCACCAATAGCAAATGTTTTTATGAAGCTGCATTTAATACAATTAAGATAAATATGAGATAAACATTGGTGTACGTTACCTCCCGCGGTTTAGCATAGGATGAAGATGTCATGTAAGCGATACTCCCAAACGTCTTCTTCTAATTAATTACCTCATTAACTGAGGGCTTGTACCTCATGGACCCCCGGCCCGTGTTATCACTACCCACTCTGTGACATGGTACTTAATGAACTGCAATGTTTGTATGAGATAACATCATAAAACTGGCTCCACCTTTGTAGGGCATGCTCTAGTCCCCTCTATGGATGTGTACATGTTATAGCTAAGTCTAGCAAACTAAATACACATATGAAACTTACATATTCAACCATAACATCACACTGATGTAGGTACAGCTGTGTACCGAAAGTTTGTTCACCTGATGGTGTATTTGGTGCAAATATCATATCATTTGGCATGTCTTTAAAAAATTGTATCAACGCGAAATCTAAACCGATCGTGCATTTTCGCATTATAAAAAGACACTTGAGTGTTCCATAACAAAATCCGATTTGATACCTCATGGTAAACAGTTACAATTTTGTCAGCTCTTAGAAGTGACCAGGGGTCAATCTTTTCAAAACTACAGTTTTTAGTTCTTCTGTAAACTATTCAGTTAGTGATCAACTGGGTCTAAAATACATCATATACTTCATCTTATACTCATTCAATCTATGTGTGATGAATGTGTTCTCATTTAGTCAATCTGATAACTTTTATTCGAAAATTAATGAAATTTGTATTTTCAAAATTTGACCCCTTCTGTCTTTTTCATTATGTCAAATTTCATAAACATATACCACTGCCGTGGCGATCACAGGATACGTTTAAGAATGATTGTTTTATCATGGATGTAGATTCATTGTCAGTGTATGTGATGTAATAATATTGACGTTACAATGAATGCCAGTTTACATGATGTAGGTGACCAAGCTGTATAGTATATATATAACACGTTATTAGATTGAATTTAGATAAGGACTGTTCAATGTCCGATTTGTTTACAGTATAACACTCAGCCTCTGCAAAAGTATTCATTCGTAAAATGATACCATTTTATTGAATAGTATACGGAGTCAATGAGAAATGAGATTTAGGTTTTTTTTTCAATGTTTAACAAAATGGCGAAATTTTCAGAATAAATTCATTTTCAGAGTCTAAGTGTTAGACTATAATTTGGTTACTGGTGACAGTGTTAATAGGATATAGGATATACACGGAAAATTACGAAACATTTCACCATGCATTCATATTTGACTATATTTATAGTTATATTAATATATTATAATATTTAGATTTCAAGATGTTGATAAACACTGGAACAAGTTCATGTCACCCCTAATTTTAATTTTTGTTATAGCTTTTAAACACCAGTGAATGTTCAACTTACTTTATAGACTCTTAGCTGTATATACTTACTAGTCACAATTATCAGGTTAGACTGTTTGCCTGATACATCAACACATACCTACATAGCTGCCAACACGGGTTGAAACACTATATCCTGTTTACTTATAGTCTACTGGTTAATTAACGAGGCATTTTTGTGCATTGGTGTGAAAAGGTAATACTTCTAGCTGGCGCCATTCACTTTCCACAGAGTTTACTTAGGTTATTCAGATATTCGATCGCAACCTCTGTTCTACCATCGAGAATTTCTCGGCTATAAATGAAGAGTACTGATTGATTGCATTTGAAGTTAGTTGTGCAATCAGCGACTTCGTTGTAAAGGTTACTTTTGCCAGTACCACATCATAGTGCTATGCTCTTTTAACAGAAATGTAGGATAATCGTTTTCTCGATATATGCTATTTTGTGACAACAATTGACCATAAACATGCTGGTAAATAAAGATGACCAAATCAGAGAAAAGCCGAAAATAGTTTATTTGTATTATTTACATCAGACGTATTCGAAGGACATATGCTAATTAGCAAGACCCTTTTACATAACTCGGTCGATGTAAGCGATGTACATGTAGTTGATGTAAGATGTAATTACAGTCGATTTTGGAAGAATGGAAGAGGATTTAGTCATTTGGAAAATTGAAAATGTCTTACCATTGTATAATTCTTTTATTAGATCTTCAACCTCCCACAGTATATCATTCAAATCCTGACGAGCTACAGAGCCAATGACTCTATATTATAATATCCCCTTGATCTGTCTCAGTTCATATAAACATTGTGCAGTGTAGGGCAGTAGGTAACTTCCAATGTAGTCCAGATTCTCATCGCGATGCCATTTTGACCTTTCCATGTTGTCAGTTCTGGGAATGTCATACATGGAAGCAGTGGACATATATATCGGTGCTCTAAGATTACCATCTTCTGGAACCAATAACTGCCAGACTCTAGCTGTATGGAATATCTTCCAGAATCATGGGCGCTGTTCTTGGCACTATCCATGAATAACGCAACTAGTACTGATATCTGGCGGACCCTCTGACCTTACTGCACACAAGCAGGCTATTTAATGAGTGTTTCATGAAATGTCTTGCTTAGTATACGTGAATGATATGTTTCTGTCTGAATTATATTATTGTTTTGTATTTATTTATTTTTTCGCAATATTTCTGCCTGATATTCAATCGTTTATACATGCATTTCTTGATAACATCGTCTTTTATTTCTTTATCATGTCAGTCGACCTTTATAATGTATACACTTGGAAATTAATTAAGCAACACCCTGGTTTGTAAACTGAAAAGTGGTACTCTGGGATTGTTAGGATACATTGAACGATTGTATCATCCTAGACATAACAATTGGTTATTTAGCGACTCATTCACTGAAATAAAAATCGACCATATGCAAAATTTATGAACAAATGTGAATGTACTAATTTTTTTATCTAAAATACCTATTGGCCTAGAAGAGAAACTACACTTCAAACTTTAGAATTGATTTATTGTAAGCAACATTTTCGAGACCAAGTTGACATGAACGAGTATACACCAACACGTCTTTTATCATGCATAATGAGAAGCTGGACAGACATTAAACTTTCAATCCCTTTTTAATGATAATTGAGAAAAAGCCTGCAACTATATGATATGTGAATAAATTTGAGATTATTTGAATTCAATTTGTTTATTAAACACTTCTTCTCGCTTTAGATAAGCCAATACTGTAAGTAGTGACCGTATTTGTCCATTGAGACAAGTTTATTACAATTGACAGTTTTATGATTTTGTTAGTTTGTAGGTGCATATTGCTTTAACGAACGACTTTTGTTAAAAAGTGTAATCACTTCACTTGAAAGAATGACACTAATCACATTACAGCAACAAATATTAACTTTCGTTTTATTTCATAATGGAACTTTGATTTTGACACCAAATACCAAATTATTTTTATAGCCGTTATCAGAAAGACAGTGAACCGTTATTTGAGTGACCTTTCCGTTCAACACTGCTAAATGATTGTTCTACCTAAAATCACTAACCGTTTTCCTGACGTATTGTCTTCTTTCAAATCAGAACGATTTTGCTGTTAAATAAAGTGGGTGTTGCTTAATTAATTTCCAAGTGTATATGACGCCCGCAGAGCTACAAATTTAGAACAAATGACACAATTTTGTTTATCTTTATGTGTCTGCTTATTAATTTATTCCGTATGTTGTGGTCATTCGTATAACGTCCTTTAATATACCTTTTCCATTTCGTTATATATATATATATATATATATATATATGTATATTCTACAAAATGTCTTGTTCTAATCGTATTAAAGGCGTTGTAGAACGCCGTTCTTACTTAAATAAAGTTCTCTCACACAAAAGGTAATTAAGTGTTATCAATGGCTAAATAACACTCCTGAATCAATAGAAAGATTTCTTAAATGAATGTACAAGGTTCGGTTTAGCCATGCGAGTTCATTTGCTATCCAGCGGCCGGTGTTCACATTAAAATGGCCGATTGAAGGTAGTTCAAGTGATCTAACTGATGTAGCGATACCTAAACAGTCAGAGTAGAGTTTTAAATATAGTACAATGATGGAATAATCAACCAACTTCCTGTCTAACTCTCAAAATCGCATGAGACCCACACAACTACCTCTCACACTGAAGAGTTCCACAAAATTGTTTATACGTCGTGCCATGCATGTTGTTCCAGCACAGATAGCCTTTTTCTTGATATGGTTTATCGTGTCGTGTAATGAGACGTTTTATTCTCTAACGTAACAATATATCGTAAACATTTTTATAATTAATGAAAAATTTGAGAAAACATGATATCACAAAAAGTGCTACAGCGCCTTTAAACTCATATCTCTCATCATGCATCTGTTATATCGTTACATGCAAGAGGAAGTAAACAGTGTATCTCCAGTGCAATGAACACGTGTTTCCGTCATAATTCAATGATAAGATAATGCGATGAACATGGTGTGGGGTGAAATGAACAAACCAAGCTATGCAAGAAGAATGAGCTCTTATGACATAATGTACCACCCTTGCTATGTAATCCGCATCTTGACTGAATACTGGCCATGGAGATGTGATAGACTTTATTAAGGTTTGCCTTATATCACCATGCATGCATATATTCGTATATTATTAACACACATTCACTGCTGACTACTTTTATGTTGTGTTTGTGGTAAATGTATTTTAGCAAAGGTCATCTTAATATATAATATATAATATACATATGTTATCAATGTCTCAGTGTATGTAAACTGCCAGGCAAAAGAAGGTACTCACCTCAGTTGGTTTCGATTAATTCAATATTTAAAAGAAATCAGATGTATTTGATATGGCACGATACAATAATACTTATCTGCAGTTGTTTGAATGAAGTAATTGGTGACAGTGGTTAAATAATGAAGACAGAGGTAAAACATGAAATGTTTGCCAACTTGACCCCTACCATGTTTAAAATGGTGATAATGTGTGCAGAATCGGGCACATTTATTAATTTTCACATAGAATATGTCTTATATGTCGATGAACAGTTGTGTATCAACAAAAATACTTTTTTGAAGAAATTTAAATATTTTTTTAAATCAAAATTATTAAAAAATAAAAAAATTCATTAATTATGAAAAATATGTAGGAGTATTCTTTCACTGCTGACTAAACATCTGTACTTTTCAGTTTTAGATTATGATTATTCGTCTTTTTACAGCAATTTTACAGCCTTATTTACGAATCTTTCCGTAAACAGGAACAATATATCACTTCCTTTCACAATATTTTATTGTCGAATGAATGTATTGTTTTCATATCAATATAGAGCAGAGCCGAAAAAATACATAATATTTCGCTTACCTCGATCTAGCTGTTATGTTAAACGTGTGTTGAGAAAGGTTTAATTCACAATTCTTTTTGAGAAAGGAGAAAATTAATTTTAAAAATGGTATATTTAACCTTTGGACTGTTCATGTTGCAGAGGCGAACCTATCAAATTGTCCAAGGATAATATTAGAAAATAGCTTACATAATTAAGTTATGAGGGTAAATTATCTATAAATGTTGATTGTACAAGGAAATGATCATGTACTGTTCAGCAGTCTTAGTAATGATAAGATCATCATCATTACATCATAACGATATTATGCAATTAGAGTCTCAACTGAAAGGGCAAAGCATGTTGACTCCAGTCCACCATCTGGGGCTGCGTTTGATTGAAGAACACTTGGGTCGAGTCGACGCATGCGCTTTCACTTTGCAAATCAAATGCATCGAGCACGACTCGAGATTTGATTCACTTTATCAAATTTCGTCTCAGCTATCAACACAAGCTATTACATTTTTCGTAAAAATATAACTAATATTAATATAACATGTTTATATGTAATACAACTATTTAATTCATAATGTGTATACATGACTTGTTTGGAGAGAAATCTGTATGTGACATCACAACTCGAGTTGTTATCGCAAAATCGGGGAGTACGTTCCAGCTCATCCCTAGGTCGAGTACAAGCGTTTGATTTGCAAACTCGATACTAGAGTCCGCAAATCAAACACAGCCTGATATCCGATACAGAGAGGATAATGCCCCCCTAACAACATGTAACAAAGTTATCAGGGAGCCATCTCGATGCAACATGTTCCTCCTCTCGGTATAATCGGAAATGATCACTTGACCGCTGGTCAAACGTTACAGAACAATCTGCATCTATGCATACATGTATTGTAAGGTTCATATTCTCTGTATAATCGGACAATCAGGATGTTAAAAGTGCTTCGTCCTCTCTTGGTTTGAAAACCATTGGATTTCGGCGTGTGTGATTGTGGAATACATGTACCATGGAAGAATTGTACTATTATGAAGGTAAAATTCATTAGTTAAAAGCGTATGTAATTACATTACATTATTTCATTATAAAATGTATGCATGATCATTTTCCTTAATGAGAGATTGGACGAAGAATATTTTCAAAAATTCGTTTGTTTATTGAAAATAGCAATGTATTATGTCTTTAATTCCAATGATTATGGATGTCATTTAACAATTGAAAGGGTTTTCGGCATTGATAATAATGCTGTCGCCCATGAGTGATGCTAAACTAAAAGGCACGTATATTTATGTGTGTATATAATTATAAATTATATATTATGATATAAATCATATGATAAAACCGGCATGTTTATTTCCATTTAACTGAAGATACAAATAGAAATTGAAAGGTTAACCGTCATTGATTCTTTGACGCCATGAAGCAATGGCATATGAACTTAGCATACTATTTTCGAGGTTTATACAAATATCATTGGCACTTAGAATTTCACACAGCAAGCATGTTTATACATTAGTTTAATGTGGGTACTCAGTTTCCACAGAGCAAGAGTCATTGAGGTATAAGCTGCAATCCAATCATGTATACAAAAAAGCTCAATACTTTTCTCGAAAGATGTTCTTCGTACTTTGAGACTGACTTCCCAATGAGTGTCCGAATCTTTGAAAATCGCACAAAAGACAATCTATATATTTTAATTCGATTGGTACATTTATATTTTATTTTCATTAGTAAGAGGGTATCACTAGTAATGAGGTCTAACATTATACAATTTTTTTTCAAACATGACATAAACAAATGCATATCAAAACAATCATTTACTTCCAAAGACAACGTACGATTAAGGCTCTTTACAAAAGCCAGAACACTCGGTCGAAGTTAATCATTGACGAAAGACAAGCCTAAACCACCATTCACATTAACAATCAACTTCAAGTAGAATCATGTAAAGAACAGAAAGTTGGCGTGACCACAAAGTGAATGAAATTACGTTGAGAATGTTGGAAGTGTGTCTTCCGAATCGTTGTTTTGGGAACCCATTAATCTCGTGATGCATTCGTTCTGTCAATTGGCACGAGACTCTCGTCTCAGTTCGTGAAGTAACGCGAGAGTGCTCGTCAGAAATGTTATCTGCAAGTAACAGAGATGAAAAGCAAACTCAGTCACGTTATCATAGATTACTGTCACTTGTTGCTTCTTCCTCTAATTGTTGCTTCTTTTTGAGAAGCAAACGGTGATTTCTGGTTCAGTTCTCCAAAAATGCAAACCTAAATTCCCCTGTCAATCTACAGATGATGGCCTAACTAGGCTTCGTTTTAGTATAGAAAACGAAGCCGTTAAGAAATGAGTTAAAGGAATTGTGAAAATAATGTCACTTTTGTTTTTCCTAGAATGAATGCTCTGAAGTTATTTGTCAGTAATTGATGCAATGTTTTTTGTGTCTGTACGTCTGTCCATACAAAATGCCCCCAAAACACGAATACAAACTATTTACTAAAAAGAACAAATGAGGTAAGCGGCATTATCGATTTTACAATGTTCCCGTCAAGTTCTGATCCTTGGAAATAAAGGTCACCCTGCCTTCAAATCCGCCACAGTTTCAGTCCTCAAAACATCAAAGGCATCACCAAGCTCTAACAGTTGCTCCTGTTCTCCTAGTCATCTTACCACAAAGGAAGAATTGCTATTTTTCGCCTATAGTATAATGGTTCCCTGGGTCAGTTACGCTGCGCTATAGTCATTATAGCGCAGCGTAACCGACCCAGGGAACCAGGATGCGCCAGTGGATTACTGACCTACAGATGGGTATACATGTAGGCATATGCCCATAGTCTTACTCTTATTCGTGTCAGCACTTAGTTTCCTGTATAATGTATAGAATAGAACACTCCAGAACTGAACCTGCTGATTTTAGATATAGAGAAGACAGCTGTTGTTGAATATCACGTATGGTGTCTTCGTGAAAGGTGACTTTTCATTGTTTCAAAGAGCCTGATGGACAGTCTAGGTGTATAAATCCCGATGCCAGAACTACCATCTGTTCCTTCTGCCCTGCGTGGGCTGTGGTGAGGCGCAGGGTTAATAAAGTAGCCTTTGTCAGGTCTCCATTGGTTTTCCAATGTAACTCTCATTATTTCATTAAGTTCTAAGAAGAACCATTTTGTAGATTAGTTATTTAGTTACGAATAAAATCGAGAATTGTTTGAATGCAAGAATAAATTGATATTAAGCTTCTAGTTTTGTCAGTTTTATAGAATTCGGGTTGAATTTTGCGAATTTATATCTAGTTCCACGATACATGAAATCATTAAAATATCGATCTAGACTAACTGTTGGTGGCAACTTTATTATATGATATTGATTAATATTATGGCGTCATGATTTATAGATGAACGTCCGAATTTTAAAAAAATGGAAATTATTTTTGTAAAGATTTACCACAACATATGATAATCCCAGTTTAATCTATAGAATAAACCATTTAATTTACAAATAACGTTTTATTATACTACAAAGCACTGAAGTAATATATTTTATATATCTTTATCATAACTTTGTAATAACTTGATAACTGTATATATTTTATGTCTCATGAAATATGTAGTCCATAATTATTTTTGTTTATTATGATTATAGCGATTATTATTATATGCTTGTGAAGTATTTGTTCCATTTGAACGAGGTACTAAGATCAAAGTGAATGTGTTACATTAAAGCGTGTAGTCAAAACGGCTCTGTGTTCCCTGTCAGCATATTATAACCGTGTACTGACATTTATACCTTCACCTAGAAGTTGTTATTATCATAAACAAGGTTTACAGCAAATATGGTTGCCAAGTCGTCAGGAAACCTGATCTCCAAATATCTTTGTTGTTTACAAACTCCTGTGATGAAAGTGAAGTGGGTGGTAGTGATGGTTTCTGATGATGGTTGTTGTGATTGAGGTATATTGATGGCGATGATGATATTTTATCATAATTTTGTTTACAATCTTAGCTCATCACGCCTGAAAGGCCAAATATGGTTATGGCTTAGTAAACCTTTCGCTTTTTCGACATCTTCTCCAGAACCATTGGCGCTGGACAGTTGACACCTTGTGTACAGACTCCATGGCAAGTGGGAATTATAAATTGTAGATTGAGTAAAGGTCACAGGGGCCATGACCTAAACAATTATTTTCATTATCTCCACTACGAAAAGTACTAGAAAGCTGAAATCTTGTGTACAAACTCTTTAGCCAATGGGGGTTATGAAACGTAGATTTGGTGACCTATGGCCCCAAATAATTTTCATAGGGATCAAGACCTGAAAACCTAACTAATGTTCTTTTCCAATACGATAAGTACTAGAAACTAATTACGTTCAGAAAAAGTTTCATTTTGAAACTTATATAGTGTGTTTGTAAAGCATGATAAGCTACAGAGCCACTGACTCGATTTGTTTTCGCTTTTTTCTAAAACACATTTCTGAAAGCAGGTTCTTCAACTGCAGCGTGCACCACGCATTAACGTTATAGGAAGTTATGCACAGTGCAGTTGGCATCTCACCAATTATCATGCAGATCTTAATTCGCAGTGTTCTGTGGAATGAAGTGGGTATTCTCTGTGGTAAATTACACACTTAATGGTGTTAGACCGTATACATTGTAGAGTCTTTGATGTTCGCACAAAAACGTGTTGTTTACACTGAAAACAGGTTTTACTGACGATCTCGAAGATTATATTTATATATTGTAGAGCGATAGAAATCATGTGAAAACGCTTCTGTAACATGTTAGTATTAATAAAGTAAAAGTCATTTTCAACAATAACACAACAACAAAATTAAATAACTTCAGTTTTCAGTGTCTACCTACTAATACTAAGACTTAACATTATTGATATATTTATATTTTGGTTATTATTTTTATCGATAATGATACATGATACAATGAAACTCAGGCAAAATATGATGATGTTCATACAACGTTTCATGAAATTAACAAAATACGAAGAAGTCTACGAATAAACACCTTAAAATATATTTTCTACATAACCTAATAATCTAATCTAAAATATTCTTTAGTTAATCATCTAATTGTACTTTTTAACAGGCATTTAGAAGTTGGTTAGATGAAGAATTAACACATATATGGATTTACAACTTCTTTATTTTACGTTTAAAATTGGCATTTGATTACATTTCACTGTTACAACAACTATTCAATCCATTGCTGGCTGTTGTTGCATGTTGAAATATTCTGCTCTCGGTTATTGTTGTTTGGTTACCATGGTGATATACATCTGGTAGTTCTATGGTAATGCAATATTTGTTTGTTATTCTATTCCATGACTAAGATTCAGGGTAACGGATAGAATAAAGAAAAGTTAAATGTCAGAGATACGTATTCACAATGTTTATATTGATAATGTTGAAGACTTGTAAGATTTAGACTTAAAGATTACACTTATAAAGTTAACAAAACCTCACCCAGTGCATTGATTCGGATAAGTATTAATGCAATTCAATGAAAGAGAATGTGTGAATGGTATTACGCAACATTATCATAATATAATACATAATTTGTATAATATTAGGTTATAACGTTATAACTCATAGGTGGACATCTCATTTGCCTACATGTATACCCATCTGTAGGTCAATAATACTACATGTAATCCAGGTATGTATCATGGGTAATCATCCTATGCCGTGAATGATATAAACCATAATCGTATTAGTTGTCTGATAATGGAAGTCAGTTATGTAAAGAAATTGATGAAACAGTGACATTAGGAAAAGTTTACGTAAACATTATTAATCATTATTTTATTATCAAAGTTTACAATATCTGCATCGAATATTCATAAAAAATGGCTTCTTCTAATAACGTCGACGACTAATATATGAAACATGACGTCAAGTTTGTATTTAATACGAGCAATAAAAAGTTCATGGAAATACAAACTTTCTTCAATAATATTAGTACTACTAACCTAACGACTTCTTCCAAGGTCGAGACACTACTAAAAGGACGACTATTTGTATAACTGGAGCAGTGCATAACACCCCCACCTGGTTGCAATCAAGCATCTGTGCATCCCGCAAAAGTCGTTCTGTTTTCATTAGCAACTCTCCTGGTGCGTCAGTACTGTTCATGCACAGGTGGCAAATGGTATATTCAATCGTACTGATAGTAGTGATAGCAAACACCTTCACAATGTCTTATCTATAAACATGATTAGTTGTTACATGGACTTTTTAATTGTTTATTGAATCCTTGGTTGTAAGTTTAATATAAATTTTTGATAAAATTCTTCAAAGGCATTTAGAAGTTGGTACAGTAATGAGAGACAAATATTATGGATACCAACTTCTTTATTTGTTTCACACGATGTTTCTGGGCTACTTCTTGTCTCTTCTTTAGGTGGATGAAGAAGGGGCAAGAAGTAGCCCAGAAACGTCGTGTGTAACAAATAAAGAAGTTGTTATCCATACTATTTGTCTCTCATTAATGTTTAGATAGATTAAAAGGACATCCAGTGTGGTATTAGTCAAATATGTCAAACATTATAAATCCTGTTATTTTATCTAGAACTACTGCCTGTTGCCTGTTGAAATTAGCACTTATGGTATTTTGGCACACATCAAAGCCTCAATAATATGACGAAAAACCGTTAATGTTATTTTAATATATATGAACTTCTCCCCGTAAGGTATAATTCGCGTCCGTCACCATTAATGGCCGATTAAAGCTTTGCCGCATTTCCTTTACTTAGCTGGACTAACATGGCAGCGCGATGCACCTAAACTGAATAGTAGGCCCTATAAAAATGGAGGAAGTGCGGCAAGGCTTAAATTAGCCATTGTCCATGGACGGACGCAAATTATGCATTACGGAGAGAAATTTTTATGAAAGTGACACTCAGTATTTGTCATGATATTTCAACGTCAAGCCCATACTATGTATATGTTTAAATATCAACTGGTTATGACTAATAACGATATTTTATTTAACTCAATATTGAACTTCAAATAAGTTTCATTACCATTCACAAGTAAGAAAGGGGTCTGGTGATGATGCTAGATAGAAGTAATGGTGAATGACAATCAATCAATTGTTTTATACGTATGTCTTTATTTGACTGTAACATGTTTGTATGTAACAATATGATGTAACCTGATATATCGCTGCCTGCAGAGTATAAATAAAGTCAGTTCAGTTAAATAGCGAGCTTGCTTTTTCATATTAAAATTAATACACTTTCATTCTACATACGTAGTATTTATTTTTGTGTGAAAATAAATGCTTGATTGGTTTTAAATATCCGGTTAAGCAGTTTATAAACCATTCGGTTTACCTTTAATTTATTAATAGAATACTTTGTTCTGAACTCCATTCTCTATATTGGAAAATAGATCCAGTTTATTCCTGATTCTGTTTATTTTTATAGTTTCTCGGAGTTTTCCATTGAAAATGTGTCTCGCTAACTTTTAGTGGAGAATTAAAAAAACATTCTTAAAGATGCATTCGATTGTGATATGGTCCTACTACCATCACTAGTACATGTATATGTTCTGATATAATTACTACTGTTACTACTTCTTCTACTACTACTACTACTACTTCTTCTACTACTACTACTACTACTACTACTACTGCTCCTGCTGCTGCTGCTGCTAGTTCTCGCCTCGGGTTGATGCTATCACTACTTTTAAGTACAATATCAGCCATTTTCTATTTCTGCCGTTTGAGAATATTTTACGAATGCTTGAAATAAATTCTTAAATATGCCAACAGAAATTCGGGTCTCGGAAAATAACATTTACTTTATGACCAGAATTGCAAACACATCACAATAATGCTTTCCTCATGTAAATAATAAAAAAAACTTCATCAGGCTTTTCAGTCAGAGCGGATGTGCGTTCTGCACTGGACCCATACATTAATATTAACACAAGGGCGTGTATCGCTTAGAAATAGCATTCGAAAGACATATATGCCTATAGATTATATAAAATCTTGTTACATAGTAATAGGATAGGGTATATATACATACTTGTATATGTCTTTCTAACGCTATTTTTAAGCGATAAACGCCTCTGGGGTGCTCGATATGCTGTTAGGCGCGAATGCTACACATGTTATCACATCAATCTAGCGTAGTTCAAAATGAGTACAGATATGTCGAGATTAATTTACTCTTTCTATGAAAATGGTTAAAGTTGTCTCAATAATGGACAAATCGCTCTTTTAACTTTGGTTAATTGTCTGTGTGAACTTATCGAATCCGTTTGCACGTGAACCATTCTATTATACAAACATTTTCTCCTTGTATACCATGTTTAGTATAATTTCCTTGATAGCGGTTTTAAAATCTACATTGAAATGCCGCACTCTTGCAATGAGTTAGAACTCATTTCTCATTTAGCTAACTTAATTCTATATGCCTATATGCCTATGTTGATGTATATAAAGTATTTAAATATTCACGTTTTAAAGACACTGTAGCAGTTATGCATGTTTATATGTTCAAATTTGCCATTTATAATAAAAGCTTATGCAGTATATCTTTACTTAAGAAGGTAAAATAACTTTTACACGACCCGTTATCCACAGTCTTAGAAAGTCCTTTTAATAGTTCGACGATGGGAAATGGATCCGCATTGCCTAATCGAACCATAACCATTCGTTTTAGAACTCTGTTCATTGATTTAGAGAGATTGTTTTGCAATTGGTTGCATTTCTTGTCCATTTTGTGAGATTTATTTGATTCCATTAGAAAACGTGCTTCAGAAGATCCTTTGAACTATCGTCATAATAATTTATACTGACACACATTGAACATGTCATCCCATTGTTAGTTTGCGTTTTTGCGCAATATATTGGTATGAAGGCAGAACTTGACCATCCTCAGTATGAAAGTGAATTTTTTATATTTTGATTTTCTTAAAGAGAAGGTTCTATCGGGTATTTTTTGTGGAAACGAAATTCAAAGGAAGCTGCCTGTTTACGCATTTATGTTTTTGACACCTGATTATAACATGATCCAGTTGAAACATATAACTGAGGCTCATATTTTGGTGACTTGATAGTTTACAATTTGATTAAGACTAAGGCACATCGATTCAAACATAAAAACAATGAGAAGTGAAGACATTCATCGGCGCTACGAGTGAAGAAAAACTGCAAAAGAAGACATTGCTGATTAATCTAATGATAAATTACGTATCATTTGTGGATATTCTATCGATGTATACGTTTTTCTATCAAAAAGTTTTAAATTAATGAAAAAACAGCGTGTTTCTCAGTTCACGTAATGCAAAAAACAAAATGGCGGATATTGCCGACAGAGCGATCAATTTGAATTAGATTTTGTTGTCAATATTATATTTCACACAATAAATATGCTAATGTCAATCTTCGAGCGATTCACCTGCAAGCTAAGCCTATTGTGAAACTGCTCACCAAAAGGTCAAATATCCTCTTGCGATAAAAACAAAAAAAAGAAGACCCTTGTGACGTAAGAAAACGTCGAATTCGTCAAGCGTAGGGTGATTAGATTTAGATCTGCTATTGGTTTTGTAGGCTGCACTGGATCGGAAAAGTATGCTGTGGAGAGGAAATGGTTCGTTTCCTTATTAAATATAAATCGATCACTTTATGCAGCTTAGACTGTTGGCTCGATTACAGCGCTTTGATGAATGGGCTTTCAATAGTGACAGTGATAGAGAGTTGTCGTTCTTGAAAAATCTCAACGAGTTGTTCATCCGGGTTCTTTCAATCTGTTTGCACTCCAAGCAGTAAGATGCATTTACCTGCCAAGTTCTTTGCCATAAACGTTTACAATATTGCTAATACATCGTAATGAAAGCGGAAAGAACTTTTGAATTGTCGGCAATAAATTCTTAGTTTATGTGTTTGAAAGGGATTATTCCAAATGAATGAGATTCAGAAATGAAAAACTAGATTTATGGCTGAAAGAATTACTTCAAGTGGCTTCAAGGTCGTTAAATTAAACACTTACATTATACAACCAGGTGTTATAGTCACAAAACTTCATATTCAACTACAGGTTCCATCTATCCAATGTTTGTTCTCAAAATGAGAAAGGGGCGGGATAGCGCAGTGGTTAGCGCGTTCAGCTTCGGATCAAGAGGTCCGGGGTTCGAATCCCGCCAGGCAACTTTGTCGAAGTTCTGTGTGCAATGCTACACTGAAATTTAGTGCAGTACCACCCATGGTTCGCTAGCTCCAGCCGATGCTCGCAGGTTTCACAACAATGCATGGCGCGCCGGCGTTGCGGGCGTTCTCCCTGCCATAATACTAGCATCCGCGATATAAGTGAAATAGTCTAAGCGGCGTTAAACCCCACCTCACCTCAAAATGAGAAAGGTATCACATTTGGGAAGTCAGTGTAACTTGCATGGTTTATGTCATGGCTCCCCGGCTTGTTAAGTCGTTTATGAAATAAACACAATATCAGTTGTACCGTAGTAAGAATAAACGTCCTGTTTTGGTCACAATCCCATAACAGAATACTTCACTAAAGCAACAAAACTCTTTGATCCTCGAAATCCAATTCCAATATGCTAACGATAGCCTAAATCCTACCAACCACTAGCACCGAAATCTGACAAGATGGAAAATCCTTCCTCAGCGATTTTGAATCTCTTTGCCAATAATCAATGATCCAAGAACTCATTCTATTATTCTGTCCACAGCCCCCGAGTTCGAGAAGCGCCTGACGGGAGAGGAGACAGTGAATGAGGGAAGCACGGTACAGTTGGAGACGAAAGTAAGTGGGTTCCCCCGACCCGTGCTCCGCTGGTTCAAGGAAGACGTGGAGATCGTCGACCACCCGCGCATCCACGTGGAGAGCGACGAGAGCGGTGTGTTCGTCTTCACCCTCGAGTACGTCAACAAGGGCGACGAGGCTGCGTATAAATGTAGAGCGGAGAATGAAGAAGGCGTGTCAAGCTGTATGTTTTACCTGCACGTCAAAGGTGAGTTGAGGTTGACTTTAACCTTGATCAGAACACATTTTCCTTTCATTTTAAATTTATGATAAACATGTCATAGGGTTTATGTGATTTAGAACCCGCAACCCGAGGGATAAACACGAGGGGCGTCATGTGGTACGCAATATCGTGGCGTGACGTCATTGGGGGTTTGTAATCTAAGACTTGGATACTGTCTTGTTCAAAATATAATAATAAATACAAGTTAAAATGTTGAATTCTTCCTTGTACATCGTATATGGATATGCTTTAGCATGTTACTGGCGGTTGAACTTTCACTATAACCTAAATTATAAGGCCCTCCAAACAAGGTATTGCTAATCTCCCTGCCCGGGAGATATTATTTTGGAATGTCCCTCTTCAAATAACTATATTTCAAATCTGAGGTCTTTTTACTTTAAGGTGAAAGACATTCTCTTCAAACAGAGGTTACTCCCTTCAGATTTCCGATCCTACCCTATGTTGCTCTACGCTTGAAATCGGGGGCAGAAGAAAAATCCTCTATCGGTGGAAAACGGAATCTCATTCTGTATCCCTGCTATTGAACCAATTAAAACTTATCTTTCAGTGGCCATGTCGACAATGTGACTTCAAAGATCTACGCATTTTACTCTAAAGGGTCTAGCTCATTGGTATATGTCCTTCGAATATGTCTGATGTAAATAACACAAATGAACTATTTTTGGAATTTATCTCTGAGTTGGTCTTCTTTATTTATAAGCATGTTTATGATCAATAGTTTTCACAAAATCAAATAGCATATTTCGAGGAAAACACATTAAACGAGAAAACGTTGGTCTTACGTTTATTTTATCATTATGAAGTATCATTGGAAAATGTCACTTTTACAACAGTGTCGCTGATTGCACAACTAGATTCAATTGCAACCAATCAGGACATTCTCTTTCTGCCCCCAATTTCACGCGTAAAGCAACATAGGGTAGGATCGGAAATCTGAAGTGATTGACCTCTGTGGGAAGAGCATGGGTGAAAGTTGGTGTATGACTAACTCTTTTGAAAAATAACTCCAAATTTAAAGGGGCAGAATCACGTTTTTTGCAAAAAAATTAAATGATAGGTTATGTCATTTATATTTACTTTAGAGGGTAAAACATCTTATTACACACATCAATTATCCGTAGTGGTAATAAAGGTGTTTCGTATAAAGCAAAATTGCTTAGCGACAATTTTATCATTATTTTATTCACCGAAAAAACGTGATGCTGCCCCTTTAAGTACCAATCTGCAAATACTTTCCCGCAAAACACTTGAACTAGAAACTTTTATACCGCTGTATACTTTACCAATCAGTCATAGCTGCTGAACTGAATGAAGTGGGGGATTCGCAAGACCTCTTAGACCTACGACTTATATGAGGTTTTACGGACGACTCTTATGCTTAAGTAAAGGATGCTAGGCAAGCCATAACAATGAATATCTGTGATGCATTTTCGGTTTATAAGATAGAGAAAGACCTACCCCTCGAGCTTTTCGGCGAAATAAAGCCCCTGCAATTCCCCCAGCCGATCCCTAGAGCTACGGACTTGCTTTCGATGGAAAGCCCTGGTGATCGGTTGTTATCCGTCTCGCGTCTTATGGATGAACATACCCAGACAGAGAGTGACAGACAACCATTTACTTACCATACACTCAATGAAGATTTAGACGATGCTCCGTATAAATGTAAGTGGTATAAAATAACAAGTGAGTGTAGTTAAAATGAATGGGTTGACGTTAACTTTTATCATGAAATGCATTTCACACTGCTGAACGTGGTTATGCAGTGCTGAACCAGAGAGTAAATTACTTCTCTAATTTATTGATAAATTCGTCTAAAAGGGACGCGGGTTGTTATAAGAACATATTCACTGAAAAATCATGAATCTATACTATGACGTACATTGTGCAGATTTATGGAGTATCTTGAACTCTCTTGCAATAAGTTCCTAACCCAAATCTTAGAATCTACAAGATTAACGATCATTCTTCAAACTCTTATTTTAAAAACTCATTTCACATTATATCATCGGATTATAATTTTCCTCACATTACATTATGAAAAAAGTTACAGACATGGTAACGTATCATTAATTTGAGAAGAAAACATAATCATGCTGTTCACTTCACACGTACACTAAATCCTTAATTACCACGTCTTGAGTCGCTTTGATGAAACAGGTGACGGATGATTTTCTCGCGTTCTAGATAAGCCTGTGATAACTGTATTGACTAATCGCTCACTGTGACTGATGTCGACATTGCCTTCTTCACGACAGTCTGCCAACAGCTCGCTAATTCCTCGCATACCATCTCGTTGCCTCCTCTACTGCAATCCGTCTTCTCTATGAGAAGTAATCCCTCTTCTCCCGAGAAGGCTGCCACCATGACTAGACGTATTAAGCAAAATCCACAATGGTCAGAAGGGATATGTCCGGATATTGACCTTAAACGATTGAGGCGTCTAGATAGAGAGACGGTCAATCCTGATCAACTGTAAATGTGCTATTCTGTGAATGTCCATTTGGTGTGTTGACAGATAGGCTTACGGCTATACATTAATATACGAGTGTAATAATAATATGTATATTGTAACTAAGTTTACACATATTACATGTGTCATGTATAGGCATAAACTACGTTGATGAAAAGAGTTTGTCGTTAAATATGGACTTTTTGTTTTGGACAAGTTTTGTTTGGTCAGTGTATAACAGATCCTGTTGATCCTTAAATGTTGATACGTAGTATACGTCGTTGGCTTCAAAAATAGATTTATTAGTTTAGTTATTGGACATTTTAGTCAGGGTGTATTGTAAATTAAAGCTCGATTTATAAACATTATACAGTTCAAGTTCAGGGTTTGCTATTGTCTCTGAACTTCTATTATGTTTTCCTCAAGAACCACTGGCTATAAAGAATTGAAATCGTCTGCACCGATTCTTTCGCCGATGGGGGTTATGATTTAGATTGGTGAATTATAATCTATTCCTGGAACATTTAGATTTTGAACCTTATTAAATTTTAAGTCGGTTGAGGTTAAGAGGCCTTGGCACTATTATGTTAGTGTCTATATCATTAGGAGTGAACGTCCATGTATATTCTTATTGTTCTTATTGTAACACAGAGAAGCGTAAAAGATAGAACTATCAGGATTATATTCGGGGTAGGGAGTTAGGTTTAAAGCGGATGGGAGAAGTGTCTGATCATAACTACAAATCCAAAATCTTCAGAATGCCAGAAACATCCAAATAAAACCAGAAAACCGAAGAAAGGTGCTAAACACTGTACGGACAGTAAATGTTCCTTCAGCCTAAGAAACCCCTTATACAAACAACTAATGACGAGAAAAATTCATCTGAGGGTCAAGCATCAGAAGGATAAAGCTGGAGAACAGACATGCAGAGGAGTAAGACCTTAAGAACTTGGACACGATGAGATTTGGTTCAGACACTATCAATTGATTCTCAAAATATTGTCCATCTTTTCAAAATCAGGCTAACCGTTCTAGACTTTCCATAATGTCCTAATTCCCCCGGAGAGGAGAAACAGAATGTCTTTAAACGAGTGGGTATACTTATTCATCCACTGAATGTCCCGCTTTCATGGACAACATCAAAGCTAGCTCCCTGGAGATTGGTCCCAATGCTCCGTCCAGAGTTAATCATGAAGCACTTAACTCTGCACGAGGCCAACATTCTACTGACTGTCCATAACAAACCGCCACTTACCTCACTTCTCGCCAAGATTTCGTCTCGCGAGATCGCACGATATTCACGTCTACCTGAATGAGACTTTTTTCTATTGACATGTGTTTTATTAAGGTAAGCCGTATGTGTATGTGTTTTTGCTTCTTGTTCTAGTACGGTTTAAACCGAAATAAACATGAAATAATTTTGTAAAAATAATTTACTATGATTTTGTCATGGTGGCATTTTGTAACTTGATTGGCGGAAATATCCTTATATTTATCTAGCTCCAGTTGTAAGAAATCATAGGTAGGAATGTAGAATTAAACAACGTTTAGCCCTCGTCTCGGATTTCCCGCGAGATTCACGTTTAGCAAAATACTCCTTTGTTGTTACGGTGTGTATGAGATTAAGTGCCATTTAGCTAGATCCTCCCGAGATTACGTGAGATTAACTTCAAGGAAATCGAATGGTTTATATAAAATAAAATTACATGTACATGCATTCACAATCTGACATCGTCCCATAAAATCATGTAAAACTAAATCATACTTTTCTGTTCGAGAACGTGTTTGTGAGAGACACATGTTCAGTTCTCTATCATTCAAGATAAAGTTTTACAAAATACTGGTATACGTTTTACAAAGGTAAGTGACATTTGTACATACAGTCTCTAATATGTTGGGAAATTCATATATCTTATTCGTATACTGTTTTCAGTCTCTAATCTGTTGAGGGCTTTTGTTATTGGCGGCGACGTTGACTGATGCTTTTTGGGTAACAGATATATCGATTTCTCGGCGCAAGTTTGTTTGATATATTATTTAAGAGCTTTTGTGGCTGAATCCTGAAAGGTCAGGCCTGGCAGACTGTTCCTAAGTGAAACTTGTACTTCGTCTAGGGACTTGGAGTGAACTATCTCATTTATTATGCACAAATGGAAAAAGTGAGGTGTCAATTGTTCACCCTGTCGTATCTTCGTTAATCTCAATTACTAAAACATAAACTGTGGGTGAGGAAGCGTACATTTGCCATTGGGAATTGTGTGTGTTTGTAAGGCATCTTTTACTCACTGAACTAATTTTGGAATATTTATTGTTTTTTGTTGTGATGAACAGAAATAAATCAAGCAATGTTCATTTAATGTTTTGGCGTATATCTACTTTTAATCTTTGTTATGTTTCAATCAGTTTCATACCAGTTTTTAAAAACGATAACTGGGTCGTAATGTCGAGATGCCTGACTCAGAATCTGAATCCCGCAAGGGACGAGTCCCGCAAATACAATAATTTTTTCTTTTGAAGTTAATGTATTCCCACATATACATGTACATAGCTTCTGTTGTTTATTCCGCTCTATTGAGTTTGCAATCTTAGTGTGTGTGTGTATATATATATATATATATATATATATATATATATATATATATATTCTGTCTTCTGTAGATTTGATAACCCTGTGACCCCAAATGTAGGTCAAAGGGGTCTTGACCTTAAACAAACTATTTTCATATTCTTCTCTGGTACAAAATGCTATGGAAAGCTAAAATGCTGTGTACAAACTCTTTGGCAAATGGTGATTCTTATTTGATTTGGTGAACCTGTGACCCCAAATGTGGGTCACAGGGTTCATGGCCTAGAAACCTATTTCCATCTTCTTCTCCAGTACTAAAGGCTCTAGAAAGCTGAAATGTTGTGTAAAGACTCTTTGGCCAATGATGATTCTACATTGTAGATTTAGTGACCTTGTGACCCCAAATGTTGGTCATGGGGGTCATGAGCTAAAACTTATCTTTTTCTTGTTGTCTTCTATTACTTGATATTGCTTAGATCCTCTCTTTTAGATAATAAATCACCTAAGTACGGATAAGCTACAGAGCATATGGCTCTATTTTTATTATTTCATATCAAATTAAATCAAAATATTTTTTTATCAGGGTCTAAATGTTAGTCTAGTTGTACAGCTGCAAGGTGGCCTAGTTGGCAAATACCACAGTGACATGGCATTAGGGATGAAATAACTCGTTACGCCGATAGCTTCATCAGACTAATTAACCCTGTAAACCCTCAGGGAAAATAGAGAATTTGGTTAGCTGTAGCAGTATTTTTTATGTTTAGCGTCTGTGTGAAAAGCGAATCCGACATTACTTTACTTTTATTATAATAAACTTAATGCTTTATATGCACTTTGATTCAGATATTGTTTGATGTACATGGATCTCGTCGAAGTAATTGTCATTTTTTTTTTTAAATAATTTTGTTTTGACAGCGTTTTATAATTATCAAATCTGTAGTTACTATCACTGAATATGTGTTTCAGGTTATTAAATTATGTTAATTATTGCTTCATTTTATGGTAAAATTGCTTGAAGATACGTGTGAGAGAAGATGATTTTATTGGTAATTAAAAACACTGATTTTTGTCTTTCTGAAGACTTGTCCAAAGGATGTTCTGATTGACCGTGGACACACGTCTGGTTGAAATCAATATACAATAAAGAGGTTGTATGAGGTTGACCGAATATATTAACTTATATGCACATTTAGTTATGTTGATTCAATATGCAAATGACATTGTATTTCTTGATGTTTTAGATGTCAATGACACTGTTGTTACTATTTTTATGAACGAAAATATTGGAATGCTGAAAATTTGGGCCGTAGACTATTTTATGATTGGTGACTATTCGTTGAATGTTATAAACGCATTATTTCATATGTATGTCTTCAACCTTAGATGATAAATGACTGTCGAGCTAAGATGTAGAAGAAGAGCTTTGAGGAATGATCTTCATGAATCTAATAATATGTAGACAAGGATGCTGAAGCCGAAATAAAATGGGATTTGGTTAAGGGGACCTCGACGGATGATCGTGTTAGAAAGGCTATGTATTCTTAAGTCCAGACGTATTGACATTAAGATGATCATGATATCTTAGACTTATCGATTAACGCGTGTTCTTGCATGCCATGCCATCAGTGGACTGCTTGTCCCGTGACTTGATCTGATAGAAGTGATGTCTGTGTGAACATGTAATTACTTATTTCAATAAGATGGATTGAATGTGACTCCGTAATGAATTGATGGGCAATGTGGCAATGTGGCAGTGTGTCTGAGGTCATGTGTTAACCCTATGGTCGCTTATGAACTATTTGGGTTCCTGCGACGAAACCTTAAGGCATGTGGGCCGTACTAACAAACATATTCACGTCAAGTATATTGAATATTTTAGCAAAGGGTGAACTTGCAAACAGGGACTCTTGTACAAACGGATATGTGATTGAATTACGTAGTAACACTTGTGATGTTAAAGGGACTGTTGCACGTTTTCTAGTGGAAATAAATAGACCTCACAGAATGGAAAAGAAATGAATTAGAACGAATGGTTATGGTTCGGTTAAGCAACATGGATGCATTTCCCATCCTCGAATTATTAAAAGGTTTTCACACTAAAATGGCCGTTTTCAGTTTTCGTTTTATACAAGACTACGATTACGGATAATCGGGTCGTGTACTGGGCTGTTTTGCCCTCTGAAGATACACTGCATAACATTTTATCATAAATTATAAATTTGAACATATAAAAAATGTAAACGCGTGCTACGTTGCCTGTAACTCTTTTAGATAAACATTGTATTTTAAATATACTTCATGCCCAGTTTTAACAAAAATCTTTCACAGTGAGCTCATTAAAAATTCACCTGCCAACACATAAGCCGACTCCAGCAAAAACGTTTTTACATATATTTGTCTTGACAAAGCATTTGCAAAGGTCATAGCTCTAAAGACTATATAACATAACATCCTAATGTAATGTGTCAGGGACAAGAGATACAAAGAACATCTCGGTCAATTACTTCGAGGACAATCAATGGACATCTGATACATGAATAGGTTTACATGTAGGAGTACATTATTAACATTAGTCGCTTAATTCAGGAGAAAGCCTTAGGCCAACGTACAAAATTATTATTTACATTATCACTGATGGAAAAGGTGAGTACATACACACTGAAACGGTAGGGCTGCAGAGTAAAATCATTAAATGTATAACTTTCCATGACTAGTGTTTGATTCGGAAGATTTCCAGAGACTATGGTTCACGTGCCATTTCATGTTGAAAATTGCATATATTGATTGACATCTATGTTTCAAACATCCATAATCGTGTTGTGAAATACGGAGATATTCAGAGACAACATGAAGTACAAGCAGTAAGGTTTGGATGCAATGCTACACTGAATTTCAGCGCAGTATCACCCATGGTTTGCTAGTTCCAGCCGATGTTCACAGGTTTCACAGCAACACATAGCCACCATGGCGTTGCGGGTTTTCTCCCTGCAATAATATTAGCAGCCCAGATATAAGTGAAATACTCTTGAAAGCAGCATTAAACCCCAATTCACCTCACCTCACCTCACCTCACCTCACCTCACCTCACCTCACCTCACCTCACCTCACCTCACCCCACCTCAAGAAAATGGCAATGAAACGAACATTGTTCATTACATTGTTTTAGCACATCAGGCCGGGAAGGCCAGAACTTCTCTTTTGGCATCTGATACTATATTAATTATCACTCAGCTCTGTCAAACCCTGTTTGTCTAACTAATCGTGGCAAAACAATTTAAATTATCAATTTAAGGGTTTAAGTGATACATTTCCTTAGAAACGTCCTTAATCCTTAAAAGAATTGTGAGCTAAATGTGCAGAGCCATTGGCTCTGTTCTGTATAGTTCAACCCAATCCATCACGTTGCTATAAGTAAGTTCTATGATGATTAATTTTATAGGAGTGAACTTCAGGGGGAAAAAAGTTAAATGTTATTGATATTAAGAGAAGTGTTCTCTCATTGGTTACATTCAGATGTCATACAAGTTTACATTTTAAATCCACAATTTTTTTTATTTACCTACCTGAAGGTCAGTTTCGCATATACCATGGACATGTACAAATAATTTTATTTATAAACCATCATCATTTTTTAATATTTAAACAGCAATACCTAAACAACGTCATGTAATTGGCAGTTACTTAACAATTTCAAGGTAAACTTTAATTTAATCTAATGATTTGCTTAATTACGGAAATGAAATTTGTGGTGTTACCATGGATAACTGATTCTATTCAAATTTGCCTCTGTGTCACGCAGCAGTACACTTGGGTACCTGGTATGGAAGTGAAGGCAATGTGAGAGATAATCGATATTCATAAAAGCGCAGTGAGTTGAGAAATGAAAAAAAGAATGTTGTTACTCCTTATACCAGGGTGTATGTGCGCTTTTAGGAAGCCTCTTAGTGGTGTGGAGTTATAATTATCATTATCATGTTTAGCTCATCGGGCCTGAAAGGCCCTATGGGCTTACATGTATGACATTGCCTGTCGTCCGTCCGTAAACTTTTCGCTTTTTCGACTTCTTCTCCAGAACCACTGACTCTAGAGAACTGAATTTTCTTGGCCAATGGTGATTGTAAATTGTAGATTTCGTGACCCCGTGACCTCAAATGTGGGTCACAGGGATTATGACCTGAAAACCTATTTTCATCTTCTTCTGAAATATGAAAAGCTCTAGAGAGCAGTTGAAATGTTGTGTGCAGACTCCTTGGCAAATTGGGATTATAAATTTTAGATTTGGTGCCCCTGTGACCCTAAATATGGGTAACAGGGGTCATGACGTTAAAACCTATCTTCATCCTCTTCTCAAGTATGAAAGGCTCTACCAAGCTGAAATGTTGTGTACAGTCACTTAAGTCTAAATTGTATATTTGTTGACCCTGTGGATCACATGTGTCATGGCCTACAAAACCTTCTTTTATCTTCTTCTCCAGTACAAAAAGCTCTAGCAGGCTGAAATGTTGTGTACAGACTCCTTGGCCAAAGGAGAATCCGAATTGTACATTTGGTAAATATGTTACTTGAGACAACTTATATATCCAACCTTCGATGATAAATCAATGAAGTACTGATGAGCTACAGAACCCATGGCTCTATTTTTATATTTATCTGGTTTATCTGGTCATCCTTGTTATTATACAGCGCATACCCTACCAAAGGAAATCTGCTATTTAAAATAAACGTTAACAATTTAAATAGAATATTTAAGGGCTGTACTATCGCGGCTTTATAACTATGATAACGAACTAATTATTCTAGAAATAATTGGAAATGTCACATAAAAATAACTCCTTGCCCAAGGCTTTCACCCGATGTTTGTGTCGAGAGAGAAGACAGCAGCAAAACAAGGATACAATTACATGGATGCATCGATTAGTAATCTCAAGTGATGTTAGCTTGACTTAGACTTTGTGACCAGGCATCTTTTGAAGAACGGCTAGTAATAGAGTTGGTGACTGAAGTTCGTAGAACAGCTAAAATTGACTTGGTGACTAGAGATCGCCCGTTCAACAGCTAGAAGTAGACTTGATGACGGGTGACCAAATGTAGAACAGCTAGAAATATTTAGTAGTTTGTTAGTGACTCGAGATTGCCCGTAGAACAGCTAAGTGTAGTGTTGGTGACTAACTACGTATCTCCATAGATCAGCTAGAAGTAGAGTTGGTGACTAAAGATCGCCTGTAGAATAGCTAGTCCTAGAGTTGGTGACTATAAAGATCGCCCATATATCAGCTAGAAGTAGAGTTGGTGACTAGAGATCGCCCATAGAACAGCTAGATGTAGTGTTGGTGACTAGAGATCGCCCATAGAACAACCAGATGTAGTGTTGGTGACTAGAGATCGCCCATAGAACAGCCAGATGTAGTGTTGGTGACTAGAGATCGCCCATAGAACAGCTAGATGTAGTGTTGGTGACTAGAGATCGCCCATAGAACAGCCAGATGTAGTGTTGGTGACTAGAGATCGCCCATAGAACAGCCAGATGTAGTGTTGGTGACTAGAGATCGCCCATAGAACAGCCAGATGTAGTGTTGGTGACCAGAGATCGCCCGTAGAACAACTGGATGTAGTGTTGGTGACTAGATAGAACAGCCAGAAACTAAGTAGAGTTGATGAGCCTCGCTTAAGTAGATCAGCTAGAAGTAGAGTCAGTAGACACGGTGACCACAGATTTCACGTAGAACAGTCATGAATAATATTTATACTTTGTGACCAAATTTAGGAATACAGATAGGCATACACCTGGTGGTCATTCCTATTGAACAGCTACAATATAGAAGTACACTGTCGGCCAAAAGAAACGCCTACCAGATATCTTATCAGATTTCGTAAAAACTATAATGAACAGTTCAGCAATATTATAGCATTATGAAGATGCACCATTTCTGCAATTTAAATTTCAAAAGTTGTCATATCACAAAAGAATGGCGATTGTTGAAATGAGACACCAATTATTAATCAGTTTTCGATCAGTCCTTAATCAGAAAAAAAACATTTGAAACAGATTTTCATACAACCACGAGCAACAATACAGGCACGCATTCGCATTAAAGTGTTGATGACGCTACAGATGTACATATGGTTACGGTGTGCAAGTGAATCAACCGGAAATAGCGGTCTTCATTGGGCGTGTTTTTCATGAATGATATTGATTTGAATCAGTTTTTCCACGATTTCTTACATGTATTATTAATTACATGTATATTTCAGAATTAATTTCATCTTTCATTTAAGGAAAATCAAGTAGGCGTAGATATGTGTAGATATGGTGACCACAAATCTCACGTGGATATACTAGAAGAAGACTCGGTTATCAGACATCTCCTTTTAAAAAGCTAGATATAGACCAGAATTGGGAGCGTGTCCCGTTATTGTATATCCTAGTATTTACTATATTGCATGTGTATACAGATTAATAGTTATTCATGTTGAATTGTTTGTATGACAAAACTTAAAAAGCTTCTGTCAATATCATGTTCAGTAAATATCAAAACAACTTTAAATGATTTCAGTAGGCAGAATGCTATGTATTATGTCAATTTAATTAATAGGAAATATTGATTCTGTACGACGAGTGCACTCGAAATCCTATCATTATATGCAACATAGTCCCAGGAGTCGAATTACGTTACAACAATCAGAATGGTTTGTATCTCTTATGTAAACACTATTTTCCTCGGTGGCGACCTAGAGAATAATTATATCCTGATTACAGCAAGATTTGCATTACACACTAAATCGGTCCTCATAATCAAATTACAAACACGTGTTAATCGTAATAGTGAAGCCAAGACTGACTCCACCACTGTTTACACCATTGATTCCATCCTACCAGCTAGACCAAACCAGAGCAGATTCCTCTCGCCATTGATTCCACAGAACGGTTCCAATCGATTACTGCAAGTCTTGGAATACAAAGCTGCCACCATCGTCCTCTCCTGCCCTCAGCCAATGAAAATGAAGTTTGGAATGTGCTGGCACTCTTTGAGGGGCCGATTGCTTTGAAAATGGTGTCCTGGCTTGAGAAGAGAGTGGTAAAGATTATTTGAACTCAAAGTGCTGGACACTGTCCCGAATTCTTCAGAAGTGAATCCTGTCCAAAGTTGTGTTGATATCTGACAAAGCCTGGCCTATAGAATAATCGGCGTGATATTCTTCTTGTAAATGGGTGGATCCGATGGAAGGAAATTGAGCGAACTGCATTGACTTCAAAGGGCATTTGAGGTTATATAATGAATGATCGGACCAGGCTTGCAGTCTATTGATTTGGAGGACGACGCAAAGTTCACGGCGAGAACTGTCGAGTTAATAGAGCAAAGTGGAAACAATCCATTATGAGAGTATGGCTATGTGCTCTACATGAGAACTGCTGAGACATCTGGATTCGAATAACGTTCTACATTTTGAGGGGGGAATGAACCTGTGTTAGCAGTACTCGACTATTCACAAGTGTTCTATAGAACGACAAAAAATGCTGCATTCAATGTTTGCATAGCTCCAAAAAGAGGATTACATTAACCAATTGATAAAATACTACCAAAGTGATTTCAATTAATGAATACACTCACAGAGAGTACATCATTGTGTACGGAGCTAATGTCATACAGAAAACAGTTGACAGGGATACAGGGACAGAATCTAAGTCAATAAGTATTGTTTTCCCTTCATTTGCTCTGATTTTCAACACGCAGAGCACAGAACGTGAATCGGTTACGTCGATTAAATGTCACTTCACTGCTGTTTATAGAAGACATCAAACTCTTAGTGGCAACACGTGCTGGAAAAGCACGTGATTCATTGCTAGCAGACGAGATTTGATGCCAGCAGACGACAGCTGACTTGGACGAGAACTGTAAAAAATATTCGATAGTTTTATGTTTACTCTGTCCTACGCAGACGACTTTCAGTTTTCGACGACTTGCATGAAGCAGGCGGCAGTTTCTTCGAGCAGACGATAACATTTTTTGATACCATTTCACTGGAATATTTCGTTGTTAAAGTCTGCTATCTGAGGAAATTCCACACGTGAAGAGACAGGGTTCATATGAACTGTTCCATTTCGGGAAGCAGCACGTAATTCGAGAGATTATTAACCTTCAAGCTAATTCAAGAAAAGATCATTACCGGCTGAGACAGAAAGTGAGAAAAGTGAATCCAAAACAGACGTTTTTCGTCACTTAGTGAGACTGACTTTCACTTGCCAAGGAGACCTAATCAGGAATACGCACGTCTATCAAAAGTGTCACGTCAACAAAATTGCTCCAAACCCATACTCTTAAACAGAACTTACTCTCAATCCCATGAAAAACGTGAAAGCAATAATTTCGCCATTTCGTGACAAAAGGCCAAGCGTGACCTATAACCAGATTCAACTTCCTGGACAAGTCAAAAACTTTCGCCTTGAAAGCCATTTGGCTTTTTAGTGTAAGCCTAACGATGACTAATGGAGTCGAATCTAGCTTATGCTGGTTTATGATGCTTGGTAGACGTAGGATGTCTTCACGTTAGACGAGTCTTCAACGCTGTAGCTTATTGATTTGTCTCTGCAGTTTACTGCAACTCCGCTGTTAGACAACTGATATATATCTTACATGGTACAAGATGTCGATCTAGGAAGTAATTGGATCAAGTCTTTTGTAATCAGTTCATAACATTGACACTGATTGCATATTGGGTGAAATTTGTTGAACAAGGAAACATTCTCCAAGAGTTCATTGAAAAATCGTTGAAAAACTCTGTTCTACCTGTGCTGTGGTGAATATAAACACGTGACTATATTGGTTCAAAGAAAATTCTTGTATCACTTTAAAATCACATGGAATATTGATTAGTGAAACGCTTGATTTCGTTTTATCAGTTAGAACTTAACAATTGTGTTAATTTGGTGATAATTTTATGTCAATATATCTAAACAATATTTGAACTTTAATGTGCTATTGCATCGTGAATCTAATGCAATTTCAAGGACGTTATCCTCTAATTACGATAGTTTGAAGAGTATATACCATAACCTGTTCATCGATCAAACACACCTGACAGATATACTATTATTACCTGTGCTGTACCTACAGGGACGCTCTGCTAACTGCGAACCAATTGCTGGTTATCCAGTTTTGTGAAAAACGTGAACATTTAGCGGATTACGTGAAGAAATATATTGTCCGTAAAACTAAAAGAGTTCTCTTGAGAAGAATAAACGAAAGTGATCCCTCTGATCTAAGGGTTTCTAAGAACGTGGTTACACCGGATTATGCTAAGTACTGAACCAAAGTTCTTGCACCAACACAACGAAACCTACAAATGTGAAGACCTGCGTTCTGCCAGACTCCCCGTGAGTAGTGGAACCAAAATACCATTCCTCCAAGACCTCTGGTATTCTGCTTGAACCAGAAGCACCAGAACTCTCCGTATTGATTCCTGTCCTCTCCATTGTATGCAGCCACTCTTTCCGCAATAATTACAGCAATCCCTTTAACAGCGCCAAAGCTGGGAATTAAGGAAATAAGACGTGCTTTGGACTCTGGAGTAATTTCGTGGTTCCTTGTCGCCTTCTGTGAAGCTTAAAGAGGAAATGTTCTGGAGGATGACCTGAAGAACAGGTTATTTGTTCTCGAGAACCAAGGTAAGGAAACCACTGTGCGGTGTAGGCCGAGCGTTGTGTTATGTCTGCTTTAGATGGTCCAATTGTATAATCGGTCAAAACTAACACAGAATTAAGCTTTAGGTGGAAGAAGTAAATTGAATATTCACACTTGGTCATTTGTTCTCGAGAACCAAGTTAAGCGGAACCACTGTGCGGTGTAGGCCGTGCGTTGTGTTATGTCTGATGGTCCAATTGTATAATCGGTCAAAACTGACACAGAATTAAGCTTTAGGTGGAAGAAAGTCAATTAAATAATCACTCTAGGTTATTTGTATCGAGGTGGGTGGAAACACGGTGCTTTGTAGGTCTAACCATGTACTATGTCTACTTTAGATGGCCTAGTTGTATAATCGGTCTAAACTATAACGGGAATTAAGGTTTTGTTGGAAATCAGTTAATTGAGTTGTCTCATTAGGTTATTTGTTCTCTAGGACCAGTGTAGGTGGCTAGTGTATTAGCGGACAGTTGTAGTCATCGGTGTGCCTAGTTAAAGGCGCTGTAGCACGTTTTTTGCATATTATGTTTTTATCAATTTTTTTTATTTAAGTTTATACCAGATATTGCTACGATAGAGGGTAAACATCTCATAACCCTATAAGCCGTATCAATAGAAAACGGTTATCCGTAATGGAATAAAATTGTGAGACGTATTAATCGACAGTGGTTTGGAACTCTTAAGTGTGAGAGGCATATTTGTAGGTCTCATGCACATTTTAGAGTTCAGACAACGCTATGCTTGTCAATGACCATTCCATCATTAAAACTCTACTTTGAGTGTTTAGATATCGCTACATCGTTCAAATTACCTTTGAGCGGCCTTTTTAATATGAACACCTTAAAATGGCCACTCGAAGGGAAATCGACTCGCATGCCTTAACAGAACGAAGCGCTTTCGTTTTGGAAATATTTTTATTGGTTGGGGAGTATTATTCAGCCAGTGGTAACACTTATTTACCATTTCGTGAGAGCACTTGATTTCAGTAGGAACGACGTGCTACAGCGCCTTTAAGATAATTGAAGCAACTTTGAAAAATAATATCCATTTTGTTGTTGTACATGCGAGGGTTGAAAACATAGTTACGCAGGTGCATTTTGTGATATCTGTGAAATATAAAATATATATAGATATTCATCGTGCACGGTTTTGTTAGATTTATAATAATAAAAATAATAATATACAGTTTAACGTCTGATATCCAATGCAAGCACTGCTCACTGGCGGTACATTATTACCCTGGAGGAATTGTACACTGTTGCCTCAAATTAGCGCTCCGCGCGACCGTATACGTCCTTACTTCCCTTGTTCAGCCAGGTACCCATTTAAACAGCTGGGTGGACTGAGTGCAATGACGTGCCTCTCCCTTGGACACAACACAGCATAAGACCCAGGTTACAAATATTTGGTGTCTCCACCGGGATTCGAACCCGTGCCTTTGGGGTGAGAGGCCAGCATGCTAACCACTACACCACTATGCTCTATTTACAGTATGAGGTCACTGGCTATTATAGATCGACCATATTGTTGATGAGATAAATGATAGATTTAATTGTGTATGGCTAATTATATGGGTTCATCTTTATCCATGCGTTCATTGATTTCTTATTATTTTGTTCAAACTTCGTTGTGTGAAAAACTGAGATCAGCATTGTTAATAGATTCGCCGCGATCGCGTTTCATGCCTGAGGCTAAATCGTATATATGCCAGTGTTCTGCGCATAGTTTGCAGATTACATATATTTCATAACATGGCTTTCCTATTTATGCGTACATAACATCATATTTATGTTTATTATATATGTGTGTATAGATATGGGTTGATTAAGTGTATTATCCCTTGAATAGCATCTCAGCCATTCCCAAACCTTTATATACTGACGTTCAAAAGAAACATCCAAATGGTTATTGTCGTAAAAAATGTTTTACCTCTCCTTTCTTCAAAACTAAATGTATTGATTACTTGTTGTGTTGTTTGATCAACTCTTGCATGGTCGAATAAAATGTTTACAAGTAACTCCGTGGGTAACAATATATGAGGATATCGTGTTAAAACATATTGAGAAGATTCATTGATTTCTAATTTTGAGCTATAAAGTACATAAACGTTTTTTATTACCCCTACGGTTGAAATTGACCGAGTTATATTTTGGATACGAGCACATGTGCATACATGTATATCACTTTTGCTTAGCAACCATTGTTTCAGCGCACGTTCCTATATTTCGTAGTCTATGACGTCATGATACTATTCATGACGTCATTATAGCTTGCCGTCACAAGATAAGTTTGCGGTTTTTTATCAGTATTTTAACGCGATTCAAATGGAATAACATTGGTAATAAGGAAGTATTACATTCAAAAGATGTCTTATGACTTTAACGAAAAATGTGTAAATCTGTGTATAAATGTAACCCTCGCTATCGCTCGGGCAATACAAAAATTCACCCACCTCCTAGGGTAATAATCTCTACGCGTTGTGCATTACACAGGGTCAATTGGTTTACTTTCCAAAACAAATATTCAATTATTCTTTTCAATTAAATACAAACTCATTTGCTTCTGGGTTTGTTTAGTTAATATACACTAACGAGGTATTGTGATTCAGAAAAACAAAACTCATCTAATAAATGTGTCTTCTTTTAGTCGATTGCTTACCAGAAATAAACTAAAATGTATTTTCTCAGTACATATCGTATGTACCTGTTACCGTAAATCCTTGAATAATAGCCCGGCGATTATTCAAGGCAGGCGATTATTCGAAGAAGCCGATTATTTTGTTCGATGCCATAACATATGTATCCCTTTTTTTACAAATTAAAAAAAAATTCATTGTCAATTGTTTCAAATTGTGAATATTGTAAACGATGTTCTTGCCATGATGAAAATAGTCGCATGAATATGCCGATATATCGGAATTAATACCCAAGAGTTTGTTTACATTTGCTAAATTTAATCCGGTGATTATTCAAGGCAGGTGACTATTTATTTCAAGGAGACAGATTATACGAGGCAGGCGATTATTCAAGGATTTACGGTATCACAAAAGCAACATTTAATCTCTTGTATACCCTTCAGTTGACATGTGTTAACATAACTGCGAGAACAATCGAAAATTAAATTTTATATCTTCATCACATTTTGAAGACACCCTGTCTGCTCTCTTATAAATGATGTATTCGCGAACCATATACAGCTTGACCTTTGTTTAGTCAAAAAAGTCATGGAAATATTGATTTAAACAAATACAGTTGTCCGTTTCCAAAAGTTCAGCTCTATCATCATTTGTTGGTGAATTTAATCAGCAACTGTAGACACGAAAGACAAGATCTAATACAAGGCCCCCTGAGTAGAAGAAATTGAATTGCTATAAAAACTGCTACTTCGTAATGGCTCCCAGCGATTTCAACGTTTTTCATTTGTGATTGCAATCTTTCTTTAACGATATGTGCAAACGTAGATCATTTACGTTATGAAAATATATAATTTCAGTTCCGGTGTTCTTTATATTTGCGAAACTAGGATGAGTATAAGGATATTCACGAGAAGAATGCGGGTTACAATATAGAACCAATTCTGTTATACATAGTATTTGGGATAAATCGTACTCTATTGGGGATAAATCGTACTCTATTGGGAATAAATCGTACTAAATTGGGGATAAATCGTACTCTTTTTGGGATGCATCGTCCTAAATTGGGGATAAATCGTACTCTATTGGGGGTAAATCGTACTCTATTGGGGATAAATCGTACTCTATTGGGGATAAATCGTACACTATTGGGGGTAAATCGTACTCTATTGGGGATAAATCGTACTCTATTGGGGATAAATCGTACTCTATTTGTCATGATAGAAACAAAATGTTTGTAAACGTCTGTTTCCATCAAATTATCATTATGAATTAATGCATGGTGATAAATGACAACTTACGTCATTATAAGAAAAATGAAGGAAATGATGTGGTTTTGTGGTTTATTTGACATGTTGTAAGTTACTGTGTATGTCCAAATTTACGCATCCATTCAGTGTATGACGGGCTCTATCGGTTGGTCATAACATATGCTAGTCATTTGGAGACATCTTGTCTCTTTACCGATTTTCATTGTTTCGTTAAAAGAGGATACTATACGAACTTCCGGGTAATATGATTTTTATTAAGTGAGTAAATTATCAGACGAGCGAAAGCGGTAAAAACCGTATTCCACAGAAGGAGTTTAATATCCCGTTTATTACTCGTCCAAATTAATCAAACGAAATCGTCATTTGTGTTACGAATCTGATATTTCCGCAAGTCCGGTACCAATGGCGGTATGAATATTATGACATCACAATCGCAAAGTATTGTGACGTCATGCGCGCAGCGGTATTACACTACACTGTAGTTTAATATTGCCGTATGAATATTACACCGCAATTTCTTCCGGGCGAGTTATAACACATTTTATTTGATTAAAAGTTCCTACATATATATATACATTCTATTGTGGATACACGATGACGTTATTAATTAGGTGTCAGTGCTGGTACAGGTTTCTTAATAAGCGGTACAGAATAGGATAGTGTTGAAATTATCACTAACACCAGTTATCTATTACAGTTCATCAGCATCCTTATCACTAATTTTAACTAGTTTTCTCCGCTCCTGACTCATGAAATTGACATGAAATGTACATCGAATATACCAGCTCCATTCCAGCCCCATACACGGAATCTATCTATAGGTCTACTGAATTAGTCCGTCATTAATGATCATCCGCAATTAGCTTTCAGGTCAGCTGCACTGACAGTTCTAATTTGATATTTTATAGGAATTTGTGTTTGGTATGTCATTAGCAAATATCTGATCGGAGTAAATATGATGAACTATTACATGTCTGTGACAAACTAGATCTCAGCAGTAAGTCCATCTTTGTGATTTTAAGATTAACATTGGTTAATCTGGTTTTTCTTAAACTATGGCCCATATATATAGTACCTTTCTTATTTAGGACTTTCATGATTATGTTTTTACTCAATTACATGTATGTATGTTAACACGTACGTCTTTTGAATCATTTGTGACTCACTATTAACTACATATCGATAAGTAGTACATAAAAACACATGGTATTGCTGTATGAATTTGGAATGTCACTAATCAATGATCTTGCAAATTCAAACGAAATGATCGTATGGATTTCGCTTTTCGACAGCCCTGTCAGTTTCACTAATCGACAACCTGTCAATTTCACAGTTCAACGATCTTGATTGTTTTTTTTATCATCAACCTTGTTAATTTCACTATTCAACAACCCTGTCAATTTCAAAATTCAACAACCCTGGTAATTTCACTTTTCAACGTTGTCAATTTCACTATCCAACATCCTTGTCAATTTCACTTTTCAACCATGTCAATTTCACTATCCAACTTCCTTGTCAATTTCACTATCTAACATCCTTGTCAATTTCACTTTTCAACAATCTTTTCAATTTCATTATTCAACAAACTTGTCAAATTCACTATTCAACAACCATGTCCATGTCACTAATTAACAACCTATCAATTTCACTGCTGATTCTACTATTCATAATATTAAGTTCTTGATATTCATGTTTGATTGACAGTAAATGAACTAGGTTGCCCAAATGCCAGTTGTCATCATTATTTATAGGTTCATACATGAATACGATGAAGTCCAAGTAATAATCAATACAGTGTCTATTTTCTCTTGCTCCCAATTGACATCGTGTTATTTTTATTGCTCTCATATCAATCATTATTGCCATCTTTCTTCTTCTCAGTCATTTATCATCGCAAAGTATTATAACTGATCATTTCATCACCAGGGTTATAATTGCTAGTATTCATTAAGTTCAGCTGTTTATTATTAGCCGTTTATTAATAAAATAGTTTATATTGAACTCATCTATTCTGAAAGTCCTGAAAGCCATTCATCGTCTGTAAACTCGTTCTCTTTTTCCAAGTTATCCCAAAAAACACTGGTCTTCAAATACTTAAATTGAATGATGATTATAAATTGTAGATTGGTGACTTTTTGGCCCAAAATAAGGGTATGAGGGGTCATGACCTAAAATCTATTATTGACTTATCCAATACGAAAAGTACTAGGAAATTTCTTTTTAAAAAAACACAACTTATTCCACTGCTTATCCCACAATTTTGAATTCAGTTGAATCCGCAACCCCTGCAGTCAATGAAACGTACACATCCCACTGTAGTTAGTAACACTGCGTATATCACCGATTCACACGGATTTGATTGACGTGAAATGTACACACTCTGAAACCTACAACCGAATCTATGGGACCAGTGGTCTGTGATTGACAAGATGTTTACCATAGTGTAGATAGCGTTCGCATCAATATCGGCAGAGTTACAGCAATCAGCTAGCCCGCTTCTAGCATTTTGTTTGGAATAGATTCAGGCCGATGTGATTGACGAAAACTAGGCCAATGTTGTTTGTGTTGAACTTGGGCCTTTCAGTAGTTTCTAGAACTCGAGTAATTATGGTCTTTGGGCAGCCATGGAATGGAATTAGGACAAGTACTGTTTGAGTGATATCCTTGGGCTCGTTCTATATATCTGGTTTGACAGTTTAGCAACATAAAGTTCCAATATTTGTATATTCATTGTTATAAGTATTTGTGACATAAAATTTAAAAAGCTTCAGATCTCAACAAATTTATGACATGTTTCATCACACATAAAAGTAATACTTGTTAAATTCAGGCCTAGCTTGGCATATATATTTCTTAATAATATTATGAATGAGATTAATTTATGGCAATTTGAAAAGGAAAATGCCCAAAAAGCTGCTACAGTGCCTTTAACGAAACACTGAGTGTTAGACTTTTAAAACGGCAATGTATGTTGAGCACGTTTTAAAGCAAATCTCCCTTTACAGAAATTAATAACCATATCGTTTACAAGTATTGAATAAATTCAGTTTTTCTTATATCATATATCACAATAATCTTCTTTCTTCTATTTTTCTCCTCGACATTTCAAAACATGTTTCCCGATTGTGGTGCAATCCGTACTGGAACTCAATATCAACCACAGAGTTAGCCCCTGGCTGATATAGTATAATTCTGGATCCTCCTAGGTCTTGTTAAGGGGTTTTACGTCCAATCGCTCTTTCCAAATGGCTGCACTTTGCTCTTTGACATTATTAATGATGACGGAAGTTTGCTCTTAAATTCCAAAATAACCAAGATGGCTCTTTATACCGTAACCAAGGGCACTAGAGAAAGCTTAGATAAATCCGGGTATTGGCAACCATCTCCTTGGCGTCGTATTCTAAATTGATCGACGGAGAACACATCTAAACAAACCTCTTATCCGTCATGTTGAAGTGGTTTGAAGTTTTTTGTTTCTTATTTTTTTTTTTTTTTGTGACCAAAAATAAAGTTTGTTATTAAAGAACATGAAAGCGAAAGTGTTTCCATTTATAAGATAAATCTTTACAAATGTTTACAACTTTTTTTCTCGTTATGCACTGTCCTGTACACTTTCGGGAGTAGCGTTTTGAAAGTAAGATTCAGAGACATTTTATCTACGGTCAGCGTAACTTCTCAAGCTTTAAAATTCTTCAAAATTGTTACGCATGCGCAATGACAATTTCCGTTCTTTGAAATTTGGTAGATCCATTAAATAATGGAAGGTCACGGTCACCCTGTTTATCACGTTAATTTCATGAGACCAATATCAACATTCAGTGTAATATTGCGTATGCTTGAGGCTATGATGGCCTCTTAGGACGTTTTCCCAAACTTATTCAGAATTCCTCTCCTTCTCCAACCTGGTTCCCGGCCTCGTTCCGCTTGCGCTACTTTGAGCGCAAGCGGAACGAGGCCCGGGAACCAGATTGTTCCTTCTAGGACGGTCAGGGTCAATTTGTTTACTTCTTCAGAAACAGGCTGTTCCAATCGATAAGTAATAAACGCTCACAACCGACTGTCATTTTGTTTTATTTCTACATGAGAAGGTCAATCTAATCGATCATTATTTGGCGTCAAGCCAACAACGTCCCCGTCAGTTATTTGATTCTCTCAACCCACTTCAAAGAAACGTACGCGACAAAAATGTTATCCTTTCATCTGGCGTTTGAAACTTTGGGAGACAGGATGATTGGTGTTTGGAGACACGCATCTGTTTATTCCTCTCATTTCGAAATAGGAGTTCATTCCAGATAGATGTCCCATGGTGGCATTTTTGCTGTTTTTCAGGAACATCTCTCTATACATGGATGTATTTTGCTTTGTGAAATTAAATTTTATTAATAATTCGTTCATAGCATTCATTCCTGCTAGATGTCTCATGGCGGAACGTTTGATGTTCTTTGGGAACATGGAGGGGGCGGGATAGCGAAGTTGTTAGCTCGTTCGCGCGCGATCAAGAGGTTCGTGGTTCGAATCCAACCAGGGCATCTTTGTCTGCTGTGCTGATCTACTTGCAGTAACGTTTGGGTGTAATGCTACATGCTGTACTGCCATGGTTCGCTAGTTCCAACCGTTGCTCGCAGGTTTCATCGCAATGCATAGCCACACTAGTGTTACGGGCTTTCTCCCTGCAATAATACTAGCAACAGTTTTATAAGTGAAATACTTTTGGAAGCAGCGTTAAAACCCACACCGCCTTTATACATGGAGTATTTCTGCTTTTGAAAAGTACGGTTTCTTGATAATTTGTTCCTAAAACGAAAGGTTTTGCGCTATGATGATTACTGGTTTTGAAACTTGAGTTTTATGAATAGTTTCTCAACGAAATCGCAGTTTTATGCTGTGCGAACATCTTTTTATGTCTCTTAATATATGTTTTATATTGTCTACAAAACCTCAATGTATATCTTTAATCATTTGGCGTTATACTGTGCAGAACATGAAAACTGGTATTCCTGCACATGTTTTTTGGATATTTTTTAATTTATAAAATTTATGAATTTTTGAGCATTGAGAAAGCGAGACAAACATGTATTTCATTCTTTAATACAAGTAAATAATCGCTAATTATTTGACTTTTTTCAGCCTTCATGGGTAAGGTAATTTTAATCTCCTTAAGTAATGCTACTTAATTATATGGTCACCATGAAAGGGAGATTTTAAAATTATCAATATATTTCATAATTAGAGGATTAATGATGCAGGTGTTAAAATCGTTCCCTTTCATCTCCCCGTATGTATAACACGCGAGTTCAGGTTGTCTGGTAATGCCGTAATTAGAATCTTTGAAGTGAAAATCTGACTTTTTAACTACGACCAGAGGGACAGAGCTACCAGACGTAGGTGTTCTGGAGAATTATCAGGAATCAATTAGAACCATTGGCAGCATCTGGAGTTGGAGAGGAATATTGGCTTTAATTGGTTGATGAATATTGGCTTTGATTGGCTAAGTAATATTGAATTTGGTTGGTTGAGGAATATTGGCTTTGATTGGTTGTGGAATATTGGTTTTGATTGGTTGAGGAACTTGACTTTTATTCCATATTTAGAAATGCAGGTGGTTGCTGATAAACTGATACATTGAAGCACGAATATGTGTGTCACGTGAAATTTTGAAATATTTGGATATGTATGTTATTGAGTTCATTGAGCCAGGTTGTATAGCAATAGAAGTTTGTAAACTCATGTAAGTAATGTCTTGTCGATGGTACAACGATGCACGTATTTTGAAGATGCAAGCTCAGAAAGAATTGTTATCCCAACGGTATGTAATACCGTGGGATATAGTCATCGCCATGTCCGTCTGTCTGTCCGTCCGTCCGATTGTCCGTTCGTCCGTAATCATTTCGTTTCCAGAGCAGAATTCGAAAACCGTCCGTGAAATCTTTCTGAAACTTCACATGTGTATTACCCACCTACTGAAGTGGTGCCTTTTGATATTTTGAGATTTCTAAAAAAATCTGACTTTGTTCAGAGACAGGTTCGTTACCGGAGCACAGCTCCAAAACTCTTCATCATATCTTACTGAAACTTTGCATGTGTATTACCCACCCACTGATGTGGTGCCTTTTGATATTTTCAGATTTTTAAAATGCTTTTTTTCGTTTCCATAGAAACGTCTTTGATTTGGACTTTGTTCAGAGATAGGTCTGAAACTCAGCATGTGTATTACCCACTTACTGAAGTAGTAGACATACAATTATCTGTCAAAGATGTGTTTATCATGGGTCATAATTGTGATCTTTGGAAAGTTGAAAATGGAAACACGTTGTTTACTAAGTTGTTGACCAAGGTTAGGTCTAGTCAACTGATAATACTTACCAACTTCCCTCGCAAGTCATAACACTTACCATCAATTTCTAATTCAAGCCTTACTGCATTTCCTTAATTTTTCTATGCTAGCGTAGCGGTGCGCTGCACCTGAACTTCATAGTGTGCATGGCTACGCCAACACAGAAAAATTAAGGAAATGCAACAAGGTTTAATTAGCCAGTGATGGACAATGGAGCGAGTTATAACTATTTGGAGTAGAGTTTTGTTAATACACCTTATACACAAAAGATATACAAACTTACGTAGATTTACAATGTTTACCTTAGTTCAATTTGAGCACAAGGTAAATATATATTGATATAATACGTGAAGATTGTTAAAATATGTTAGTGTTATGACAAACATTTGGTTTTCTGTGTCAATAGGTAATGATATACTAGCGTTTCAATTTCATCATATGACATTGAATATTGACAATATCACATGGTGAAAATAAATTCCTTTAAGCGTTCTACGATCGTGTATGCAAATATTAAAATAATAAAAATAATTCATAAGAGTATGTGATAAAAAGACTCCTGCCATTATAAGTTCTTGTAAATGATTATATTCACTTCATGAATTCTGTATTTAAAAAACACACTCCTCTTCCAGAAAGAGCTTGTTTAATTGAGTAAAGCTCCCATCTAGTTTTCCATAACATAACATTCATTTCATTTAAGCCAACACTGGTCCTGAAAAGCTTCAGTTATCAGCGCCTATTCTGCCTGACATCCCCCTTCAAAATCGCCACCTCTGTATAATAGGATGTATTTGTTAAGAAGCAAAAAGTGCCAACCCAGAATTAATGCTATTTCCGAAATTTAACGACTGCATTCACCCGTTCGGTCAATACCATTACCATATTGACAGACTTGCCATCAACCGTGATGGCTGTACGATAACGTTTTATCTCGACATAACGTTTAGATTTTCGTAATTACTTGCCGTCGTAAAAACTCTAAATCCATCAAGGAGATCATTTCGAATGATTGCGAATTCAGGGCAAATAATTTGTTTTTCACTTCGAATTTGCTGACTCATTAATATTGTTGTTCGTATATTAAGTTTTTCGTGTTTTGGTCATATTGTGGTCTTAGTTTAGTATAAAGCTTAATTAAGTCACAGTGATGATTCCATAGGTACAATTGCAAGTCCTACTGACAATATATATATATTCATGGTCTCTTAAAGAAAGGGGTATATCTGAGTGGCAGTCATTTTGTTTTGGTGTGTTACGTGAGAAGTGTAATGCTGTATATGTTTACTAATTTAACAATTTTTACAACAAAACCATATCTAGATAGGATATCCACATATAATATATCATTAGACTAATAAAAAAAACCGTTGTATGCCGTAGCAGCAGTGATGAAGCGCTTCACATTTCATTGCATTTATTTTGTAATGAATACTGCCAAGCATTACCCACGGTAATATGATTAAACTACATTGTGTTATAACCATGTATTAATAACATAAATGTTGACATAGGAATTTTCCCTTGAATTTCGTTTCCACAAAAATATCCGATATAATCCTCCCTTTAAAGAGCGTTTGTAACATTATCGGGATATTTTGCGTTGAAGATATCAAATTTTGAATCTTTATCCTTCTGCAAACAGTTGATCATAATGCGTGTTCTCTCGTTGCGTTGTATTACTGATGTAAGTCTTGTGCTGTCAAATAATTATGAACATTTCTTCAACACATCATTTCATTTGTTAGACTGTGTTCTCTGACATGAAAATTGTAGCATATGATAAGAAGAGCGTCTGAATTTTGAGAAAATGATTTACTAGAAACGAAGTAGCTTTTAGTTTCCAAAGGCTTTAAAGGGGCAGTAGCACGTTTTTTGCAAAATTTATTTTTTCAAATTTCCCATTTATAATGATAGTTTATGTCATTTAAATTCACTTTAGAGGGTAAAACATCTTAATACACAAACCAATTATCTGTAGTGGTAAAAACTATGTTGCGTATAAAGCAAAAATTGCATGGCGGCCATTTTATTGTGAACACAATTTATTATTTGGATTACAAAAACGATGCCCATGGCTTTACCGAAACATGTACACTCATTTTAAACTTTATTTTCTGAATGGGAGAAGGATGTGTTACTATTGGTGAAATTATTTTTCATATACATTTCATCAACTTATTTGAGCGAAAACACGTGCTACTGCCCCTTTAAAAGCACCGTAGCGCGTTTTCTGTATTGTTTATTTGTTTACATTTGCTTTTTATAATGAATGGGTATGCAGTATATCTTTTCTTAAGAGGATACAACAGTCTTTTACAGGCCAGATTATCCGTTATCGTAGAAAACGCCGTCACGTATAAAAAGAAAAGTGACAGCGGCCATTTAAGTGTGAACACCTGTTTAATAATTCGAGGATTGGAAATGGATCGGCGTTACGTTGTAGAACAATAACCATTCGTTTAAGAATTCTATTTACTGATTGAGGAGGATTTTTTTGCAATTGGTAAACTTTCATTTTCAATTTGTGAGATTTTAAAAATTTCTATTAGAACATGCAACAGCACCTTTAAAGTATGTATGCATGATGTTTGACTTGAACTTGACTTGACTTCGATGTAAACAATCGGTGAATCGTGAACTGTTTCAACATTAGCACCGTAACTACTCATTTTCATGACAATAACTTCTAGTCTTGTCGATTCTTTATTACTAGCCGCATTCAACAAAAGTGTTTTAACTTCGATTCATGTAAAGTACGGACTGTAAACAGTAAAAACATTACTCAACGAAGCAGGAGAACCTTCTTCGGGCGCCATTGTGTGATGTGTGCATTTCCGGCATCGACCGAGAATTCACGGAAAAGAACGAATTCGTCTCCGATAGAGAAGTTCTTCCTTCCGAAATCGCAATGATTGTTTCAGTGCCTTTTATTTCGAGAAAAAGAAGTATTTTCTTCCGTAATGGGCGCTTTTCTTTCAAGTTTGGATGGATTTTCTTCAAAATTGACGCAGTTCCTTCATTTACTTAGGGGTGCCTGTTGAATAACAGTAGAATATATGAGTGGAGTGTCATAATATCTTAAGGAGTAGGTAAAACTTTGTTCAGAGCTTGTAGGAGATAGTAAACATAAGCTACGGCAGTTCTGTTTTCTTTTTCCTATCATAATGAATGTGAATGCAATGTTCTGAGCTTTAACAGCTCCTCTCAGGGTTAAATGCTCAGAGCGAATCCTCGGAGGAATTGAATCAAATTTTATGAGCATTACCAATGTGCTTGTTGCAGGAATAATGTCGAACACTGCACGGAGTTTGCGTTTCAGCATGGATGTCCGCCCACGACTTGAGGAATTATCACATTCAAAACAAATCTTTTAATCAATAATGTTGCTTTTAACTCCCGGTAGCAAACATCAATTAAACGTGGGGGTTGGTATAACTCGCAAACGTTGTTTTATACTGCATGTCTGACAACTAGTAATTTGAATGTTTTTAAATTTCAAACGTTAGATTTGAAAGTCAGCATTTGATATCTGTTCTCCCTTATTCTTTAGACACAACATGTACATGTACTTCTTAATACAAATTTATGTGGTAATAAGAGGTTGAGTATTGAAGTTTGCAAAATAAATGCATTCCATGAAATAATATTTTAAATTGTCTCTAATGTAAATAGTCACATCTCCAAATGAATTGTAAAATGTTTTTGGCACATTTTCTTCGATACTACGGGAATTTATCTTATTCACTACGAATATATGATTTGTGTTTTATATTTTTGGCAGCGCGTACTCTAATGTTTCTCGAGAATTGGCGCATCACATGGGTCTTTATTTCGGTTCGCGTAACAGCTTTTTATTGCCTTTTGGAAATTTATTTTAGAATATGCCGCATCATTTTGCTAAACCCAAATATCCATTTGAACATGAAATATATGGGTCTGTAAATACATACGTGCTTCCGTTTTGTATACCTCTTGCACATTCAGGTTATATTTTGATGGGGAAAAATAAAATATATTCCTTCCCCGTCAGTTTTTTTTCCAACAAAAACTGAAAAGAAAGTCTCCGCCCTCGTCAATTTGGAAAAAATGTGCCAGAGAAACATTTACCTTTTTTATACAGCCTAATTCAAGTTCATTATAGGATATGTTTACAATCAATAGATTGATTGAGAGATACTGTCACAGCAAAAAATGATGAGTTATTTTCATTATTATATGGATTGATTTATAACTTAATTATATTGTGGCCTTCAAATCGATACCCCGTCGAAATTGTAACAACATTTTATCATGGTTAGCGATTTATCTTGTCGTGAGGGGTTTTGTACCTTCGACGAAACTTTGGACCATCCATCTGTGATTTGAAGTACTGCTGTACAAATATTTGTATGAAATAACCTGAATCAGTATCCTTCCAATCACGAATAGTAAACGATTTTGTTATGATCTCCAATAACGAATTATAAACGGTTTTGACATGGCATTTCTAATAAAGAATACGAAACAGTTTTGCAATTATCCTTCCAACTAAGAATAGGAAACGGTTTTGCTATGATCCTTCCAATAACGAATCGTAAACGGTTTTGACATAACATTTCCAATAACAAATACTAAAAATTTTGCCATGACACTTCCAATAACGAATAGGAAACGCCTTTGCTATGAAGTCCAATAACGAATTATAAACAGTTTTGACATGGTATTCTAAATAACGAATACTAAACAGTTTTGACATGGTATTCTAAATAACGAATACTAAACAGTTTTGCCATTATCCTTCCAATAACGCATAGGAAACTTTTTCCCATGATCCTTCTAATAACGAATAGTAAACGCTTTTGCCATGATCTTTCAATAACGAAAAGTACACGCTTTTCCCATGATCCTTCCAATTACGAATAGTAAACGCTTTTGTTATGATCTTCCAATAACGAATACTAATTAAACGCTTTTGTTATGACCCTTTCAATAACGAATAGTAAACGGTTTTACCATGACCCTTCCAATAACGAATTGTATATTTTGACATGATCACTTTACCCTTTCATTATTATAAGGTATAAAGTAACAACTATCAAAACATATCAATAGACTACATGTTTATCCGCCTGGTGATGATGATCACAAGGTAATGAAACGAAATTCTAACATGGCACAGTTGAAAAGAAACTTTATTATATAAGCTGCTCGACTTTGCAGAATCACATAAAACCACATCATCAGTGCTGTAACTTGCAAGCAATTATGAAAGTCATAAAATGAAAAAGTTCGTCTACATAAGAAACCTTCGCAATGTGAACGTGTACATCTATTATGGAAATATCGGTTGCAGTAGGCGTTTCTGAGGGCAAATGTCATATACTCAGCATATAGTGCTGCATGCCGTAAGTTTGATTACCTACTTGTGTAACTTGGGTCTTTGAAGGGCATTTAGAAGTGGCACACGTAAGAACAGGGAGATTTTCTGGATAACAACTTCTTTAATATGTAAATACTCGATGTTTCGGAGTATATACTCACTCTACTCCTTCTGGGTAACAACTTCTTTAATATGTAAATACTCGATGTTTCGGAGTATAAACTCGCTCTACTCCTTCTGGATAACAACTTCTTTAATATGTAAATACTCGATGTTTCGGAGTCTATACTCACTCTACTCCTTCTGGGTAACAACTTCTTTAATATGTAAATACTCGATGTTTCGGAGTATAAACTCGCTCCTTCTGGATAACAACTTCTTTAATATGTAAATACTCGATGTTTCGGAGTATAAACTCGCTCTACTCCTTCTGGATAACAACTTCTTTAATATGTAAATACTCGATGTTTCGGAGTATATACTCACTCTACTCCTTCTGGGTAACAACTTCTTTAATATGTAAATACTCGATGTTTCGGAGTATAAACTCACTCTACTCCTTCTGGATAACAACTTCTTTAATGGAAAATACTAGACGTTTCGGAGTATAAACTCACTCTACTCCTTCTGGGTAACAACTTCTTTAATATGTAAATACTCGACGTTTCGGAGTATAAACTCACTCCTTCTGGATAACAACTTCTTTAATATGTAAATACTCGATGTTTCGGAGTATAAACTCGCTCCTTCTGGATAACAACTTCTTTAATATGTAAATACTCGATGTTTCGGAGTATAAACTCGCTCCTTCTGGATAACAACTTCTTTAATATGTAAATACTCGATGTTTCGGAGTATAAACTCGCTCTACTCCTTCTGGATAACAACTTCTTTAATATGTAAATACTAGACGTTTCGGAGTATATACTCACTCTACTCCTTCTGGATAACAACTTCTTTAATATGTAAATACTCGATGTTTCGGAGTATATACTCACTCTACTCCTTCTGGATAACAACTTCTTTAATATGTAAATACTCGATGTTTCGGAGTATAAACTCGCTCCTTCTGGATAACAACTTCTTTAATATGTAAATACTCGATGTTTCGGGGTATAAACTCGCTCTACTCCTTCTGGATAACAACTTCTTTAATATGTAAATACTCGATGTTTCGGAGTATAAACTCACTCTACTCCTTCTGGATAACAATTTCTTTGATATATAAATACTCGATGTTTCGGAGTATAAACTCACTCTACTCCTTCTGGATAACAGCTTCTTTGATATATAAATACTCGATGTTTCGGAGTATAAACTCACTCTACTCCTTCTGGATAACAACTTCTTTGATATATAAATACTCGATGTTTCGGAGTATAAACTCACTCTACTCCTTCTGGATAACAACTTATTTGATATATAAATACTCGATGTTTCGGAGTATAAACTCACTCTACTCCTTCTGGATAACAACTTCTTTGATATATAAATACTCGATGTTTCGGAGTATATACTCACTCTACTCCTTCTGGATAACAACTTCTTTGATATATAAATACTCGATGTTTCGGAGTTGAAACTCGCTCCTTCTGGATAACAACTTCTTTAATGGAAAATACACGACGTTTCTGAGTATATACTCACTTCTTCATCAGGTGGAATGTGATGAAGGAGTGAGTATATACTCCGAAATGGCGTGTATTTCCACATTAAAGAAGTTGTTAGCAAGAATTAAAGGCGTGAGTATATACTCCGAAACGTCGTGTATTTTCACATTAAAGATGTTGTTATTCACAAGGTCTTCCTGTTCTTGGCTATCCTAGTTCATATATCTTGTAAATTGACGTTCATAACGTCAATAAAATTGCATCACATACAATAACAACGAAACATCTTATATCCATATATAAATAATCACTCTCAAACGTATGTGTGATTATGATGGTGTAATTATGTAATTAAGTTATCACAATGTGTTAGTGGTGCATGTTTTCTTACTTTGATATAATGGATTAGACATAAGGGGTATTTTTTTTAATTCAGTTATTTTCTAATAGGTTTTCATAATTGAGGTGAGTTGGGGTTTAACGCCGCTTTCAAGAGTATTTCACTTATATCGCGGCTGCTAGTATCATGGCAGGGGAAAGCCATATGGCTATGCATTGCCGTGAAACTTGCGAGCATAGACTGGAACTAGCGAACCATGGGTGGTACTACGCTGAAATAAGGTGTAGCACCCAAACCTTACTGCGTGTGGAACAGTTCTCTAACCCCGAACCCCGAACCCCGAACTCCGGACCTCTTTATCCGAAGTCAAATGCACTAACCACTGCGCTATCCCACCCTATATCATAATTGAGAACAAATTAATCACAAATACATTGAATGAGCATGAGAAGAGATACATGATACATGTTTGACCTAGTTTATTACTTACTGGATGTTTCACAGAAGAAGATACTGTAGTTCTGACAAGCTTGACCACTGGTCACTTAAAAGAGCGTACAAAACTGCAATTGTTTATATCAGGTATAATATTAAATTGTGCTATGGAACATTCAACTGTCTTCTTATGGGAAAATTCAAAATGATCGGTGTAGTTTTCGCGTTGATATGATGTTCAAAGACATCCCAGTTTTCATTATATTTGCACAGGTAGGTGAACAATCTTTTGGGATGCAGCTGTAGTTTGATGTTATTTGAGCATTTCTTTACAGAAAGCATTTATCAACATTCGTATTTAGGAAATAGAGATTGTACATATATGCAATTACGTCTCGGCCAGAGAGATCGTGGTTGCTGGTAATTCGCAACGTAAAAAGGAAAGAGTGAATTTGTCTAAGAAAATCGAAAATGTCATTGTAAAGAATAATTGATATTTTTTATAACTAAGACGTCCAGTATAACTTTCCAATATTTATTACATCCGTCGGTTTCCATGGTTACATTCGATAACGTTACGTTAAAGAGACGGAATTTGTCATCTTCTGTTTGTACTTTTAACATGAAAGCAATCATAACGTAGTATAATTGAAATGCAGGTTATATACCGTTCACACTGTACGATTTTACATCTTGTCGCATTCAACATCCAGCGTCTTCGTGAATCTGCAGTTACTCTGATACAACTTATCGTATTCAACCTAAACACTGAGCTTACATACAATTAAGCAATGATAAAAGCGATGTCTAAATATGTTTCAGTAAATAATATTATTTAACATTGGTACATTATCAAAACATAGAAGTTTACAAGGTGACAACGTTATAGATATTATCTTTAATTTTCATTGACGTTCAGTTCCTATCTCGTCAATTCAACATTTTGACCATTTGTCATGTAGATTCTTAAATACACATACCTTGTGGGCATTACAACTAAACAAGACATTGTTTAAAACGTGACACGACATTAAAATGAAGAATCTCTTATAAATACTACATCTCTGAAACGTATACAGCTGTATGTACTAGAAATAAATACGTTCTGGGTGACAACTTATGTCGTGTATATTCACAATAAAGAAGTTGTCATCAAGAACATGTTTTTTTCTTCTTCTTAATGCCCTTCAAAGACTAGTTTTATATGTGTCTCCAATAGCCTTCTAAAACATCAGTTTGACCATATCCTTCTCCTTTCAGTGAAATCTAAAAGTTCCAAGAAGTCTGGTCGACACCTGACGAAACGCACCGTGTCCTACCCACCCATGTTCCCCACTATAGTGGAAAAGGTGGAGGAGGAGGAGAAGGCGGCACATGAGACGGCCCGCTCTCCCCCATCACCCCTCACCCAGCTCTATGATGGACTCACCCTCCAGACTAGGCACACCTGGCCCAAGTTCCTCGGAGACTGGGCTTATGTTGAGAATGCGCATCGGAATGGAGGTACGTAAATTAGGGACTTATTGCTGACCAAAGAATTTTTAGTTTAGATGTGAATTTGAGGCGTTTAGGTTTATGATTGATCTTGTGAGGGTGCATTTTTGCGTATTTCTTTCCCTTGAACATTTTTCAATGTATAAATAAACGTTGGCATTTTTTATTTATTATTAAAAAAAAATTTAATATTTGGTTGAATAAGGCCAATAAAAGAAATCAATCAATGAACCTAGGTTGTCCCATCTTGCTGGTGATGTCATAGGCATATAGACCCTGGACACATGGCACATGGATTTAATCATTCCTTGACATGTCCATGGTTTGATCTATCCCATGGATTCAAGCATTCCTTGACATGTCCATGGCTTGATCTATCCCATGGATTTAAGCATTCCTTGACATGTCTATGGCTTGATCTATCACATGGATTTAATCATTCCTTGACATGTCCATGGCTTGATCTATCACATGAATTCAAGCATTCCTTCACATGTCCATGGCTTGATCTATCCCATGGATTTAAGCATTCCTTGCCATGTCCATGGCTTGATCTATCCCATGGATTTAAGCATTCCTTGACATGTCCATGGCTTGATCTATCCCATGGATTTAAGCATTCCTTGACATGTCCATGGCTTGATCTATCACATGGATTTAATCATTCCTTGACATGTCCATGGCTTGATCTATCACATGAATTCAAGCATTCCTTCACATGTCCATGGCTTTATCTATCCCATGGATTTAAGCATTCCTTGCCATGTCCATGGCTTGATCTATCCCATGGATTTAAGCATTCCTTGACATGTCCATGGCTTGATCTATCCCATGGATTTAAGCATTCCTTGACATGTCCATGGCTTGATCTATCACATGGATTTAAGCATTCCTTGACATGTGCATGGCTTGATCTATCACATGGTTTTAAGCATTCCTTGACATGTCCATGGCTTGATCTATCCCATGGATTTAAGTATTTCTTGACATGTCAATGGCTTGATTTATCCCATGGATTTAAGTATTTCTTGACATGTCAATGGCTTGATTTATCCCATGGATTTAAGCATTCCTTGACATGTCCATGGCTTGATCTATCACATGGATTTAAGTATTCCTTGACATGTCCATGGCTTGATCTATCACATTGATTTAAGTATTCCTGGACATGTCCATGGCTTGATCTATCACATGGATTTAAGTATTCCTTGACATGTCCATGGCTAGATCTATCCCATGTATTTAAGCATTCTTTGACATGTCCATGGCTTGATCTATCACATGGATTTAAGTATTCCTTGACATGTCCATGGCTTGATCTATCCCATGAATTTAAGTATTCCTTGACATGTCCATGGCTTGATCTATCACATGGATTTAAGTATTCCTTGACAGGTCCATGGCTTGATCTATCACATGTATTTAAGCATTCTTTGACATGTCCATGGCTTGATCTATCACATGGATTTAAGTATTCCTTGACATGTCCATGGCTTGATCTATCCCATGGATTTAAGCATTCCTTGACATGTCCATGGCTTGATCTATCACATGAATTTAAGCATTCCTTGACATGTCCATGGCTTGATCTATCACATGGATTTAAGTATTCCTTGACATGTCCATGGCTTGATCTATCACATGTATTTAAGCATTCTTTGAGATGTCCATGGCTTGATCTATCACATGGATTTAAGTATTCCTTGACATGTCCATGGCTTAATCTATCCCATGGATTTAAGCATTCCTTGACATGTCCATGGCTTGATCTATCCCATGGATTTAAGCATTCCTTGACATGTCCATGGCTTGATCTATCACATGGATTTAAGCATTCCTTCACATGTCCATGGCTTGATCTATCCCATGGATTTAAGCATTCCTTGACATGTCCATGGCTTGATCTATCACATGGATTTAAGCATTCCTTGACATGTCCATGGCTTGATCTATCACATGGATTTAAGTATTCCTTGACATGTCCATGGCTTGATCTATCACATGAATTCAAGCATTCCTTGACATGTCCATGGCTTGATCTATCACATGGATTTAAGCATTCCTTGACATGTCCATGGCTTGATCTTTCACATGGATTTGAGCAATTAAACAGAGATTTCGATCATTGCATTATGCGTCGTCTGACATTGCTAATAAACTTTATTGGTACAATATAGGCATCGGAGGAAAGTGAAGTAATTTCAAAGCAAACAGAAAAGAATAATACAAGTTGTTTTCCATAATGAAGTGATTTTATCCTTGCTTTAATCTTCTTACATGCAGAAAAGTTAAAGATCAATATTTTTCAGTTCGGGAATTTATTGCCATGTCATTGCCATGTGATCAGTAATGCGATCCGGGTCTCAAATTGACCGAAGCGAGTCTTCCCAAAGTTCACTTTTAAATAAAGAGATTTGAGGATATGAGTAAATTCCACTCTTGTCTTATTCGAGCAATGTTCGTGTTAGTAGAAATGCATAATTCATAGATAATAAAGTTTTTGAAAGTATCTGAGTTTGTCCAGAATCAATAACAAAAATGCATTGTTCCTGTGTACAAATACAACTTCATAGTATTTAACAGGTGAGGGTTAAAAGTGACACAAATAAGTGAAGACACTAATTAACTCACCTGGTTTATCTCTGACAAACAGCAGAAATGTCTTCCCGGACAGTGTCATTCTAGTTAAAACTGGTTTCGAATCCGGCCGCAAGGGGCACTGCAACTTTGCCTGCAGTAGAGAACTGTTATACACGCAGTTAGGTTTGGGTGCAATGCTACACTGAATTTCAGCATTGTACCACCCATGGTTTTTAGCTAGTTACAGTCGATGCTCGCAGGTTTCACCGCAATTAATAGCCACCAGGGCATTGCGGGCTTTCTCCCTGCCATTATACTAGCAGCCGCGATAGAAGTGAAATACTATTGAAAGCGGCGTTAAACCCCAACTCGCCTCACCTCTAGTTAAAACTAGCTTTGATGTTATAAGTCCCCTTAGTCGGTAATGGCGGACTTAGAGGACGTATAACATAAAAGCTAGCTTTTACTCGATGGGATACTGCAGGGATCATCTCTACATCCCAATGATTTCTTGCTAAGAGAGGCATGCAATGGGATCGTTAAACTTAAAGGCTTACCTTGATCCAGATAGTCAGGAAGACTAAAGGATAATTCTAAATAATGGTAATGAAATCCATGCATTATACCCATTAAGCCAATTAAGAGATATTTGACGTGAATTTGAAAATAAATGTGTGTTTCTTTGATATCTCGTGAAGCATATCGAGTCTTTAAACTCTTTAAAACATTGGTTATGAATTAAGTTAAAATCTTTAAATCATTGCTTATGATTTAAGTTAAAATCTTTAAATCATTAGTTTTGAATTACGTGATAAACTCATTCCCAGAGTCATATGAAACTCGCGTTTTAAACCAACCAGATTTCATTGGGAAAATGATACATGAAATGTCAAAGCATGTAATGTCCTGTTTTCTTGTTTATGAATATTGAAAACTGTTTCAATAAATTAGATTGTAAAAATGTTGCTGTTCTCATTTTCGTCTTAGAGTACGTTATTGTAGGCTGTTGTTTTAAAGTGTTGTTGTATCTCTAGAGTTTGACAACAGCACGACTTCGTTTCAGAGACTTCATCTGGTGTAATTAAGTGTTGAGTTAGATCACTGTGAGTTTCTTTCGTTTTCAGCCAGCTGCTTTAGTTTTCTGACTTGCATAATTCCCGGAACACAGTTGTGAGACCACAAGCAAAGTTTTGTCAATTTGAAAGGGAATCTTTCAGTTCAAGCTCATTCAAATCAACTCGAAGGTACCAAAACAGGAACGTAGTTACATAGTTCTCGATACCGTTCGACTAAGCGGTCTTAGCCTTAACAAATGTTAAAATATGAGCTTACGAATGATCTTGGGTGTTAGTGGAACGGGTCCCTGATACGCATAGGTCATGTCTCGTGACCTTTTATGTGATCGTTCAACCAATCACAGGCACACATTCATTTTGAATCGTGCCGAACACTTCACAGCTTCTTCGCTGATTGGCTGGAGTGAAAGGTCATGACAGTTGACCCCTACTGAACAGTAATGAGATCGAAAGGCCGCGTGGTACGAGTGTAATGTTCGATACGTTTAAGAGGGGGGTTTGCATCGAAGTAATATGAAAAACAAACATAGGAAGAATCATCGAAGTAATATGAAAAACAAACATCTAAGATCAAAGAATCTAAGATGACCAGTTTTTCTCATTTCCAAAGTGCCGATTGTACAAGTGATACACGGATAAATAAGATGAGACCACGGACTTAAATCAAATAATTTAAGTCCGTGATGATACAGAACTTTACTTGTGGTCTTGTATTTCATAGCAATCATTCACCGCACATTTGTAGATATTTATTTTATTTGGACTGTGCGTGAAAAGCCCCCATTTTGGTTGTCGTTTCCCATCACTATATTGCCAATTATCTGTAAATCTCTAGAGCGTTTTCCCGAAACATCATGCCATTTTCACGTCAACGTTATTTTCATAAATGCACTCAAAAATCTCCTTAACATCTAAATTGCCAAGAACACAAAAGCACTGTGGTAATAGTGTTACGTCTGGCGGGATTATGCAAGTCAAGTATCAGGCAATCGTCGTTGTATTTACGTTTCCATGGTTACAAGATGGCGTAACACTAAACTGCATAATCTATATTTTGAAGGCCACAATCAAGCGTACACGTCGACCACGTGATCTGGGGGAGCGCCATAATAGCAGGGAATGCTATCGACATCCTTCAAACTGCTATCCGTAAACAAAATTAATTGAATGTTCATAAAAAATAAGATACTATGCCAACAATATTAATTTACATCAAATCCATTGCGCTTCATAATAATGAAAATCCACTCTCCAAGAGAGTTTAGCTGTTGGATGTCGCTTAGTTTAACTTTTCCGCTATATGGCTCTGCCTTTGCTGGGTTGCCAAATCAAGTATGGCCCTTTATGGAATGACCTTTTCTACGAATGATTATCAATATGACAATTCGCATGATGTTTTACATTGTTACGAAATCGGTTCCATCAATTGCACACAACTGTTCATTTTGTTTTTATTGTTCATTAGATATACGTGCATCTACCGTCGCTAATATCTATTGCCTTCATCGTATGGCTTTGTATATTATATATCCGGTATATGCTTAAAGATGCATCCATTGTGTTTCATATTTCATTTGGCTTTAAGTCGATGAAATGTTTTTGAAAAATAATGTTACAAAAGTAAAATACCCTTCTCTCTTCAGAAAATCCAAGTTGCAAAATGAGTTTACATGGTTCCATAAAACCATGGGAATCGTTTTTGTGATTCGAAATAATAAAATGTGTGCACAATAAAATGGCCGCCATGCAATTTTTGCTTTATACGCAACACCGTTATTATCACTGTTGATAATTGGTTTGTGTAATAAAATGTTTTACCCTCTAAAGTAAATATAAATGACATAAACTATCATTATAAATGGGAAATTTGAAAAAATAAATTTTGCAAAAAACGTGCTACTGCCCCTTTAAAGCCTTTGGAAACTAAAAGCTACTTCGTTTCTAGTAAATCATTTTCTCAAAATTCAGACGCTCTTCTTATCATATGCTACAATATTCATGTCAGAGAACACAGTGTAACAAATGAAAGGATGTGTTGAAGAAATGTTCATTTTAAATGGGAAATTTGAAAAAATAAAATTTGAAAAAAAACGTGCTACTGCCCCTTTAATACGTGCCAACATATTAAATGTGCTGAGTTAAGTTCAAATAATTGCAACTTGCATATTCATCCCCAAACGTCAAATATATCATAATCATTAGATTCCAATTACAATCGAGCAACATCATTATGCATGTGCAGAAACCTAAACTTACCGTCCATTTACATACGCAGTAGTTGTATGACCTATTAACATTATCAACCCAAATTTGTCGTTTTGTCTGTTGTAATTAAGTTTGCAAAATTCCATTTGACTAATTGATGCGTTTCAATCGCATTTTATTGTCTGGATGTCGATCAGATATCGCCATTATTATTTCTGTATTTCTTCACTTTACTGAATCGACTTATGGTAATTTTTGGCAACAGTACTTCTCGATAAAATAAAACCATTTATAAAAGTTGGCATATGTGACCTCAAACAACACAATGGATGTACCTTTAATCAAACTGAATTTAGCATAAGACATGATTAGTTTAACCTTTTTGACAAAGTTTAAGGTTCGCTGCAGCAAGGCGAACAACGAACCCTGTGTCAGACCTCGCTGTAATGAACCGGAAGTCCTGCGCTAGTTTCGAAACACCTCTTGACTAAGCCCATTCGCTTCCCACAGAGGTTACTTCAATCAGAGACCATGAAATACTAGTTTATGGTATCTGCTTCAAGCAGTTCTTCCATCCTTACCTCGTTTGCGTATTGAGCTATTGAGCTAGAAATAAAGAATTCTGATTGAAAACGTTAGTTGTGCAATCAGTGGTGTTGTCTCAAACTGAGCATTCCGGAACTGTCGAAATGACTAGAGTTGCTTCATCTCTGCGATGCGCACATATATTGGTTTCAAGGCTGAATCAGGGCTCTGTTCAATTACAGTGAGCACTTATAATCGCTCATTGAGCATTACATTAAACCTCTCTTGAACGCGATTGCTCAATGTAGCGCTACGTAGCAAAGCGAGCAAACCTCGAGGCATCGCACCGTGTCGTTCAGGAGGAATGGGCGCTCAATGTAGCGCTCAATGAGCGATTATAAGCGCTCGCTGTTATGGAACAGAGCCCAGGTAACAAATGTAAAATGATGTTTGATTGGACAAAAATAAGCGAGTTACAAGTGTTGCTAACTTTTACCGCCAGTGGATTTAGTGAGATTCTTGAAATATGACCCATATACAAGAGAGGTTAAGGTGGAAGAACTGAGTTGAGTAACATCTATGGGAAGAGAATGGACTAAGCCATCAACTAAGCAGTGTGACAACTAACCATAAAGCCATCATGATGTAAATAGCGATATACTGTTCGTTATATGTTACGGCAAATGTTGACGTAGTTTCCTTGCTTTTCTCGTTAAATCAAGCTACAAGAACGAACAATGTTTTGAAAGCGAATAACGTGAGGTGAAGATTTGTTCCATATTGCTATGTGACAACATATGACAACAATTGAAATTGGCTTACATTAATTGTTTTTGCTAAAAAAATATTAATATGTTTGCCAAATGCACACCTCGCTTTCTGCTTTTGGTGTACCCTTTAGAATGTTAGCAAGTAGTTTATCCTGTGCACTTAAGATGATCAAGTGAGATGTTTGTATGATTTGCCTGTACGATTGACCATTTGAGGACAATAGATTGACTGATGAAGTTAGTCCATTTATATATGGCTATACACATAACAAAAGTATACATAATTGAAATTAGTTAATATCAGCATTTATGAAATAGAATGAAAGCATACAATGTACATTTAATATTAATTATTCCCAAAGGGTAATGCCATTATGACTTTGTGCCAGTAGGATAATTTCCTTTTTATAATTTACATGATTAAATTTTGCCTTTTTATGTTCGCTTTACTCAAACTACAATAGCTTTTTTACATTGCTTGCTGTTACAGTTAGACCACATTTAGTAATTGAGGGGCAAAATAAATGATACCGTCTTGTTGCCTGTAAGTACAAAATTGGTGTAAAATTACTGAAATCTTCATTACGAAGTTGTAGTTTGTTATCGTTGCGTGTGTCTATTAGTCTACATTTATATAAAGTGTTAAATATCAAAATAATATTTTCATATTTCCATATTTAAATCATTCTAATCTCCTTGCAGGGTCACTCGGCAGTGAAAGCGAGTCCGAGACCGGCGACGGTCACTCGCTAGACAGTATAGAGCATGATGAAGTCTTCTCGGAAGAGAGCTGTGAGAAGTCCTCAGAGGGGGATCCGGCAGCTTTTTACCTCAGCAGCGAAGATGCGACCCCCGGGACGCCGGACTGCTTTAATGGGGGAGTCAAAGAGATGAGTGACGACTCGCTAAATGAAACATGTTCTAATGGAAATGAAAACGGTTCCAATGGAACCGAACTCTCTATAAATGAAACTCTTTCCAATCGAAATGAAATCAGTTCCTCTGAGATTGAAACCAGTAACTCTGGAATGCACACAGGTTTCAATGATAACGAAATACATACAGCCCGAAGAGAAGCCGGGTTCAACGAAACAGCTTCCACTGGGAAAGAGATTAGTTCCTCTGGACTTGATAATTCTGATAATGGGAATGAGGATAATGTGAATGAGGCAGACATAAGTAAAATACCTGTGAGGGTGTCACAAGGTGAGAGGACGATTGCGTCTGAACCTAATAACAATGACGCCAAAGTTCATCGAAGCAAGAAAGGCTTTCATCTCCCTTTGGCTTCAGGAACTAAGTCATCGGAGGTCAAAGACAATGAAAATGAAGAGAAAGGCAAAAAGAAGAAAGAAAAAGATGTTAAGAAAAGCGAAGAGAAAAAGAAGGTATCTGAGAAAGTCAGACTGGTGAAGAAACCAACGAGTACAGACACAGATAAAGCAGACAAACATGTCAAGAAGGATAAAGCATCACACGAGAAGGGGACAAAGGAAAGTTCAGGTAAAAGGAAGTCAGAAAAGGAAGGACTGAGTCCAAAGACGGGTGACCACAAAGAAAGTTCAAGTCCAAAGAAAGGCGAACTAAAAGAATCATCGAGTAAAAAGACAGATACTAAAGAAGAAAAATCAATGCTGAAAGTTAAAGATAAAACAAAATCGCCACCAACTCAGAAGAAGTCTTCAAAGAAGTCAGACCTGAAAGACAAAAAGACTGACTCCCCTAAACGAAAATCTGAAAGCAAAGAAAAGAAGACGTGTGATTATATTAATAATCCTGATCCTCCCATTTTAGGTAGTGCACGCCCACTTGTGTTCACGAACTTCGCATCAAAGCTTGCTACTCATATCTCCCCTGTGGAGAGCTGTGACGCAAGGGGAGACTACTCACATGATAAACCGGAAGTATACCACAAGCAAGCAGAGGAAAGCAAGGGTTCACATAGTGACGTCGCTGGTTGCCATGACAATTTTGGACTCGCTCTTGTCCCCTCACCTTTAGGGGATGTTCCTTTTGGACGCTATTTCGAAGAGTTTATATTTGTAGTGTGTCTATTCACATTCTTGTCACTATGCATTGGAATCCCGTCTGAGACATTTGTTCTTGTTATCTTGGGCATGCATTTCTTCTATTCTATGGTGACAATTTTTGGACTCTGTTAGATTACATAGATACATGTATGCTAGCATCGCATCAACGTCATAGCGAAATATTTGAAACTCATTGGTTCAAATTGATGTCTCTAATGCTATGGTGACCAATTTAAACCAGTGTAGAACAGGCACCAGATCGTTGAGAATTGCGCCCATCACTCCAGAATAACAATCAGGACCATGTTCAAGAGAGGTTTAAAAGTAATCGCTCAACTGTAGCGCTACGAAGCAAAGCTAGCAAACCTCGAGGAATCGCACCGTGTCGTTCAGGAGAGAATTAGCGCTACATTAAGCGCTATATTGAGCGGTCAATGAGCGATTATAAGCTCTCACTGTTATGAAACGGAGCCCTGATGTGTTAGACTGAAAGCAGAGCTGTGAATATGAGTTTACAAAAACGGATTAAGGATTTAAAGACCTGTGTTACTGAAGAAGTCTAGCTGGAGTTGTATGGAAAGTGAATGTTTCCTTTACAAGTTTAAAGGAACCTAAACCTCGCAGATGTGTTATGGCATGTGTCTTATTCACATTACTAATAGCTCAAAGTTGCTATTCATAGGTATTACCAACGAAGTTTCCTGCTGTTAGGGTGATATTTCGTGTATATTTATGACGTTTCTAGAGACTTGTGTTCCTATTTAGTTGAATCTGGAACGTTTTAAAGGTACATTTATTCCATCTCTCCTCGTAGTTTCATGTAAATTTAGTTGTTTGTTGGAGGACATAATCATTGATTTATCATACTGTTTGACTGGAAATCATAATTTGTATCATTGTAACTGATTTTTGTGAAATCTTAACAAATATAACACAAAGTTGGCGTTTGACGATACTAAAACATGATCTCTGAAGAGTGCTTCAAAACCAATTGTTGTACTACCTAATTAAAATGTGTTATTTAATATTAATGACATTTCCACATTACAACCTTATGGTACTGTGTAGGCCTAGTTTAAATAAATACCCTAGTTGATCGCCAGAAACGAAGTCATTGATTGCAGTATATGAAATATACATTTACATTAAATTTACAGTTTGTCCGAAGACAGTTAGGAAACCGTCAGTTACGTATATCACCAAAGCACCCATGTACAAAACTAGTTCACCAAAGACCAAATTTAGAAATGTATTATAGGGCAGCTGTGTCGTTGTTAGTGTTTGGAATTGTCTGTACATCAATATTGAAAAATTATGTAAAGGTACATCTAAAGGTATATCCACTATAGGAGTTTTCGTAAAGACTTTCAACCTAGATGACGCATTAATGAATTATTGCATAATTCCTAATCATCATATATGCATAACAATCTGTTTAAAATACTGTGTTATTGCCTGAAGCATAACTAATATGTCCAAGCATTCTCTCCCACACAGGTTATTCTTGTTACAATAAGTAATATTTCTTGGTTTCGTAAAATCTGCTAGCGATTATATTTGCAAACGGATACCACCTATAGAGGTCGAATAAAAAATAGTCTTACATCTCCGAACGACTTTTTGAAGAAAAATGTGCCCATGGTTTTCCGGCGGTTAAGCGTATTGCACAATTAACTTTAAGTGTAACCAATCTATTGTTGACCTGGAACCGCTCGGATTGTTACAGAGGTTACCTGGGAGAAAATGACATGTGTGGAAAGAAAAGTGTTCAAGAGCATCTCACAAAACGCCGCCCAGTTATGTGCCCCTTTAAATACATGCAAACGGTACTATCTGTATACATAAGTTTGATTCAATGTTTCTTGGTGTTGATTTTCGGAGCTCTCTAAACTATACCCGATTGGTTGAATGAATTTATGATGATGTGGATAAAGGTTACCATATAATGCTAAGAAAGCTTCGAAAATCATGGGCCAGCCTGGCCATTGTTCGTTATCTACCCTAACTTATTACCATATTCTTAAAATATTGGTTTTAGAGTAATTCTTAAGGATCCGAGCGTTTCTATGATACGGTCTTACATTTCAGTAAGTGAATGTTGACCATTTGAAGCATTGTACATAGCTTCACCTGAATATAACATCCAAGGTATTCAGATGCTACAGTTATACGATAAAGAAAGTACCACGTTTCGCGAAAGTCCACTGTATCCAGGGGCGAAGATTTGAGGAAACGTTACCCCCAATCTCTTTTAAATCAGATTGAACGCAACACTCGTCCTTCGTTCGTCGGTCTGAGTAAAAGATCAATTGACCTAACCTCCATTGAGCAGTGTTCAAGTGTTTCGTTCGATTTGATTTTAATGGGACTTGGTCAACCCTGGAAATGCCACGACAATATATGCAAATGTGTATATCTATACACTTTACATAAACCTTCCAAAATAACCATTTAGAAGTCAGGGTCTTTTTGCCCAAAGCTCCCTTGATGCTGAGGCCGCCCTTAGCCCATTGTATGTATGAATAATTACGAGGGAGCTTTTTGTAAGAGGGCCTCTATACGTAAACTATGCCAGAAACTCCAACAAATATGCATAATCTGTTTAGATTTGTATTTTGACTTTGAGACGGTATCAACATAGTTTTGAATAGTTCTTAACCCGTGCCTTGCACGAAATCTGTGAATATAATTCCTTACATTGCACAGTGTAGAGTGTATTGAGCTAGAAATATATACAATATCTTCGTTGTTTAGCAGTATGACGTATAAAGTAGCAGTTTTAAATGTGCAATACAAAGAAATTCGCTGAAGTCTTTTTTAAAGTATTCTGATGTATATTGCAATCAGCAGTTTCAAATGTACAAGTGCAAAGAAATATACGTCATGTGTTTAGTATTCTGATGTATATTGCAATCAGATGTTTTAAATGCAAAAGTACAATGAAATTCACTGAAATCTTATGTTTAGTATTCTGATGTATATTGCAATCAGCTGTTTGAAATGTACACTGGTATGTATATAGGGTTATAACAATCTCTATAACAATGCACCTGCTGTAGAACCTGTTGTCGATGCTGTACATTGGTTGTATGATATTTGTTTGATCATTCACTAACAGTTACAGTATATATAAGAGATTTATCCAATCTTCACTAATCTATATTGTACAGAGAGAATTATCAGAGGAATAAAGTATAAAACCACCAAATGTTGAAATTGTTTTATTCATTATGACCTTTAATATTCTCCAAGTCGATATCGAAGACCAACATCCAAACAACGTTCTTTACAGCTGCATACCGAATCTTTACATACATGCGTGTATTAGTGCAGATAAGTAGTAATATAAGTACTAGGCACATACGCCTTTACCCGAAGGGAACCGAAGGGAGATTAATGTATGCAGCGTAGTTCATTAATAGGCTAATGTATGCATGACGTCACGGGTCAGAAAGGTCGAGGAATCATTAGGCTATCCAATGCAAGGATGCTTTTGAACCTTTCAATGACCATTACTGCAAAACAATGCTTTCTTTAAGCCAACCCTAACCTATACAAGGGTGTCAGTCCAATCAGAAACCGGTTTTGAATTTTGGCGCCAAAGCTATCTTTAGCGACACGTGTCATGAGTCAGAGGCGAGCGCAATACCTGTAGATAGGCGAGTTTACCCAACGTCACGACTGGCCAATTTCTTTATGAAACCTCACAAAGAATTAGGATTTGAGCGGATGTTATACAAAGCGTGATAGCTTATATAAATAAAGGGTGCTTCTAGAAATGACATCTTAAATATAGAGGTCACCCGTGTTGTAGCAAGACAGATTTTATATGAAAATTTAATACTTACCTGAAGGTTTAGATGGTGATAGATGTTTTCATAGTAAAACATCCATATATGGGCATTGTACTATAGGGTTCAGAGTTCGTGTGTATTACTCATTGATGTAAACATCTAGGTTCGAGCTACATGTAACTGGCAAGGTCTAACAGGCAAGACCTACCTACGTTAAGCAAACAATGACCAGTGAAGCTTGACACTTGAGCTGTCAATCTACCCAGTATGGTTCACATCCCCGTTATAACACTGTTATAAACACTGGCCCACTCAAACGCACGTGGTTTCGAGACCAAACTCTCCTCTATGCACTATAACGGGGGTAAGCGTGTTTTAGGCATTAACCTAAATTAAATTAAATTAAATTAAATTAAAGACATTTAATTTAAGAGGAAAGCCCGCAACACCCCTATGGCCATGCATGCGTTCTGATGAAACCTGCTTTCATGGGATGGATCTAGCAAAACTAATCATGATAAATGCATGATTTTGACGAAATATGCTTATATAGGGGGGGGGGGGGGTGAGGATTGTTTCATGTATAGATAACTATGTACACAGACACCAATGTTTGGTGTTTTATACAACCATAGGTTTATCGTGGAAATGAGTGTATACGAATCATAATAGATAAGTCTATAAAGCACGGGTAGTATTTGCTTCACTAGGTTTTACATATGTTCTATAACTCCCTGTCTGTTTCGAGTTTGAATATCATCCACATTGAGAACAAAACACATACATTCTTCTAACATATTTATTCAATCTAGGCACAAGTCATGATATAATATTGAGTCATTAAATAATTAAATCATGATACAATTAAGTTAATCAGTCCATACATGTCAGGAACGCGTTTGACTACACCTATTTCCGGATATAGAGTTTTACACAGGTAGACGAAATATAAAATTGTCTCTTTTGGATGCATATCTTTCCTTTTGGTCTCTATCCTATCCTTTAGTCTCTACCCTATCCAATGTCCGTCGTCCAGGCGGTCCTCGCTTGATCACCCCTTTGACATAGAGAGAAACAGGTTTTTTCTTATCGTTCTTGTGGTTCTGTCTTAGGAGTGGGTTTGGTGATTTCACAACATGAAGCAAGCTTCGTTTATACATCCTGTCTCAGCAGAGGTAAAAGACTGAACTAACAGTGAGTGGATGAGTCTACGCCTTCTGTAATAAATCAGTCCTGATCACTCTCCTCATCATCAGCGGCACTGCCATCTGTAGCCACGTCTGATTCCGTGTCAGTGTCCAATTCAGGCCTATCCAGTCGAGTGAGAATGTCTTTCAGTTTAGGATTGATATAGCGTCTGATTTTCCCCTTCACCATGCTCAGTTCTGAGGACGGATCTATCTCATCCAGACTGCTGAGGATGGGTACAAACAGGGGAGCTTCTTTAAAATATTGAGTAAACTCGAGGACGCTGTTGAGAGTGTCCATCAATTTAGTATCCCAAAGCTGTTTCAATTTGCGATCGGTCCATTCTACTGTCCGACCCAGCCGCTTATATTTCGTCCTGTTGACTGCCATGTCACCTTCATAAAGCTCATACACCCGCTTCCAGATACGCTGCAAGCCCACGTTTTGCCACTCCTCGGCTGCCATGTCGTTGATGGGTTTCCAGTGACGAGGTATTGGTTTTGAATCTTCGCTACCACTCCCTTTCTGTACGGGAAGGTCCCCATCCGAATCTTCATCGCTAATGTAGCGTTTTCGTTTTCTAGATGTCAATGCCTTGTCATTAACAGCTGGACACCAGGACTTGATGTGACGTTGTAAATCATGCATGTTGTCTATGAGTACACCACAATCGGCGCAAGCTGTAGCCATAGTGAAAGGCCCCGATTCTTCACTGCTCGTAGGGGAAGCTGTTTCGATGGGGTCGTCGAGAAACGTCTGTTCAGCAAGAAGGTCTCGACCTGACTGGTCGTCTAAGCCTGGTGGGATCGCTTTTATCTCTCGTTGGTGGTGGTCTTGAACTAACGTCCCACCCTGCAGATGACCTGTTGTTGCGGTGGTGGCTGGAAGAGATGTCGAGATATTCACGTGTAGCCTGTTCTTCTCGCTCGTACCAGGTTTAAGATCCACTGTTAAGTTTCCATAAGGTGTTTCCACCGCTGTTTCATAAAGACTCATAAATTTAGATATATCCTCGGGGAATATTCTTCTCGCAAATACCTTAATCTGCTGTCTGTCCACGGGTGAATTAAATAAAGTCACATAATGAGAATTGAGAGCAATGTCACGAGATTCCTTACCCCTGGGGAACAGGTTTTGCAGGAGTAAAAAGATCAGTACATTTTTGTGATGTGAGGTTTGAGTGAACAGACGAGAGATTCGCTTGTCATTCTTGGCTTCAGCCAGGAAGTCGTCCAGGATCAACACGTTCTGCTTATGAGCATCGAAGTAATGTTCATCCTCGAGATTGCAAGGGAGTCCTTTCACAAACTGCACATAGGGTAAGACTTGCAGAATACGATTGTAGAGAGGTTGCCATACATTATAACACCAGGTGATATGGTCAGGCTGGGGCTTGATCAGTCCCTGTTGTAGTACGTTGAACATGAAGGTTATCTTGCCCGAGCCACTCGGACCGACCAACAGGCCGTTGGAGGGGATCCCAAATCGGAAGGGTCGTTCTAGAGAAGGTGTGTGCGGATGCTGTAGTGATGAAGTCACCGGGGATGTCGTGAACTCCTCTGAGGGCGGCGGCGGCGGCGGCGGCGGCAGCGTAGTGTACTGCACTGAGGGTGGCGGCGGCGGCGGCGGCGGCGTAGTGAACTGCACTGAGGGTGGCAACGGTGGCAACGGCGGCGGCGGCGGCGGCGGCGGCGGCGGCGGAGTAGCTGTGTTCGAGTGTATATTCCTCCTATGTCGATACATAACATCTTTTCTCGAAAAGGACTTCCCACAATCCGGACAGGTAGCCATGGCGACCTAGAATGTATATGGAGTTAGTGTTTCTCGAGCTTCCTTTTTATACCCTTGCCGGATCCGCTGTCGTTTCAAGGCAGCTATAGCCCTGTTCACAACGCCTTGTGTGGTCGAGATGTGTTTTATGTGAAGTCCAGTCGGTTTGCTTTGCTTACTCCTTACTTTAGAGGTAGCCTGTTTCGTTTTGATTTGTCTCTTCAAAGTACTCTTTGGTTTCCTGGGTTTTATGACCTTATCATGGGTACTGAAAATGTCCTTGGGTCTCACCACTAACGTTCTCTTCATTTTCATAGGTGTGATCTGTCTTCTGGTCAGAGAGAAATGAACGCCTAGAGCCTGTTGTGACCGCGTTTTATGCTGTCTTAGGGCTGTTACAAATACACGAGGGAATGTGACGTGATAGTTTTCTTTTCACGGTACATTTATCGCTGTGAACCAAGAAACGGTGGTATGTATATTTCAACTTTGTCCGGCAGTACACACAGGTAAAACATCCACTCACATCTTCTCCTTGAACATCAACAGGTAACAAGCCGAGACAGACAGTACATTGGAAGGACATCTTGAATCTCACACACACACACACACACACAGATTCTCTCCCCCCTATGGCGGGATAGTTATAGTTTAAAATGAAGCGCATGCGTCGTATAGATATAGTTGGACGCATGCTCAGTTGAACACAGCCTTGTTTACTCTAGAAAGAAATCTCTGTGATGATTGGATGGGTTATCCACAAAAGATCGTTTAGCCGCATTTTGCCCTTCTGGAGATGGTTTGTCTTCACCTTTGCGTTTTTTCATCATCTTGCTTCGCTTTGGAGATCTCTTAGTCTTTTGGCCTTCATGAGAGTTCTCGTCAACATTCGTTGGGGAAGTTATGGTGATGATACGGGAACCAGGTTGAGCTTTGCCTCCTTTCTGTTCCTCGCGTCGACGCTCAAAAAACTTCATAAACTTTTGGGGATCTGCAATATACGGTTTCCTCTCCATGATAAGTTGAGAACTGCAAACACCTAGTGATAACTGATCCGTTGTTGAACTATGGTGGAAATGAACTCAAAGTAGATGTCACACACAATTTATATAGATCTCAGTTGACCTTATCGTGCTTGTATAGATAATAGGGTTGGTATCTGCTCACCGTACGTCTCCCACTTGTATCACCACACTTTAAACACAGAAATATAGGTATTTTAGAAGGTTCTCGACCACATCCAAACCAATTTTCACAAGTGCTGCATTCACATGAACGGCTTTCAAACCTCTCAACCATACCCTCAACTTGACAAGTAGGACAAGTACGTCTTTTCCTCATATTTTCCCTTGCGTTTTGATAGAGTTCTGATTGCTTCAATCTCTTTCCACAGCCGTGAAGTCTTAGAGAGATGATAAGTTGATCTAGTCTTTCACGTTGCTGAGCTTGTCGAACCACACACTTCCAGTTCTTGAGATTTCGTATGGTCTTTGAAGCAAACCAACGGGCATGTCGTGTAAGCTGTGACCACAAATAAGGAGTCCTCCCTTTTTCATAGTTTTTCAAGGAAACGTAATAACGTCCATTTGATAATTTTTCGGAGTGACCATAAGAGCCCCAACCATCTGAGCGCTGTATCCACCGCTGTTTCATAAAGACTCATAAATTTAGATATATCCTCGGGGAATATTCTTCTCGCAAATACCTTAATCTGCTGTCTGTCCACGGGTGAATTAAATAAAGTCACATAATGAGAATTGAGAGCAATGTCACGAGATTCCTTACCCCTGGGGAACAGGTTTTGCAGGAGTAAAAAGATCAGTACATTTTTGTGATGTGAGGTTTGAGTGAACAGACGAGAGATTCGCTTGTCATTCTTGGCTTCAGCCAGGAAGTCGTCCAGGATCAACACGTTCTGCTTATGAGCATCGAAGTAATGTTCATCCTCGAGATTGCAAGGGAGTCCTTTCACAAACTGCACATAGGGTAAGACTTGCAGAATACGATTGTAGAGAGGTTGCCATACATTATAACACCAGGTGATATGGTAAGGCTGGGGCTTGATCAGTCCCTGTTGTAGTACGTTGAACATGAAGGTTATCTTGCCCGAGCCACTCGGACCGACCAACAGGCCGTTGGAGGGGATCCCAAATCGGAAGGGTCGTTCTAGAGAAGGTGTGTGCGGATGCTGTAGTGATGAAGTCACCGGGGATGTCGTGAACTCCTCTGAGGGCGGCGGCGGCGGCGGCGGCAGCGTAGTGTACTGCACTGAGGGTGGCGGCGGCGGCGGCGGCGGCGTAGTGAACTGCACTGAGGGTGGCAACGGTGGCAACGGCGGCGGCGGCGGCGGCGGCGGCGGCGGAGTAGCTGTGTTCGAGTGTATATTCCTCCTATGTCGATACATAACATCTTTTCTCGAAAAGGACTTCCCACAATCCGGACAGGTAGCCATGGCGACCTAGAATGTATATGGAGTTAGTGTTTCTCGAGCTTCCTTTTTATACCCTTGCCGGATCCGCTGTCGTTTCAAGGCAGCTATAGCCCTGTTCACAACGCCTTGTGTGGTCGAGATGTGTTTTATGTGAAGTCCAGTCGGTTTGCTTTGCTTACTCCTTACTTTAGAGGTAGCCTGTTTCGTTTTGATTTGTCTCTTCAAAGTACTCTTTGGTTTCCTGGGTTTTATGACCTTATCATGGGTACTGAAAATGTCTTTGGGTCTCACCACTAACGTTCTCTTCATTTTCATAGGTGTGATCTGTCTTCTGGTCAGAGAGAAATGAACGCCTAGAGCCTGTTGTGACCGCGTTTTATGCTGTCTTAGGGCTGTTACAAATACACGAGGGAATGTGACGTGATAGTTTTCTTTTCACGGTACATTTATCGCTGTGAACCAAGAAACGGTGGTATGTATATTTCAACTTTGTCCGGCAGTACACACAGGTAAAACATCCACTCACATCTTCTCCTTGAACATCAACAGGTAACAAGCCGAGACAGACAGTACATTGGAAGGACATCTTGAATCTCACACACATACACACACACACACACAGATTCTCTCCCCCCTATGGCGGGATAGTTATAGTTTAAAATGAAGCGCATGCGTCGTATAGATATAGTTGGACGCATGCTCAGTTGAACACAGCCTTGTTTACTCTAGAAAGAAATCTCTGTGATGATTGGATGGGTTATCCACAAAAGATCGTTTAGCCGCATTTTGCCCTTCTGGAGATGGTTTGTCTTCACCTTTGCATTTTTTCATCATCTTGCTTCGCTTTGGAGATCTCTTAGTCTTTTGGCCTTCATGAGAGTTCTCGTCAACATTCGTTGGGGAAGTTATGGTGATGATACGGGAACCAGGTTGAGCTTTGCCTCCTTTCTGTTCCTCGCGTCGACGCTCAAAAAACTTCATAAACTTTTGGGGATCTGCAATATACGGTTTCCTCTCCATGATAAGTTGAGAACTGCAAACACCTAGTGATAACTGATCCGTTGTTGAACTATGGTGGAAATGAACTCAAAGTAGATGTCACACACAATTTATATAGATCTCAGTTGACCTTATCGTGCTTGTATAGATAATAGGGTTGGTATCTGCTCACCGTACGTCTCCCACTTGTATCACCACACTTTAAACACAGAAATATAGGTATTTTAGAAGGTTCTCGACCACATCCAAACCAATTTTCACAAGTGCTGCATTCACATGAACGGCTTTCAAACCTCTCAACCATACCCTCAACTTGACAAGTAGGACAAGTACGTCTTTTCCTCATATTTTCCCTTGCGTTTTGATAGAGTTCTGATTGCTTCAATCTCTTTCCACAGCCGTGAAGTCTTAGAGAGATGATAAGTTGATCTAGTCTTTCACGTTGCTGAGCTTGTCGAACCACACACTTCCAGTTCTTGAGATTTCGTATGGTCTTTGAAGCAAACCAACGGGCATGTCGTGTAAGCTGTGACCACAAATAAGGAGTCCTCCCTTTTTCATAGTTTTTCAAGGAAACGTAATAACGTCCATTTGATAATTTTTCGGAGTGACCATAAGAGCCCCAACCATCTGAGCGTTTCAAAAACTTTACACCTTCGAAGGTATACACCTTTCTGCCTCGATGCATCTCAACCGTTTTCAGCTTCTTTCGACTCATGATATCCAACCTTTAATGTATTGCTTCTAGTGGACAGGTGACTTTGTACCCCTCGCCTATAAATCGGGTGATACGTCACAGTCAGTCACGTGATAGATCGTGTTATAAAATAGCCAATACGATTCTGAACACGTTTAAATGAAGTTATATAGCTAATATATGATAAAACGCCTTTAAACGTATAGTAACATTCTAGAAAAAACATTTCTAACTTGGCCATCTAAAGTTGAAATAAAATAGCCTATTCACTTTTCACATAAATGTTAAAGATCTTCCAATGAATATTTCGTTTTTAGCCATGTTTTGGAATGGATATAAGTATTATCAAACTAGATGTTTAAGTTGTGCTTGATTCTCTATCACCATCTAAACCTTCAGGTAAGTATTAAATTTTCATATAAAATCTGTCTTGCTACAACACGGGTGACCTCTATATTTAAGATGTCATTTCTAGAAGCACCCTTTATTTATATAAGCTATCACGCTTTGTATAACATCTGCTCAAATCCTAATTCTTTGTGAGGTTTCATAAAGAAATTGGCCAGTCGTGACGTTGGGTAAACTCGCCTATCTACAGGTATTGCGCTCGCCTCTGACTCATGACACGTGTCGCTAAAGATAGCTTTGGCGCCAAAATTCAAAACCGGTTTCTGATTGGACTGACACCCTTGTATAGGTTAGGGTTGGCTTAAAGAAAGCATTGTTTTGCAGTAATGGTCATTGAAAGGTTCAAAAGCATCCTTGCATTGGATAGCCTAATGATTCCTCGACCTTTCTGACCCGTGACGTCATGCATACATTAGCCTATTAATGAACTACGCTGCATACATTAATCCCCCTTCGGTTCCCTTCGGGTAAAGGCGTATGTGCCTAGTACTTATATTACTACTCAGATATCATGTAATTTTTACGTTCATTGTAACGTCAACAAATAAAATAATAAATAAATAAATAAATAAATAAATAATTCCCATACAATGACAGTTAACCATCATAAATCAAAGAGTAAACCAATCATTCTCAACCGTATCCTGTGATCAGTCAGTGGTTCATGTTTATCAAATTTGGCATGAGGAAATAGAAAGAAGGGGTCAAATTTGGAAAATTCAAATTTCATTAATTTTCGAAATTTTTATATCGACTAAATGAGAACAATTTCATCACAAATACATGAAATGAGTATAAGAGGAAATATATGATGTATGTTTGACCCGGTTGATCACTTAATATTACACATAAGAAAATATTTAAAAATGAAGTTTTTAAAACTATTGATCCCTTGTCACTTTAAAGAGCTGCCAAAAGGGTAAGTCTTTGCTATGAGGTATCAAAACAGATTATGTTATGGAACACCTAACTTATTATATTTATAATGCAAAAATGCAAAATGATCGGTCTAGTTTTCGCTTTGATATAACGCTTCAGAGACATGCCAAATTACATGATATTTGCACTGAAGTACACAAGAAGGTGAACAAATTATTTCAAAACTCTTTTGTTAAAGAGACATCAAATACGTTGATAGAAATATATCAACATTGCCAAAATTGTATCTCATTGAACGAAATACACATATTTTTTCGACCCAAATATAGTGATCACACTAATTATATTAGGGAAGGTAACTGTAAAATATGAAAGGAAATAATATTACCAAATGCAATGGTAATGTGATATCGTTTATCTACCCATCACTTAATCACATATCGGTTTTGTAGTACGTGGATATGGGTTTCAACTGTTACAGATCGTTGGTAAAATAAACAGTTAAAAGGAAGGTTTTATCGGGGTATTTTTGTGAAAATGAAATTCGAGGGGATATCCCTGTAACACATATATGTTATTAATACATGATGAAAACAAAGTCCAATTGAAAGATACTAATGGAGGTAATTTTGTTATGACTTTATATTTCATTACTTGATAAACACAAGCGCACATTTGTTGGGGGAAAAACAATGAGAAATGAAGCCATTCATCGGCGCTGCGAGTGGGAAAAACTACAGCATAACAGACAATTATTTATTAGTTTTATGACATGTTATGTGCTACTGTATGAATACTCTATCAGTGTATGTCTTAAGTGATTACAAATTTGTAAAATTAGGTACAATATAGCGTGTTTTCATTTCACACAATGCAAAACATCCAATATGTTGACAGAACCATCCCTTTAATGTGCCATTTTACAAGAAGTAGTTTTCAGATTCACAAGGCATTTAGCGACAAGTTATAACGTCTAAAGTAGAGTCTTACAAACCCGTTCAGGAAGCTTTACAGCTACGTACCGAAAGTTTGTATAGAAAGCTTATATTAAACAGTTACAGTGTTGGTACTTCGTTACCAGTGGTCAATCTTTTTAAAACTCCAAAGTTTTATTTTCTTCTAGGAAATATTCAGTAAGTGATCACCTGGGTCAAACAAACATCATATATTTTCTATTATACTCGTTTAATGTATTATTAATGAAATTGTTCTCATTTAGTCAATATGAAAACTTTAAATCGAAAATTAATGAAATTCTAATTTTCCAAAATTTGACCCCTTCTGTCTATTTCACTAAAGCAAATTTCATAAACATACACCACTGACGTGACGATTAAAGGCGCTGTAGCACGTTTTTTTGCTGAAATAAGTCGATGAAATGTATTTGAAAAATAATGTCAACAATAGTAAAACACCCTTCTCTCTTCGGAAAATCAAGTTGCAAATGAGTGTACATGGTTCCGTAAAGCCATGGGAATTTTTTTTGTCATTCGAATATAATAAAATGTGTTCACAATAAAATGGCCGCCATGCAATTTTGGCTTTATACGCAACACCGTTATTACCACTACGGATCATTGGTTTGTGTAATAAGATGTTTTACCCTCTAAAGTAAATATAAATGACCTAAACAATCATTATAAATGAGAAATTTGAAAAAATAAAATTTGCAAAAAACGTGCTACAGCGCCTTTAAGGCATACGCTAAAGAATGATTATGTTACTCATGGATATGTAATGATTTATTGAAATGATGTAGTTTTATTGACGTTACAATGGACGTCATTTTTCATGATCCACATGTAGGTGAACAAACTTTCGGTATGCAGCGGTAGGTGAATAAATTTCGGTATGCACCTGTACATCCCCTTGGGGGACGGTCATACTCCTATACACCCAACCTGAAGATCATACGATTGCGTGTTAGATAAAAAGAGTATAGCTTAGTTGTATGTCAGCTAGCCAGTACGATTTTACGAACGATTCTGTATATTCAATTTTTCTAAGAATGTCGGTTTGGAGTAATCGGTAATATAAAAACGTACAAGGAATATGTAATCGATTTATAAGTTAGATAAAACATGACTTGTTGACATTCTGAAGAAGTAAGGATTCCCGCGACCATTTCTATTTTACATAGTCAATTACACAACTGACATTGATTAAAGAAAATAACTTCCCATACATCGTTTTGTCTTTCATCTCTACAAAGAAAAATGAGAAGTTTTTTTAAAAGTTAAAAGTTGAAGGTTTTTTTTTTTAAATTAATGTTTTTTAATCTATTCAAAATGCTTACCCTCCTACACTTGCCGCATTGATTAGTATATTTTTAAAATTCTGTTTTGATTCCAACTTGTTCAAAACATTTTACATTTCAAATGCAAATAAAGAAAGAAAATAATTGCATATTTGACGAATGTCCAAACGACGTTAAACGTTGGATCTAAGAACTACTTAAATGCTCTTCAAAATGCTCTTCAAAATGCCAAGGTATATTTTCAGTTAGCGGAAGTTTCTAAAGATTACGGTCTCCTGTGACACTTAGCTGAAATGTAATTTAATGTTAGTTCCAGTCGGGTTATGAACAGAAACGTGCTATGAATATGTGACGGTTTAATATGGAGAAGGGATATTTCCAATTATATATGAGGCATTCTTAAAAATAAATCTATTTGAGAACCAGAAAATAAAAATACCAATTCATATTATAAAAGCGAATTTCTATGAATATATTGTTATGCTTCATCTTAACGTTCAGCTGCATTGTTAATTGCGACAAGTAACCTTTGACATTGTCAATATCAATAACAACTGAAACTGTTTTTATTATCAGTTACATGAAACATATACAATGGCATGTGGAGTTAATAATCATGTTGAATGTTGGGTAATACATAATTTGTTTCTAACTCAATTTTTAAAAAAGAGTGTTACGGGAAAGACATGTCTGTTACTGGAAAGGCATGTTTGTTACAGAAAACATGTCTGTTACGCGAAAAGTTTTTTGGTTACGGGAAAGGCGTGTCTGTTACGGGAAAGACAATTTTGTTACGTGAAAGATTTGAGGAGGGGGTTGTTAAGAGATAGACATAGTAATGAGAAAATATGTATTCATAATTAAGAATTAATAACAAATCTTAAATCACTGAAAAAGGAAAAAACTCCATCACTATCGTTAAACCCCTACCCGAAAGAGCTGTATCATTTGGTGTAGCACAATCGTTGTACATGATGTTGTGGACAAGAAACGTTGATCAGAAATAAGGGTCGGAATAAAAATGTTGTACAAATACAGTACAAAAGACAGAAGACAAGAGAGCTTTCGTTGACTTTGCTTAATAACGGCGTTGATATCAACACCAAACGTCGCACCTCCTGCAATAAAGAAGTTGAAATTCCACACACATGTATTTCTTCAGCTTTCGTGTAGACTGTCTATCAAATACTGGACATTATATAAGAACATCACTGTAGGTCTGGGCTTTGGGAATACATCCCAAAAAGACCTTGACCTACAAAATGTTGAGAGTCCAATTTTGAGATCTGAGATAAAAGTATCTCAATACATCACGGGGAATAATTCTCCTTTCCCTCTTGATATGATCTTAGAGGTATCCTGTCAGATACAGGGCCATGTTCAAGAGCGGTTCACATTAATCGCGATGAGCGATTACTTTTCAACCTCTCTTGAACGCGATTGCTCAATGTAGCGCTACGTAGCAAGGCGAGCAAACTTCGAGGAATTTGCACCGTGTCGTTCAAGAGAGAATGAGCGCTATTTGAGCGCTATTTGAGCGATATTTGAGCAATCAATGAGCGATTATACCGGTAAGCGCTCGTTGTTATGGAACGGAGCCCTGGTCTGGCATCAGTTGAAATTTTGTTAATGCCAGCAATGTATGCTTTGATGTCGATTGATGACGGTTTGTGGCTGATGAACTTGTATTTCTTGGCAATAAGTTCATTGATAAGTGGTACCAGGTACCCATCGGTTGAACAAGATGGTTCCCCTTGAGCAGGTTTTTGTGCTAGACCATGGACAGGATTCTCGGGAGAAACTCGGGTGCAGTGAATCCATCTGAATTCATAGTGTTATCTAGTATCATCTAGTATCATCTAGTATCATCAAGTATCATCTAGTATCATCTAGTGTCATCTAGTATCATCCAAGGTCATCTAGTATCATCTAGTATCATCTAGTATCATCTAGGTATCATCTAGTATCATCTAGTGTCCTCTAGTGTCATCTAGTGTCCTCTAGTGTCATCTAGTGTCGTATTATGTCATCAAGTGTCATTTAATGTCATCTTATGTCATCAAGTGTCAACTAGTGTCATCTCGTGTCATTTAATGCCATCTAATGTCATCTAGTGTTATCTAGTTATCTCATTAAAGGTCATCTGCTGTCATTTTCTGTCATATAATGTAATGTAATGTCATCAACTGTAATCTAGTGTCATCTGGTGTCTAGTGATTAGCATTCTCTGGTAGTTTTTCTTTGTGTATATGTTTATTTACGTGCACATTTGCAATTCAAATGTTTTTGTTTATGTTTTTTGTTTTTATTGGTTTTTTTCTACGATGATTGTGTGAATTATTGCATTCGACTTGAAATGTTTTTCGTTCGAGCGAGGGTTTATAATAATAGACGTAATATAGATGTTTGTTTGTTAAACATTACGAATACCTCCTAGATGAGTCTTGATATATCACATTATAACTGATCATTTTCTTCTGATTTTACAACATTTACGAAGCTTCTTTAGAATGACCTGTATTATCAGTCCGGGAGATTGCTTAGTCAGCTGAGCAGCCAAGTCGGACGTCCAAAGCTATCATTTGAAGTTTCCATAAAATATCATTTCCTCGACATTTTAGCTGTATACAGCGATATGGTGCAATTTGAGCTCTGCAAACTTATTGCTTTTCATTCACAATGATACACAGCATAGTTCGTGGTATATTATGGAGGGTTAAATTAATAAATTTGTCTGAAATGGACAAAAACGTCTCTAACATGTTTTGGTCACTATAGGGGTACTTAAAACGCATCAAATACACAATTGCCGTTAGATTTATGGAAAACAGCAGTTGGAATTGTAAACTACATATGTTAATCTTCATATATATCATCTAAATTTATTTAAAGATCAACTTTGAAGCATGAATTGACAGCTTTGAAAATCGTCAAATATACGGTTTTTGCCGAGATTCTGTTCAAGGGAGCTAACTCGTGGCGTCTTACACAAGCTGTTGAGAAAATGATCTATCTTCTGCGTTCATATTCGTATAATACATTTTATACGTCTTTATTTCCATTATCTAAAAATTCAAATGCACTTTTTAGTTGGAGAAAAGATCTTTGAAATGTAATATTTTAGAAATTCTGTTTCAGCATCATGAAAATGTTTTAATTATTAAGAAAACATAGTTATATCTTGTCTTTTCTATGTAATTTATGTCAACTTCAAAGACTTTGATTTATTTTTCTCTTACATCCCAGAAATACGTGATAAGAAATGAACATTATATGCAATAGTATAAAACATTTATATGCCTGAATCGTCTCAATTCATTTCAGTGAGTAGTTTGGATTTTTAAAAATATAATTCATTGTACTTATCTTTTAAAAGCCTCCATTTTAATGTTATTGGCATATATGTTTGATAAATTAACGTTCTTGTTTTGTGTAAAATTTAATACTAGTGTATCAAAAAATATTAAATAATTGAATAGGCCTAAAATACTTTTCATACTCATACTTTTTCCGAAATGTTAAAATGTATTTTAATTATTCAGTATCTGTTTGTTCCAATTGCCACATTAATAAACACGTTCTTTTGTAATTCTTATTACTAAGTATTGACTAGATGTAGTGTGTGCAAATAATTTATTTGTCGTTTCTATATGGAACATAAACAATAATATAATAAATAATGGACAGGTGTACCAAATCGCCCGTTCTACTTTTCAAGGCAACATTTAAAGCAGGGACTATATATACACATATCATACAGAGAGTCCCTGAATAAAGTTACCATTATCAGCCCAATGTAATTAGTTACACGTATGGATGTGTTACACAGCACACATTGCGTGTTGTCTTACATGAACTGACGTAATGTAATGGTGAATTACACATAGATGTTGATCCAAGGCACATAACTCAACTGCTAACGTTATTTTGATCTTATGAAAACATTTGCCGACCAGGCAATCCAGGAAGTCGTCAACAGACTACTTCACACAGTTCTATTCAACGTGAAACAATATGTTATATATCCAATCACAGGCAAATTGTAGCGCAAGATTATAATATCAATGACAACTCTCTTCCCTATTCGTTATTATCTATGCTAATGTCTAAGATATTTTCTACATGCCCATATATCTTAATCACACAATTTTTGAACGATACAAACTATGTGGTTGCATGTATATTTAAAACAAAACACGACCTCAAGAAGAACGAAGTCATCTCATTGAACACTTTAATTTTTGATTCGACAAATCCAAGAAGCCACTGGGGCACATAAATTGTTTACGGTAGGAATACAAAAACAATGAACCGTTCTATTTATCTTTTAGAGAACATTCCTGATTAATGATGATCATATATGCTTATTAAAGCATAATAAAACCATTGCGAAAGTAAAAGCGAAGAACAAATAACAAAAACATTTAATAAATAACGGACTCATCGAACTTTTCCTTTCTACAATCTCCATATATAAAATGTCATATTCACATAGAACCATTGTAAGATGAAAGCTCCCTTTGTTGAAGTCCTTTACCAAAATATACTTTGTTGCGACGCATCTCTACAACATAACACACCAGAGCTGTTGTCCTCCGCCTCTTATTGTCATATGATTGAATGCTTCTGTACAGAAAACTGTACTACTAGCGACGCTGCCATCGAACATTGCTGTTGAAACGATCCAGATATCTTCTTTGCAACCCTGTCGAACTGGGTTCTGTCTAATTTTTCTTAGAAATGTTGCCTAAAATATATAACAGCAAATGTTATCTATTCAATTTGTTTAAATTATCCACTTTAATCACATTTAAAAATGTAATACATTAAGTTTAAATATTGTTTATTTATGTACCTCTCGCATAACATAAATTGAAATTCTCTATGTTCTTAATTACTTTAAATTATTTAGTTGTATAGTCTTCAAATATACAAGTTAACAAACGAACAAAGACGTCTCATGGTTCAACTTTCCTGTGTAGTATTAGGCTAGATCAGACGTAGTTAATCAACAAGCATCTCTACGATCAAGCTTAGACAGAGTTATTCGACAAGTACCTCTACAATCAACATGATCAAGCTCCGAAGATTTGACTCTTCTGCCGTCAACAAAGTAGGTAATTTCGCCAACAGCTAAACGCTAAAATCGTCAGCGTTTCTTGGAGGTAAGTACTCGTTTTAATGTACGTTTGCATATCAATCTTGTATCACAATCGAATATCAATTAATTGTGCACAACACTTGAAAATCCCATTATCTATATATATATACATATCCCTAGTTTCCGGGAAAGCGAACCTGTCTGTACAGTACTCTCACATTATAAATTAGGCTTAGTCATATAGAAATGTTTCCCCCTGTATATTAAAATTATTTTGATTATTCTGAATCATACTTTCCAAATGATTAATTGTAACTTTTCATTAGATACAATGAGTCCGTAAAAGGATTGTCAAATGAGGTTAACATATGACGGTTAAAACATAGTTTTATATTAATAAACTAATTAACATGAATAAGTATTGTCAAAGAAGCCATCCGGGTTCCTGCCGCTCTATCAAATGTAACAACATAAAATCAATAACCTAAATCAACGTAGAGAATCTATAAAAAGATAAAATTACAATTGAATAGTGTCGGCAACAAGACTTGCTGTATATGCATAGACTTGATTAAGCTCTCTTGACTTTCCCATTGTGATCGGATGTGTTAGGCTGACTTGCACACATATTGGGAGGCAATCCTTTATCTTATACAGCCACCCCTGCCGAGATCCTCACTCTGCACAGTGCCTGGTTTGTGGGTAACTTTTATGGGACTTGGATCCCGGTGGTTAGTGTTGACAGATGGCTAGATGCAGTGATTAACTTAAACCATTTAGTGAACACTAATATTGTCTCCTGCTGCATCTTATATGTTACAAGGATTTCAATGCCATTAACCAGTTCACTTACAATGTTGTTTAAAATATTGTAAGGAAAAGAAGAGGTGAAGGTCGAGACGTTAGAAAGTTGTGTACCACAGTTACCGCATTTCCAGAGCATTACTTGAACATTCAACGCATTGAGTTGGGACTGAAATGGCAGTCATGATCTATATGTAACAGCACCTCTACACGCTTGGTTAGATGTCGTTTTCTTATCAACGAGTATTTTACAAACAATTCAAATGGTTCTACAAAATGGATCTCTAAATATGCCCGGATTTCTGCCTAGGGCTGAGTAATCTAGACTTGCTATAATTTTCTAGGCTGGGTTGGTTGTCAATTGAATATTTTGCTCTTGGATCTCGATGCCAGACAAACGTTTGGTCAGTGATTCGTTACTGACTTCCAGTTTTAAGATGCCTTAATGAGTTTAAGTTCAAATGTGATCTTCGTCAGAAACTTCATAAAGCTTGTCCTATATTGAGTGATGCATAAGAGATGCCGATTACAGGTCGCAGCACATGCGCAACTCCTAATGTTCAATCTTAAAGTACTCTTCAAATTTGTGTCATAAAACAAACATGTTTTTTTATTATTGGCACTTGTTAAAGTTATTAAATCGTCAGCTTTGTAGAATATGCGGAAATACAAGAAAGTGCCATATACTGTTGCTATAAAAGACTTCTTTGGGATCGACATAAACAAGGATTATGATGAAATACACCTCAAATGGCTGTGTTTAGTTGACAAGAAGCTTTTAGGTAGATTCGTCAATTTTTAAAATGAAGACAGGGCGTATACAACGTACAAGGTACCTTACAACCTTAAGACTCACGACGAATGATGTCACATCTGTTATCATATAATGAGGAGAGGCCGACCTGACCCGTTATCTGATGTTCATCTGGACTGTATAACGACTTGGATGTTAACACAGGCTGGCAGCTTTACATTGACATCACAGAAGACTTGTTTTACTGTCGTCGAAGACTTCCGCATACCATTATACTTTGGTCATAGATGCTTCCAAGATGTCATCGGGGGAAAAACCCGCAACAGACAGGTGGCAAGTTTACGATAGAATATACCCGTCCTCCAATAATTACCTACAGGATGGTGTGCATGTCAACGAGCTGGGTCGTGATAACTTCATATTTTTAGTTTCTTGAATATTCCATTCGTTCCTTATGTGTTGTCATCGGTTGAGAAAGTACGAACATGCACATGAAATGTAAAGAAAGCATCCGATGAATCTAGATTACAGTTCTGTATTTATTACATGCATGTATTATTTCTTAAACACAGGATGTTTAAGATCGAACTTATTTTTTGACACTTACTGCAGCTGAGACATATAACATCAAATAAAACACGCAGTTTGGATATAAGCCAGTGCGTTTAACCATATACCATAGAATAGATTAAATTTAATATATTTATTTTATGGTTTCTGGTTTAACAATATCAATGAGACCACGTGACCGATCATGGTCGTGCCTTGCTTCTTTGTTCTGTCGATAGCCACGTGGAGACCATATGTGTTGTATTAAGCTTAAGTCAGTGAATTCAGGGTGTATTACTTTGTTTGCTCAAATGGTATCGGGTTTAGATAAAATTTACAAATATAACTAGAAATATGTGCATGTGATGCACTGTGATGTCCCCCGCTCCAACTTTCAATCCAACCTAGTCATATTACCCTTATTTTTCACTTATGCTAAGAACTAAGTTCAATACTGCATTAATAACGAGAAAATAAAAAATTCAGAATAGCCAAAGTAGCAAAAGGCACCACTCTATCACTAGGTCTAAGCAAATACAAAGTTTGCTGAAAACATATTGAACGGTTTTGGAGATAGAGGCCGGAAAAGGTCCCTACCCCCAATATGCACTAAGTTCAAATTGTTTCCATGGAAACCAGAAAAAATAAAAACTTCAGAATAACCAAAATAGCAAAAGGCACCACTCCACCACTAGGTCTAACCACATACCAAGTTTCTTAAAGAAATACTAAATAGATTTTGAAATAGAGGCCGGAAAAGGTCCCTACCCCCAATATGCACTAAGTTCAAATTTTTTCCATAGAAACCAGAAAAAATAAAAAATTCAGAATAACCAAAATAGCAAAAGGCACCACTCCATCACTAGGTCTAACCACATACCAAGTTTCTTAAAGAAATACTAAATAGATTTTGAAATAGAGGCCGGAAAAGGTCCCTACCCACAATTTGCACTAAGTTCAAATTGTTTCCATGGAAACCAGAAAAAATTTTAAAATTCTGAATAACCAAAATAGCAAAAGGCACCACTCCACCACTAGGTCTAACCACATACCAAGTTTCGTGAAAAAATATTGAACGGTTTTTGAGATATGGCCCGGAAAAGAAAGCATTTCGGAATAACGGAATGACGGAATGACGGACGGAGGCGAAAACATTATGTCTCCCGAAAAAATTTTCGGGGGACATAATAAGGCTAATAAATAAAATATACGAACACATGAAACCCAAGGTAAACAGCTGTTTGTTAAAACTTGCCATTCCTAACTTCATGTCTGATTTATGCCCCAGTCACACTTACGTTTATGAACGTAGTGATACAGAACGTACTTTAACGCAGTTAACTGTACTGAAGCCTAGTTATCCGTAGTTATACTTAGTTATCCGTGCTCAAAACGTAGACATAGACGTGAGACAAACGTAGTTTGTGATTTAACTTTTGGACATGTTCAAAGTTTAACATTTCCGAACTACGTTTCCGGAAACGTAGTTCAATGTAGTTTGACGTAGTTAATTGAAAATGTGAACTTAGTTCATCGTAGTTGAACGTAGTTAAGAACGTTCTTTAACGTAGTACAACTTTTCCACGATTTACTACACTTTACTAGGTATCCCAGTACGTTTTCGTACGTTTAAGTACATTCTAGAACGTTGCACTACGTCTGACTACGTTAAACTACAATTAACTACACTATTTTCATCTGAGTTGAAGAACGTTTTAGTACACAAAACTAGGTATAAGTACGGTTAACTACGATATCAAATACGTTTAACTACGTTTTGGTACGTTTCATATTTAGACTTTGACGTTTAAATACGTTTCCCTAAATCTAACTACACTTAAGGAAGTATAAGTACGTTGAACTACGATAAACTACGCCTAACTAGGTAGATTTATTTATGTACCTTGTGTCACAAGAGAGTGAGACACCTGGTTTGCGTTTTAATACTATTCATTTCACAACTGAGAGAGGATGAGTGGAAGGAAGGTGAAAATGATACAGCATTTAACTGCTATCAATAGAGAAATGATATGGTTTGCTCAATATTTGAACAAAATCGAAATGGACGACGAAACGAAGAGAAAACAAAAAAGATGGTGGGCCCGTGACTGGCTCCTACGTAGACCATTACACGATCAATACCATACACTCATGTCCGAGTTGGAGGTAGAAGATCCTGAAGCATTAATGAATTTTATCAGAGTAGATTAAGACAATTAAGAGAAAGAATGAAATACATAAACGTGTGTCTTTATATACCCTACCACTGTAAGTGCCGTGATTTACCCTACTTTAACGTACTTTGACGTACCTAAACGTGTTTCAACCTACTTAGTTGTACTAACAAACGTTCTTAAATGTAGATCAACGTGGTTAAACGTAGACGAACGTAGCTAGAAAGTTGTTCAATAAACGTAGTTATCCGTTGTTAAACCTAGTAAAACGTACTTATATGTACTTAATCGTACTTACACGTAGTGAACGAACTGATAATGAAACGTTGTTTTACGTAGTTACTAATAATGCACTCATTTTCGGCATGTTAGTGGTTTTGTGGCTACGTTCAAAGAACTACGTTTAACTAGGTTAATGAACGTAAGTGTGACTCCCCCATTAAACAGAGACCATGGTCTCTGATTCAAACAATTGATGTGACAACTACGAAGGATCTGAATTTCCACATTTGAAAAAGTACCACATGCCCATGCAATGTTCAAACTTCCATTCGAACTGGAGCTAGGAACTGAGACGTTACAAATTAAATCATGTTACGTATATCTTACAATACAAACATAATTAAGACCGCCAACTGTGACGTGTTAGCGACAGTAAGACAGGTGGCCATGAACAGCAAAGCACGACGTATAATTCCGTGTCTATTTCAATTGTTCCAGGAACTATGGAAATACGTCTTAAACCAAGGATTTAGATATGTTTCAACTTTGTAATGCAGACCTTGCATATATAGAAACCTATCAGAAGAAATACACGACTTTGCCTGTGGAAAAAACGTATACTCGATAAGTATTTATTAAGATGTTCATGATTGTAAGGGCTTGAGTTTGAATGAATAAACCAGGGAACCATCACATTTCACGCTATCTTAAAACAAAAAATGTCTTCCGAAAGAGCATAGTTTGATCTATAGACTGGTGAGATTGCATTTACGTTTCACTATAACGATTTCTTTAGTCACAAGGAGTTATTAAGTAATAATTACAGTAACCCTGTACAAAATCAATGGTGATTCTAGCGCATGCGCAGGAGGGTGTGAGTATAATTTCTGGTTGTGTTAAACTTTCCAATGAGTAGGCTACGTATCCCAAGTTATTATTATGTTACCTCATTGATTTCTAATTTCATGACGTATTCTATTCAAATGTTTTTTTGATTGTTGTTTTTTCCTTAACTGCACACGTACTTCAAATTTGATATAAACTTAACAAATTATCAAATGATCAAGTTGTCAATGACCTGTCTGTTTATCAGAAGGCTGCAAATAAACGATTTTTCTAGAGACTGACATTATTTTTTATTTTAACAAAGTACTTTGTACTGGAAACATTACTGGCGTTTGGTGACCTGCATCCTCGATAATCCAGCGCTATTGTTCCGATAAATCTACACACAAGATTTATCGAAACAATAGCGCTGGATTATCGAGGATGGGTGACCTGCTTCACAGTGGCAATCAAGTTCATTGAGCATTCAGAAATGAAGATCAGCTGGTTTCGTTCGCAAGTTGGTTTAGACCGGCGTTAGAATTGTGTTTCTTTCCTTGGTCTGTTTCGATTTTAAATAAATTTGATAAATAAAGTCGACGTTATGTTGTGTGTCTTTGTTTGATATATTTATAACAGTTCATAGTTCAAATACGGTATTATTTGGCAGCCTGCTTCAAGGCGAGGGCCAAGTTCATTAAGCATTGCGACGTATGTCGATAGATTCAACGTTCATGGAATAATTCGAACAATGAACTTCTGCACATATCGTATCTTTCCTTGTTTGATATTGCTTTTGAATAAACTTTTAGACAAGTCGATGTTATGGTGTATGTCTTTGGTTTATGTGTTTATAAAACTTCAGTTCAAACATGCTATTATTTAGCCGCCTGTTTCACGGTGGGGGCTAAGTTCATTAAGCATAGAAACGATTGTCGATTGATTCCATCCATATGCATGTTACTTCAACACATCTCCTTATTTCTTTCTTTGGTTTGTAGTGCTTTTGAATGAATGCCGTTATCATTATGTATTTCTTTGCTTATATATACACAATGTATAAAATATCACCAACATAACACATCAGCATTTCACTATAACTGATTACAATTACACATGTTTCGGTAAACTGTGGATAATCCTCGCTTAGTCGCACGTTAATCTATTTTAATTCATTTTTTAAAAATTATCGATAATAGGACGTCATTTAATGTTATTACTTTCATTGGGGAACACCCGGAACAGGTTTATAAGCGTCAATTTAAACACCCAAATGTATCAAGGCGCAGCTGGAATCTGACCCATGGTGTGCTACGGCGAGAAGAGTAAACACGTCACAGCTCATTACATATTTACATTGGATCGCGTAACATGCTTAATTAGATAAAGAAAAAGATATTAGGTCGATCACTTTTAGTTTGAAATAAACGCAATGGAGAAATTCTATAACGTTATGAGTGAAGAAGGGAAGGAATGACTAGTAATGGAAACATTTTCTTGCCTGTACGTGAATTAAATTATTGCATAATCATGAATCATGTTGCACTCACATAACAGAAATCATGCACCTTAATATTTCGAACATCTCTAATATTTAAAATTGAAACTTTAAAATCTCTAAAAGATGTCAACAACTCGGCATAAGACAGAAATTAAATCAAAGACGGACTAGTTCAATCATGACAAGTTGCCGACAAACGTCCCACTCCAAGTTCACAGACGAGTTTATGTTGATAATTAATTTCATGAAGGAGAGATAAACTCGCGTTACATTCTTATTTTTTGTTAACTTGAAGCTGCATACACTTGGAATTTGAGTCTTTGTGCACATAATCAATGTTTAAATCTAACATTAACGTAAATAAATTGGCATTGACTTATCGAACTGTGCCAATTCAAATTCATTGTCGTGATATCGGCATCCAAATTTATGACAAAATCACATGTCCAACATGCATCCTTCGTTTATTTTCTGAAAAACAACATGTGTCTTAAGTAACATGATTATATTTAGGTATATACTGTGAAAATGCCAGGGAAAAACGATGAACGAAAAACAACACATTTCGATATCACAATTATATTTGAGAGATAACTTTGAAAACAAACCTCTAATTATTTTCTGTGTTGCAAACTGCGGCATTGCATTACAGATAACGTTATTCACAGTGAAGCATCAGTCAAGATAAAATCCCGTCATGTGGGAATATTCAAGAAATGGGACACTATGGTGATTTTACGAAAACTTCAAATTGTGGCTCAGAACCCTTGACTAAGCTGCTCAGCTGACTAAGCAATCTCCCGGACTGATTATGAATTGTTTAATCTTATCTAAAATAAAAAAAATAGTATAGAATCGAGGCACTTTTTAATATTTTGGTGTAAAATCAAAAGTTATATTGAATGACTAAAATAAATCGATATGTTGGTTGCCAAAGCCAATGGGGAAATTAAATATTTTACAGGAGCTTCATTGACTTTGTCTTACAGTGTACAGGTCTGAAACAACGGACCTCAGTATTTGAATGTGAGTGTGTCGTGCATTCTTATTGACTTAAACTATTTGTTACAAAACTGAATCTCCAAAGAAATCGTATCTGAGCATGATACTAAATTAAGTTAGACCAAATAAGTAATTGACTTCTACTTTTTCAAAAGATAATGTACGTCCTATGATACGTTAAAGTTCATTTAGAAGATAGACATACGAATTAAACCGGGTGTACAGGGATGGATGCATCAGCTTTTTGAGAAGGGGGGGAGGGGGGGGGGGGGGGCGTAAATACGGGCGATCTCGTTCATTGACCGGCACGATGCTGTAGGACGAAAAGAGTACCTCACTAAGTTGTAGCTTATGAAACTATTGTATTTTTTTACGTATATGTGTACCCTCGGAACGAGTTGGGTGCACCATTTTGTTCACTAAAGCTTCAATGGTCAGTTTTTAAATGTTCACTATGTGACTCGTATCCATTCCTAATGTTCAGTTATAAGTGATTAAGCAGCTGCTCAAAACGTATTATTTTTACCCCGATTTTAACCCCGATTAACCAAACTGATAATGATGTTAGGGTCATTGGCACAATTGGTTAATTATACCCGCCTCCATTTAATAATCGTTTAGATCATGATTCTTTATTCACTTACCAAATCAGATAACGTAATTGTTCATCCATGTAACAAGATGTTACATGTACATGTACACTTACAATAGACAGTTTGAACAGGGCATGTAATCATGTATGTTCAAAGCGCTGGTCGAAATATTACCCATGGCATACAAGTACAGACAATCTGTGAGGAGAATACAGCTGATTAACCGATCAAACAGTCAAAGTTCACCGACTGCCATCATATTACACCAGGTATCAACAGCAAACATGGAGACCAATGGTGAACGATATGCTTCAGTAGTTGAAATTGCAACTATCCCAGTCTACATGTTCAAATATGTTTTCACCTAGAAAGTGATTATTTAGCTCCGGTGATAGAAAATGTGTCTATCTGTTATGACATTTTCTCCCGATTTTTACATGAAAACGTTCAATATCAAATTTTTTCGCCGTCCTGTCGATTTGCCGCTGAGTGCTCATGACGTCATCATGCAACTTGTACGTTGCTTTACGTCATCGGTGATGGGTAGATAGAAACTGATAGTGTCATCTGCTGTTCATTCTAAAAATAAACCGTTGGCGCATTTTGCCGCGGTCTCCCCTACACTACGTGCCACATAATGTTTGTTTTCTTACAATGAAAAACGTAATGTAATAAATTCCGTGGGAGGAGATAGGCTACTTCTTTTTAATTGTTAGGTAGCAATGAGAATGAATTTCTATTACCTACTTATGACCACTTTTAATAGCTAATAAAATAAGTATTATTGTCAGTCACCATCCTCGATCCGTTGGTGATCTACGCCGGTAAGATGGAGAAGAATCATCGGTGAAGATGTATACAGATACACGTTCACACATGTTGTGGCATGGCTGTAGAAATGAACGGGAGGAAGAGGATATTCATCAACACGTTTTAGAGCACACGTGTCATGTACATACATCCTTGAATTTATCAGGTAAAAGTATAGGAAATTATATATAGGTATCCACCGGCGAACGTTCATAGTTTAAAACAATACGCTGTGTATTAACAAGGTAAGTATAAAAAAATTCACTCATCAATGATAGTTCTTTATCTAGAAAACGTTTCCAATATAATATCATAACTATGACAAATTGAACAAATTGAAACGTTTAACCACAACAAGATATATTATTCTGAAGGGAGATTGTGTCAATGCAATCATCAGTTTACAGGTGTGTTATACACATATTGATCTACATCTTCATCTGAATGTTTACTTATGTTATATTAGACAGACGATACAGAGCCTTCGTGTAAGACCACGTTGAGCGACATATATAAACGAGAGAAATGTTTATTTTATAAGGATTCTAAGATATGATATATTTACATGCAGTGTCTTTGATGTTGTATAACTTAGTTTCGTTGTGAAAGAATTTTCATAATTACATATATAGTTGTTCTAAATAAATCTAGTCCTGGTGCGTTCCTAAACATGAATTATCAAAACATCATGAAATCTTTAAACGCTTTCAGATTACATATATTGAAATGACAACGAATAAACATTTAAAAATTAACATATTTCTTTCATTAATTTAATTTATCTCCTACCCATTTTGTAACGTGCATAATATCATGAAAATACCGTTTTCTAAGTATTTTCTAAGTATTTTGTAAATTTAATTGACTGTACCAACTGCATGATTTAAATATATATGTCCTTGATCAACCTATTCTAACATGAAATTGTTTAGAACACCATTTTTGATGATAATTATTAACTTTCAATTTGAAGGACGATGAACATTATCATGTGATTAGTGTCAGAGACTTTTAAACATGTTGCGGGCTTAATTTCCCCTATTCAAAATGATAAAAAGAACAAGAGTAAAGGGAGACAATAACAAAGTAAAACTACAGTTATGTGCCCTTTACTCAAGGGAGGTAACTCTGATTCAACTCTCTTGAGGCGACAGGTGTTGTGCCGGAAAGAGGAGCTATTTATTCCTAGATAATGCATTCAATTTCATTTTACATAAACTCCTGCAATATAATTTGATAACCTTGTTGACGTGTCTTATTTCACAAATTCAAAATGGAACTTGAAGCTACAGCTGCAATGGAAGGAAGCCGACAAGGTAACATATTGACCATATTCTGTTACGTTTGATACTATCAATGATACTTGATAGTGAGATTGTTTTGTTGTTATGTCACTTGTCAGGTGTGAATTGTCATGTCTTTATCGATGCTTTCAGTTGGTAATGGTCTCCTTCAACCAATCAATATTTGTGCAATAATCAAAGTGTACAATGTTCTTAGTGTACATTTGGGAGTAGAATACGGTACTTCATTTGTCATCACAATAAGAAAAATTGTTTTTTCAAAATGAATAGGGCAGTGAGTGGTTAGGTCGAGAGGCTCTACCTGCATCCCTTCGTTCGGCTTCGGATCAAGAGGTCCAGGTCTCGAATCCTGCCAAGGCCTTGGCAACTTTGTCTACTGTAGAAAACTGTTCTACCGGCAGTGACGTTTGGTTGCAATGCAACACTGAATCTCAGCACAGTATGACCCATGGTTCGCTAATTTCAGCCGAAGCTTGCAGGTTTCACCGCAATGCATAAACACAGGATTTTGCAGGATTTCGCCCTGCAATAATACTAGCAGCAGTGCTATAAGTGAAATACTCTTGAAAGCGGCGTTTAACCCAAACTCACCTCACCACATTTATCAATTTGATGGATTTTAACTATTATTTCCATGTTTTACTTCTAATGAACACACTACAATGTCGTAAACTGAATACACATATGCTTCAAACAGCATATTATAAATGTATGCTCAAGGCTACAAGAAATTCATATATAAAAATGTAAAATTTTTAATTAATGAAAAGTGAATCTGTAGGTTAGTATAATTGAAAAGTTCAATACAGCCAGGCCCTGGTTAGTTATAGAGAGACTATCAATTGTTTGAGATATTTCTCTAATGAAAAGGTACTTTTCATTTTGAAATATTCTTTTAAAGGTTTTTGTTTTGCCCTCTATCTTCAGTAAAGCTTGACTAAACAATTACAATCCACTGCATAGTGAAAATGTGTAAATGATGAAAGCTGTCACATGCATATATTTGAATGAAAAATTATGACCGGTAGGCAATATGTGATCTTGAAGCTTTTTCACTAATATTTCTCATTTTATGACATTTTCATAACCTGAAATGTTCTGATGTTTTTTGCTCTAAGAAAAAGATTTGAAAAGGGATTGTTATTGCAGTAAACTACAAATTTATCTGGCAGACAGACCGATAAACATGGAGATGGATTTTCTTATGTGATGTTTCTTACGTTGGCTAATGAATTATGATAGAGAAAGCTACAGACATTGTTGAATGTTGAAGTTGTGTGTGTTAGTATTTCAGCTTCTGACAATCCAAAAATAAAAAAAGATGTGCCCCAACTCTAGAGCTAGTACCTAAACATCTTGCTCAAACAGGGCATTGTATCTCATGACTTCAACAACCCTGATTGTGTAATTAGATTCCGCCTGGTATAATGCTATTAATAAAATTACTTTAATGCGAGTAGTATTGGCAGTGCCTGTATTAGAAGACTGATGGGCAATCATCAAATTTCAAATCACAACTGACAACATACATGCTATATAGTGATGAGTAACCAACCTTCAACCATACAAGGCATAAGCTGGTTACACAATCAGGGGTTTCTTGAAGCATTATGGATAAAAAAATACCCTGATGGAGCGGTATGGTCATCTATGTAACAGAAGTGATTGTGAGATCACCTCCATTGAGAATCAAACCCGGGACCTGAGAGTCCTGAACTCTACCAGTTGAGGTGAGGTGAGTTGGGGTTTAACGCCGCTTTCAAGAGTATTTCACTTATATCGCGGCTGCTAGTATTATGGCAGGGAGAAAGCCCGCAACCCCATGTGGTTATGCATTGCGGTGAAACCTGTGAGCATCGGCTGGAACTAGCGAACCATTGGTGGTACTACGCTGAAATTCAGTGTAGCATTGCTCCCAAACCTTACTGCGTGTAGAACAGTTCTCTACTGCAGACAAAGTTGCCATCCCCCTGGCGGGATTCGAACCAGTTGAAGGGATATTCCATTCGCTTAAGACAATAGGAACACTTTCATCCCACCCTGCCACATCTATAACAACTTTGATCATGTACATGCTTTTAAATACTGAGATAGTACATGTGTAATCAAGCACCCTGCAACAGCCTGCAGTACAGATAGCCTGTGTCAGCCTATGGTCAAGGGCAGGTAACCTCTATCAGTCTGTGATCAAGGGCAAAAATGAAATCAAACCTAGACTTGAAGCTGAAACTCTAGGTGGTAATATATGATAAATTTAATATGATATGGGGGTTTTCATGTTACAAACCGTCCACCAATATCAGCCCTCAAACTAAAGATTGGTTAATGGACTGATACAGAATGTGATATAAAAACACCCATACAATACTATCTGTGTTTATCAGGTGATCGAGTCGGACTCATTCAGGAGGATCAGCCTAAAAAAGCAACAAAAATGGAGTCGACAGACAGTGACAGTACCAGAGCTGAGACCTCACCCCTACACAGGAACAAGAATTTGCAGAACAAACAGAATGCGTGAGTATTTTATTGGCATGTGTCGACATTTTGTTCTGCTCAATAAGGCTTCTATGTAACAAACATATTTTTATTATGCAACAATTTTACATCATCAAGGCAAATGTAAAGAGAAAAATGGGTGCATTTTATAAATCTTACTAACCAAAATTTATGCATGTTTTCAATGAAGGAACCACCTCCCCCTTTGAAAATTACTGAATCCGCCACTTTTGATGACAATATTTGTCTAGCATATTGTATTGGCATATCCCCCTTTGCCGGTCATTTCAAACCTGTATGTTTGGAGTATGCCTGTAGCGTACAGCCGGGTTCCAATAAAGTAGTTCGCCAGTTACGCTGATTTAGGAGGTGTATGCCGAAAGTTACACCATGCTCTTAATATAGAATACTAAACGTTGTCCCGTTTGATAACATGTTTATGAAATGAGTGAATGGTTTGGTATCTTAACGAGCGAAAGCGAGTTAAATACTGATGCCATTCACGAGTTTCATAAACATGTTATCAACCGGGACCGAGTTTAGTTTATTTATTACTAAATGATGTAAATAGCGCTGAATTGCAAGAAAGTCATTTTTTGGGACGCTTACACGCTTACATGTGTGTAAGTAACTCAGTGTTATCTAATGAGTGATCTCACCACGGTTGAGTAATAATCAAGCATATTCCAGGTGTTGTCCATGTAAAGAGGAACTGCTTCTATTTGTACTTCCTGTGTTGCAGTCTCCAATCGTACAGTCTGAGAGTGATCATCGTCTCGTGTGTCGTGTTCGCCATCGCTGTCACTGTTGCCCTAATCCTGACCATCTACCTCGGACCCCCACAGGTAAACAAACATGCAGTGAAGTTCTTCTCTTTTATTCATAAGTTTTTTATAAGCATCGCAACTCATTATAAAAAACTGGAGATACCTCCAGTAGATATCGCTTTGACAGTAGTTTTGTTAACCACATGACATCGCAATGCTATTTGACATCAATTAAAAACATAATGCTATGACATCAAAAACCTATGACATCACAATGCCATGATGACATATTATGAAGTACCAGTAATCATTGAGTTTGGATGATAAATAGAATGTCTCCCTCATCATGTGTTCTGATACCAAATAAATCAAGACTTCTCTTTTATTAACTCGAGTTGATATATATTGTTATCGTAAAAAAAAATTCAAATGTTCTGGATCATATTGCAGCTTGGAGCTCACGGAGCTGTAGCATCTGATGTTGGCCTCTGTTCGGAGGTTGGTCTGGACATCTTGAAGAAGGGAGGTAATGCTGTCGACTCTGCCATAGCAACACTCTTCTGTCTGGGAGTTGTACAACCTCATAGCTCAGGACTTGGAGGGTGAGTTCTTAATTAGTCGAAAAATATAATTGGGTCTGATGGGGGTGGGATAATGCAGTGCTTAGCGTGTTCTGCATCAAATCAAAAGGTCCGGAGTTAAATCCAGCCAGGGGCTCTGCAACTTGTCTGCTTTCGAGAACTGTTCGACATGGAGTATGGTTTGAGTGCAATACTTTACTGAATTCCAGCGCAGTATCACCCATGGTTCACTAGTTCCAGCCACTGCTTGCATGTTTCACTGCAATTCATAGCCAGCTTGGTGTTGCAGAATTTCTCCCTTCAATAAAACTAGCAGCTGTGATATAAGTGAAATACGTTGTTAAACCCTTACTCACCTCACCTTGCTTCTAATGTCTCTTTGCCTGCTACTGGCTTTAAATATTGACAAACTATTCACATTTCAAATAATCACACAAGCAGGTGTGGAATGCGGGAGGATGCACTGGTCACCCAGGTTATGCATAAATTTTATGCATAATTTTCGGGGGATCAAAAACCTCCTGAATCTCCCTTTTGGATCAGCCCCTTATTTCGAGTACATGTTTGACATGCATGATGTTGTTCACAGTGGAGGGTTCATGATAGTACACGACCACAAGACCCAGCAGTCCACAGCCTATGATTTCCGCGAAGTGTCCACTAAAGCTGCTACCTCAGAGATGTTCCCTGATAAGCAGACCAGACTCTTTGTAAGTACTTCATAGTTAACTCCCTCAAGGACTCAAAGTATATAAATCCGTTTACTTAACTGAGTGTGTTATAGGGAAAATGTTTGTTAAGGTTTACCAGCCGGTTTTGCATGACTTTCTAAAGAATGTATCTTGTCTGCTGATTAAATTTGATGTAAAAGTTGACAATTGCTCATCGGTTTTCTCATCCGTGGACTGCCACAACTTTTAGATTTTAAGTCATTTCATTGGCTGGTTATTTTTAGCCGTTATGAGCATTTCCCTATAATACTCAAGGTATGTAAGTGAAATGGATCATAATGCCCTGGGGTGCAGTATGCAGTAATCTTTGTTAGATTTATATAGAAGATATTATATGCCCATGTCATAATTTGTCTACTGTACAAGCGCCTAAATATTTATATTAATGCTTAGTGAAAGCTAGGTTAATGCAGATAACTGCCTTCACCACATTCATACCTTAATGTCGTAGCATTGTTTATGAATAACATTACCATATTTTTGCCCTCGGCATAGTATGAAAAATATGAACCCTGACATTTATCATCCTGGGTCCAAATTTTCGAAGCTCTCTTAGCGCTAAGATAGTCCTAAGTGCCATACATTAACATTGACTTACGACTGTCTTAACGCTAAGAGAACTTTGAAAATATGGCTCCAATAGAGTAATTGTAACTGCAAGGCAACTTAATCCCCTGATTTATTAAGCAGCTTTTGTCTCGTATATATGAAGGTTAGTTACTCATCGCTATGTATACCTTGTATTTTGTCAAACAATGAAATGTCAAGATTTTAAATTTGATGGTTGCTCATCGATCTTCTAATTTTGACACTGACAATATTTCACGATTTAACATCATTTTATTGGCTGATTATTAATTTATAGCATGATAAGAGGGAAAGGAGATCTCTTATATTAAGTTACTCTGCTAAATACCATCATAAAATCCAGTCTCTGAATCCCTGAGTTATGAAAAAACATCTTTAATGCATAGATTTACCTGCAAAATGATTTAGATCAACATATAAAGGCAATAAACAGCTAATATTTGTTGTAATTTTGATTTGACGTATATGTGAGAATCTTGTCAATCATTGTAGAGCGGCATGTCTGTTGCTGTACCAGGAGAACTCAGAGGACTGTGGAAAGCTCACCAGGATTATGGAAAGTAGGTGAATCTTACAATTTACTCTACATTAAATAGTGGTAGCTTTGGTTTTGATATTCGGGAAGCTGGGGGGCGGGATAGCACAGTGGTTAGCGCATTCGGCTTCGGATCAAGAGGACCGGGGTTCGAATCCCGCCAGGGGCACGACAACTTTGCGAGCTTTCTCCCTGCCATAATACTAGCAGCCGCGATATAAGTGAAATGCTTGAAAGTGGCGTTAAACCCCAACTCACCTCACCTCGGAAAGCTGAAGACAAAACAAGGTTATCTCATAGGGGAAAGGGGAAGCATATTTGTTATCATTATAGATATTCTCAACACATAAATATTATACTTAGAAAGCATAAAGATTGTTCAGTTTTGGATTGGTGGGTCAGTGAAGGTCATAGGTCATATAACTATCGGTAGTTTACATGTAACAGTTTTGATATGTGAAAATTTGATTTGTTTGATCTTGATTAATGAAGACACTATCAAACTAAAAATGCATAGTGGAAGAACAACTACCGTTTGTTTATACAAGCATGATAACATATTTACTGTGAATATATGTGACTATAAAGTCATTGGACTGTTAATTTAAGTTTGCAGATAAGCCTAAAAATAATGCATTATGTATTTTTCTGGCAAGGTTCTATCCGGGTATTTTTTGTGGGAAATAAAACATTCCTGTTTAAACATAAAACAATCTAATATAATTTATAAAACAATCTTTTTTTCAAAATATTACATAGAGCAATTTACTATAAAACCTTTGTCATGTATGTATGTTTCTCCCTAATGTATCACATGCTTGACAACGACATTAGAATATATGTCAAAATGTCGCCTCCAAAGAACAAATAGAGGATATCTTCAAATGAATTCCTATAATACATTGACAGGTTGGCTTGGAACGATGTAGTTTTCCCTGCTGCTGATATTGCAAGGACTGGCTTCAACGTTACCAAAGATTTAGGTAAGTATATCTTCTCAAACTATAAACAATTCATGAACATTGAAACCTTTCGTGGAAACTAAACAGAGAGGATCGACACAGCCCCAGCACTGATAGCCTTTCACCTGCCCTGGTTACTATTTGTGATCTTATTATATTTTAACATTTAATTGACAAATTGAAACTTTTCTGAAAGTCATGCTACAAAATTGAAAATGGAGGATGTTCCTTGCTCATCATGTTCTTTGTTTGGCATTGTGTTATTTGAAAGATAAGTTCTGCCCCACAAACGTAAGAAAAACCTTAAATGATAACTATCCTGGTTACAGGGCCTCAATATTTATATGGAGGCCCTGAATCAGGATAGTTATCATTTTAGGTTTTTCTTAGGTTTGTCAGCTAGTTAAATGTAAATATAATCCTACAGAACCTTCTCAATAAAAAATGCTTTCACTGGCTCTGAATTTTTTACTTCAAATTCACTAACTTTAATGAAATTGTGGGACTTTTGAATTTGCAAAACATCTTCAAACTTTGAACAAAGTAGGGGGGCTGTCTAGGTCAGACAATATCATTGTATTGTAAGGATTACAATGTACAAAACGTGTTTGTCCATAAAATGGAAGGGATGTAAACAGGTTTTTGGTTAAAAATTCCTTGACCGGTTCAGTGCAAATATTGGACTCATCAGAAGGCTTTTGTAATAATTTGCAAAATGAGGTTCTAGACTCAAAAAGAATTTTCCTTCCGTTTGTTCCATTATTATTGTATATGTACTATGTATTCAGCAGCGTTTGAACGTATGTATGTACTTCAGATTTCTTGTCAACATATCTCATGAAGCGTTGCATCCAAAGTCTTCAATTTGGTGTCAGCCTACGTTTGGGGAAGACACCAGTTGATTTTGGTGACCTTGACCTTATTTTCCAGGTCACGACACTTTGACCACTTTTCAAACTCTTGTTAATGCATCTCATGAACCTAAGCACCAAAAGTCTTTAAATTTGCTGAACATCATGACACTTTTTACCAGTAATGCAATATATGAAGTAGCTCCTTTTGACCAAATGATGTGTTTTACTAAAGTCAGTGTTAGCGACGGGGGACATTGCCATGTTAGTGGTAAACACTTGTTATTAATATTTTTTCTATTTAAACCCAAAATCATTTAACCTCTCTCTCTTTCAGCCTTTGTACTGAACACCAGATTCAAAGAAGAACAGTTCTCCAATAAATATCTGGAGAAGATATTTGTGCGCAACGGCAAGTTTGTGAAGGAAGGTGACTTTATGAAGAGGGAAGACCTGGCTAAAACTCTGGATCAGATCTCGGAGCTCGGAGCTGATGTTCTATACACCGGCTATCTCGCCTCCACCATTATTGATGCTGTGAGTACTAGCCAAATCTTGATGGGGTCTTTGAGACACCCAACTTCTCTACGTAAGGTATAACTCACACATGTCTCCGTCACTGACTAATTTAAGCCTTGCCCAATGTTTCTGTACTAGCAAATCAGAGCCCACTGTGTTTTAGGTGCAGCACTCCACTATCTTAGCACGGGGAAGTAATGGAAATGCTGCAAGGCTTAAATTAGTCAGTGATGGAGACGGGCGCCATTTATGCCTTGCATAGGGAAGTTGCGAGAAACCTTGATTCAACCATGCTGTTTGATGGCTACAGATATCTGTGATATAACAAATTGGCATCATTATTTCTTTATTAAAAAGTCATATTCATATGTATAAAACATGGGAATTTTAAATATGATAATTTGTAACCTAAGCATCATGTCATGTTTTTTAAAATAATAAGAATATATGTAAGGCCAATCTAAATTAATCACTTGGTTAACTCTTTCTAAAATCAGGTGATGAAGAAGTGAGCATATACCCCCAAATGTCACGTACCTGCATAATAAAGAAGTTGTTCGCCAGAAAATTTTGATTCCTTATACATTAATATTGATGAAATACAGTAAAAAAGGAATCACGAGGGAGACAACTGTCAATGGGAGAAAATTGCCCATTACACATCAGGAGTTTCAATTAAAAAAATATGATATTTCAAAAGATTAATATATTTTGTACCATTTATGCATGTAAGGTTAGGTATTTTCCTCATTGCAATACAGTGGCAGATCCAGGGTATGCAGTATGCACTTTGCAGTCTAATTAAAATCGACTCTGTTCTGAGGAATTAAATCTGCAAAATAGTCACAGGAACTTGATATCGTAAGTAAAATGTGACCAATCTGATCGTTCGAAGAGGTGTCTACTGTGGACTAACGTTCACGGGCGTGGTTTTTGTGGCCGATTTTCGAGTTAGAAGAGCTATTAAACTTATCGTAGGGGTGACATATGTTGGAAATTAGCCGTTTTTTGCAGAGAAATGTATAATTGATACGTACGTGCGTCCATTTGTGTATGTCACTAATTCTTAGCGTAACTTTTGACCCAATGTTGAATGGACCCTTAGATCGGCAACACGGCTGCCCATTCTCCTTTACTCTATGTTATATAGGGGGTAGGTTTGTTTTACCTATGTTTTACCTACATTTTACTTACGATATCGAGTTCCTGTGAAAATAGTTCATATCAGGAATCAGGACACAATTCTCACCAGAAGGAGGACACCCCGTTTAGGCATGTGTTCAGTACCAGTTTAGCGCAGCCAACGCCCAGTCAAATAGTTGACCAATCACAACATAGTTTTTGAACGGTCACCGTTTTGAAAGCATTCAGAACAGACGAAAGGAAAGCTGTTTGGAGTTATCTGCCCCGAGCTTCTTGCACCGAAAGCTTTTGTTTGAGGACTTGTGATTGTTAAACTAAATTGCATCAGGACATGCAAGCATATCGGCTGTTATCAGACGGAGAACCTCCGAATGATAGGAGTTCGTATCCTGATAAATGGACTATTTAAAATAGTATTTTGCAACCTTTATTCCTCGGAAAACTGTTTATTTTTATCAGACTGTTTAGTATGCAGTATGTTTAAGGCGATATATGTATACCTAAATCATTGCCGCAAGGTATCCCTGAATATATACTTATGATGATGATGATGTCCCACAGGTGAATGATGCAGGCGGTGTGATGACCCCCCAGGACTTGGCTGATTATTCGGTCATTAAGCGAGATGTTATCAAGACAAACTTCAAAGGTTTGAATACATCGCAGGGTCTTGTATCCTCAATCACAATGATCTGGAAGGCACATGAAAGTTGAAGATCAACAATAACACATTTTTAAAATAAATAATTGTGTAATTTATATGGACTTTTATTTTGTGGAATATTTTACCCTTAGAAACAAAGATGAAATTCGTAACAGTGGAAGATTCTAAATTAACAGTGGGATTCTAAATTGTAGATTTCGTGACCCCATGACCCAAAATGGGGTCACAGGGGTCACATCCTTAAAAACCTATTTTCATCTTCTTCTCCAAGGGGTTTTATTGTCATTTACCAAAAAATTCAGAATTTGGTGCATTATTTTTGCTAAAACCAACAATCTATTTGTCCACCTACACGCAGTAAAGTTTGGGTACACTGCTACACTGAATTTCAGCGTAGTACCACCCATGGTTCACTAGTTCCAGCCGATGCTCGCAGGTTTCACCGCAATGCATACCCACATGGCGTTGCAGGCTTTCTCCCTGCCGAAATTCTAGCAGCCGCGATACAAGTGAAATACTCTTGAAAGCGGCATTAAACCCCAACTCACCTCACCTTGTTTACTTTTACTACTTTTAAGTTGTATTTTGATGGGGAAAAAAATTAAAGGTAATCCTCCCTCGCCATTTTTTTCCAACGAAAAATAAAAAGAAAGTCCTCGTCTATTTTTTAAAAAATTTGCCCAAGAAACAGTTAACTTTTTTTATGGGGCCTTACGACTATATTAGCACTACGAGAACTTCTTAAGGATGATCTATAGCGTGCTCTGACCCATAGAATATGCATGTATACCTAATTAATATCTTAAATAATATCTTAATTTTAATAATTAATCAAGTAATATCTTAAAACATGGAGAAACCAAAGCTATGGACAAGTAACCTGTAAAGACACCTGAGTTGGTTTTCCTCAAATCTTGAGTTCTCGTTAGTCTCCTTTAAAAGGAGGGTTCTATCGGGGTATTTTTAGCTCAGCAGGCCTGAAAGGCCCGATGGGCTTATGGCATGACATGGTGTCCGGCGTCTGTCCGTCCGTCCATCCGTCCATCCGTCCATCCATAAACTTTTCGCTTTTTCGATTTCTTCTCCAGAACCAATGACTCCACAGAGCTGAAAAGTTGTGTGCAGACTCCTTGGGCAATGGGGATTCTAAATTATAGATTTCGTGACCCCATGACCCCAAATGGGGTCACAGGGGTCACATCCTTAAAAACCTATTTTCATCTTCTTCTCCAGTTCCAAAAGGTCGAGAGAGCTGAAAAGTTGTGTGCAGACTCCTTGGCCCATGGGGATTCTAAATTGTAGATTTCGTGACCCCGTGATCCCAAATGGGGTCACAGGGGTCACATCCTTAAAAACCTATTTTCATCTTCTTCTCCAGTTCCAAAAGGTCTTGAGAGCTGAAGAGTTGACTTGTGTGCATACTCCTTGGCCAATGGGGATTCTAAATTGTAGATTTCGTGACCCCAAATGGGGTCACAGGGGTCACATCTTTAAAAACCTATTTTCATCTTCTTCTCCAGTTCCAAAAGGTCTAGAGAGCTGAAAAGTTGTATAGAGACTCTTTGGTCAAAGGTGGTTCTTAATTGTAGGATTTGTGACCCTACGATTCCAAATACAGGTCACAGGGGTCATGATCTAAAAACCTATTTCTTGCTTGTTAACAATGTATTACTTGAGATAACTTAGATATTCAACCTTAGATAATAAATCAAATCCTGATGAGCCACAGAGCCCATGGCTCTTTTTTTTGTAGAAACAAAATTCGGGAGAATATTCCTGTTTACAAATATATGTTATTAATATATGATTAAAACACAGTGAAGTTGAAAGATACTAAAGAAGGTAACATTTTGATGACTTTATATTTCACAACTTGATAAACGCAAGCACACATTTGTTGAAAAATAAAACAATGAGAACTGAAGCCATTCATCGGCGTTGCGAGTCGGGGAAAACTTCACTACAGCATAACAACAACTTGTTTATTAGTTTTATTACATGTTATGTGTTACTATGTGAATACTCTATCAGTGTATGTCTTTAGTTATCAAAAAGTTGCAAAATTGGGTACAATATAGCGTGTTTTCATTTCACGTACTGCAAATTATCCAAAATGGCGACAGAACCCTAACTTTAAGGATCCTCTGTCTATCCTGCAGGAAGCACCATCGCTACAATGCCCCCTCCGTCCGCTGGTCCCGTCCTCCTGCTGATGCTCAACATCCTGCAGGCGTACAACTGGACTAGCGCTAGTCTCGACGACCCCATGACCTACCACACCATCATCGAGGTATGCACTCTTCTTATCACGACTAAATCCATCATATAAACCAAATGTCTTTAAGCTACTGTGTTGGAGAATATTACCATTATTATTTCAGACTTACCTTGCACCTGCAGTTCTCCTTAAAGGCGCTGTGGCATGTTGTTCTTCCTGAGATAAGGTGTTCTCACAAATTGTAAATAAGTGTCACCAATGGCTATATAAAACTCCTGAATCAATACATAGAGTTATACAACGAATGTACATGGTTCGGTTAAGCCATGCAAGTACATTTCCCTTTGAGCGGCCATTTTAATGTGTTCACATGTAAATGGCTCCTCGGAGGCAGTTCAAGTGATCTGACTGATGCAGCGCTACCTAAATACTCAGAGTAGAGTTTTAAATATGACACCATGATGGAATGGTCAACCATCCTGCTGTCTGAACTTTCAAAATCCCTTAATATCTACAAATATATTGTATCAACTTTAATAATGAATGATACATAATATGCAAAAAAACGTGCTACAGCGCCTTTAAAATCTTAGATACTCTTTCACTAGTTACCAATCTAGCACTTGTTACTTTGTTAATTAATTGTGATACCTGTAAATTGGCTCTTCAGAATTACACTTATTAATTTAACAGCTAAAGTATTAAACTCTTATATGGAATCATTAAATTTTTGCCTTTAAGAATGATTCCTGAACATTTCAATAGCATTGAATCTTCTTGTATTTTACTTCTCACAATGGTTGAACAGATTTTAACATGGTCTTGTCTGTTTCCAAATGTATTTCAAAATTTTATTTATTTACTGATCTAACTACCTTTGACTGTAAATCATTTTGTCATCTTCAGATTTCAAGAAAGTTGTAAGGATGTATTTCAAAATTTGAAAGTTGTAAGAATGCAAAAAAATTGACCATGATATTTGCAGACTTTCAAGTGGTCGTACGCTCACCATGGTCTGTTAGGCGATCCAGCCTTCTCAAAAGACATCAAGAACGCCTCAGATCTTATGATAGAGTAAGTACTGAACACGAGCCATTAACCTTCTTCTGAGTATTAATTAATTGTCATCAGTCAAAATATATTTGGTTTCAACATAAAGCTTGATTACAAAGAACACTTATTTGACACGTAAGTGAAAGCATTGTCTCTTACTTACTTACTTATAAAAATATAAAAATAAAACAACTTTTGTACAAATTCACAATTTCAGGCTTAAGATTTTTAAATTCTTAGTGAAAAGATTTAATCAAATATTTAATAGAACTTTTATAAAATTTTGTAACAAAAATTTCAGGCTCAAGATTTTTAAATTCTGAGTATTAAGAGAACAGAAATCCAATATTCATGTATGGTAGTTATTGCATATCTCACTATAAGTTTGATTTTTAACATCTGATTACTGACAGTGTTGGATACATTATATTTTTGGGGGACTTTTTCAAGTTTTGTCATTGGTTGTCATATGGGCGTGTTTTGGTCATGTCAAATCAAATGGTTATGTGGTTATGTGATGTTCAAAGGGGTGGAGGTTTCGAACCTAGTGAATGACCACCACCCTATCGCAGCTAATATCAACGATACTGCCGAAACGTTAAACAATAACTCACACCCCACCACCCTCCATCCCCTTATATCTGCCAATGTCTCATAATGTCATTCTGATTCGCTGCTCAACAGTCCCGACTACGGCAAACGGATCCAGGAGAAGATTGACAACTACACATACCCTGCAGAACACTACAATCCTCTCTTCCTTCCAACAGAGGACAAAGGGACGACACATCTCTCGGTGGTCGACACTTCCGAACTCATGGTCTCAGTAACATCGTAAGTCAACATTGCAAAAGTACAAAATAAATCATGGGAGTAATCAGTAACGTTACAGCCTGTGTGCACTATGGATTGAACATGACAATTGATAACTGAAGCTTTGTTGTTTAACAAATTCTGTATGAGGTTTTTTGTGATGTTTGTTTTCAAAATTATGGCAAGGGATTAAGCCTTATGTGGAGAAATTTTTCTTTTAGTGTACAGAATCAAACCATTCAAAATTTGATGAGCTACAGAGTCAATGGCTCTGTTTGTAAAAAAGGTTGTTCCCTTCCTCTTAAAACTCTAATATCATTTCGACTGCTGTTTTGCAGGGAAACAGCTGATCCAGATTCAAAACTATCACTTTTTGGGCTTTCTCAAATGCTGACATATTTTTTCCATCCTATTGCCAATCCGTGGTTTAGCGTACAGTAAAAGACGTCACACGTTTTGGAACTCACAAATTTGATACATCTGAGTCTGCTTCAGACATCCTCCACAGAAAATACACTGGCGTTTTGAAGGCCACAAAAATGATCAGTCTGACACCAGTTTGAACGTGGAAAGGATATGTTCAGTAGAGATGTAATAATAGATCTAACCATTGACTCATCGTGATAGTTGCTGTGCCAATAGTACTCTATTGTTAGAAATATTAAAAAACAATTGATAGTTGATATAGCACAGCTAACTATTGATAGTTTAGTTCAGTTGTTTATTTGTATCTAAAACTAAAATTTGCACACAAATGTAATTTTTAAATTTGAAAAAATGCTGGAAAACTGATCACAGAGAGCTTGAAAACTAAGTAGTTCTTTCATTTTGGAAGAAGTCATTTCAAAATAAAGACAGTGAAACAGTGATTATTCTGGAATTTGTTAAATTTCATTTGTTAATAAACTATCACAATAGTAGGTCACAACTGACAGTCACAACAGACTATCACAACTGACAGTCACAACAGACTATCACAACTGACAGTCACAACAGACTAACACAACTGACAGTCACAACAGACTATCACAACAAACTATCACAACTGACAGTCACAACAGACTATCGCTATTGCAAAAGTCCCTTGTATTTCAATAGTCACCTCTAATGTTCTAATGTTCTTTATTGTATATCCAGGACAGTGAACTGGTGGTTCGGCTCTCTCATCATGACAAAGTCAGGGATCCTGCTCAACAACGAGATGGCCGATTTCTCCTTCCCACAAGCCGTCTCACCATTTGGGCTTCCTCCTAATCCGGTATGTAACAAGCATCACTTACCTATCTTTATAGGGGAGGGGTATACCCCCTGTGTTGATTGCAACTAATGGTTCCCATTAGCTTACCCTCAGGCATCCTTTAATGGATCCTGTGGACACTCTCTGCATGTGACCTTACCACCCTTACCCGCGTTTGGGGGCGGGATAGCGCAGTAGTTAGCGCTAGGCTTCTGATCAAGAGGTCCATGGTTTATATCCAGCCAGGGGCACAGCAACTTTGTCTGCAGTAGAGAATTTTTCTACACGCAGTAAGGTATGGGTGCAATACTACACTGAATTTCAGCGTACTACCACCCATGGTTCGCTTGTACCAGCCAATCCAGGTTTCACCGCAATGCATAGCCACATGGTGTTGCAGGCTTTCTCCCTTCAATAATACAAGTAGGGGTGATATAAGTGAAATACTCTTGAAAGCGTCATTAAACCCCAACTCACCTAACTTTACCAAAGATCTGAATATTTGTTCTTACCTATCTTAATATATATATACGACAATATTTATGGATGTACAACTTCTTTATTCTGCATAGTTGACGTTTCGACAAAGGTTCTAATGTCATGTCAGGCAAGTTAGAACATTAAATCCTATGTCAAAAGGTCGCCTTTGCAGAATAAAGAAGTTGTATACTGTCCTTGTACACCACTCAAAGAGTTCAATCAACTACTAACATTAGCTTTTGTTTCGACAGAGCTCTTATTGCAACAATTTCTGTAAGTCCATGACTTATTGACAGTTAAAAATTGTTGAACCCCAGAACATCTGTCTTTGATAGAATCATGTGACATGAAGTTAGAAGTAGAGTGTATGCAGCTTTCTTTCTCCATTAATACAAATTAACATCATGTGAAATAAATACTTTTAAAAGCAATGTTAAACCCAAAATCAACTTGTCTCACAAACCCTAAATAGGAAATTAATTCTTGAATCAAAATATTTGTTTATACCCCCATAGGCTATCCATTCATAGTCCACACATGTGCAACTTTCCAATACAAGGCGGAACTCTTGCCAGTCTCCATTACTGGCTGATTTAGGCCTTGCGGTATTTCCTTAAGATCTCTGTGCTTGGAAACCCGGGCCCACTATGCATTTCAGGTGCAGCGATCCACTATCTTGGCACAACAAAGCGAGGGAAATACTGCAAGGCTTAAATCAGCCAGTAAAGGAGACTGGCAAGAGTTATGCCTTGCGTGTGGAAGTTGACACATGTGAAAACTGGATTATTTTCAATACGCCAATGTACTAGTGCAGATATGGTTGTTTTCAGTCATGTTTCTGAGGGGTTTGTTTTTCTGGATAGTTATCTGCTTTGTTTCAGAATAACTTCCTCACACCAGGAAAAGCGAAACGTCCGCTGTCCTTTATGGCGCCGACAATGGTATATAACCAGGCCACTCCCTGCTCTCTCCGTATGGCTGTCGGGGGATCCAATGGATCCAAGATCCTCACTGGTAAGTTTCATATCGTCACTCCCTGCTCTCTCTGTATGGCTGTCGGGGGATCCAATGGATCCAAGATCCTCACTGGTAAGTTTCATATCGTCACTCCCTGCTCTCTCTGTATGGCTGTCGGGGGATCCAATGGATCCAAGATCCTCACTGGTAAGTATCATATCGTCACTCCCTGCTCTCTCCGTATGGCTGTCGGGGGATCCAATGGATCCAAGATCCTCACTGGTAAGTATCATATCGTCACTCCCTGCTCTCTCCGTATGGCTGTCGGGGGATCCAATGGATCCAAGATCCTCACTGGTAAGTATCATATCGTCACTCCCTGCTCTCTCTGTATGGCTGTCGGGGGATCCAATGGATCCAAGATCCTCACTGGTAAGTATCATATCGTCACTCCCTGCTCTCTCCGTATGGCTGTCGGGGGATCCAATGGATCCAAGATCCTCACTGGTAAGTATCATATCGTCACTCCCTGCTCTCTCCGTATGGCTGTCGGGGGATCCAATGGATCCAAGATCCTCACTGGTAAGTATCATATCATCACTCCCTGCTCTCTCCGTATGGCTGTCGGGGGATCCAATGGATCCAAGATCCTCACTGGTAAGTATCATATCGTCACTCCCTGCTCTCTCTGGCTGTCGGGGGATCCAATGGATCCAAGATCCTCACTGGTAAGTATCATATCGTCACTCCCTGCTCTCTCCGTATGGCTGTCGGGGGATCCAATGGATCCAAGATCCTCACTGGTAAGTATCATATCGTCACTCCCTGCTCTCTCTGGCTGTCGGGGGATCCAATGGATCCAAGATCCTCACTGGTAAGTATCATATCATCACTCCCTGCTCTCTCCGTATGGCTGTCGGGGGATCCAATGGATCCAAGATCCTCACTGGTAAGTATCATATCGTCACTCCCTGCTCTCTCTGGCTGTCGGGGGATCCAATGGATCCAAGATCCTCACTGGTAAGTATCATATCGTCACTCCCTGCTCTCTCCGTATGGCTGTCGGGGGATCCAATGGATCCAAGATCCTCACTGGTAAGTATCATATCGTCACTCCCTGCTCTCTCTGGCTGTCGGGGGATCCAATGGATCCAAGATCCTCACTGGTAAGTATCATATCGTCACTCCCTGCTCTCTCCGTATGGCTGTCGGGGGATCCAATGGATCCAAGATCCTCACTGGTAAGTATCATATCGTCACTCCCTGCTCTCTCCGTATGGCTGTCGGGGGATCCAATGGATCCAAGATCCTCAGTGGTAAGTATCATATCGTCACTCCCTGCTCTCTCCGTATGGCTGTCGGGGGATCCAATGGATCCAAGATCCTCACTGGTAAGTATCATATCGTCACTCCCTGCTCTCTCTGGCTGTCGGGGGATCCAATGGATCCAAGATCCTCACTGGTAAGTATCATATCATCACTCCCTGCTCTCTCCGTATGGCTGTCGGGGGATCCAATGGATCCAAGATCCTCACTGGTAAGTATCATATCGTCACTCCCTGCTCTCTCTGGCTGTCGGGGGATCATATGGATCCAAGATCCTCACTGGTAAGTATCATATCGTCACTCCCTGCTCTCTCCGTATGGCTGTCGGGGGATCCAATGGATCCAAGATCCTCACTGGTAAGTATCATATCGTCACTCCCTGCTCTCTCTGGCTGTCGGGGGATCCAATGGATCCAAGATCCTCACTGGTAAGTATCATATCGTCACTCCCTGCTCTCTCCGTATGGCTGTCGGGGGATCCAATGGATCCAAGATCCTCACTGGTAAGTATCATATCGTCACTCCCTGCTCTCTCCGTATGGCTGTCGGGGGATCCAATGGATCCAAGATCCTCACTGGTAAGTATCATATCGTCACTCCCTGCTCTCTCCGTATGGCTGTCGGGGGATCATATGGATCCAAGATCCTCACTGGTAAGTATCATATCGTCACTCCCTGCTCTCTCCGTATGGCTGTCGGGGGATCCAATGGATCCAAGATCCTCACTGGTAAGTATCATATCATCACTCCCTGCTCTCTCCGTATGGCTGTCGGGGGATCCAATGGATCCAAGATCCTCACTGGTAAGTATCATATCGTCACTCCCTGCTCTCTCTGGCTGTCGGGGGATCCAATGGATCCAAGATCCTCACTGGTAAGTATCATATCGTCACTCCCTGCTCTCTCCGTATGGCTGTCGGGGGATCCAATGGATCCAAGATCCTCACTGGTAAGTATCATATCGTCACTCCCTGCTCTCTCTGGCTGTCGGGGGATCCAATGGATCCAAGATCCTCACTGGTAAGTATCATATCGTCACTCCCTGCTCTCTCTGTATGGCTGTCAGGGGATCCAATGGATCCAAGATCCTCACTGGTACGTATTTCATCACTCCAGGTCCAGTTTTACTTACTCAGAAGTCCTAGGAATATTTTTGTAAGTGAAATATTTTGAGTTCTTACCCAAGCGGGCACAGATATGCCGGGTATTAAAGTTTTCATAATGGTCATGGGAATTACAGTTTTTCTAAATATAACTTGCGTCTTGATTGGTTGACGGAACTACTTTCCGCTCATTCATGAATTGTTTAGCTCTCCTGTTAAAGCTGAATCACATAATCGAACAATTTCGAGCATACCTAATTGAAGTCACACGTCAGTAAAACATATTGAATATAAAATCATGTTCAATCTATGTTTCCGAGACCGTATTTACAGTATTAAACTTGCAAGGCGAAGCATCATTCAATAATTGCCGACTGCACTGTCGTGACGTCATTGCTTTGTGACGTCATTAATCATGATGTCATTTGGTGACGTAATTACACTCCTATCTTGCATTCCAACAGTGTGATTGTTAGTTCACGTTTTCATTATTTTTCTCTCATTCTGCGACATAGTTTACAATATAAACGAGTTGTTTACAATGTCAGCAAGCCGTTTTCGCAATAAAATTCAACAGTTACTTTAGAATCTTTCTGAAAAAAAATAGCGCAAGTTGCAAACTATTTAGATATGCGCATGTTGAAGGTGTGAAAAGTTTAGGAATGGCGTAAGACTACACTTTGTATTTTACAGTCTAACCAACGATCGTGAATTAGGGTCTTGTTTTTCGATTTTTACCCATTAAAATGATCTTGGGTAAGAAAAAGAATAACCAACTCGGTGCTCGGAATTACGAATTATCTGTCCCTCGTGAATTATTATGTCAAACTCCTCGCTAAAGCTCGGAGTTTATCACAATAATGAACTCGGGACAGATAATCCGTAATTCCTCGCAACTTGTTGATTATTCTTATAATATTCCTTCAACTTAGGCCCTTAAAATATTTTTTTAAAAATCTGGTTTTTACAGGCTGACAAAAATTATGCGATGACGCGATTTTTTTTTTACGAATATTTGTTTTCCGAAAAATGAATTGATAAATTCCATTTAATACAAACTTCTCTCCGTTTAAAAAAACAAAATTTACACAATTATTTATATAAATAAAGCACAAACCCTCTTAGATATGTGTTACTTTTCCAAATGGTCAATAATCTCACCTCTACACTCCATCTCAACAGAAACAACATTCTGGTTCCCGGAGTCTGTTGCACTGCGTCACTGGCAACTGCCTTAATTAGACTCCGGAAACCTTGACATCCATGGCCGCCCCCATAGATAAATTCAATATGGCTGCAATAGTAATGTTTAATGTTGGGAACTCCAAGAAAGGGTGTTTGCGAGTTTTTCTTAGCATTTCATCACAAGTTACACTAATCCTTAGAATACAGTGAACACATACATACATCTAAAATCACTAAGAAAAAATTATAACGCTCTCTACACACGATTGAAAATATTGTTGCTAGGCAACATATAAACAATAATTGAAACATATTTCAAACAGCTACAGTTTTGTTAAACGTTGCTGTCATTTCACAAATTTTATTGAAAACACATAAAGACACATTGCACTCATTATAAAGGTTTAATCCGATCGCCAATAGATTGATCAGTTTTATATAAAGTAAATCTAGAAACTTACGCAGCAATCTGGATAAAATGTGAACAAAAGGATATATTATAGGTCATGTATTAGTATTACAGCAATATCGATGTAAGCTTACATTACGTGTTCTAAGTGTTAATTTAACACTAGGTTTACATGGTCCATTTTATGCGATCACATTCTCAAAGTTGGGTTCATTTGCCAATGGAAATTCTAAATTGTAGATTTCATGAACTTGTGACCCTAAATAGGGTCACAGGGGTCACATCCTTAAAAACCTATTTTCATCTTCTTCTCAAGTTCCAAAAGGTCTAGAGAGCTGAAAAGTTGTGTGCAGATTCCTTTGCTAAAACAGTTTGATAACTGAATAAATATATACCCATCGTCAGTTGAGTTCAGTAAATGACAGCCCACGGAAGAAAGTTTGGCCTTTGACCCAGTTCTCTCTCAGAATGCATTGTGCTGTCAGATTTGATTGACACATCCTTAAAAACCTATTTTTATCTTCATCTCAAGTTCCAAAAGGTCTAGAAAACTGAAAAGTTGTGTGCAGATCTTAAAACAGTTTGATGATAACTCAATAAATATATGCCCATCGTCAGTTGAGTTCAGTAAACTAAAAGTATGTAAAGAAAGTATGGCCTTTGACCCAGTTCTCTCTCAGAATGCATTGTGCTGTCAGATTTGATTGACTATTGGACGTTGTGTCAGTTCCTTCCTAGTTTCATTTTGTAAAGTCTATTGTATTGTCATCAAAACTCATTTATAAAGATGACAAAATATCCCCATTATGCACAAAATATAGCAAAATTGTCCTCTCTCATACCAAAAGGTCTAGAGAGCTGAAATGTTGTGTACAGACTCTTTAGACAATGGGGATTCTATATTGTATAACCTATCTTTTCCCGTATGAAAATCTTTAGAACATGCTGAGACATTTTTTGGGGGATTTTGCAAATAATCCAAATCCTGATGAGCTACAGAGCCCATGGCTCTATTTGTCTCCCAATATATTGTATAAACTTAAATAATAAATGGCAAATTTGAGAAAATAAATTATGCAAAAAAATGTGCTACAGCGCCTTTAAGAAGATTAAGATATCCTGATGACACAGGATGTAATCAATGAACCTCAGGTGAAACACATGAACTGCAACCTTACACAATCTGTGATACAGTACATAAATTCCTCCTTCATGACATCAAAAGAAACAAAATATTTCATGAAATTAATTTATCTTTCCTAAAATTTCGCTTATAAATCATCTTAATTGTGTTCAAACATTGCAAAAATATGATAAATTCATAAAATAAAAATATCTTTCCAAAAAAATTTCTAATGTATCATGGTATTACTTTCAGGCATAGCGGAAACCATCATGAATGTGAAGATGTTTGGTATGCAGAGAAACCTGACAGAAGCGATCAAACGACCACGCTTCCATAATCAGCTGTATCCTGATCTCACTGAATATGAAGGTAAGGGAGATTAAGTAATGGAGAATGCATTCGGAGCAGTGGATTCGTTAAAAATAATCAACGAGCCCCGATTGACGAACCCATGTATGACGTCACAAAACATGCTTATGTGATTATTTTACATTTGAAACAATTAATTTCAATTATGGGACACCAAAATCAATTATTTTATAATTTCGTTGCTCATTCATCGGATATGGTACAAGTAGCTGCGACCCTCATGAAATGGATTCTTCCATGCACGTGCAGCGCAAAACATCCACGCGAAGCAATGTGATCGACAGGAAAAACTCTGCCTTTCCATGCTGTCTCTGTGCGTTACAAGTCTTGAATAGAATATTGACAAACAATCCTAAGGTTTCTAACAGCGTCTTGTAGCCTAATGGCTAGGACCATTGACTGCCAGACGAAAGGTTGAATGTTCCAGGTTCATGCATTACAAAAATTAATTTCTCATAGTTTAGATATTTTAAGATCCTATTCAGATACACCAAGACAAAATATGTCAGTCTAAAAAAAATTACTCGATTAGCCATTACTGAAAATGTCTAAACCTAACACCCCTCCTGACTGGGACAGTCAATGACCAGTAGATTCTTAAATAATCAACTGATAACGCATTGAAAGACCTCATGACAATGGATTAACTTTTCTTTATCTGAGTTTAGTTCAATGTTCAGTTAATTAACACCCCAGTACTTCCATACTTAGGCTAAATAAAATAAATGAAATGTTTTTCGGGCGTCCGTGCATCTATTTTATTTGTGCGCTGTCATTTTAAAAAAATAATTAAGAATTTGCCAAATCAATTTTGCTAAACCCCAAAGTTTATTTGTCTACCAAATATATGAGTCTACAGGAATGGATGTGTAATTCTACCACTTTAATTTTTTAAATTATAAAATTTCAGCTCCCTAGTCATTATTTTCTCGAAACAAAAAATAAAAGAAGGTCCTTTAATCTTTAAAACAATTTGCCAGAGAAACAAGAAACTCTTTTTTTGCAGCCCAAGTCAATGTCATTTAACTGGAGTTGTGAAAATCAGTAAAGGGAAGTAACTCCTGTAGGTCTAATGTTTAAGAGCTAATCAATAACATTGTTGGCTGTATGCCAGCTGTCAATGTAAGGTTAGAAGGAAGTCACTTGTCTGGATAGTGGTGTCATTTTGAATCTATCCCTTGCTTAATGTTAGGCATTAGTGGGGACAACTTTTCAGCATGAGCATAGATATCATATTTGTCAGGCCAGGCAAAATTAATACCGTAACTTGGTTTACAGTTTTCGGGGGCAAAATGTCCAAAGGCAGGAGACAAAAAGGACAAAGTTTTAAAAGCAACTTTGATTTAATTTAGTTGAAAAATGTTCATGTAAGCAGAACAGGGAGAGAATTGATTAAGAAAATCATACCTTTTCACTAATTTTAGTCAGGCGGAAAATCTTGCTACTGTTTTATTTGAGAGGGATTCTGAGAAGCATTTTATTTCCAAATTGGTCAAAATCATGGCAGGAGAATCAGTAAATCTACTAAATACAAATTTTTATCTCATTTTATTAAATCTACAATTTTCATTACTATCCCCCGCCACGAAGTGGGAGGGGGATATAGGTTTGAGCTCCCTCCGTCAATGTTTCCGTCCGTCAACGATAAAGGGGACAGCTTTTCCCAGAAACTATTTAAGATAAGACAACCAAATTTGGTGTGTGGCTTGAGGGTATAAATACCTTGATGTAATGAAAATGAGAAGCGCACAATTATTTCTTCTAAAATTATTGCCCTTGTTCCGATTAATTGGGTCTGGCGGGGGATGTTGATGACTTTGTCTTCTTGTCTGTGATATTATATGCAATTATTTTGCAAACAAGAATTAATGATACATTAAATATTGACATGCTTCCTTTGGGTGAGGGGAGATTTGGTTGGAATTGTGGAAAAAATGGCAATGTCAATGATATTATTCTAAAGAAAATGTTGTTTTTTTTTCAGAAGGATTCCCCGAAAATATAGTAGAAGAGTTGAAAAATATGGGTCACAAGATGAAGAAAATGTCCGAGCCAATAAACGTTGTACAGGCCGTCCTGAAGATTAATGATGACATCTATGCTAAATCGGATTCAAGGAAGTCCGGCAAAGCTGCTATGTTTAGAAAGTAAAAGTCTTCCATTCCCAGGAACACCCTTAAGTTCAAGCTGCGAAGTGTAGCTTCAGAGGACCAAATTTGATGTTTAGAGTATTTACAAGCCCGATACAGATTGTTCTGGGTATTGGTGGATTTGTTTTGTTTATATACTTGATCATTGAATCATGATTCCTGTAAATCAGACAATCGAGAATGGTTAGGATGATGATGAATACTGTAGGTTTCCTCTGTTGTCAATTATCTTGTGAGGTTTTGAGAAGTATTCGTAGCTTCACCTCAAACTGTATGCATGTGTACTTGAGAACAAGGTGACATTTACCAATGTATTTTGAGCTCTTCAGGTGTACCTGACAGGTAGGACGAGTCGTTGACCCGAGACAGGTGACATTTCAAAAGTAGGATACCACTATGGCTGATCTTGTCAAACCATTCTCATGGGCCAATTTACAGGAATCACGATTTCTTATGGCAAAAGGAAAATACCAAGCTTGGCCACCAGCTGAAGAAATGCTATCACAAATTTTGCCAGACATGCAGGTAGATGATCGTTCTCCTTGACATGTACCCAGTGATAAATTTACCCCCGAGTCCTGCATCAAATACTAAAAAAAATTGGAAAAGACTCATAAAGATTTAAGTTTGGTGTCCCCTGGACTCTGAGGCTTTTTTGTGGTAATATTTGCTTACTCACTCACTTATATCTGCTGGGACTCACAAGAGCTTGTGGTAGCGTGTTCCTGGACTTCGCAGGTCATATTTGTCAATTTATCACTGTGAACCCTACTGAAGTATGTCGTTGGATGGTATTGCTTTTGTTGTGTTAACTGAAGGATGAAGAATCTGTCACATTCCAGCTAATTTTACGAAATGCACTCCTTAAGAACATTTCATGTCGTTTTTGTGTTGTTTTGGTTGTCACTCTCAAATGACCGGCTTCACATCCTTGATCTGTCCCTGATAACAGTTGTTTGTCAGGGTGTCACCGAAAGAGTTGTCTCATTTTCACAGATTTCTGGGGTTTTTGGTAGGCCCTGAGTGGATTAAGTTTAAGGTCCATCCTGTACGTTGAAATCCATGCTGTTGTAAACAATGTATCATTTTCTGATAAAAATGTTTCCTTTGAGGTGACATTGTACAATAGTTAGTACAACAGTGGAGCAGTCAAAATACTTATATTATTACTTAATCAGTACATAATAAAATGTTCTATGCATATTAGAACAAAGAGAGACTTTTTATGAGTTACTTTGTTCAATGGACATAAGATTCATATGTATATATGTCACAATGTTATATATAATATTACCTCTTGGATAAGCTGTAAATTATTGGTTTCATGTTTTGAGATTATAGTTAATATAATTATGAATTTGTATGGAAATTATTTCCCAATTCAGATAAATATTAATATACAAAAACAGTCAGCAGTTCCTTTTGATGACAAAAATTATGTAATTATAGCTTTTATTATCTTGGATTATATGAAAAGTTCTCTTTTGTATGTGAATAGTATTTATGTAGAGGGTAAACCTGTCATGGAACACTATGTACATATAGATTCTTCACTTTCTTTTCTGTAAAGCTTTTATGTATCAATGATAACTTGGAAAGGTGTCATGATGTGTAAATGTAAATGTGCAATCTCATTTAAATCAGATCGAACATATATAGAATACTAAACGATGTCCCGTTTGATAACATGTTTATGAAACGAGTGAATGATTTAGTATTTTAACGAGCGAAAGCGAGTTAAATACCAATGCAATTCACGAGTTTCATAAACATGTTATCAAACGTGACCGAGTTTAGGATTTTATTTATTACTCAATGATGTAAATAGCGCTGAATTACAAGAAAATCGTTGTTAGTGAAGCTCACTTGCAAATAGGTTGCAGTCGCGGGATAACATTGTGACGTCAACCAAAAACAACTATGACGTCACGCGCCGATTATGACGTTACGGCAGCAGGCGGTGGTATCACACATGTGTGTAACCAACTCATTGTTATCTAATGAGTGATCTCACCACGATTGAGTAATAAAACTCGTTACCTCGTTCGTCATCTGAGTACTACCCTGTAGAGGTCATGTCAGGTGACCTTCACTGTGACCTTTCACCTTCAATATATTCAACCAGAGTCCTTCTTGGAAATAGCATTGGATGTGGTGTTTCGTAAGTCGGTCTGTTGGCTTTCTATCCTCATTGCTGATTGGCTGAAGTAAAGGTCACATGACCTCTATGGTGCAGTATTTACAACAGAAATGCAGCAAAGTATAATCATTCTTGGGATAGCGCAGTGGTTAGCGCATTCAGCTTCGGATCAAGAGATCCGGGTTCGAATCCCGCCAGGGGCACGGCAACTTTTTCTGCAATAGAGAACTGTTCTACACGCAGTAAGGTTTGGGTGCAATGCTACACTGAATTTCAGTGTAGTACCACCCATGGTTCACTAGTCCCAGCCGATGGTCGCAGGTTTTACCACAACGCATAGCCACATAGCATTGCAGGCTTTCTCCCAGCCATAATACTAGCAGCCGCGATATAAGTGAAATATTTTTTAAAGCGGCGTAAAACCCCAACTCACCTCACCTCACCTTAACGCCACTTCGGCAGTATTGCAGACATTAGCGGCGACCTTCCCACAGACGTTACTTCCTTCAGATTTCCGATCGTAACCTCTGTTCTATTAGGGCCATTTTTCTTGTTTCTAGCAAAATATCATGTCTGATTTTAATGAGATTGTGAGAATATGTTGAATGTTATAAGAAAGTATCTACGTCCGCATAAAGGTAGTTCTGGACCACAACATGTGCAATATGATGTGTTTGTTAACAGTTCCCTCTAATTAAATCATAATACCATGGATGTTGATTTTGTAAATATCCTCCTTGTTATTTCAAACTCAACTATGTTTGTGCTCTATACTCTATTCTGTTGTTTATTTGAGCTGGAGATAGTGATATTGTTGTTGAACAATTTTTCCAACCAAATTAAGAGACAAGTGCAGACATGGATCAAACAATAAAGATATAAATATTCTACTTATTTGTAAAATGATTTTATGCTTCCAACTTTTTAAAGCGGCCCATGATTCACATGAATTTTGGTTGTCATAAAAAATTAAAAAATTGAACAATGTTAGGATTTTTAGTCAATATTTCATAATTTTATGTTTTTATGTCCTCTTCATGCATTTTCTGTTGTCCAATTTGTTTAAAAGTTTAACAAAATCATACGTCCATACCTAAGATTGTCATTGATAAAACCATTGTAATAACTCCACTCTTCGTCCTGTATATGGTTGTGTATTTTACATGTCGTCTTTCTGTGATAACTGTTGTATGAGATTATTCTATGTTCCGTTCAAGAGAAGTCTTAGAAATGAAATGAATAGTATGCTTGAATCAGTATTATTGAAGAACATTCCTAAATTAATTGAAAACAAATTTAAGAAATATTTTGTATGCAATATGAATTAAAGAAATATGTCAGAAAGGATGTTGACATTGTTAATAACCATATTAAACTTAAAGGGGCTGCAGCACGTTTTCTAATGGAATATAATGAGATTGCACAAAATGGAAAAGAAATGGTAGCAATTGCAAAACAATCCTCAATGAATACAAAAAGGTTTTAAAAAGAATGGATATCGTTCGGTTAAGCAACACAGATCCATTTCACATCTTCAAATTATTAAAAGGTGTTCACACTAAAATGGCTGCTAGCAGTTACTGTTTTAAAGGTGACACTGTTTTCTATGACTACGGATAATCATGTTGTGTAAAGGGCTGTTTTATCCTTATAATTAAAGTTATATTGCAACTTTAATTTAAAATAGCAATTTGAACTTATAAAAATTTAAAACAAATGTGCTACTGTGCCCTTATATAATATGTAAAAAGTAAACTGTATTTTCATCTTCTGGTGTTGATATCCATTCCATTAAGAATCTCAAGAGAAAATATTTACTCTTTTGTTATTTATATAAGTATCATTCCATACATATGTACAGAAAGAGGTTATTAAACAAATATTTTGTCTCATAATGATGACAATTTGTTCTTCAAGTTCCTTTATGGATTATTTATAATCATGTTCATAGTAATGAATAATCCTGATGGTGAATGTTATATTGTTTTATTGTATAGATAAAGTTTGGGATTTCTCAATAGTTTACAAAAACATGTAGTTATAGATTATCCTCATTAAAAATTCTTAGTAGCATTTTATTTCCAAAATGGTTAAAATCCTGGAAAATCCCAAACCAACTAAATAATTATTTTTGTCTTATTAACAGCTTACTTATACTTTATGGAGAAGACTGCTTCTAGGACTAGTTTCTTGTTTTCTAACATCCACGTTTAGCAATTTATTTTGCCATATAAGCAGTTATCTAGCCTGGAGTGATATATCTGGATGGCTGTTTCTCCTTGTTCAGTGGTTGTCGAACTAATATCTGGTTGTAAAATAACTGCAGATATAACTTAGTTAACTTTTGTTATAGAAATTATATTGTTCGTAGAATTTCTTGAATTTTAAGCTCATCTTGCCTGAAAGGCACGATGGGCTTATGGCATGGGATGGCGTCCGTCCGTCCGTCCGTCCGTAAACTTTTCGCTTTTTCGACTTCTTCTCCAGAACCAATGACTCCAGAGAGCTGAAATTTAATGTACAGACTCCTTGGCTGAAGGGGATACTAAATTGTAAATTTGGTGACCCTGTGACCCCAAATGTGGGTCACAGGGGTCATAACCTTAAAAGCTATTTTCATCTTCTTCTCCAGAACCAATGACTCCAGAGAGCTGAAATTTTATGTACAGACTCCTTGGCTGAAAGGGATTCTAAATTGTAGATTTGGTGACCCTGTGACCCCAAGTGTGGCTCACAGGGGTCATTACCTAAAAAAAACTATTTTCATCATCTTCTCCAGTCCCAATGAATGTCGAGAGCTGAAATTTTATGTACATACTCCTTGACTGAAGGGGATTCTAAATTGTAAATTTGGTGACAGTGAGACTCCAAATATTGGGTCACAGAGGCAATGACCTAAAATGCTATTTTCATCTTCATCTCCAGTCCCAATGGCTCAAGCGAGCTGCAATTTTATGTACAGACTCCTTGGCTGTAAGGGATTCTAAATTGTAAATTTGGTGAGTCTGTGACCCCAAATATGGGTCACAGAGATCATAACCTAAAAGCCTATTTCAGTTTACAGCATCTTTCTGAGATTATATGTGCACTTCAATCAGTAATTAGGTAAGGGAGGTAATTTTAAAGAAAACAGCTGAGTTAAAGGCATTTCATCTTTCTGATGTGAGAGTTCTAACATGTGCTTTGAGAATATAATATGTCTGATGAAAAAGAGATATTGAGAATTAAAAACTTAGAATTGGAGGTCTAACAAAAATTATAAGTCATATTTTATCTTTGTCTCACATTTCACATATGAGTAATTATTTGTATTTTGCAAGTGAATTTGCTGATAAAGGTACACAAGTCTAAAAGTATTCTAAAGACTTAATACAGAATCTTTTATTAAATCTAATATTATGTTCTTTGTAATTTAAGAGTAAATAATGGAGTTTTTTAATATCTCATGATATTGTGTAATTATTTGGAGAATTAATTAATTAATTATTGAGAATTTCCAGTACGAGTCAATTTGGTATACCTTATTTATATCATATTTTATACTTTATAACTGATTTAGTTTTCTATTAACTTTGCAGTTAATTTTATTCAATAGGAACAAGAAATGAGATAGATGTCTACATCATGGACATGTTTAATGTGAATCTATTTGAAATGAGAACTATTGAATACCCTTTGAAGGAATAACTTGAAGAGGAATTAATTTTTTTCATTTTACATGAGATATGTGAACTGAATATGACTAGTGATGACTGGTGATAACATAGGACTATAAAAGAACGAAGTAGCTATATGAGATTGTGACATCACACCTATTTTCATCATCTTCTCCAGTACAGAAAAATAATTAATTGTAGGAAAAACTGCATCTAACATATAAATTTTACTGGCTGTGAGTCCAGTGTCTGCATGTTATGTAATTGCATTGTGTTGACCTCTTCCTGGCAGAAGAATGAAAACTGATAGTTACACAGGTTTCAGGTTACTTCAAACTACTGTGCAGCACTGTGTTATCATAGACTGTGCGTGAGACTGCTTTAGTCTTCCACTGACTCTAAAAAAGAATTTATTCATAGAATATCACCATTTTATCAAATATTGAAAAGGAGCCTATAAGAAATGGTGAAAAAGAATTTACTAAAAAAAATTCACCAATTTATTAAGTATTGAAATGGAGCCTATGAGAAATGGGATTTTCAAAAACTGAGGCTCCTATTCATTATGTAATAAATGTTGGTATTGCCATAATGCAATTAAGAATTAAAACAATATAATGCAAAGGTGTATGATATTCGTAACGAATGTTGATTTATGTGTAACCAATTTTGATAATAATTAACAGGGGTCATGACCTAAAAAGTTTTTTTTCATTTTCTTCTACAGCCCCAGGCCATTATTGCAATAGCTTACAGTGGTGAATTGTATGCAAAGAATTGTACCCGGTATATTCATTATTATATAATGTGTGTACGATCTTAAAAAATAGTATGATCTCTCCACCACATTATTATATGTTTGATACCAGCAATTTATTTCCAAGCTTTGTGTTGCTCTTTCAACACATATATATAGCAGATTGGCAAAGTTATGGTAACAAAATATTTTTAAACTGCTTTAATCGTTTCACTACCTAGATTCTTATTACTACATTCCATTATCTGACCATTGCTATAAAGACCACTCCATAACATACCCCACTTATTATCTCCTGATGAGCTACAGAGGCCATGGCTCTATTTTTTAATGGTCACATTTGACAATAATTATAATGAGGAACGGTTGATGAACATACATACTTTTTAAACGTGACTCTCTTCTTTTGTTACTCAATTAGTATTTGCTAAATAAAATGTTTCGGTGTATATTGTGTGCGAAACTATTGCCATTTATAAAAATGAATGATGAATTTGCTACATCATTTTTACTAAACAAAAAGATCAATTTGTCCACGAAAGATGGGTCTGTAAGAACAGCTTCTGTTTTGTATACTTGAGCACATGCAATCTATAATATGGGGAAAATAAAATTTACTCCTCCATTATCCTTATTTGTTTAGAAAAGTAAAAGAGGTCAGCTGCCCATCACTTTTGTAAAAGAAACATTTCACTTTCTTACGCAACCTTACTCATTATTCAAGCTTGGATATACCTAACCACAATTATTCTTTAACCTAAGAAAGCACAGACATTATAATGTAATGTATATAAGAGACTAGGATAAATTCTCTATATTTTAGATTTACTTATAATGTATAAAGGTAGAAACCTAGAGGGTACTAGGTTGTTTCTGTTTGTGTGTAAAATATTAATATTAAATGTGATACTTGACATAAGCAATGTTAGACCAGGAAATATATCTTTTATTGTTTTGTTTTAATAACAAGTTTTGTTACATTACATATATACCACACTAACAATCCTTCCATCATTTTACACATCCTGCCAGGATCTTTACAGCAACTGCGTGTTAAACTAGGTATCCATTTGCCTTCATAAGATTTAAAATCTCTCCTGGTAAATGTCAAATTTGACAGAAAAGCTCAATTTTGATTAATGTAATCATTCATAGTGAGGAAAATGTCAGGATGTCCCACGTCTATATTATTTAATTTTATTAAAAAACAATATTTACAAATTAAAGTTATTGTTCACCATTTAGTCAAAATTAAGCATTAGCCAATAGAATGAGTTATTATATGAGATGAGGTTAAACGTATTACCGGTAATTGACATTTGATTTGAATCAGTTTGGTTAAAATGCCAGTTTTCCAAGAAATAACATTGTAAAATGGTACATCTACCAGGATACAAACTCGTATCATTGTATCATTCAGAGGTTTCCTTGTCAAGAGGAATCTATAGAACAAGCTTGTATCCTGTTTTGCAGATTTTATTCCTCAGAACAGGGTCGATTTTAATAATAGCGGATATTTATATTACGCACTCTTCCATGCATTGAATGCTTGCTCAAGGCACTACACATATTAGAACCATGAAGGAAATTGTACTTTCGGTGCCGCTACTAAGCATTCCGAGTGACCATATAGGTCCATACAGGTCCATACTTCCCGTGTTCAGGTACCCATTTAAAATCATGGTATGGTAAATCATGCAAAATATGATGAACTACAGAGCCAATGGCTCATATGTTTCACATTTTAAAACTGGTTATGGTTAATTTCATTTACTGATTTAAAAAAATTATGTCTTCTTTTGGCTAAAGCAATTACCGGTAAAAACAGTAGATATGAAAGCAACTTAAATTGATTGGATTTATTATATTAAATCCATGTTAGCCATAAATAATTACTTTATAATGAAAAGTCACAAATGCTATTTATTTATTAGCATGTTTGGTTTATTGAAGATGGTCAGATGTTTGCAAGGAAATTTACTTACTGAATGTCACATATTTAATTTACTGTGATTTGTCCATGTCAACTAACTTCCCACTTTTCTACGGGTGACTTGTGGTAAAAGAATTTATGGAGCAAGGCATAATACAACTTTGAGTGTAAATTCTCCTTTATTTTGGTTATTGGATATGGTTTAACTTGAATTATTTGTTGTTTTGTTGTTTTAATTAAATAAATATATGAAACATATTCAGATTGTGTTTTTGTGATTTTGTTGAAACAGCTATGTCTCTCATAAACAAAATAAAAAAATCTAATTTCTAGCTCATCAGGCCTGAAACCATTTTTTATAAGATGCAAACTCTCTTTCTTCAGATTCCATCAGATTTGCTATTGTAACCTTATTACATTTAGGCGATATTTCACTGTTTCTGCATAATCCCCTGGTGGTGAAAATTTGCAACACAGGTAATGCCTTTATTTTTGTCTTGTACACAACACGTGTACCATCACACAGACGAAGCAACTCTAATCGTTTCAACACTTACCGAATGCTCAGTTTGAAACAACGTCGCTGATTGGACAACTATTTTCATACCAACCAATCAGGATTCTCTATTTCTAGCCGAGAAAGTGCTCGATATGTAACAGAGGTTACAATAATTTTTTTGTGTTCTATATAAATGTACCATATTTTGTTATTTCCTTACATTCCACCTGATGAAGGAGTGAGTATGTACTCTGAAACGTCGTGTATTTTTACATTAAAGAAGTTGTTATCCAGAAAATCTTCCTGTTGTTACAATAGAAGATATGAAGGAAGTAACCTTGATTGGAAGAGAATGGCAAATTGAATGAATAACTGACAATGACAGCAAGTGGTCCTGAATATTCTCCTGTTAAGAAGTTTACAGAATAGCTTGCTTCCTACATGCATCAAAAGGTCGACTATTCAAATCCTGCCAAAGCAGCCATTGACAATGTTGTTGGAGTCACATTATGTCAAACATTATGAATGGTGTTATTTTATCGAGAGGTGCTGACTGTTAATGAAAATTATCATTCTAATGCTAGTTCATTCTGTTTAGATACAATAAAAAGGTGAAAGTCGTCATCAATGATTGAAAAACGGATTATGGCGTGCACCAATTGGTCAAACGTAATTTAAGAGAGAGATCACCATGGATCACTAGATCACCATGGATGACTAAATCACCAAGGGTCACTAGATCACCAAGGGTCACTAGATCACCATGGATCACAAGATCACCAAGGATCATCATGGATGACTAAATCACCAAGGGTCACTAGATCACTAGATCACCAAAGGTCACTAGATCACAAGATCACCAAGGATCACTAGATCACAAGATCACCAAGGATCACTAGATCACCATGGATGACTAAATCACCATGGATCACAAGGGTTACTAGATCAACATGGATCACTAGATCACAAGATCACCAAGGATCACTAGATCACAAGATCACCATGTATCACTAGATCACCAAGGATGACTAGATCACCAAGGATCACTAGATCACCAAGGATCACTAGATCACCAAGGATGACTAAATCACCAAGGATCACTAGATCACCAAGGATCACAAGATCACCAAGGATCACAAGATCACCATGGATCACAAGATCACCAAGGGTCACTAGATCACAAGATCACCAAGGATCACTAGATCACAAGATCACCAAGGATCACTAGATCCAAGGATCACTAGATCACCAAGGATGACTTAATCACCAAGGATAACTCGATCACCAAGGATCACTAGATCACCATGGATCACAAGATCACCATGAATCACAAGATCACCATGGGTCACAAGATCACCAAGGGTCACTAGATCACAAGATCACCAAGGATCACCAAAGATCACAAGATCACCAAGGATCACCAAGGATCACTAGATCACAAGATCACCAAGGATCACTAGATCACCAAGGATGACTAAATCACCAAGGATCACAAGATCACCAAGGATCACTAGATCACCAAGGATGACTAAATCACCAAGGATCACTAGATCACCAAGGATCACAAGATCACCATGGATCACAAGATCACCAAGGGTCACTAGATCACAAGATCACCAAGGATCACAAGATCACCAAGGATCACTAGATCACAAGATCACCAAGGATCACTAGATCACAAGATCACCAAGGATCACTAGATCACCAAGGATGACTAAATCACCAAGGATCACTAGATCACCAAGGATCACTAGATCACCATGGATCACAAGATCACCAAGGGTCACTAGATCACAAGATCACCAAGGATCACAAGATCACCAAGGATCACTAGATCACCAAGGATCACTAGATCACAAGATCACCAAGGATCACTAAATCACAAGATCACCATGGATCACTAGATCACCAAGGATCACTAGATCACCAAGGATGACTAAATCACCATGGATCACATGATCAACATGGATCACAATTCTTGTAGCTTTCAAGTTTTTTCCCCTGCAATAATCATGTTATATAAATGATATTAGAAACCAATTCATATCACCTCATCCATATTTATCATTTTACATATTACCTACTTACAAACGTTATCAAAGCATGCTATATATGCTGTATAAAGATGCACTATATTTTCACATTGCTGGTGGACCTCAAGGCGGACGATTATATCATTTCAAAACATTTCCTTGAAAACATTCAAGTTATCGAGATGTAGCTATTTGGTCTTAAATGAAACTATATCATGCAACAAGAATATACGCAAAGCATGCTGTGTGAGGCTGAACTACAGTCTGGGGTCAAAAGTTTTTCCCCACACTGGGATTTCCCATAGACTTACATGTTAATTGACCTTTGCAAGAATATTTTTCATAATTTAATTTTTTGTCAAAATGTTGTAAAATTTAATGAACATCTTTGAAATTATGTAGGCTATGCATCTGTAATTTTGTTCATGTTTATGTTGATCACTCATCAATCTGAATAACGTATATACAAGTTCATGTATCAATATCCTATTTGTCGCCATGTTAAATTATTGACGATATGTATATACTTTGCTTATATGAAGACACGTTTTTGATACTCAACGGAAATTAACATGGAAATTATGTGTATGTAGCTGAAGTGATTTCCAATATTTTGGTATATATTTGATAACCATTTTACATACAGTTTAATTATGAAAATTATTCTTGCAACGGTTAATTAACATGTAAGTCTATGGAAAATTCCAGGGTGGGGAAGAACTTTTGGTCCTTGGGTGTACATTGTCACATTGGTGTCGGTGACCTTAAGTTCTCAAGGTCAGAAGTTTCCAAGTGGATGATTATATCATTTCATAACAGATCCTTGAAGACATCCATGTTATCGAGATGTAGGGATTGGTCCAGATGAACCTATATGATGCATCAAGGATATATGCAGTTTGTAAACACTGCACATGTCAAGTCACTCTGACATAACGGATCAAGGAAATGTGGTAAGACAATAAGTCAAGGTCACGTTTCATGACCCGGTAAATTAAAAGGATGATGATCGAAGGAATGGCATGTCATGAATGTTGGCCTGCTACGTTTCAAAGCAACTGTTTTAGTTTCGAAATTAGATGATTAACTAGAAGGTGTTTTTACTCGTATCCCCCTTCCCCCCTTCAGTTGTTAACCTTCCAAAAAACAGTCTAAATTGTTGCCATGGAAACAGAACAAAATTAAATTTTAAAAGTTCAAACACCTCAAAGGCACATCTAGATGATACTGGGAGGTATTGTACCAAATTTGGTGACGGTAGCCCCCTTAGTATTGAGATCTTCTCTGGAAACAAACTCCACCCTTCTAAAAGGACAAAGTTCAAATGGTTGCCACGGAAACTGAAAACAAATTAAATTTTGGAAAGTTCAACCTCCAAAAAGCACATCTACATGATATGGGGAGGCTGTATATCAACTTTTGTTAGGATTGGTCAAGTAGTTTTACAATTTGTTAACCAGCCGATTTTTCTTGGAATGGGAGAGCAACCAATGATCACGGGCCGGTCAGGGTCCGTCAAATTTACACCTGAGACAATTTTTGTTTTTAGATTTTCAACCACAGATAATAAGTCATTGCAAGTTATGATAATCTACATAACCAAATGCTCTATTTTCTATTATTTAAAAGGTGTTTTAATTAATGTTCGAAATCCACGTGTGTGTTTCATTTCGATAAGAAACCGTAATGACAGATTCAAGGTGTTTACACTGTGATCGTAATTAAATCCCAATTGTGTGGGCCTATTTATTTTCAAAATTATATTAAAATTATCTGTTCCCATGGATACCAATATATTGCAATACGACTTTAATATCGCAATATATTGCACCAGCAAATGTTAAGTCAAATTAATTCATTTATCTTGTAAAAGGCACATTTACTGTCTTAACTTGTATGGAGAAAATTATTTTAAATAATAATTGCTTGAATGTGTTTTTAACTGTATTACACATGATTTTTTTAAAGATCTGAAAGTCATTTTATCAAATGTGTCATGTTTAAACTGCAAAAAGAAGTATAAAAGTTGAATGTAGAGTTCATTTAGCATGTCGCAATATCATTGGCACTAGTTAAAATGGTTTCTTGAAATATCTCATTGTCAGAGGATCTTGCAATATATTGTGGTACGTATTGCAATACATTACAGTTCAGCAATACGTATCGCAATACAAAAATACACAATACACAGCCCTACCCATGAGTTGGGATTTTAAAGTTTTTAAATGGCCTTTAGATAGCTGTATTAGATTCCTTCGGAAAGTTAATAGTTGAGGTTTGGCATTAAATTTCATTACCCATATGTATGGAAATTTTAAATAAAATGACTACGGTAAACATTAACATATAACTCTCATAAATTGGATATTTTGATTCTATAGTCTATAAACAGAAGTGATAAAATAGCTTCATTTAGATATGATATTACATCCGTGTGCGTTTAAAACAACCTTGTACACATGACATAGAAGATAAACATGTTATTTACAAAACTAGAAGTCAAACCGGATATTATTTACACCAAGGAGACAAAATACAAGATATTTCAACCCAAGAGCGATACATACGAAATGGAGTTACAGCATGTCTTCAGAAGCCAAATAAACTAAATTTGAAATTTTAAAACATTATCTGGTATCATTTCTGAGAAACGCAGGTTTTATATGATCGTTGTTTTCGAGTGTCCTTAACTAGACGAGATATGAGAGTCAAGAACGGCTTTTGGATTGTTTATGACCTCTTACAGCTATGATGTGTCAATACATCATGCCGACACAATATTATACCACTATTATATCGATATCTCATAAAATTTCACCTTAAATACCAAACATAATTTCCAGAAAACCCCTTTGAAATAGAAATCTCAGCACCCCAGATATAAGATATTAAGTATAATGAACAGCAAAAGAAACGCAAGTCCACTGGAACAGTTTTGCAATCACTGATTACGCTGTATTCAGCAAATTTATAATATCAGAGCATTCAAATTTTGTTGACATGATGTTAATAACGTGTTGAACAGCATGCAGAAATAACTCGCTTTTCTTTTGCTGTTCAGTATATTTTAAGCTCTCATGACTGAAATTTTGTATATCTTTTTACGAGATATATCCTAATCATAGACTTTCAAAATCGCCTTTATTCAACAGAAATAGTTTGTGTTCGACTCAGTTGTAATGTTGGTATCGTTTCTTTTGTCCCTCGGTGTATTTCAATATATACGATCAGTTATTCAGTTTTCAAAACTGCACCTTTTAATATGAAGTTCTATTCATAACATAAATATCTGTTTGTTTTTCACGAAATGTGATGACTATTTATATTGAATTATCACATCCGAATAATGATAGCATGAGTATTACACATATGACACATTTCAGATGGTTACAGCCACATTTGATAAAATGAGGTTAAAAACGGTGTTGCTCTCCCGGTAGTATGAGTGATTAAGTGATCCAAAAAAATGTGGCTCTCCCGGTGATGGGCTTAACCACTAGATTTCAGGCAATCCGTTGTGTGCATAAAATGTTGCTTTCGCGGCAAATCATATTTCTCAAATATGGCTTTCCCGGGTGGACACCTTTAATTTTCAGACTTAATTAACCTGGAAACATAAGACAATACATCAACCCTCTGTAGCTTGCAAGGAAACATCTAAGAAGGGTAGATGGTGGTCGGTTTCTGTTTCCATGGTGAACTGGATTCTTGGATGCTGGGCGTTGAGATGTTGTAGAAGATGGTTTGGGTAATCGTGATGGGCTATGGTGGTGAAGGTGTCATCTACCTTGCGAAACAAGCATAGAGCCTGAAATGGAGCATTGGAGAGCTCCGATTCTTCGAAGGATGTCATGAAGATCTCGTTTATGAGAGGGGATAGCAGTGAGCCCGCGGATTGCTTGTAGATCTTGTCATTGAAGGTAGTTATGATGAAGGAGTGAGCATATACTCCGAAACGTCGTGTTTTTTCACATTAACGAAGTTGTTATCCAGAAAACTTTCCTGTTCTTATGTATAACACTTCTAAATGCCCTTCAAAGTCCTCATATATATACATGTATAGCCTAACCTGAAGAAGCTAACATGGCCGAAAGCGCTAAGTAGCGAATACGAATGTGTACTCAAATTATTCAATTCTATCAAATTATTTCAACTATCTACCACCTGAGAGAAGCGTAAATGTGTTCTTCATATATATATGAAGAGCGAAAAGAGAAAACATCAGCTGGTTTTGACTGGATCAATCTTCTTTAATACGATATATATGTAAGCGTACAGTCTTCATAGTATGTATGTATGTATATATATATATATATATATGTATATATATATATAGAGAGAGAGAGAGAGAGAGAGAGAGAGAGAGAGAGAGAGAATATAGATAGATAGATAGATAGATAGATAGATTGATAGATAGATAGATAGATAGATACATAGATAGATACATAGATTGAAAGGTAGGTCGGTATAGGTAGGTAGGTAGGTAGATATAAATACACTTTGTGAAGAAATCACGATGATTTATTCATATCCACCAGGTGAATATATATATATATATATATATATAGGTAACACCGTCACGCACGTATCGTTCGCTTGTCTGTGACTCAGTTGACCTTTTCATGTATCTTTTCTTCAACCATCACACAGAGGACGTATATACATTATATATACATATATATATTGCAAACACGGAAGCACCTTGATACGTACATGATTTAACGCATAAAGCTAATATAGGTAATCATATACTCCGAAACGACGTGTGTGTACACAATGAAGAAGTTTTCCCAGAAAATAGTGTTATCTTATATATATGGGCTTAACCTGTCATGACTCTCGACATCATTATTTAAATAACAATCATCAAAATCCGGATCATGTTGTAACGGTTAATGAAGAAGACGTAACAATTACCCGGATTATTGATATGTTACTATGGCGGATTCAGGTATTTTGAAAGGAGGCTTGCATATAATGGAAAGGTGTGTATGTGGGAAGGGGAGGGGGGAGGGGGGATGCGCTCCGCAAAAAGGAGATGTGTGTGTGTGGAATGCTCCAACCGAAATGTTGGCTTGATTGGGCACACGAACAAGGTTTATTCATTTGATACGCAACCACCCTCCCTTCACGGTATTACTTTCTCAAATTAACCTTGCTGCTGTCTCGTTGTATAACTACTTTCATACGGATATTACTTGTGTTAATAAGTAATTTGAGTCGTGGCGCTAATTACCACATGACGTAGACAATCTTGATAACTTCCGTTTGATAAGGGTTCGAATCTCGTATTTACGTCATGTGCAATTTGGTGCCCGTTCCTAGATCTTTGGGAGTCGAGAGTTATGCACATATTTAAGTGTAGACTTGTCACCAGTCTCCTAAAGACAGCGACAATTTATGAGTTGCCTTTGTTTTGTATGTCAACAACGTAAGGACAAATATTAATATATATTGAGAATACAAAAATGTTTTCTCCCAGGCACTTGAGTAGAAAAAAAGTTGACATTAGGTAACCAAAAGTTCCCAGGTCATATTTTAATATTACGACCTCGTTGTATCATCACATCACATCGGTATATCATAACATCACATCACATTGCCATTTTATCAAACCACATCATATCGTCAAATCATCATATCACATCGTCATATCATCTCATCAAATCGTCATATCATCACATCACATCGTCACATCAAATTGCATCACATCACATCACATCACATAGTCATAACGTTACATCACATTATCATATCATCACATCACATTGTCATACCATCATATCATCTTGTCATACCATCTCATTACATCGTTATAGCCCCAAACGGAGAAATAACAATAATTGTCCAAAATACAGTGTACATAGGAAATTCATTGTGTGCAAATTGCAATTCAAGCGTTGTTCTGTCATTAAAATGCTGAGTGTCAAGGAAGGCAGCATCAACTCCCATCTTGTAAAGTCTTTTGGTATGACGCGACCGGGAATCGAACCCCTGTCTTCCCGGTGATGAGCGGGCACTCTACCAACTGAGCTACATCCCCGGAAATAAGGTATTCTAGTACAAAAACACTGAAGAAACACATCCCACCATAAAAGCCCAGATGATTCCGCCCTCCTCCAAAATGGTATATAGATGATAGTATATGAGTGTCTATGTCACACTACATTTATGACAAGAGTGCCTGAATATTAGTATTTCCCGAGCGAGAGCGAGCGATATATCGATATTCAGGCACGAATGTCGTAATTATAGTATGACATAGACACTCATATAAAACTCTGTTTATTACCGAAGTCGTGAAATTAATGAAAATACACTCAAATCTACTTGTATTCATACTCTGTCGATCCACCGTCGCAGCATTTGGATAGCAACGTCATAGAGGAAACGTGACGTCAAAGCATTGTTTACGACGTCACGTCATCAGGACAAAGTGATATTTTGCCCTATGGCATCGTACGGAAATTATGAACCCCGATATGATTTTCCTTGTAGGTATGAATACACATATTGACAACAATTCATTCACAAATTTTCATAGACATTATTATTTTGATTATGGGCATGACAGGTTAGCGTTATGATATGGATTATGAATAAACTATTATTATATTGAAATGTAGTGATAACATGTCCATTTCTTGAACTTCATTCTTCTGTATAGTTAAAGCAATAACTAAATACATGTGTGAATATACGATGATATTACATGTATATGTATTGTATACTATTGTAGAAGTCGTGACACACCTACAGACCTAACTACCTAGTTCATTCGCCTACACGGGGGCGATCAATAGACTAAACGGATTTGGGGACGGGGTGTCTAGACCGTACACGTGTATTTGTTCTTTAGTCTGGCGTAGGGTGTTGATGTACATATGACCTGGCTAATGGACAGTCTGATTGCTTTCTGTCCAATAAACGTAATTTATTTATTTTTTATTTCCAAGTTCTATTTAGAAACGGAATCATATAACATTGCCATAACATCATATCACGTTATCACATCGTCCCATCACTTCATCTTATCATCACATCATCACATCGTCATATCATCTTGTCATCACATCATCATATCATCACATCATCACATCGTCATATCATCTTGTCACTCAGTCATATCATCACATCACATAGTCATTTTATCACATCACATCATCATGACATCATATCACATCGTCATATCATATCAGCACATCATAACGTAGTATCATCACATTATATAGACATATAATCACAGTCATGATCATATCGTCAGACCATCTCAACATATAGTCACACCATCACATCATATCGTCACAAGACAGCGTCATCGTCACATCGTATCGTCTACTGATCTTATTATCACATCAATTTATCCTCATATCATCACATCATAACATCACCTCGTATCATCACAACATCACATCAATATATCCTCATATCATCACATCATCACATCATCACATCACCTCGTATCATTACAACATCACATCAACATATTCTCGTATCATCACAGCATCACATCAATATATTCTCGTATCATCACATCAACATATTCCCGTATCATCACAACATCACATCAATATATTCTCGTATCATCACAACATCATCACATCAACATATTCTCGTATCATCACAACATCATATCAACATATTCGCGTATCATCACAGCATCACATCAACATATTCCCGTATCATCACAGCATCACATCAACATATTCTCGTATCATCACAACATCACATCAATATATTCGCGTATCAAATCCTGTAATCTGACATCGTATGCTGAGTATGCTCGGATAACATATCACCTCGACAATGGACATCGCAATAAAAGGTAAACCTCTTTCATCGCCTTATCATAATGCATATTCTTTAATATTCATTTCCAAGTTCCATGTACGTACCATAATATATGTTGCTGCGTGTGTTGACTGTAAATTACAATAATAGAATTACTAAAGACTGTGTTATTTGAATCATTGCTGTAATTAGTTCATATCAGTGTGTTCGTATGCATAGTCAATTAAATCGGTTTTAAGGTACTTTTTAAAAATAATAATTATACTTTATTGCCCGATTAAGGAATTCATTTTACAACAGTGATGCAACATATCATAACACGTAAAACATACAGACAATGACAAACCCTTAAATGTTAAGATAAGTTAAAATGTGTATAGTATGCAAAGTGTAAGAACATAAATAATCTACAACATGAATAGTCTTAAAATGTATAGTTTATAAGTTAAATGTTATTTAAAAGTTTAATACTGGTAGGTAAAAACGATGAACCTGCCCTCTTCGTCCTAAATAAGGGTAAGATACCTGGGTCCGGACTGTAAAAGTTAATAAAAGTTGTAAAGGTCATGTGACGGATCAAATAAAATATTTTGGGCCGACTTTTAAACGCGATTTTCATAAAGTTTAAAGAGAGAATCAAAAGATGTGCCAGTGATTTTTTTTTGGATACAACAATTATAACAAATAACCATAATAGTATTGTCTAGTATTTATCTTATCTGACCATATATATTTCACGGAAGTTCCAGTCTTGGATTTGAAATGTGTCCTATGTAAAACCCTTATTTGAAATGTGTCCTATGTAAAACCCTTATTTGAAATGTGTCCTATGTAAATACCCTTATTTGAAATGTGTCCTATGTAAAACCCTTATTTGAAATGTGTCCTATGTAAATACCCTTATTTGAAATGTGTCCTATGTAAAACCCTTATTTGAAATGTGTCCCATGTAAATACCCTTATTTGAAATGTGTCCTATGTAAAACCCTTATTTGAAATGTGTCCTATGTAAAACCCTTATTTGAAATGTGTCCCATGTAAATACCCTTATTTGAAATGTGTCCTATGTAAATACCCTTATTTGAAATGTGTCCTATGTAAAAACCCTTATTTGAAATGTGTCCTATGTAAATACCCTTATTTGAAATGTGTCCTATGTAAAACCCTTATTTGAAATGTGTCCTATGTAAATACCCTTATTTGAAATGTGTCCCATGTAAAACCCTTATTTGAAATGTGTCCTATGTAAAACCCTTATTTGAAATGTGTCCTATGTAAAACCCTTATTTGAAATGTGTCCTATGTAAATACCCTTATTTGAAATGTGTCCCATGTAAAACCCTTATTTGAAATGTGTCCTATGTAAATACCCTTATTTGAAATGTGTCCTATGTAAAACCCTTATTTGAAATGTGTCCTATGTAAATACCCTTATTTGAAATGTGTCCTATGTAAAACCCTTATTTGAAATGTGTCCTATGTAAATACCCTTATTTGAAATGTGTCCTATGTAAAACCCTTATTTGAAATGTGTCCTATGTAAAACCCTTATTTGAAATGTGTCCTATGTAAATACCCTTATTTGAAATGTGTCCTATGTAAATACCCTTATTTGAAATGTGTCCTATGTAAATACCCTTATTTGAAATGTGTCCTATGTAAATACCCTTATTTTAAATGTGTCCTATGTAAATACCCTTATTTGAAATGTGTCCTATGTAAAAACCCTTATTTGAAATGTGTCCTATGTAAATACCCTTATTTGAAATGTGTCCTATGTAAAACCCTTATTTGAAATGTGTCCTATGTAAATACCCTTATTTGAAATGTGTCCCATGTAAAACCCTTATTTGAAATGTGTCCTATGTAAAACCCTTATTTGAAATGTGTCCTATGTAAAACCCTTATTTGAAATGTGTCCTATGTAAAACCCTTATTTGAAATGTATCCTATGTAAAACCCTTATTTGAAATGTGTCCTATGTAAAACCCTTATTTGAAATGTGTCCTATGTAAATACCCTTATTTGAAATGTGTCCCATGTAAATACCCTTATTTGAAATGTGTCCTATGTAAAACCCTTATTTGAAATGTGTCCTATGTAAAACCCTTATTTGAAATGTGTCCCATGTAAATACCCTTATTTGAAATGTGTCCTATGTAAAACCCTTATTTGAAATGTGTCCTATGTAAATACCCTTATTTGAAATGTGTCCTATGTAAATACCCTTATTTGAAATGTGTCCTATGTAAATACCCTTATTTGAAATGTGTCCTATGTAAAACCCTTATTTGAAATGTGTCCTATGTAAATACCCTTATTTGAAATGTGTCCTATGTAAATACCCTTATTTGAAATGTGTCCCATGTAAATACCCTTATTTGAAATGTGTCCTATGTAAAACCCTTATTTGAAATGTGTCCTATGTAAAACCCTTATTTGAAATGTGTCCTATGTAAATACCCTTATTTGAAATGTGTCCTATGTAAATACCCTTATTTGAAATGTGTCCTATGTAAATACCCTTATTTGAAATGTGTCCTATGTAAATACCCTTATTTGAAATGTGTCCTATGTAAAACCCTTATTTGAAATGTGTCCTATGTAAATACCCTTATTTGAAATGTGTCCTATGTAAATACCCTTATTTGAAATGTGTCCCATGTAAATACCCTTATTTGAAATGTGTCCTATGTAAAACCCTTATTTGAAATGTGTCCTATGTAAAACCCTTATTTGAAATGTGTCCCATGTAAATACCCTTATTTGAAATGTGTCCTATGTAAAACCCTTATTTGAAATGTGTCCTATGTAAAACCCTTATTTGAAATGTGTCCTATGTAAAACCCTTATTTGAAATGTGTCCTATGTAAAACCCTTATTTGAAATGTGTCCTATGTAAATACCCTTATTTGAAATGTGTCCTATGTAAATACCCTTATTTGAAATGTGTCCTATGTAAAACCCTTATTTGAAATGTGTCCCATGTAAATACCCTTATTTGAAATGTGTCCTATGTAAATACCCTTATTTGAAATGTGTCCTATGTAAATACCCTTATTTGAAATGTGTCCCATGTAAAACCCTTATTTGAAATGTGTCCTATGTAAATACCCTTATTTGAAATGTGTCCTATGTAAATACCCTTATTTGAAATGTGTCCTATGTAAATACCCTTATTTGAAATGTGTCCTATGTAAAACCCTTATTTGAAATGTGTCCTATGTAAAACCCTTATTTGAAATGTGTCCTATGTAAAACCCTTATTTGAAATGTGTCCTATGTAAATACCCTTATTTGAAATGTGTCCTATGTAAATACCCTTATTTGAAATGTGTCCTATGTAAATACCCTTATTTGAAATGTGTCCTATGTAAATACCCTTATTTGAAATATGTCCTATGTAAATACCCTTATTTTGTTATTCTCTAAAACTAGTATTTTATTCTATTCCAATTTAATTTACTTATTCACATGAAGAGAACATAAACCCTGTATCCTTTTGACACTGTCATTTTTTGCGTTAAAAGTTTTAAATATGTTAACTTATCTTCTAATCTATAATATTTTAGTTTATTTTAGGCAGTTGCAAGATAACCCACATTCAGCTGTACTTATCTCAACCAGGAAAAACATTTTTAAAAAAACATATATTCTTATCTATTATTTTCGCTAATTCAGCAGTTGAAAGATAACGGTGGACATGTGTCTCATTCAAACCGGACATGGCATTCCTGCGTTACTTATCACTTTTAATGTTTTTTAAAGAGAATTTCACACACGCAAACTCTCTGATAATTACATTTGACCTTTCAATTTTTCCCTTATAAAGGTGAGACATTCTAGAATATTTGTTCTAAACGAGAATGAGAAACATACTTACAGTCTGCAATTTATTCATTCATTCATTCATTCATTCATTCATTCATTCATTCATTCATTCATTCATTCAATCAATCAATCAATCAATCAATCAATCATTAAATCGTTCATTCACGTGCAAAGGAAATGTTCCCACATTTTAAGAGAGTGTGACATGAAATACTGCTGTTAGTGAAAGTAGAGTTGGGACATGTTGAGACAATAGGTTTTCACAATCTCATACATCAGATTATGATATCGTTATTTAGTAAATGTTCTAATACACTTGGGATGCTGATATCGCTTATCAAAGTGGATTTTGGCCAGAATAGTTGGCTTTTAAGTTAAAAATTAATAAAAGATGTTCACGAAATAAATAACCTTCTCGGGTTTAAATTTCTCGACGCATCATTACAGTAGGGCGTCATGAATACATAGAGCAATGTCACCCATCACAACACATAATATCACTATTATCCATAGTTCTATTCTGACTATGACGTCACCAGCCTTCTTCGGGCATGCGCAGTACTTAGAGCTAGTCCCGCGCACCCATTTTAGGGTCTTCTCGCGGTTGAGTTCTTCAGCAGTCCAACATTTACACACTTTGAACATTGATATCCCGTTAATGAGAGGATCCATCAACACCAAATTTTCAGTACTTCCAGTTGAAAGTATTGTCTTTATGAATACATTGCTAGACATGAGGTTACAGGTTCTTTAAAAATTGCCAATAGCCCTTTTTAACTCATCTATCTTATATAGGAGATTCCAAAACGACGATTTCTTAAAACGGGTGTTTCTCAGAAATATGAAAAGACATATATCTACAAATACATGTATTTAATGGTCAATATTTTGAAAGGCGACAAAATATTTAATGGATAATGTTCTACCGACATCATATGTTAAAAAAAGCGAGAAAAATGTTAGCCTTTATAACCCAGCTGCTGTATATGCATTCATTGTGACCCGTATTTATATCGTGCAAAAGGAATTACAACACAAAACATGTATTTCTTGACCCAGCTTTTGAAAGGCGAAACTATATTTATCATTCTACCTACATTTCCTGTTTAAAAACGGCGATTATTTTTTAAACGTTTGCCTATATAAGCCAGTTGTTATAATATGTATTGTGACCCATATTTATTTAAACCCGGACTTTCCTTTACTTTCGCTTAGAGAACACGGAAGGGAGAGGTTGTTAGCTCGCTCTTCTACGAATTGAGAGCTCCATTCAATTGAAGGAGTCCTGCTGGAATGTATTACGGAAGTGAAATTAGACCGCAGGTTCCTTCTTGTATATTACAAAGTCAAAGGTCATGCAGGGGGCTGTTCAGAAGTGTCACGATGTCTTGTCAATGAGTGTACAACATCGACTGCATGTTGTATTTGTGTGTATATCCTTACAGTGAAACGTCTTGTCACGCGCTGATATTTTCAATCAAATTAAGAATATTGGTGTAAGTTACTATTATCCCAAGTAAATTATCGAATATTACGTACAAACTTATGTTCAACTTACAAAATTCTCGGTTAAGTGCTAAATTCCCGTTGCTAACGGAAATACAATCAATATTAGAAAATATAGGTTTTAGCTACATTTGGCAGATGCAAGATTCAAAGTACCCACTGATTGATAAATGATGTTAAAACTGTACTTATTGACCAATTTCTGCAAAAATGGAGAAAAAGTAAATTACAATCATCAAAAGGCTATTATTATAACATGTTTAAAGATAACTTCTGTATTGAAGACTATTTACTGCAGCTTCCATTGAATTTACGTATTTATATCACAAAACTTAGAACATGTAATCACAGACTCCCCATCGAAACTGGTAGACAAAGACAAATAATATAGAGTATGTACATTATTTAAGTGTAAGATTGGGGATGCATTTCATTTTGAGTGTAGTTTATTATGTATGACTTATGAGAATAAACTTGAATTAACTTGAGATTACTACGCGAGTTGAGTTGAGGTGAGTAAGGCCCCTTTCTCATGCACACCTTTACTTAGGTGAGCAAATTTACGTATGTATGTAAATGCATTTAGTGTATGTAAACGTGTCATGAGAATGCAATTACATACATGAGTATTTTTGCACGAGGAGCACATTTACATCACCTCAAGAGGTCATGTAAATGTTAATTTACATATACTTCCCATGCAAATTCTGTCATGTGACCATTTATCAAACAATTTCCAGAGAAATGAAGAATCAGGAACATGAGAGAGTGAAAGTTGCGGTTGTACACCCTGAAAAGGACCTACTGAAAATGCAAAAAGAAGCGGAGTACAAGCACCAAAGGAAGGAATCTTTGCAAATTTTATCATCGACCCGTGGGCATTTCCCGTTGAATCGGACATTCTTTTAGATAATGCCCGCTGGTCATGTTTTATCCTACATTTATTACCTCATCATATCGGGTAATATTTTCATACGATAAACATATGACACCACCAAACCCTTATCTTCTCTTTTAACCATACTCTCTTTTCTTGAACAAGACTCAGGACAATGTATGTACCCTGAAAAAAGGAGAAATCCCTTCTCCTTTTGGAGGTAAGAAGTCTTACATCACGAAATCTGGTGCGAGAATGAATCTATTCATACCTTTTCGTTTATATAATGTATAATATGGCTGTATGTAATTGACAAATACAACATATTGCTTAAGTACATGAGAACAAAAAGTATATTTACTATTACACGTGTATGTATATTTACATAGTGTGTAAATTTACTCATGTATGTAAATTCGTGCATGAGAAAAGGGCCTAAGGTTTTAACGCCGCTTTCAAGAGTATTTCACTTATATCGCGGCTGCTAGTATTATGGCAGGGAGAAAGCCCGCAACGCCATGTGGATATGCATTGCGGTGAAACCTGTGAGCATCGGCTGCAGCTGGAACTAGCGAACCATGGGTGGTACTACGCTGTCAGTGTAACATTGCACCCAAACCTTACTGCGTGTAGAACAGTTCTCTACTGCAGACCTCTTGATCCGAAGCCGAACGCGCTAACCACTGCGCTATCCCGCCCCCTACTACGCGAGTACGTGTGGTGTACGCATCTCGTTGTGTGTATAGTCCTTATCGTGGAAGATATTAATTGTCACGTGTAAAGATTATTACACGAGAAAATGTGTCATACGATCTACATTGTGCGTATATCCGTATCGAGAAAAACCTTGTCATGTTTGAAGATTACATAAATGAGTAAATGTGCATGGTATTGGTATCTACAGCGTGTGTATAAGCCTTACAGTGAATCACCTTGTCATGTGTATAGATTATTACACGAGTAATTAAATATTTCATACCATTTTCATTATATTTTGCAGTTAAAGGGGCAGTAGCAAGTTTTTTCGCTCAAATAAGTTGATGAAAAGTATTTGAAAAATAATTTCACCAAAAGTAAAACATCCTTCTCTCTTCGGAAAATAATGTTTAAAATGAGTGTACATGTTTCGATAAAGCCATGGGAATCGTTTTTTTCTTACCCAAGCGGGCACAGATATGCCGGGTATTAAAGTTTTCATAATGGTCTTGGGAATTACAGTTTTTCTAAATATAACTTGCGTTTTGATTGGTTGACGGAACTTCTTTGCGCTCATTCATGAATTTCTTGGCTATCCTGTTATTTTTAATATAAGCTAAATCACAAAATAGAACAATTTCGAGCATACCTAATCGAAGTCACACGTCAGTAAAACATATTAAATATAAAATCATGTTCAACCTAAGTTTCCGAGACCGTAATGACTGTATTAAACTTGCAAGGTGAAGCAGCATGCAAGAGTCGCCGGCTGCACTGCCGTGACGCCATTGCTTTGTGACGTCATTAACCATGACGTCATTTGGTGACGTAATTACACTCCTATCTTTCATTCCAACAGTGCGATAGTTAGTTCACGTTTTAACTAATTTTCTCTCATTCTGCGACATAGTTTACAATATAAACGAGTTGTTTACTATGACAGTAAACCGTTTTGGCAATAAAATTCAACAGTTACTTTAGAATAGTTCTGAATAGAGCAAGTTGCAAACTATTTAGATATGCGAATCTTGAAGGTGTGAAAGAGTTTATGAATGGCGTATGACTACAATTTGTATTTTACAGTCTTATCAAAGGTCGTGAATTGGGGTCTTGTTTTTCGATTTTTACGCATTAAAATGATCTTGGGTAAGAAAAAGAATAACCAACTCGGTGCTCGGAATTACGAATTATCTGTCCCTCGTGAATTATTATGTCAAACTCCTCGCTAAAGCTCGGAGTTTATCACAATAATTAACTCGGGACAGATTATCCGTAATTCCTCGCAACTCGTTGATTATTCTTATAGTAATACAAAATAATAAATTGTGTTCACAATAAAATGGCCGCCATGCAAGTTTTGCTTTATACGCAACATAGTTTTTACCACTACAGATAATTGGTTTGTGTAATTAGATGTTTTATATTAGGTTTTCACTGCTAACTGACTATAAAGGTAATTTTGCATTTCTCGAGCGAAAACAACAGGGTAAACACAAGGTTCACAAAGTCGAATGGCATACCTTCGAGTGTGATTACTTGTAAGTAACCATTTTGTTCCTAATTAATTATTTCTTTCCACTTTAAACAGTCTGATTAAAATCGACGGTTTTCCGTGGAATAAAAAATGCAAAATAGTGCATCTACCGGGATACGAACTCGTTCGTGGGTTTCCACGCCAAACCGTCCTTGTGGCGAGGAATCTACAGAACCTGTTCGTATCCCGGCAGATGCAAAATTTTGCAAATTTTATTCCTCGGAACAAGGTCGATTTTAATCAGACTGCCACTTTAAAGACATGGTGATGCGTTTTTGAATAACGGTGAGGAAATAGTATTTTGACTTCACGACAATTCCATCAGAAGGAATTATTTACAGGTAAGAGCCAAATGATCAGAAGTACACATGCTGTTTATAACACCATTTATATTTTACCTACATGATATGATTATGTGTACAACGTCAATCATCATTTACAAGAAGTATGGACCAAGGACCCGTCCTTGCAGTAGATACGTTGACACTCCTTGACAATGAAATCAAACATTACACGCACATTGTTGAACACACCTCTGACACACCTCCACATTGCTTCTCACAAATCAGATATTGGTCAAAAGTAAGGTGTTTGTTACAAATATTTCTCCGGGAGATTTTCAACCATGGGTATATAATTTTTTATTTTTTTTTGATTTGCTCCCTGGCACTTTTATGCTCACTATATTGAATAGGCCAGTCCATCTAAGTACTTTACCTAGATAAACTATAGTGTGCAAAAACGTTGCCCCAAAAAATACAAAATAGTTCAATCCACGTATAATAATTTCGACTAAACATAGTTACATGCATGCTGTGTACAGAAGCCAATTACCCTCAATCGTTCATTTCTGAAATATTACCTAGTTACCTATTACCTATGAGAAACACTCCTTTGAAAAAAACGTCGTTTTGAAATTTCCTTAACTAAGCGAAATAGGAGAGTAAAATATATCATTTTAACTTGTTTTATGACGCCCTACAGAAACGACTCGTCAACGAATTAAAGTCTAAGATGGTGAATTATATGTCCAGCGTCTTTTTAATCTTAATTATCATTGTTCATGCATTTTAAAATTAAACATCTTGTCAAAAATTTCAATACCCCATCGGTGTTGGGATACGCGTTCAAATAAAACTATCGTACCATGATGAATGGCATTCCCAATACATTTCCGATGACATTTTAACTTTTTAACGAATATTCACATACGGTCTGATATCAGAAGTCAGAACATACACATATACTGATTTTCTTTGTTTGAGGTGAAATCTTTACATATCTCAACACACTTTGGAACAGTTCAGTAAGGTATATCCTCCACGATTCACTTTAGGATGTACATACACTCAACCGCAAAAGAAACGTCACCACACAAAATACAAAATATTTAAGTCCACAAGTGATAAATACGACTGAAACAGCGTTACGCCTTGGCCCTGTTCAAGAGAGGTTTCAAAGTAATCGCTCAATTAGCGATTACTTTTCAACCTCTCTTGAACGCGATTGCTCAATGTAGCGCTACGTAGCAAAGCGAGCGAACTTTGAGATTTTGCACCTTGTCGTTCAGGAGAGAATGAGCGCTACTTGAGCGCTACGTCGAGCACTCAATGAGCGATTATAAGCGCTCGCTGTTATGGAACGGAACCCAGGTCTTCAGAAGCCAACTTAACTAACTTTTAATTGTGAAAGAATTATTTATTCATATGTGTCAAAACCATGCGTTGAGAGAAATTAGACGAGATAGAAGAGTCAAAATGACGTCTTTCCTTTGTTTTATGACACCCTACAGTAATGTTGCGTCAATTAATTCAACCCAAGAATGTTATGTCGGCAAAATCTTTTCCTAATTACATTTCTTCAATTTTATAATTTTTGACTTAAGGATGTTCGCCCCTCAAAGTTTTAGTATTAAACTTTTTTTCGAACTTATATCTTTTAAAAGATCAAAGTATATGATTGGAAATCAGCATTAAAACGTAGGGGATAATGTGGTTTTTTTTTCGAGATATGACGCCTGTAAGATAGTGGGGTTAAGTACAATTTTAACATGGGAATCTATGGGAAAATGAGAAAAAAAACTGCTAAAAACTTTAAAATACTACATTTCTAGTATTAAACTATTTTTCCTTTTTTGATATGTTACAATGTTCATTTTACCCTACCGAAATCGATGAAAAAAATTTTTTTTTTTAAAGCTTTGACACAAAATGTACCTGAAAACCCTCTTTTTTAGTCAAATTTAGGCCATTTATGCTGTTTAAGCACTTTTTAAAGGTTCTAAAGTCACATTTTCTTTATTTCATATGTTTTTAAAAGTATGTAGATGATGTAGAATATAATGAAGTAAATAAAGATGAGAAAAAATCTTTACTTAATTATATTTTATTTTTGAAGTTCAACCGGAAGGAGCGGACATCCTTAATAATATAAGCCAAAATTTTCGAATAATAAGATACTTTGACTTTGATTGTCTAGTCAAGATACATTTGACAACATTATTTGAATTATTCCTATTCATTCCCAAAGTCAACTTCCCAATGCAAGGCATATCTCTTGTCAGTCTCTATTACTGGCTGATTTAGGCCTTGCAGTATTTCCTTAAAAAATCTGTGTTTAGAAATCCAGGCCCGCTATGCATTTCACTATCTTGACACAACAAAGCGAGGGAAATACCCCAAGGGTTAAATCAGCCAGTGATGTAAGTTAAGTTAAGTTTTTCCAAAGTTAATTTACAGAATTTAATATAGAGAGAGAGAGAAAATGTTTATTAAAGTGTATATATATATATATATCTTTACAACATGAGGTGTGGCCACGAACTTGTTTGTTCACGGAATGTGTTTAGAAAGCCAAGCATATTTCAATTGACAGACAATAAATGGCCCGTGACATTCACAGCGCGCCTGTGGTAAAGCGAACAAACAACGCTTACAACACATCACAGTTTGATGTCGTGTATGGCAAAACATGTCTAAAACATGGCGATCCCTTTTGCATGGAATTGTCTTGAGTGAAAAGAGAGCATTTATAGACAGCGGTTATCCGTATTCGAAGAAAATAGTGCCACGTATACAGCGACAATATTGTTGAACTCTCATGCAATTTTGAGAGTTCAGACAGCAAGATGATTGACCATTCCATCATTGTACCGTATTTAAAACTCTACTCTGAGTATATATTTAGGTACACCAACATCGGTCAGTTCATTTGAACTACCTTCGATCGGCCATTTTAATGTCAACACCTTAAATTGTTTCGATGGGAAAATTAACTCACGTGGCTTAACCGAACCATGAACATTCGTTTTAGAACTCTTTTTTTTAATTGATTGAGCAGTTTTATTTATGCGTAGCTAGTGGTAACACGTTTTAACCTTTTTATGAAAGCACTTTATTTTTGTAAAGAAAATAATATATTTTTCTATTCTAGTTTTCAAGGACTCTATTACGATTAAACAAATAAATTTTGTCGTTGTGATTGTATGTTTAAAAAAAAGTTGTATATGTATTTTATGTTATATCTGATAACACATTTCAAAATTTATAGGTCATGTACATGACAAACGATGAAATAATTACAATATAATCAGTAATGATATCATATTGCGACGCCATATTGGCATGATTCAATATTACATAAGACCATAATGGTGGCGATGAGGATATCACATAACGAAGTACAGTGATATCGTAATATCAATCGCAGAACGTTCTAAAGATATGTGGGGTACAAAAGGCTTTTAAAAGTTTATTGCAATAACTAGTTTTAAAAGTTGTAAGTTTCGTTTAACGTCAGTATATATGGACACTACGATGTAGTCGATATGCTGTTAATGGTATGATAAATATGACAATAACTTTATATCATCGATATGGATTGTCCTGGAAAAAATATAATTAAAACAATTATTCATCGTTTCATGAGATTATTATTCCTTAATGACATTGCAAAAATCCAGTTTGTTAAGCAATCACCACACCTTCCTAAAGTCCATGATACCATCAAGAACGCATGCAACTAAACATCACGTGCCGTTGTGTAAACACGACACTTATTGTGGGCGACACCGTAAATCCTTGAATAAACGCCTGATTTGTATAATCGCCTGACTTGGATTTACGCCTGGCTACATGTAAATCCTAGTTGAAATAAATAATCGCCTTGAACAATCGCCGGGTTGGACTAAATTCAAACTACTAAATGTAAACAAACTAGTAAATTGTGTGTGTGTAAATACTTCCGGTATATAGACATACTTATGCAACGTTAGAACACATGGTAAGAACTTCGCTTACACTATTCACATTTAAAAAAATCCTTTTTGCTTAAATTCTTTAAAACTGCATACACATATTATGACTTCGAAAAATATAATCGCCAGTCTCGAACAATCGCCAGCCTTAATAATCGCCTGGTCAATTTTGTGTTTTAAATTAATTATCGTCGAGCGATTGTTAAAGGATTTACGGTAATTTGTTCACACAACTTTGCTGTTTTATTTCCTCATTCGATTGAAGTCCATTCATGGTTAAGAGGAAAATAGTTTTTACACACCTTAAGCAATAAATATTTTAAAAGATGGATTTGCGATTATGTAACTTGAACTGTCATTGTTTAACAAATCAACAAGTGATTGATATACATATCTTCCCACGCGAAAAGTTATTTGATATGCTGACAGTGCAAACAGTTTCTACAATGTTGCATGGCGATTGATTATTGCGAAAGTATTTTATTTAAAACATTTGGATAACAGCTTTTGCAATTGTCTTTATACAAACTTCAGGTTTTCAAAACATAATAAAAAACTTTGAAGCGTAATTTTTTTTAAAGTTTATTTTTACACAAGACTTATTTCAAAATATGTATGTTTAATAAGCTAATTAAAATAAATATTGATCGATAAAAATCGTTTCAAAATATGTTTTACAAATGTGTCCTTAAAATACGCTATTATTCATATTAACAAACTATTCCTTATACACACATGTATCATAAACGATTAACATCAATGTTACTTATACTATACACAAAAACAACAGCGCAGTTCTAGCAGGTTCCACCGCAGTGAATAGTGCAAAAATGTTGTTGGCTTTCCTCCTGCAATATATATATCGCCGCAGCATATCCATAAACAAATCTGTAGATTGGCGATAAACCTCGCATCAAGTCACGTTATCTTAAACAAATATATCGTCACAGCCGCTTATCTTGAGAGGTCATACTAGTCCAGGCAACATACAGCTACACTTTCAACAAACTGCAATAAAAACAAAGCATGCTTAAATAAATCCCTTATCTCGTATTTAACTTATCAAAAGCATAGGAAAATTAATTTCCATAATTGAGATTTTTAAAAATTGAAAGTTACATACGTCGCCATTTTTTTAAATATGACCCTTCCAAACTGCCGTACACAGCGTCATCGTGATCAATGGATGTCATCATTACCACAGATTCCTTTTTTTTTAAACAGAACTAAAAAAATAAGTTTTATGTCAAGCAAAAGGCTTTGAAAAGTCAACTTAAAGGCACATTAACATTATCAGTAGAATTTGACCTTTACATGTATCTTACATGTCAATACCGGATGTATATTTCGTCAGTACTAAATTGGTATAACGTTAGTTACTACACGTGATTGGGCTTACCACTCCCAGATTGTTCAATGCTTATATAAAGTTCTTCTTGCGGAATTCGGTTTTCTTTGGCGCTTTATTTCGAGCAATCAGCGTGACAGAGTGGTATGCGAGAAACAGGCACATTTTAAAGAAGTAAGTAGTTTATTGTTTGATTTTTACTTGAAAATTTAATATATTTTGAATTAATAATTACAGTGTCTTATTTACTTGTTCATGTTTAATTAATTTCTTCCTGTTTCCGTCATCAATTGTCACCAGACAAGCCCCGCTTGTGTAAATGCAGTTACAACAAGATTACCATTTAAAGTGACAGCCATCATTTGTCAGTCTCATTAAAATTAGACGGTAATTAGTTGCATACCTTACATAATATGATGTATATTGTGTATCGTAATGTAACTAATTACGATCTGATTTTAGTGAAACGGTAATTAGTTGCACTACGTTTCACAATATACTGTATATTGTTTAATGTAGTGTAATTAATTACGGTCTCATTTTAATGAGACTGCATCATTTGTGTGACATTTTGGCATCCACATATGACGTTTTCTTTGATTATAGCATGAGTAACGCTATAATGATGACGATTAATGGTAAATGACAATAACATCTAGTAGAACATGATGTCATTTGCCACCTGATGCCACATGATGATGATGATGATGGTGTCAAGCGATGCCACATGATACCAAATGGCGCCACATGATGTCACAATATGCCACAATAATCAAATATCTATGGAGAGTTAGTCTCAACGAATATTGCGTCCAAATTAATTGAACCTTAGTCCCAATGATAATTCCGTTTTTGTGAAAATTAAATTACAATATTTATTACATGTTTATTATCAAGACATTTTTAAGTAATTCAATTCAATGATTTCCTTTTATAACGGCACTTGTTTAAACATACATCAGTGCTTTCCTACCAAGGTGAGATCCCGATAACGCCGAATAACATGGTATGACACCCATACGTATTTTATTCAATACTGAGTAAACAATTTTCGTTTTATAATCTAGTGTGTGAACACTAGATATGTCGTTATTATTAGACATTGCGTGTCTATATGGCGTCCTTATCAAGCACCAACACGTGACAGAAATGGGAGCAATTGACACGTACTTGCTTAGAAGATAAACCTGATAAACCTTATATTTAAAAATACAAATAGGCAATCCTCGTTATAACGTGAATTACGGTTCCTCTGACTCTAAATTTTGAAGAATCCCCAAAAAATTTAAATGACCATTTTTGTCCAGTTAATTGAAGAACCAATTAATTGTTTTCACCAAAATTTACTTTTCGTAATGAAAATAAGTTTCAAAAATGAAGAATATTAGCTCCAACAAAATATAAATTAAATAGTTGCATTTTTAAATCAAAGAAAGATGCGTAGTTTGTGTGTTTTAAGCAAACCGGAAGTAAATACTCAAAACGAGCCATGTAATGATTTTTTTCTCACCTTAGATTTTGTCATGTGAACAAATTGGTGTCCGAAATGAAAACTTCAGTTCGGTTCGAACAATTGGCTCGCGTCATTGGCTTTTTTTATTGTACTCATTTAAGAAATGGATTGGGCCCAATTTATAAAACTTATAGAAGCCCTCTCCATATAATCGACAAAATATTTGACATATGTTTTTCGATCATAAATCGCGACTTTCAACTTAACAGTTTCTCTATATCGAATAAACTAGCAATAATTTGATAATGTTCAGCAACGGAATGATGATGGTAGACTTGAAAAAAGTTCTTCATGTCGTCCAACCCATGAAATCGACAACACAATACAATTTTATTCGTTTTTCATGTTTTCGCTTGACAAGCAACTTAAACTTTCAAAATGTGCATGTACATTTGACAGTTTTAGCTTTTTTGATTTGTTAACGGAGTTTTGTCAGCATAAACAAGAAATATATGGTTTTGCAAGAAATGAGATACAACAAAATAAAATATCAGCCTGTCCAACCGATTATATATTGTAAAAAAAAGTTATGACAAACAAGAATTTGTTTAATTTGACCAAAACTGTATAAGACGCATGGTTTTATATGGAGCAATAACAACAAAAGGACAAAGAAGGACGTCATTGAGGGTTAAGTAGGCTTTACAAAAACACAAATTAAAAAGGCAAATTTCAACATCCAGGTCACCGAATATGAATCAAGTATGATATTATCACGTCAATAAACAATAGACAAACAATCCTGTTCCACTGGTACACTTACGTTTCATATGACATGTCTACAAGGATGTGACTAGTTTTTTGTTCCTGTTACTTCTGAGAACAGCTTTCTAAAAAAAACATTGACTCTCCTTCAACTGTCAGATAGAGAAAAAGATTTTAGGGATTATATATAATTATTTTTGAATTAGCACCATTTTATTAAACATTTCAAAAGGAACTTCTCAGAAATGAGAAAACTCATTTCTCACAGTCTCTTTTTCAATATTTGATAATATGGAGATATTGTAAGAATTACTATTTTTTCCTGATTTCTCAGAGACTTTTAAGTTTCAATGAAATGGTGATATTTTAGTAATATCTACTTTTTATAGTTTTCCCAGAGGCTCCTTATCAATATTTCATAAAATGGTTATATATTAGGAATATACTTTTGCAGAGTATAAATGTTCTTCTCTGATCGGGGTTATATGACTTTATTTGGAGCACTATAAAGGTGCATTGTTGCACCTTACAAACAATATTTCTTTACAGTTTAGACCGACTACCATGTAAGTAGGAAACATTGGTATCCTATTGTATTTTGAAGCATCATGTGATTCTATGAATCGGTTAAAAATGTTAATATGAATAATTTCAGTTGTCTAAATGGCGTATCATGGTGATGGAATCACTTGAGGCGTGTTCAGGGCCGATAGTACTCGCTTGGTGTGTGCGCGCGTAACCGCGAACGGCTCCTGAACGGAAACTTTGGCCGTGTTCAAGAGAGGTTTCAAAGTAATCGCTCAATTAGCGATACTTTTAAACCTCTCTTGAACGCGATTGCTCAATGTAGCGCTACGTAGCAAAGCGAGCGAACTTTGAGGTTTTTGCACCGTGTCGTTCAGGAGAGAATGAGCGCTACTTGAGCGCTACATTGAACAATCAATGGGCGATTATAAGCGCTCGCTGTTATAGAACGGAACCCTGAGGTCGCGACTACTCAGAATATCATCACCATTTTGGAAAATATAGGTGCCTTATACATAGCAAGTGACTAAATTTCAATTGAGGGGGTAATAAAAGAAAGAAAGATGAGATAATAAAATTTTGTGACACGCGACTCCATTTTGGATCGTAAATATTCGCTTGGCGAGACTGCTCCAAAGTGGTCACGCGTGTATTCGCGAGTACGCGCGAACTCGTTGTCGTTCAGAAGCGGGTACTCGCGAATACTCGCGATTCTGAACACGCCTCTGATGAGACTAGGGCTCGGTTCCATAGAATCCATAACAGCGAGCGCTTATATAATCGCTCATTGAGCGCTACATTAAACCTCTCTAGAACGCGATTGCTCAATGTAGCGCTACGTAGCAAAGCGAGTAAACCTCGAGGAATCGCATCGTGTCGTTCAGGAGAGAATGCGCTACATTGAGCGCTTTCTTAGCGCTACATTGAGCGATCAATGAGCGATTATAAGCGCTCGCTGTTATGGAACGGAACCCTGTAATGGTTGAAATGATGTTTGTGGATAAGGTTAAATCATCGTGATTTCTTCTCAAATTGTACTTGTCTATATGAGGCCTGGGAGTTGGAAGATGGTTTATACGGTAATCTACAAGGTTGCTTTCAGTTCAATATTATCTAAATGCAAACTCAGTCCGGAATAAAGAAGACTGTCATTTTTGTTACGTTTGGTAAACTTCTTTCGATGCTCAATATGAGCATTGCACGGTGTGATAAAAGGTCTTGTGTTTAGGTTGTATTGAAGCTGATTATCACGTTCTTCTAGAATGTGCATCATCACCACTCTTACATTAGAATATATACCAAATATATACCAAATATATACCACATATATACCAAATATATACCAAATATATACCAAATCACCATTGCATTACACCTAATATGAACAAATTTAACATGTTGTTAGTTTGCAATATGAACAATATATGGTTACATATCATTCGTGAAGCACTATATTTGGGAAATGTTAGACATGGAATAAATCTGTCATTGCAGGTGTATCATATATACTTGGGCGTATGACCTTCATATACCAAATATCTATGGGAAATATACAAGTACTGATGCTGTGAACAACAGTTGGACTGAAATAAAGAATTCGGCAATACCACAAAACAGCCAAACAAAACTTATAATTTATACAAAAATTCAACAGATCTTTAATTTTCTAGTTGATTGAAGTCCTTGAGCCGCTCTCACCAAGATCCTGTTCAGTGTTACTTGAATGAGCTAAGAACAAGTGTACCGTCTGTGTTCCGTGTGTTGTGACTGGTCGGATACAGCCGGTAGAGGTCGATAGACAGGCGATGCTACCATTGCGAATACCATCAAGTGTCTCCGCTTCCCAGTTGTACAGTACAGCATGTACATAACATGTTTACAGTTGGTAATTACGCCTTGCACGACGGATGAGAGCACTTCTAGTAAAATATCCGAAGGTTATGACATGAGGAAGAATTATGCATGATGCAATCACTGTCTTTGGTGTCCTTGAATGTGTGTAGTACAGCGTAGTGTAGCGGCGTGATGTAGTGACGTGCGGTTTGGTTTAATTTTGTTAGGTTTAGTATGGTGTGGTTTGGCGTGGTGTGATGTGGTGTGGTTTGGCGTGGTGTGATGTGGTGTGGTCGATGTGGTGTGGTGTGGTTTGGCGTGATGTGGTTTGGTTTAGTTTAATGTTGTGTGGTTTAGTATAATGTGGTGTGGTTTAGTGTGGTGTGGTGTGGTTTAGTGTGGTGTGGTGTGGTTTGGTGTGGTGTGGTTTGTTGTGGTGTGGTGTGGCGTGGTGTGGTTTGATGTGATGTGGTGTGGTTTGTTGTGGTGTGGCGTGACGTGGTGTGGTGTGGTGTGGTATGGCGTTTCCTGGCGTTGCGATGTGTAGAGTGGCGTGGCATGGTGTGGTGCGTTTTGGAAGTTTGATATAATATTGTGTAGTGTGGTACACATATGTCTTATAGTGTATAACTAGTGTAGCTTTGTATTGCGGTGTGATATTGTGTGTTGTGTGGTTTGGTGTTATGTAGTGTGGTGTGGTGTGTTGTGTGGTTTGGTGTGATGTAGTGTGGTTTGGTGTGTTGTGTGGTTTGGTGTGATGTAGTGTGGTGTGGTGTGGTGTTATGGGTTCGGTTTATGTAGTGTAGTGTGGTGTGGTGTGTGATGTGGTGTGATGAAGTGTGGTGTTGTTGGTTCGGTTTATGTAGTGTAGTGTGGTGTGGTGTGTGATGTGGTTTGGTGTGATGAAGTGTGGTGTGGTGTGGTGTTGTTGATTTCCGGGTGTGGCGTTGCGATGTGTGGAGCGGCGTGGCATGGCATGGTACATTATATGCGAAGTGTGGTGCGGTGGTGCAGTGAAGTTTGATATGATGTGGTGTATGGTTGTATATGTATGTTTTCTGTGGTGCGTTTTGGAGCGGCGCTGTATGTGATATACAGTGTGGTGTGGTGGTGCAGTGCGGTTGGATCTGGTATAGTTCGGTGCGATGCGGTACAAAAGGGTGTGTTGCGGTGTTCATTTAGTGTATGACGTAATACATGGTGATACATTGGCGTAAAAATATTAAACAAAAAGAATAGTCTGGTTTTTTTAATGTTTAATCTAAAAACTTTGAAAACAAAGTTATAATTGTGCAATAACATTCGAAGCTATTCAGTTGTTTAGATAATTTCAAATTGTGAATATTTGTTTCATCGTATAGCTGTTTGTATCCACAATACGCTACCCACAGCAGCGTTAGTGCAACGGATCACGTCGATTGGTCATATTACCATATGTTGATTTGATTTATTAGTACGTGTGGACGTATTAGTGTAGGCAGTCCTGCGGATACAAGATTTTGCTAATCACCGTAAATCTATCAGATTAGAGATGTACGCATAAAGGATTAATATGAATACTCAAGGATTCCATCTAATATATTTGCCCTGCGTCATAGCGAGGGAAATGATGTTACTGCAATTATTATCTTGTAATCAAATCAGAATAACAGTATGTTTATATGGGCGTTAAATGGGCCGGCATATCCACGGGCTTTTCGTTTACAATGCAATTAAAGACAGTTATGTCAGTACGCAACATGGTGTGACGTTCACACAGATACGTGACGTCAGTGTTTTATGCGATGACCTACATTTTGACCCAGAACTGAAGAGCGAGGAAGCTTTGCTTTCGAAACACATTAATATTTCCTGTGTCTCGTGCGTAAAGAGTTTTGTCAAATACTTCCTCTTTGCTGAAGTGGAAGTGTTTACTGGTTGTAGTGAATTTTAAAATGTATTTCAAAGATTTGTCGGATATGCTTTCAAAGCAATGAACTCGATTAACTATCGGGGTATTTTCTGTGGAAACGAAATTCGAGAGGATATTTCTGTTTACACATATATGCTATTAATACATGATTAAAACACATTCAAATTGAAAGATACTATTGAAGGCAATATGTTGATGACTTTATATTTCACAACTTGATAAACCGAAGCGCACATTTGTTGAAAAATGAAAACGATGAGAACATAAGCTATTCATCGGCGCTGCGAGTGGGGGAAAACTTCACTACAGCATAACATCATATTGTCTAGTAGTTTTATAGCATGTTAAACCATGACTCTCTTGTTGCCGCCCATCGTATAACCAACCAAATTGTTAGTTATACAATGGTCTTAGGATCCGGAACTACTTTCAAAGAAAACAAGTTTTGGTATCAGACATTTATTCACTCAATTTTTACAGTCTGTACGATTGTGCAGGACTTAAGAACTTTTGGGGATCTTAACGGTGACTGAATTCTATCGGACCGGTAGATGTTGCTGCTGGGGTGCAAGATGCTGCTCGCTTGGCACCACGTTGAATGATGCTGCTAATCATTTCCTCCTGGTCGTCGTTGACACGCTTGTATTCCCGAACTGCATTACTTCGGTGGCCCGTCGTCTTGCAGATAAGTTGTTGTCAACTCCACTTTGAAAAAGTCGAGTTGCACATGTTGCCCGCAAGGAGTGATTTGTATAATGCCCTGCAAAGGAAGTTAACGTCACATAAAAACAAATTCACTGTATATTTTTGTGGCCACTAAAATATATTTAACGTTGTAATATTTGTATTATTCATATACCACCATTGGGATTTTTCTAATAAAAATATTGAATTGAAAATACACACAGCGTCAAAAGAGAACAGTTTTGGTTCACAAAAGAGAACACTTTTGGTTCACAGAGTAGGAACTTAGACACATACGGTATTGATCTAAAAGAAACTATTATTTTTTTAAATACAATTTTTTTATAAACCTAGGTCAGATTCTGTCTGTTGTTTTGTAGGTATCTTCTTTTCTTGGAATAACCTCTAATGAGGTCTTACTTCCGAGAATAACCCGGTATGAGGTTTTACTTTTGAAAGTAAGACCTGAACCTAAGGTTTTTTTGAAAGTAAGACCTGGAAATGCACTTAGAATAATTTTATAGACTTGCAACGCAATAGCCAACAAGAAGCAATTATTATCGAAAATTATACACAGTTAAAAATTCCAAGTTGAAATAGCTGGGTTCGAACCTGGCACCCTTCGCTCTCTAAACTGGCGCCTTAGACCGCTCGGCTATGCAGACCGAGATGATGAGTGGAGTTAAATTACTCCATTTATAGTCATACCTTCTTTACCTCGATATAACGCAACCGAGGGCGACATACCCTTTATAAAAACACGATTTGGGAATAAAAAATTATAAGATGTAACTTTTTACATTTGACATTTATAAATAGGAAGAAAACATTCCTCCTTCGTCTTCTGCTTTTAAAATGGTCGAAGCGGAGGAATTAGGCCCTTTGAGCGTCCGAAACTATAACTCGTAAATTTTGATAGTTGACGGTTTATAAGCTGGAGAAAACACTCCTCCTCGGTCTTCTGCTCTGAGAATAACCTCAAGGTCGGGATAACCCCTCGGGCTGACGCCCTCGGGGCTTTATCCCTCCCTTCAGGTTATTCTCAGAGCAGAAGACCTCGGAGTCATGTTTTCTCCTTAACAGATTTACCAGTTTTAACATTATTTACCTTTCATGCCAGCAGCCTGACATAGTCTCCTGACAGTTTTCGATAGGGTGTTTTGACCAATTGGGGCAACAGAGTACCACATATCTGCTGTGGGCTTCATCAGCGGGCGGAGGTAGAACGACGTCGGTTGTTTTGGACGCACGTCCATGTATTTCTTGTAAAGATTCACTATACATCTCTCTTTCCTTGGTGCAGCATATGAACAAACACTTTTGGGCGTCACCCGGAAAGTCTTCAGGCCTCCCTGATTGTTCTTGCTGGTTTTCTCGGTGTACCTCAGTAACTCTCCAGAAGCATTCCTCTCAAGACGCAGCTGATCAGTAGTTAAATTTCTGTGTTCTTCACCGCTGCGTAACGCAAAGTTCAACCCCATCAGGAACACCATAGTGTCCAAAAGACTTTGAGGAGATCTGTCCCCCAGTAATCCAAGTTCCCACATCTTCTCTTCCTCTTCAACACTGATGACATCAGCTTGCCGTTTCTGCAGACCATGACCAGACCTTGCACCGGCTTTCATCACGTTGTCGAGTGTATTTCTTAATTCGTTAAACATTACATCGGACAAGAAGTTAACATGTCGCCCTTGATTGTTCAAATGCATTTGAATTAACAGTATCAGTTGCCTCAGTGTTTTAGGCGGGTACTCGCTTCCGTCACTTTTCCTGGTCTCGCAAAGGAACCTACATAAACAAAAGCTGAGCTCATCGTCGTGGAGGTCTTCGAGTTTTATATCAATAATACTCAATCTCTGGTCACCACAAGTACCATTTCTTATTCGGGAGTTGCGACTTTCTCGCCACTCTTCAAATACTCGACATGCCCATTTAATTGTTTTCTCTGTATTCTCTGGCACAGTTTTCTTCGCAAGATCCTCAATTTCCTTGTCAGTTTTCGGTTCTGGAAAACGTTCTGCAAATAAAGAGAAATATCTGTAATTTATCATTCTACCAAACTGTCATTGATGAAAGTACAATATAAGAAGTTTTTGCAATCTAATTCAAATCAAATTAAAAGGTTTTGACTCGTACCTCGCTGCATTTGTTTATCTTAGTACCACGTCATATGAGTCATGTTAGGTGAACGTCCAGTCCAGCCAATCAGCGACAAGACTGGGAAACTATCAGGCCGATTTTATTTTGTAGCACGTTGCAAGGTGAAAGGTTGCCGTCAAGGCCACGTGAAATGACCCCATGCCAAATGACTCAGATGAACAACCGCAGCGAGGTACGAGTGAAAGTATTTGTCTTACTTCAACGAGATTGGTGTTTTTATGACTATTCGGGGTGAAATTGCTTTTAAAATGTCCTTAGCCGAGATTACAGGAGCTCTATTCGTGCTTACTAGTAATGTGACCTATCAAATAGTATACTAATAAATCCAATTTGTGTGTCCGTTTGCTGTACATTGTAAAGAAAACGTTCGAATAATTGACGACATAATTGTCCGGTTTTCGATCACAATCGCGGAGTAGATACACTATACATATCAGAATACTGCTCATGAACAGTCACTGCACATCGATAGCCTACAATTCCTAAATTAGCAAAATATGTTTGTCCAACAACTCACCGACTCTACCGATAAACACTCGTCCTCATAATACAGTAAATAGGGATGACAGCGGTTTTTCAACCAAACTAAAAAAAAAATAAAAATCCGCAAGAAATAAGATATTGGGAATCAGAAAAAAACTTTAGTGAAAAAAAATCCATCCAAAATCTTTGTTTTAATCACGATCGGTCGATTTAAAGTTCAACATTTGGAAAGAGCCAAGACGGGAAGGGAGGCAATTCCTGCAGTGCCAAAATTTTTAACACTTTCACACACCTGAAAAACAATATAAATAAATGTTTAATATCCACCAAAGTCATAATTGTTAAAGATGAACATTCAATGAATGATTATAAACCTCTACTAAAACTAATCAATTACTTGTTTGTATACAAATGCACATTAAAATTCACCGTGCTCGGCGACTTGAGGACAGTGGTCACGTCTGTGCAAGGATCTAAGTGGCGTCTGCATGAGCTGAGCTGCTGCATGATGACAACTACTTCACACTTAGAGGCCAATATTACACACAACCCTCTGAAGAACAAGACATTTAGAGTTATCTTCCCAATTAGATTTTCCTAACACTTTGAGATGTTTTATTTTTAAGTGGACCTAAAATGAACAATGAGAAAGATGAAACATGTTTATGAAACTGAAGTATTTTGAACCTTCGTTTCAAAATAAAAATATAAAAAGCTTTATTTAGGGAAAATCTAAATGTTGTTTGAATTAAAAAATGTGGAAAAACATTGACATTATTTCAGAATTGTGTTTGCTTCTTTGTCAAATAAAGTATGCCAACGCACTGTTCTTAAGCTTCGGTAAGTACTTCCTGTACACCGATTATACAAATAACAAGCCTCCATATACATAGGTCTATATGTTCATATTGGACATTTTGCAAAGTCAATCCCGAATACCCATTTTGAGGACCAACATAATTCCTTTTTTGTTGTTGTTGTTTTTTTTTATAAAAATAGGAATTGTCATTCATATTTGAAGCAGTTAAACTATTTATTAATGAGAGTAATTTAATCAATTTGTGAAAGGCATTCATGTAATGCGTAAGGTTAGTATAGGCTACAATACGTCCGATTTCCAAGAACCATGGAGCCTGTCCGGTGGTCGGGTAGATGCTGTACTCTCACAATATAACTGACAGTGTAATACTTCGTCATCCTGATATGTTCTGGGTATGGTAGCAAATAAGTCAGGTGATAACGATCAAACAGTTTACCAGCGCGTGTATCTAGACTCCTTACAATGTCATTACGTGTAGGCCTACTGGTTAAAATGCGCCGCCTACAAAAAGACGGTGAATGAAGCTTGTTTGCAAAACAAAAGTCCAAATGGCAAAATTAAAATTCCTGGTACTTTTCAACGTTCTCACGCATCATTCTATCTTAATCAGACAGTTGGATGAATGGATGTTTTATATTCTACATTATATTTAAAACTTAGTTATGACAAATTCATGAACACTACAACTAGAGCCCGACACAGGACAGTTCGAATTAAAGGCTTTTGCTAGCCTATTCGAAAATACAAATAATTATGAAGGCTTTGCGTCAATATTTGTTTTTGCATATTGATCACGAATTAACAATACATTAAGATTTGTAATAACATAATTTATATTTATCTAAATGGAACCAATGTGAAAATATGTTTATTCCAACCTAATTGTGCCAAATCATCCGCCGTTGTTTTCAATGAAATACGTTCAAGCCTCATGATGTCGCATTGATAAGAAAGATATCTTATAAAAGAAACATATTTATTCTGATTTCATGAAGTGAAAACAAGGACACTGGGCTAAACTTTCTTTTGAAGATCGTTGTCTGTCAACATTGTACAGTTGCTGACGTCATGTTTGCCGACATTATTTTCATGATTATGAAAGAGATTTTTATATACTAGTATATCTTAGTGTCCATTTTTTCTTTAGATGACTTTCAAGTTAAGAATCGAGGATTGTTCCGACGATAGTTGTGTACTGGAATCAAGGAATTATATGTGATATACGTATTTGCTGGAATGTAAAAGAAGTCGAAGATTCAATTGCCGAACAGGACATGTTCTTAGGTGGTAATGTTTAGAAGAACATTTTTATTGTAACGCCAGATGTCATTTAATTTAGTCAATTGACCAGCAAAGAGCAGTGGTGATAAATGCGTAGAACGTAGACAAAACAATAATGTATGTACATCTAAGTATGTATGTTAATTTGTTGCAATAACTTCAACTTCTAAAATGCAGAAAACCGGGCAAGTAGGTGTCCCCCGGATTCAGTTGAATTTGAATTTGATTTCATTTGCCAATCCGACTGTCTGCCGTTTGGTTTTTGGAGTATTCTACATTGTAAATAAACTAAAATATTTGTACATTTTATTGTTTTGTTTCTTTTAATATTTATTTATTACTCCCAGCAACTACGATGGCGACTTGTAATGGATTAAATATTATACACAAAGCTAACTTCAAGTTTGAAACCCAGAATAATGTTCAAAGTAAATCGTTAACTTTAAAACAACCTAAATAGTGGACCATAAATGGCCCTAAATGCAGTAGTATTTATTATCGCTGACAACTAATAGAGGGGAGAAGATCAAAATAAAATGATCAAGTAATTGGCAAGAAATCCTACAGTCAAGGAATAGGTACGGTAAACTGTAAGTCAAAATACTCACATGATGATTTCCAACTGCATGGATCTCTAGGCTGTGTTAACATCAATTCGCACGTGTTCTCGCAGTAAATAAAATCCAATCTGGATTGCGTTCTTCACGTGCAGACACTGTCATTTATACCTCTCTGGACGAGTATTGCAGAATACGTCACATCCGCATTTTCAATTGGACAAAATTAAATGGCTATGCAAAAGTATTTATAGTATCTGACATTATGAAAAAAATATGTCTACATACACCAGACCATGGTCTATATGAATCCGGTACTGAAGCTCCAAAAAATGTTTTAAACCAAAAGTTAGGAATTTAATTGTCAATCCCGCACCTGCTCGAAAACCGGAGCGCCTGTCAACAACACACAAACTAATTTTTTGCGCGAAAAGTATTGCTTGTCATCGTGCATCAAACCAACGAACATGGACACAGACTCATTACCTAACGGTAGATATGTTTTCCAGATTTTTATAGCAAAGGAATACTTTTGTATTGAATTTTTAGTATGTTATCCTTCTTTTCCGGAAATTTAACCGTAAGGACCGTTAGTTGATGTTAGTCGTTTAGCGGAAGACACGGGTGATGGACGTCTCAAGTGTCAGTGGATACTTTAGGTGCTTATGATAAAGAGGTAGTGCATATTCATACGTTTTCATGTTTCTTAGATGTTTATTGTGCTTTCTGTGGGAACTGTATCACATGTTATTGTTTTATTTAGATTTAATGGGGGTTTGAGTTTTGTTTACAATTTCGTAGGACCCGCTCAAAATGGCGCTGCTTTGTGATGATCGTGACGTCACTGTCATCTCTACAGTAAAGCAAAATGAAAGACAGTTACATACCAAAGGACTCCCTTTCAGCTCACATCCCTGCAACACTTTCCTCGGCCTGCTGGCAAGACGCGACAAGAAGGTCTTCATCTTCTGATGAAATTTCGTCGTTTTCTTGTCGTTTGGGTTGACTAGACGGTATTAAATCATCGTCGCTGAGAGTTAGATTTACCTCCATTCTGCCTGTAGAGCACAAGCTGTCAACACAACGCCGCGTCGTTAATGACTGAGGCGTACCGTGCTCTTTGACAACACGTGATTTCCTTCTCTGCACGTGAAAAGCAAGACTCGATCGTAGACGTAAACATGATACCGTAAACCTTCTATTATAAAGTCGTGTTTTAGTTTCGGATAGACAGCAGATATTGTATTGTAAAAAATATTTGGTATAGAGGATATACGGTATTTTTCAAGCCGCTTCACTAGTTTTGTGATGCATCATATCAAAATAGCGCTGAACACTAACCAAATTGTTTGACAAATTCTACATTCTTTAGTACTGAAAAGGTGACATTTGATCGTAGTCATGGTTTAAGTAAGTTATACGACTCGTATTGTTGGTGTAATCCACGAAATGGTCGGTTATACGACTCGCCGCTACGCTACGCGGCTCGTCGTATAACCAACCATTTCGTGGATTACACCAACAATACTCGTCGTATAACCATTACTTAAGTGGGACTATGTGAATACTTTATCAGTGTATGTCTTTAGTTATCAAAAGTTGTTAAATAAGGGTACAATACAGCGTGTTTTCATTTCACGTAATGCAAAAAATCCAAGATGGCGACAGTTGGGGGTCACGTATACAAAACGTTATAAATGGTGTTATTATAAACAGAAGTACTGACTGTTGCCAAAAATTGTCATTTTGATGATAGTCGACTTTGTATAATGGCGATAAAAGGGTAAAAGTAGTGAATCCTGATCGAAAACCGGACAATGCATCACGATTGGCGTTCGTCGGTCAAACGTATATTTTAAAACTTATTTACAACAGACAAAGAGACAAAATTGTGTTGATGATGTTTAATCATTCTCTTCCCACAGACGTTACTCTCTTCAGATTACCGATCCTAACCTCTGTTCTACATGGCCCGAATCCGAGTGTAGAAATGGAGAGTCCTGATTGGTTGCAATTGAATTAAGTTGTGCAATCAGCGACGACGTTGTTAAAGTGACATATGCCAATGAGACGTCATAATGATGAAATAAACGTAAGATAAACGTTATTTCGTAATGTCTTTTCCTCGAATATGCTTTTTGATTTCGTGAAAACAATTGATCATAAACTTGATAAATAAAGAAGACCAAATCAGAGACAAATACCAAAAACAGTTCATTTGTGTTATTTACATGAGACATATTCGAGGGACATATGCTAATTAGCAAGACCCTTTTCCCCGCTAGGGAATTTTGCTTCGGCACTCGGATTCAGGCCATGTAGAACAGAGGTTAGGATCGGGAATATGAAGGGAGCAAAACAAGTCAAACTTTGACAGTTTTTTAAAAACAAAAATCAGTAAGTTTGTATTAATTCCGTGTGTCCCTAGAAACTAAAAACGTATGTACTTACATATATGCGGTCCCGGAAATATATATATTAAAAGTTAACTAAATTTTAGGTATATTCATAATATCAATTAATATAACTTATTTCCACAATCATTAAACTAAACGATACTGCTCGTTGAGATTGATGACCTCTGTGCACTAGCTCACTTAACGATTTACTTCCGGTCTGTGTCTATGCGATAGTGAGCGCGTTTGAATAAGTGCATATACGTGTGTAGTGTACAGTCATTGAGATTGAAGATGCATGATCAGTTTGCATGATATTTTATTTGGTTCTAAATATAAAATGTACCATATTACAAAAGGTGCTGGTTTAGGTTATATCTTCTTAATCGATTTTCATATTCACCCCCAACTGCTTAATATATACAAATGGAGACACGTTTATATAATCATATTGCAACTAAAAGTTTCACGCACACAGTGTGTGGCGATCATCAGGCATGTGTATATTCACTTGGGCACAAGGTTTATTTCTTTCTGACTCGGGATGTTCCCGTGGCGACAGCTTGATAGTAGCTCGCTCGTTTTGTTCATGATGTTGTCTCTCAAGCTGAGTATGACAAGCTTCTCCTCTATGCATAGGGTACAGTTTCCAGAGTGTCTCTTATTGGTGTTGGATTTTCTTTCAATATCTCACTTGATATTGAGTTTTTCCTTTTTAATTTCCATATGTATTTTGAAAGTTCAGTTTCCTTTTCATAGCGTTCAAGGCGAAACGACTTGGTGTGGTTATTGTACCTGGTCTTGAATGGGCCACTCACGAGGCCAATATACGTTGCAGTGCTTGAGTTGGTTTCGGCAGTGGCCTTGTACATGACGTCACTCGTTAGACATTTACCGTTGAGTGGACAATTGGCTTTTTGTCTGCAGTTACACAGTTATATCTTCTTAAACAGCACAAATCATAACATTGGAATTATATGTGACCCACCAACATGATTATGCCCCTTTAAGACATGATAGATAATTTATGATTTCAAAAGTTTACAATATATACGTGTATTCTAAGGCTCATTTTTAGGATGTCTCCATAAAAAAAAGTATCTACTTCTGTCAATGAGATGGGTTCAGCGCGTTATTTTCTTGTGAATTACCCATTCTCTTTAGATTTAAAGTACATATAAATGGTGTTGCCTAGTCTTAATGAGAAGTACGGACTGTTACTTTAATAAATTATAGTGAAGTAGCTATTTCTGAAAACCGGACAATGCACGATGGCTCGTGTCATTAGTCTAATGTAAGTTGGTGATTTGGGATGAATACGCACTTTGAGGGAAATTATTTGAATTTGAACCAGCACGTGCGGTATTTTGGCACGTGTCTTAGCCAAACAAATCATGAAAAACGTTGGATGTCACTTTAAAGGATGGAAAATTAGCATTGACAGAAAGAATGGTCATTTTAGCTTGTGCAGTATTTCATATGACTTAAAGGGGCAGTAGCACGTTTTTTCGCTCAAAAAAGTTGATGAAATGTATTTGAAAAATAATTTCACCAACAGTAAAACATCCTTCTCTCTTCGGAAAATAAAGTTTAAAATTAGTGTACATGTTTCGGTAAAGCCATGGGAATCGTTTTTGTTACACAAAATAATAAATTGTGTTCACAATAAAATGGCCGCCATGCAATTTTTGCTTTATACGCAACATAGTTTTTACCACTACAGATAATTGGTTTGTGTAATAAGATGTTTTACCCTCTAAAGTTAATTAAAATGACATTAACTATCATTATAAATGGGAAATTTGAAAAAAATAATTTTGCAAAAAACGTGCTACTGCCCCTTTGAATTAAATCAACCCAACGATCGCCACCAAAGCGTTATTGGCCGTGTTATCCTGAAAGTTAAATTTCTATCAGTTACAAACAATACATAAGACTTCTAACTTATGTTTAAAAGACAGTTTACATACGAATATCCCATTATTGAATAGCATCAACTAAATGTTTCTGAATGAATCATATAATACCGCATGAAAGTCAATTAATAACACAACAATAATATTAGTGATTTTCATATTTTAGTTTATTTCGTTTGATATGCATATTCTCGAAAGTATATTCTTGGAAATAAAAAGTGACGCCATCCTCAACCACATGAGACAAAACCTCTTCCGTGTTCATGTCCGCCTTCCGTATATCAATGTGGTTTATGAGATATTTGCGGTTCACTTATCAATGAAGTGTATCATAGTCTGCATGTGACTAAGCAGTTTCACGGGAATACAACTTTTGTCTTCCAATTTACAAAAAAACGTGAAATATCCAGAAAAACGAATCTATAAAAAAAATAGTTTCGTTGAAATATTATTTAATATATTTGATAGGCGCCTAGATGATGAAGAATGAAGAACTATGTTTTTATATGGAACTTCTTCATTCTGTGTAGGCGACTTTTCGACACATGCAGTGCTATGTCGAAACGCCGCCTATTCAGATTAAAGAAGTTGTTTATCCATAAAATAGTTCGTCATTCTTCAAAATATCATTAGGGTCAACGTGTTTAACAAGAGTCATTTAGAAGCCAACTTCCAAACGCAAGGCATAACTCTTGCCAGTCTGCATTACTGGCTGATTTAAAGAGTTATGCCTTGCATTGGGAAGTTGTTTAGAAGCTGGTTCAATGAAGTTGTATTGCTAATGAATTTTCAATAATAGTCTCCTTTCAGTGACTAACTACAGTTTATTAGAGGAGGTATGTTCAACACCGATATCTATATTCCGCATCATACAGTTTTATGTAGTGCTCCACAGTTTTATAGTTATCATAATGGTCAGTATTATTTGACATATTTCACGCTTGTATAATTTCACCATTCACATTTCAATATAATCATTTACTGACTCTGTATGGTTAATTTTGATGTCCTATATATAAATGATATATTTACCTAAGTGATTGATCTTACATATGAAGAATCAATAGTCAAGGGGGCGGGATAGCGCAGTGGTTAGCGCGTCCGGCTTCGGACCAAGAGGTCCGGGGTTCGAATGCCGCCAGGGGCACGGCAACTTTCTCTGCAGTAGAGAACTGTTCTACACGCAGTAAGGTTTGGATACAATGCTACACTGAATTTCAGCGTAGTTCGCTAGTTCCAGCCGATGCTCGCAGGTTTCACCGCAATGCATAGCCACATGGTGTTGCGGGCTTTCTCCCTGCCATAATACTAGCAGCCGCGATATAAGTGAAATACTCTTGAAAGCGGCGTTAAACCCCCAACTCACCTCACCTCAATAGTCAATGCTTCAGTTTTCGAACATTCGCCTCCAAAAGATGATTACTTGTTCATAGAAATATGTCATCGTTCCACCTAAATTATTTCTCCTGTGAAGGGGGTTTGAAACATTTTGATGGACACCCTGAGCGACAACCAATTAATCATTCAATGGACCCTCCTTAGGTCTGTCTGGAATACTGAATTTAGATTACTTTAGATTATGCCTGAAACTATTTCTCTAAACTCTTTTCAGTTTTATTCAATAATAATCTTTAACAATACTTAATCTTTAACAAACACTATCATAATATTTCAATGTATAACTGAATATTTCAAAAATTAATCTTTAAAAATAGTCAATCTTAAAAATCACTACCATGATATATCTGTGTTTTACTGAATATTTATTTATACAAATCTTCGGGGAAAACCGATGACTCTGATGCTAAATATTTACACTGACGACCTCTGTTTACTGTGTGTACTATGCATCAGCTGTTTAACATGGCAGTATCGATCAACGTATATTTGATGTATCATCAAGTCATCGATCTGTAACGTGACTATTACACATAACTCACAAAGGACAAGGCCACAGACAAGAATGGTTCAAACTGACTCAACACCGTAAAGGGATTCCCCGTGTCTATTTTTAGATCTCGAACTCTCAACGTGTTGTGAAAATCGGAAGCACACGTGGATTTGACAAAAAAATAAAGCACGCGATGTTTTTAAAACAAACGTGTATAATGTATGAAGAGTCCCGTGATCAAAGTTTGGTAGATAGGGTACAGATAAGCCAATAACAATGCAGGGCTTCTTGACTTTGGGCTGATTCATACGTACGTGAGGCAAGTGTGACTGACTAAATTTGACTCATTTAGTCCACAATCGTCGTGTCTAAGAACGCTTTCTAAATTCTTCTACATACGAGAGGTAAGTATTATGATTATTATCAATATGTTTCTTCATTACATAAGAATTGGAAAATATAATTCTACATTTAGTACAATAATTTAGTATATGCTTGCTATGCGAAGAATATGATGAATATAATGGTGAATATGATAGTGAATATTATGATGAATATGATAGTGAGTATGATAGTGAGTATGATAGTGAATATAATGGTGAATATAATGGTGAATATGATAGTGAATATGATAGTGAATATAATGGTGAATATGATAGTGAATATGATAGTGAATATAATGGTGAATATGATAGTGAATATGATAGTGAGTATGATAGTGAATATGATAGTGAATATGATAGTGAAGATAATGGTGAATATGATAGTGAATATTATAGTGAATATGATAGTGAATATAATGGTGAATATGATAGTGAATATGATAGTGAATAGTATAGTAAATATAATGGTGAATATGTCGATCGATCTGTTCTTTTTTTATAGTTAATGTTGTGATTTCTGTCATATTTGAAGATAGTTAATAACCATGCTTGATTTCCTTCATCGGGTGCTCGGTGTTTGCACATAAAGCGACGTTTAGACTTTCTGAACTAACATGAAGGAATCAGGCACGGCAATTTAATGCCATGCTGACAATATCGACGATGACAATATCGACGATGACAAATATAACATCGATGAGGAAGACAAGGGACCTCTGTAATGATGATATTAGTGACGACACATGTGATAACGGTGACGACAATGGTGATGACGAGGACATGACAAGGTCACGATAATTTTAAAGATGACACAACTGATGACGAGGAGGACAAAGACGATATGATTTTATGATGACAAATATGATGATGATAACGGTGATGACAATATTGACGATGACAAGAGTTACGTCGTGGACGAAGCCAAAGGACCATGCACTGTAATAATGACTTTAATGACGACAAATATTATAACGGTGATGACAATGGTGATGACGAGGACAGAGAACAAGGTCACGGTGATTTTATAATGTGACACAATTTTAACGATGATGACGAGGATAAAGACGATAGTGGTAATGGTTTTAGTAACGATAAAAGCATGACAACGCCGACGAAACTAAAGACAATGTGAGGAAGTCGCATTCAGATGTGAATGGTGCACATGACTGATGATTCATCACCAATCTATATCAAAGTATCACCAATATATATCAAAGTATCACCAATATATATCAAAGTATCACCAATATATATCAAAGTATCACAACTATATATCAAAGTATCACCAATAAATATCAAAGTATCACCAATAAATATCAAAGTATCACCAATATATATCAAAGTATCACCAATATGTATCAAAGTATCACCAATATATATCAAAGTATCACCAATATATATAAGAGTACTATAGAACCTTTACTAACATGTCAATTACATAGCGAACATAATGTAGCGATGTTACAGTTGGAGGCGCACTACCTGCAATAGTACAAACTATTGCACTCTATAACCTTATTTTGTCATAAATGTGACCTTAAACGGTCAATAATTGAACAATTAAAAATGTTCTAGGTCACTCAGTAGCAAGAGTCCTCACGTGAATGTAAAAAATCAGAATGATTTAGGAGAGATCGACTCTAATTTTACTTATTTGCTATTTTATCGCAAATTTATCCATATCAGTCATAATTCATGGACCCACACTTCTTTAAGTATAATAATTATTTATATTTTATGACTTTTCCCACATCCAATACGTATTAAGATAAAGTATCATATTTCAATTTTTAGCATCATTCAGAACACACACATATTCTCCTTTGTTCATTTTATTTGACCTAATATAAAATCTTAGGAAAGAAATGTTAAATAATAAATGGTATTTCATTCCTATGATTCATTCTGATTAATCATCCAATCAAAGGTTGTCATTTCATGGAATAAGCGACGAATGGTTCGGCTAGAACAATACATTACATTTAAACCGGATAGTTCCGTAACAAAGTCCGAAAGGACTGACGTCGGCTGCATTGTTACGGATTTAAGGTGGCATCCGATTGTGTATCTATTAACCGGCACACATCCTCGATATTTATTAGCCTACATCCAGATAGCGGGACACTTGACAATGCTATGTTCTGTGTATTGTGTATCTTCTTCTGTATTATTCTGATTCTCTTCCTTTGGTTTCTTCCTTCTAGAGCCAACTCTCAACTAGAGCTTTCTCTAGAGCCCTCTATCTAGAGCCCTCTCTCTGTCTCTCTTTAGCCCTCTCTCTAGAGCTTTTGAGATCACTGTCTTTAGAGCCCTCTCTCTATATCACTTTATCTTGACTCTCTAGATCACCCTCTATAGAGCCCTCTCTCTCTCTCTCTCTCTCTCTCTCTCTCTCTCTCTCTCTCTCTCTCTCTCTCTCTCTCTCTCTCTCTCTCTCGGGCCCTCCTTCTAGAACACCCAAGAACCCTCTCTCTAGAAACCTCTCTCTAGAGCCCTCTCTCTCTCGAGATCTCTCTCTCTCTCTCTCTCTCTCTCTCTCTCTCTCTCTCTCTCTCTCTCTCTCTCTCTCTCTCTCTCTCTCTCTCTCTCTCTCTCTCTCTCTCTCTCTCTCTCTCTCTCTCTCTCGGGCCCTCTCTCTAGAACACCCAAGATCCCTTTCTCAAGAGCCATTTCTCTAGGGCCCTCTCTTTAGAGCCTTCTCTCTCTAGGGCTGTCTCTTTAGAGCATTTAACAGCCCACTATCTAGGGTACTCTCTCTCTCTAGAGCCCTCTCTCTATCCCTATCTAATCTTTACTCATTCTTTAGAGCCATCTCTCTCTATGGTCGTCTCTTTAGAGCACCCAAGAGCCCTCTATCTAGAGCCCTCTATCTAGAGCCCTCTCAAGTGCATATGTCAGGGTTGAATATAGCAAGATTTATTGTCATTTGTTAGGATTCGAGTAATTGAACTTTAAACTAAACAAATACAGTTAGGGAGATTGTATGAGATTTTAAAGTAGAAATTATGATGCATTCATTAACTGACCAATGATAACTTAATATCTCCAACTTATAAATCGATGCATCATGTATAAATTTATGTTGATTGATTACTGCTTGTTTAATTTATATTTAATGAGTAACGTTATTATTTTCTGTTTTGATTTGAATATAAATATATTAAATACTAAATACTAATATTTTTTCTACTCCCTCTTATCATTTATTGTCAAGTGTACACTTTATCCACTTTATTTTTCTATTCTTTCTATCTCTTCTTTAACCGAAACAGACACTGATATTCAGGTGCGATAGACAGTAATTGAATAAACATCAGCATCGTTATTATGGAAACAATATTGTATTGTCAAAATTTAAAACTTCCTATGAAAACCTTTACAATCACAAGTTGTATCATGCATTCTATCATCTAAATGGTATGTATGCGTATTGTACTGTTCAGTTTACCTTTTAAAGCTTTAATTAAGTAAACCTTTTATGTCTTTGTATGACCTGATCACGCATGCGCAGTGCTGATCTAACATCACTCGAGACACGAGGAATGCTAGCTTAAGCTCAGCAGGTTTTCCCCGTTTCTATTTATAAAATATTCGGAATTTCCCTTTTGCGAAGTTTCGTTGCTTCTGGAAGTATTTGCCGCATTATCTTCCACCTCGGTCTCCAGAAAGGACGTTTGGCTTTCGTATGTGAGTTTTATTTGCTTGGGTATAAGTAATTCGTTTGATTTGATTCTGATTTGTTTGATTTAGAATTTAGTACGTGACTGACAAATTTGAAAATGAGGTTTTCTATATTTTATTTCTATTCATCGATCATGGTGAAAGAAATGCATTTCTAGAGTGGATATTATTATTGTACGATCATTTTAAATATGTATCATAGTTGAATAGTAGAAGTGATTATGGATTATGGGCACTTTTAACAATGAATATAATCTATATCGCATTGACGTCCAGACTTTAAAATAGTTTCGTGTTCTAAAGCATTATTTTTGTAATTATTTATTACAGGACATAATTCAATAGTTGTTCTTTTACCTATTAAAGGCACATCCATTGTGTTTCATAATTTTTTATTTGGCTTAATACGTTCCAACACACCAACTGTGCTGTTTACAGTACAAATAAATTCACTCAGCTTGCATATTCATTCCCAACCGCAAAATATATCATAATTACTAGTTTCCAATTAAAATCGAGTAAACATCATTATGCAAGTGTAGAAACCGAAACTGCACGACCCATTTACAAACACAGTAGTTATATGACCTATTAAACATTATCAACACAAATTTGTCTTTTTGCCTTTTGTAAATAAGTTTCGAAAATTACGTTTGACTGATTGACGCGCGCCACAAGCGGTGCATTGTCCGGTTTTCGATCAGAAATCACTGCTTTTACCTTCATATCGTCAATATACTATGTCGACTATGACCAAAATGGTAGTTTTCGGTAAAAGTGGGTACTTCTCGATAAAGTAACACTATTTATAACGTTTGGAATGGATGTACCTTTAAGGAGCAGGTAAAGGAGGGGTAGGTAATAATGAAATAGAATGTGTATATTAATTTTTTTTAAATTCCGATAGAATAATAGTTAGGCCTATTACTTCAAACAAGTTTCTTGTAAGTAATGGTGTTTCGCAAATCGATATAAGAACGGGAGGGTTTTCTGAATTACAAGTTCTTTAATGTGAATATACACATAGTGTAAATAAACGAACAGTGTATTTTCACATTAAAGAAGATGATATATCCAGAAAATCTTCCTTATTCTTTTCCACTTCTAAAATCTCTTCAAAGACTAAATCGATAAAGCATCAAATGAATGACAACACTACCTTATATGGGTCGAGATATGGGAATTCCGCGTTATTGACTCACGTATGTTTATACGTGACCAACTTTACAGACGCTTTAAAGGGGCTGTTGTTACTGAAATAAAGTGCTCTCACAAAAAGGTAAATGAGTGTTAGCAATGACTAAATAATGCTCCTGAATCAATAAAATGAGTTCTAAAACGAATGTTTATCGTTCGGTTTAGCCACGCGAGTCCAATTCATATTACAATGGCCCCTCGAAGGTAGTTCAAGTGATCATGTAGGCTAGTGATACCTAAACACTCAAGGGTCGAGTTTATAATATGGTACAATGATGGAATGGTCAACCATCTTGCTGTCTAAAACCTACTAATCTTCCTCTCACGCTGAAGACCCTAATAAAAGTGTCGCTTTATATGTCGTACCATTTCCTTCCAATACGGATAACTGTTTTCAGTATTCTTATCGAGTCGTGCAGTGAGACGTTTTACCCTCTTAGGTATCGCAATATAATGTATAAATTTTAATAATAAATTGCAAATTTGTTAGAAAAATAGTATGCCAAAAACGTACAAGACCGCCTTTAAAAATAGTTGCTAACGTAAGAGGGTCTTCATAATCATAAATGTTCGAAAATGTGGTTTTCTTGGATTAAAAAGATATAAGCAGGATTTACTTTCTAAAGGTATTAACGATGGAATGGTTGAAGTGAGGTGGGGTTTTAACGCCGCTTTCAAGAGTATTACACTTATATCGCGGCTGCTAGTATTATGGCAGGGAGAAAGCCCACAATGCCATGTGGCTATGCATTGCGGTGAAACCTGCGAGCAGCGGCTGGAACTAGTGAACCATGGGTGGTACTACGCTGAAATTCATTGTAGCATTGCACCCAAACCTTACTTCGTGTAGAACAGTTCTCTACTGCAGACAAAGTTGCAGTGCCCCTGGCTGGAATGATTGAAGTATGCTCATTAAACTTCCAGACGATGAAGCCCTATTCGGTCTTACTACCTTGCGCTTTGTAGCAAGCCATAACTGGCGCAAGTCTTACACTGATTAACTTAAGCTTTAATGCATTTCACCTCATTTTCTGTGCCAGAGATTTCTGATTGAACTAACAAGACCGGATGTAGAACGCTGCTACGCGGGAACATAAATTAAAATTAAAATATTGATATTATCAAATCTCAATGCAATTTATCTAAAAATGTATTGAACCTACGAAATGTCACCACATTAATAAATTGTAACAACTGTACTTGTTCCACAGACCTTTAGGCCATTAATACTAAATAAATTTCATCTGAAACAATCACATACATATATATACAGTTATTCATAAATAGCTTCTTCGTATTTAGTAAATTAACATATCCTATCGTTCATAAATTAGATATACCAAAATCAACAAACCCATGAATTAAAACAATTAACAACCTTTGACACCCAAACACAAAACCTATGATAATAATTTTCTAGACTGGGTTGGTCGACAATTGAATATTTTGCTCTAGAGTCTGGATGACAGACTAATAATATGTAATATGTAAATCTAATGCGACGTTTAACCTAATGACAAGGTATTCACAACTTAAAATCAACGGCAATCAAGTTTTTGTTTCATTTTTAAAACATTATATACATATAATAAGGCTTCGAAAAAATATTCGCTGGGTCAAATAGGTGTTTGAATTTAATAATCATCGACATTATTCAAGGATTTACGGTATACCCCTCCCGTCATAACCCACCCACACATACGTACCCAACCCACTTACCCCAACCCCCAGTGTCATACCCACTCAATTCTGTGTGAATCATGTGTGTCTGTTCATCGCTGTGTTACTGGGTCACGACTGATTTTCCAAAGTAAGAAAATTTCTCGGGAAATCTTTTGCTCCCGTAAACCAGTATTCTTCAGGAATGGGAATCGACTTCCTGCTGTGCAATCGGGTGCTCATGTATTTCACACTTTCCATTAACTTGAAAGGGCGTCGACCTGGGTCTTCATCTACCTGGATTAGACTGTAAGGTAACGGATAACAATATGGGGAACAGTTATATCACCGGATTAATTTTTTTTTTTAGAAACATCGATTTCATCAATTTCTGAATAATTGAATGTTTAATGTTAATATTAAAACTTTTTTGCCTTTTCAGAAATGTGTTAAAATATATTTTTTTTAAATGTCTGTCACCAAGTGGTAAAATATTTAATGTCCTTTTTGATGCAAATCTTCCGACGTATGTTTTAGCTATTCAGTTAATTTGAAGGTATTATTTTTGTCAAACGTTGTTTTGATATTTTGATACAAATGTATGTAAAAACTATGTCATGTTATCGAAGCAAAACGATATGAAAGATATCGATGAACGTTATATATATATCGAAAATCTTTGAATAGTGAATCGTCCGGCGATTAATACTTTCAACCTCGGATTTTACCCGGCGATTATTCAAGGCAAGTCGTTATTCAAAGCAGGCGATTATTTAAGGATTAACTATATGCGATTTGCAAGACCATAGCGTCAAAGAAATGACAATACCGTACATGGTTCGGTAGGACAGTTACAATGCAATTCCTCATTGACTCACGGGTATGGCTTACGTGTCCGATATCTATGACTCTACAAATTGTTGCAGGTAATTTAAAATGCGAATGGAAATACTTAACCTAAAATGGAACGATAGTTTACAAGTTATTTTTAAGAATGGTCTATGTTATGATAATCGTCATTTATGAATATACTAAAGTAGTTTGTAAGATATCAAAGAAAAACATTTTTTAAAAGCCCTAGTAAGGTTTCAACTACGATGTGGTAGAGAGACATCACCGAGGGGAAGCGATACTCCATTTTCAAACACAAAATATTTTGAATGTCGACCTGCGATGAGGCTATATCTCGTAAAGAGATATCCACAATTTCATTCATGACAGTATCATACTTAGTATGATACTAGTTTATATCTGTTCAAACACACGCGGTACTGAAATTGCTATCTCAAACTATCTGAACAAAACGTTTGGTTTTTAAGTTAAATCATAAATAATAAATAAATAGTTTACTTTACTTCATCTATATATGAAAATGCTGTACCCATATCAAAAAGAAATAAAGTGATAAAAAAACATTTTAAAAAAATAATTTTAATGTAAAATGTTGTCGGCATAGTCTACCTACTTGGATTTTAATTGGTTGACGCATCGTTACCGTGGGACGTCATAAAACAAGCCAACAGGGCCCTTTGACTCTCCTTTTTCGTCTAGGTAGTTAGGGAGATTCGAAAACAACGATTTCTTAGAAGATGTGTTTCTCAGAAATATGAACAGAAATTTGAGATTTAGCTTAGTTCGCTTCTGAAGACATGCTGTAACTCCATTTCGCATGTATCACTTGTGGATTGAAATATCTTGTATTTTGTATAGAATCGTTTCTTTTGTTCTTTGGTGTATTTGACTTTTCTTCAGCTATCTTTGGAAGAGAAAATCTTTATACAATACGTAGATTATGATATTTGAGAATTTCTTGACTTACTGTACATTGTAGATCATAATATCACGTAAATAATAGACACACGTGTTTAAGAATAACCTGTTCCGCACCAATAAACACCATGAGGAAAAGGAAACAAATTTGTTGTTTCATCTCTCTTAATCGGAAATGTGTATACATGGAGAAATCAGTTTGCCCTATGTCTTGCTTGATGAAATATACATAGACGCATGGTTATTTTTTACGGTATATCGCTAAATGGAACACATACAGAAATTTATACTGAAAGTATTTCATAACTGTATTTCTTTTAAGCAGGTACACTCTTTACAATAAATATTCTTAGATCTTAAGTTGCACACAATATCATCCAAATTGAAAGTAACAATTACAGAAAAGTGTTCATGGCTGTTACATGAGCCGGTATCGTATACACTATCGGACAAAAGAAACGCCTACATTATGTTTTAGATTTAAAATGGACTAATTTCTAAATATACTTCATTGTGGTCTCCAATTTCAGCTGAAACAGTAATTAATATGACTCTCCTTTGTAATCGTAGAAAAAGTGTTTTTCGAGTCAAGAAAATCACGCCCACTGAAGACTGCTACTTCCGGTTGATTCACTTGCGCACTGTGACCATGTATATCTGCAGCGTCATCATTCTTTCAGTGCCAGTGCGTGCTTGTATTGTTGCTCGTGGTTGTTTGTAAATCTGTTTAAAATGTCATATCTCTGATTAGGCACTGATCGAATATTGAAAGTTACCATTGTCACATTTAAAGGGACAGTAGCACGTTTTTTTGCAAATTTTAATTTTCCAAATTTCCCATTTATAATGATAGTTTATGTCATTTATATTTACTTTAGAGGGTAAAATATCTTATTACACAAACTAAATTATCTGTAGTTGTAATAACGGTGTTGCGAATAACACAAAAATTGCATGGCTTTGTTGAACCATGTACACTCATATTTTAACTTGATTTTCCGAAGAGAGAAGACTGTTTTACTATTGGTGACATTATTTTATTTTTCATCGACTTTTTTCAGCGAAAAAACGTGCTACTGCCCCTTTAAACCATCCTTTGTAACAATTCTGAAATTCACAATATTGTGCATCCTCGGTTACCCATGGTTTTATATTTGCTACGTTACTCTCCACTATAGTGGAGAGTAACGGAGCATATATAAAACCATGGGTAACCGAGGATGAATATTGTGCAGAAATGGTGCAACTTCATAATGCTATAATATTGTTTACACATGTTATTTACTGTTTTTACTGGCTCTGATAAGATTTGGTATTAAGAGGTTTCTTTTTTCCGGTTGTGTATGCAATCTCGTTCAAATGTTTCTGTATTGGTAGTGACATTTTGACTCAAATTTGTCTTTTTGTCTGTTATAATTGACGCGCGCCACACGCTGTGCATTGTCCGGTTTTCCATCAGAAAACACCACTTTTACCTTCATATCTTCAATATACTAAGTCGACTATCATCAAAATGGTAGTTTTCGGTAACAGTCGGTACTTCTCGATAAAGTAACACCATTTATAACGTTTGCAACATATGACCCCGGACAACACAATGGATGTAACTAAAAAGAATGGGAGTTAATGTAGCTTTGTAAGTGGAGCCCCAGTATTTCATGAACTTGAGGTGGTCTTATTTTGAGAGAGAGATATATTTGTCTGTATCATATGTATTGGTTATGTCTCTCAATATATTGTAATTTTGGTGATCGTTTGGAGAGCTTGCCTTTAAAATATTGAATTTTGTAGTATTTTTGATGTCTTATTGTTCTTATTGATCTTTTCTGTTAAATTGATCGATTCGATTTCTGTACGCCTGCGACAATAGACCTGCATCTTAATGCAATGTCGCAAACATTTGAAACTGAAACGAAAGACAGTGACCGCATTCCATCAGTTGTCAGATGGCGGTGTTATTGTCGTCATTGGTCGTGTTTATTTCACGCACGCTTGTCTCGGGTGATATAGAGACGCAATTAGGTCAAGATGACCCCACGCCCTGATGGGATGAACAAACAATGTTGATTTGCAGGTATTCCGGCATGCCATATTTGAGGAAAATACGTCTTAAGTTAGTTATCTTATGTAAAAGGGTAAAATAAAATAAAATAAAATAAAATGAATAGAAAATTGATGCAGTGTTAATTAAAACAATATAATCAAGATAATAACTAGCAATTTAACATATTTACAACGTGTTGAAACAATGTACCGTTATGACGTTGTGACAACAATACGAATTCTTTGGGTGCAATATCCTTAAATAGAGCCACAGTCACATTAATTTTAAGGAATCGGGTATTCTACTTAAACTCAAACTATTTCTCTTTTTTTGGATACTTTAAAAGTGAATTTCGAAATTAAAAAAATTCTAGTGAAAAAGTGTTCTGTACAATGCCCAATTACTGAGAAAAAACGGAGCAAAAAAACAATAGAATGACGTCACAGGTGCAATTTTACCCATTGAATTTCCGACCATACAAGCAACAGTAAATCAGTAGGCCGGGTATTAGCCACTATATACCATATGGTCACTTATCACCACTCGGGGACATCATCATCATCATCATCATCATCAAACATCACCCAGGATATCTTAATTGTAAGTAGACGCGAACCTTTACAACTGGGGGTAACAAATAGTCTGTGTATGGTTGTCTGTTTTGAACCGGACCCGTTTAGCCTGTGGAGTCATGATGTCCGAACTCATTGGCAAACTGTTCATTGACTGCATGTTATCCATGCTGTATAAATAACTGTTACGTAACTCTTATAACTGTCAGAATATGGTTTTTTCATCATCCTTCTGTATATCGCTTTTAGAAAATGGTAAGATGAAAAAATTACAAGTTAATGGATTTACAACTTCTTTATTCTACTGTGTTGTGACTAATCAATGCAATAAAGAAGTTGTAAATCCATAAACGTATATTCATTTTACCTACTTCTGATCTATATCTATTAACAAATCTGAAAGGTAGCGAATATAGTGAACGGATCAGGCGTGCTGACAAAACCGCGAGAACTACATAATACAAGAACACGAAACACGTGGTTTTTGTAAAGCACTCCAATACCTCAAAACAAACCCTTATATCGTCACTGCACTATCGGAGGTGATGTATATTCATTGACCTTGGTAACGAAGCTTACGAGATAACAAGACGAGTTATAAAAATCTGTCTTCGGCGGTATAAGTACTGAGCATATAAACCCGGCGATATTTACTACCTGAGAATGAATACGTTATGGGCATTTTCAGACAATATGTCACATTCATTTATATTCATATTCACCAAATAAGAGATTCTTTCCACCGCGCCTCGCTATCAACAAAACACTCACATTCCGCACTAACGCGTAGTAAAGTTAACCTTCCCCGAGTCATATTAATGCACATGGTTTACGCATCCTGTTGTTGTATTTCAGCCAATCAGCGACGAGTTTTCACTTCCACTCCTACGGTTGCGGTGAGCTCAATGAGAATTTGCTCATTACAAGTTGGACCCTGGAAATAGGAACGCGTGTTACTTACCGGTGGAGAGTTCACCATTTTCAGTAAGTCGGTCATTTGTTTCGGATCATTGAAAAGGTCATGTTGAATATTTGCTGACATAGGTTTCGGAAATGTATTTGCCTACATAGATTTATTTGGTCGTCAAGTTTACTTTTACTTTTATTTTAATGTCTTAACTGAGTTACTTTCACTCACGATACGTTGTAACATTGATAAATAGTTTTACGTTAATGATTTATTATCTCCCTAACGACGAATCAATTTTGATATAATATCGTCTTTTTCATGTCATATGTTTCATTCATTATATAATATTCCTTATATATAATAGTTGATGGACGATTATGAAATAGTTGTGATGATAATGATGGTGAATGTGTTGATGATAGTGAACACGGCGATGTAGCGTTGATAGCCTATGTGTATAGATGATGATGATGATGACGTTGATGTGAATGAATGATGTGGTTAATGCTGATAAGGAAGACAGGCCTATAGTGACTAAGTCGATAAAAGTGTTTTCGTTTATGATAATGTGTATGGTGATGATGTGTATAGTGACGATGTGCATGATATTGATTTGTTTGGTGTATGCTGATGTGTATACTGTGTATGATGATGATATGGATGGTGATGGTGTGTATGATGATAATGATGTGGATGGTGGTGATGATGTGTATAATGATGGTGATTATGATGTGGATGATGATGATGTGGATGATGATAATGATATGGATGGTGATGGTGTGTATGATGATGATGTATATGATGTGGATTATGATAATGATATGGATGGTGATGATGATGATGATGATGATATGTATTGTGATGATGTGTGTGATGATGATGTGTATGATGATAATGATATGGATGGTGATTATGATGTGTATTGTGATTATGATGTGTATGATGATGATGATGATGATGATGATGTGTATTGTGATGATGATGTGTATGATAATGATATGGATGGTGATGGTGTGTATGATGATGATGTGTATGATGATGATGTGTATGATGATGATGATGTGTATTGTGATGATGATGTGTATGATGATAATGATATGGATGGTGATGGTGTGTTTGATGATGATGTGTATGATGATGATATGTATGATGATGATGATGTGTATGATGATAATGATATGGATGGTGATGGTGTGTTTGATGATAATGATATGGTTATGATGACGTTTATGATGTGTATGGTGATGACGTGTATGATGATGATGTGTATGATGCTGATGGTGATGATGTGTATGGTGATGATGTGTATGATGATGATGTATATGATGATGATGGTGATGATGTGTATGATGATGATATGGATGGTGATGATTATGATTATGATGTGTATGCTTATGTGGATGGTGATGATGATGATAATGATGACAGTGACATGCCATGATATATGATGGTATGTATGAATGATGTGGATAATTATAAGTAATACGACGACGACAATCATGTATGGGTATGATGTTAACGATGATGGGGATGATGATTATGATAAAGACGACGACGACTATTTGCCGTGCTTTACGATGCTATACCTGTTTGTCGTGGATAATGATAAATGAATACTACGACGATAATCATGCATGGGTCGTTCAAATCATGTATGGAGACGTGAATGGTGATGATGATTATAACGATTATTTACATAATGATATACCACTGCCTGCATGCGGCTATATGACAACACATCGACGATATGGAGGCGATGATGTCAAATCGAAATTGATTGCTCATGACGTTTCAAATTATTATTCACCGGGTTTTTCAAAAGGTTTAAAACATAATTCAAAATTCTGACGCACATCAATATTCATTTACCAGAAACCTAACCGCCTTTTAAAGCTGTTTACTACGATTTTACACTAGACGAAAGCTGTTCAACGTGCGTGACCTCGATCTGAATGACTCATGACGTCACGCGGCGAGCATGCGCATTCTAACTGAACAAGTAAACATGATCACGTGGGCAGCTATGACGAAATGTTTTCAATCACTGAAATCATTGTGTAAAACAGCTGAGGTTAACAACCAAATGTTTGTGATTATATTTTCTAACAAAGATCTAGCTATTTCATGTGTGCAATATGATACCATGTGTCACGAAATCCCACGCATTGGTTTAAAAATCTATACACAAGGGCTTAATGAATACTGGGTTTGGGAGTGTTCCCATTATAAGACACACGTACTGTATGGGTGTGCTTGATTCGCGAGGGGTGCGGGTTATGGGTTTGGTGGCAACTAATGCAAATATTACCCCCACTTGATTCGCTTCACCTTATTTCAGGCTGGTGCAAGTTTGTGGGTGAGGTGCGATGAGTTCACTTGTTCATCGGTAAATCAGTGTATTAGATTTCAGAGTAGGTTATAGTAGGCTTCTGGTGCCCGGGAAATGAATAAAACTTCCGAAAAATAGTTCCGCATCCTACCGTAAATTTAGTCAAGGTTACATCCGGAAGTATGGATAGAACGGCGCTTGGACTGGCGTTGCACTGTGGCTGCCGGGTGCCAAGGAATTTCCGAATTTACATTGTAATGAGGACAATAAAATGTTATTATTTTTATATAGGGGTATCTATTTTGATTTAATACTTGTGTTATTAGTAAAGTTTCGGAGTATTCTATAGATATTTTGTTGCAGGTGATCGGTACAAACGATAATAAAAACACACAGGGATTGTTGAAAGTTAGAGTAAGATATATAAGGTACGTGATTCTCATGTATAATGTACTTGACATGTTGTTATCAACACCATGCAACATCACATTTCATAAGGTTGATAGATTTACATACTGTTGGATAAATATTTCGTTAGAAAAGTTTTTCTTTGTTCATGAAGTGATGTACATGTTGAACTTTTTAAATAGTCTTTCTCCCGATAATTAATACAACTGCATATGACATTCATTAATACACTCGCCCATCCTCGATAACTATAGCAATAATTCAATCTCAAACGAACTTCTCATGAATCCTCTACAGTCAGCTTCATATACTGTGTGATACGTAGACTACCTAAATCATATGTTCACTCCATAGCTCGTGGCCGCAAGGGGGTTAATCTATAGTCAGTAACCATACGTCTCGTAAGTCTGTAATGACTTATATACCCTCAACACCATAGTTCGTTTAAACAATGATTTAGATATCTAAATCCTCGATTAAACTATATTCGTATTTGTGATATTTAACTTCTATTTTAACATACATTCTTGTCATTATTACATGTAAATATCACCTCAGTCACCTAAACATCATAAGAATCATTGATTCTATTAACTAATTTTCAAAATGTTTTCCCTTTACCCAAAAGCCATTCGAATACAAACATTTTATTTTGTTCAAATACAAGTCTTACAGTCCGGACTGAGTCAGAATGTGTGAATGTACTATATATATATTCACAAGTTTTCATATAAATATAATGTCATTGCATATAGTACCACAGAAAGAAATTAGTAATAGAGTACAATGTGTACTGCTACGATAGTATGACGTACCCGTGCGTATTGCACAACGCATTCGCTTTATGAATGAACAGCTGAATCAGGGTGGCCCAGATTACGACTACAGTTCAACCAACACGAGACGGGCACTGAACTTGCGCAACTTGCACTCGTAGCGCTCACATTGACTATTCTCAATGAAAAGCGAAACGTGCAAGTACAAAATATAAGTATTTGATGATTAAGACTTATTGGGGTATACTTCAATCTATAAAGTCACGATTTTGAGTTTAGGCTTAAGAATTTATATCAATATGTACTCGATTTTGGACATGTTCCAAAGTTTCTTTGATCAGCCAAAGTTAACCTCCTATTTATAACCTTTCCTCAAACAACGATCGCGATAGTTGGCTTACGAAATAACTATAAAGCATTTCCTGATGTAATATCATTGTGAAATAAGTATATTCCCTCTACCATGTGTTGATTAAAAATGTCTCCATATAATTATATATTGATTCAACAAGAGTCAAAGAGGTTAAAACCTCTAATTAAAACGTAGATAAAACGTAGGTATAAACCTACACCCTATATCAAATGGTTGATATAGGGTGTAGGTATTTTATACCTACGTTTTATCTACGCTTACTTAACGATATCGAGTTCCTGTTGTTAAAATTCAATGTAAACGATTTCTATTTGTTCTAAAAACGACAATTCTTTATTATCAATCCTCAACATTATAGTTAGACATCCAACGTACATGATACAGTATAATTATTTTCCTTTTTTTCAAACTTTTACGAAAAAGTATTGACAAATTAACCTTGACCTCTCCCCATAACTTCCTTAATTATATTAAGTTGAGGACATTTACAGATGTTACAATTAACTCAAGAATTATAAAATATATGCCCGACATTGACACGGACCATGTTGTAGAGATTCGGCAATTAAATCACAGTAATTATGACGTTTTTGTTTATGGTCAAGTAAACATATATAGTTTCGATTTTGTTCTCTTCATTCTGTGACAAGTCTCATTCTGTTGACGTACCAGCTGTTCATGACTTGAAATATACACGCCTGCTTCGGCACGTGCAAAGCATGCGAAATTGATTACAATCTGACTGGCAGATACACTGATCGAAACCTTTTCTCACTTGACAAAAGTCAGTTCTGATAGCTCAAATGACTTCCATGTAACTTTGTTTTAAGAACTAATTAAAAGTCTCTCAAATACGTAATTTGTTTGGTCTACAACCATGCACGCTGTGAATCGATACTTGTTTATCTTGAAATTCTCAATTTCAATATATATATATATATAAATAGGTTGCTGGTAGGTATTGCTTTGAATTGTAACACGGCGATTGCAATGGAGGCTATTTTTAGAAACTGTCGCCTCGTATATATCGGCAAATCGCTCGCTCAGCTTTAATCGTGATAGCGGGAACTCTTTCACCGGTAAGTAACACTCTTTAACCACTGACTTCATTATTTTGAACCTTTTTTTCGTTTTTAATAGTTTTTTTATTCACTTATTTTTATAGTAAACTTAACGGGGGTCTTAATTGATTTCATTAATGTAACTAAAAATTTTACTTTTAAGAAAGACAGGCCTTTATAAGCCAGAACGGCTTAATTCGACATGGCCCGCCGTTTGTGTTCGTCCATTGTCTGTAAACTATTCACATTTTCGACCTTTCCTCTAAAGGTCTATATGAGTATACTCCGGCACCAGAAAGCTTAAATTTGATGAGAGAACTATATATGTTGAAAAGATAAATAGAAATAAATAAATGAATATTTGTATAGACTAAGTTTATCCAATATGGATTTTTAATTGGAAATTTAATGATTGTTAAACAACGGGTTATTTCACGTGTAGCCCTAAAATTTCAGAATGACATAATTTCTTGACGAGATTCAGAGTCAATGGCTCTCTTTGCCCTCTTGGTAAAGGATATACACCGACGTCCTTGAAACGTTATGAGAATAGTTTATGATCCTTCTAAAAAAACACTTTAGGTGTCGTTATCCCGGAAACGGATTGACCCGACATACTGCATGTGTCAGGTTTTCAGATCCGGTATCTGTTTCAACATCCCACCCATAGTAATGTTCAACAACCGTCAGTGACCCTAGGCCTACTTTCGACTTCAGCCACTGTTAAACGATGGGCTTACGATTGATCTATAGGTTCAATTAGTTCGTGACATAAATAACAACACTCTATGAAACGATACGAAAAGCTGAGGGGAATATAAAATGCCAAGTTGTGACTGCCAAGTCGTTTCCGCTTATAGGTTGATTTTTTTCAACTTTCATTTCCGAATGAGAATCGAAAGTAGTGTCCGGGAAGGAATGTCAAGAAGAACATGCATCCCTACCTGTATTTAACGTAAAACCGGATTAATATTTCACAGAAGGGGAGAGGGTCTGCCAACGTATGCAACCAATAACATGCTGGCGAACAGGATATGAACATGGTTCCTTATCACTTTGCATGATCTACGGGCCGAAAATAGGGTAAACGGACCCATACTGATTAGGTTCCGGGAAAGTATGTTTGAATCTTTAGATATGGTTCCAGGAAGTTGTCTTGAGGCTATATATTGTAGTAATATGAAACGAGGAACTCTATTTTTGCTTTATGCTTTCTTAAGAGGATCTGAAAATATCAAAAGATTTTTCTGTTTCGTTTCCTCTCCCAAACTTCATTGTTTCGGAAGTACAGCTTAAAGCCGTACTAGACAGATATCAGGTGTTATCATCATGAAAATAACGTTTGACAGCAGCTATAGAAGCCGTGTGCCTATTCTAACACGTAGCCTATAGACTGAAAAATGTATTTATTCTGAAAATATCACCATTCTGTTAAATATTGAAAACTCTGTTTTCTGAAAATCCCATTTCTCATATGTTCATTTTAAATATATCACAAAATGATGATATTTTACGAATAAATACCTTTTTCACAGTCTTGAACGTAAGACTATGCTTTGCTGTGCAACTGTCTACTTTGAAACTAGATGTATAACACTAAGACTACACCTTTAACAATATTAATATTGAATTATGAATTAATATTTTTGTTATTTACCTTTGACAGAATGTTCATCTTTCAGAAAACAATAATAGTTTCTATGATGCTGTGTGATGTATCACTTACCTTGATTTTCCATGAAATGAATTTGTTTACAATAACATATATTATGACAATAACAAATAATGTAAATATATTATAATTTCAAGTATTCACAGCGAGCACCCCTATGATTAAACAAAAGTTGTTTACTGTGTTTTGTCTTTACAGCACTCTGCGAAATAAGCGACCTTCGATGTGCTGAGTCACGTGATTTGTGACGTCATGCGCCTAACATCATATATAACAAGGTAGACCACAACGATGTCTCATTCGACACAGACGCTTCCACTGTAACAGTCTCATTGACGTTGGACATGAAATCGCGTATCGTCTTGTACGTTTGTAAAGATCGTTATTAAGTCTTAATTTACCTATAGGTTCCCTTATCGTCTTTATGAACGCAGTATCATTAAAGTAGTGCTTGTTGAAAACCTTTCGTTTCGATATATGTGGGCTTAATGGCATTTATCATTTAATTGCTTTCCCATTTTATTTTCATTTTAGCTTTCCGCCTCTGCCAATGTATTATTTGCTACTATTGTTTCTGCTATATAATGTTACCAAGAGTACACGATAGTGTATGCATCCGTACTGCTATATATGTTTTCTACTTCGGCCTTTCAGATCTATAGCTCATGGAAAATGTTACGGCAACAGCTAGTCACTCTACTTTTCTATAATTCTGCTTTTAGAATTTCTACTTGTTCTACGATTTCTACTATAAATACTACCACCAATACCATATGACGTCTACTGCCACTTTACTACTTCTACTTCTTCTTCTACTACTACTACTACTACTACTACTACTACTACTACTACTACTACTACTACTACTACTACTACTACTACTGCTGCTGCTGCTATTGCTACTACTACTACTACTACTACTACCACTACTACTTCTACTACTACTACTACTACTATTGCTATTACTACTACCAATACTACTACCACTACTTTTACTGCTAATGTTACTACTACTTTTACTACTACTATTACCACTACTTTTTCTGCTATGATTACTACTACTACTCCCATTACTACTACTACTACTGTTGCTGCTTCTACGACTACAACTTCTAGGGCTACTAATACTATTACTACTACTTCTACTATCACCACTACCACTACTATATACTACTACGTCTATCGCTGATGCTACTACTAGTACTACCATTACTACCACTTTTCCTTTATTATTGCTGCTGTCGCTACTACAACTACTACTACTACTACTACTACTACTACTACTGCTACTGCTAACACTATAAACTACAGCTGCTGCTACCACTTCAAGTTACTTTACGACTTGTACAACTGCTGTCTTCTGCTTCCATAATATATTTGATCTACATTTCTTTGTTCCACACAGCTGCAGCAAGAAGAGCGGTGTCCCTACAGTAATTATATAGCGGAAGATGTCTCGGAGTAGAACCAGCTCGTCTTCAGAACTATCCAGTGAGTACTGATATAGAGGATACTAAACGATATTCCATGTAATACCATTGTTATCAAACGCGTTAATGAGTTGGTATTAAACGAGCGAGAGTTTGATACAGAATCCTTTTCGAGTTTAATGGAAGGAGGTTTGGTTTTCTGTTTATTACTTGCCCAAATTGATCAGGTTAAATTACATGTCTTGTATAGGACCAATTGTGACGACCATTGTAACGTCAAAACTGTACATTGTGACGTCATGCTTGCAGCTGTATTTCACTAGTTTAATATTGCTGTACAAATAATACACTGCAATATCTTCCTCGGGCCAGTAATTATCTCATTTATTATCCATATGGTTGAAAATAACCGAGTTAATATTATTGATATGAGCACATGTGCACATATCACGATTGCCTAGCAACCATTGTTTCACCACGACCTCCCTCCTCGTCTGTGACGTCATAAAACGATTGTTCGTGACGTCACTGTAGCTTGCCGTCGCAAGAGAAGTGGGCCGTTTCCTGGTTATTTTAACGCGAATCAAATGGAATAAAATGGGTAATAAAGAAATTATTACACTCGAAAGTGTGTCATATGACTTTTAAGAAACTCGTGCACATTTATGTATAACCCTCGCTCTCGCTCGGAAAATTAAAAAATTCACACTCGTTTCGTTAAAATCATATGACACACTTCCTCGGGTAATAATCTCTATTTATTACCTTCTAAGGCAAGCATATGGTGGTTCATATCTTCCATACGATGCCCCAAGGCAAAATATCACTTTGTCATGGTGACGTGACGTTATAAACAATGCTATGACGTCACGTTTCGTCTATGACGTTGCGTTCCTAATGCGGCGACGGAGGGTCGCCAGCCTATGGTTGAAAGTGGATTTTAGTATATTTCAGTAACGTCATGACTCGGGTAATAAACAGTATATTAAATCCGTGTCTATATCATACTATAATTTCGACACTCGGGCGTGCCTGAATATCGGTATAATCCTCGCTTTCGCTCGGGAAATACTAATATTCACACACTCGTGTCGTAAAAATAGTATGACATAGACACCCATGTAATATCCCATATATATGTATCATGTATAACCCATATAATTGAAAATAACGGAGTTATTATCTTCGTGCAAAGTCTGCATAACCATCGCTCTCGCTTGTGTAATACAAAATGCCCAATGTTCACACTCGTTACATAAAAATCATATGACACACTTTCTCCAGTAATAATCTCTATTTATTAACACCATGCACGATCAATTTGTTTTGTTAATTTGCTACTATTAATTAAACTATAAATTACTATAATTATGATCAAGTGTGTTTTCAAATGTATTTCTTTAATTGGTATATGTGTCACTGTGACACTAGCTGTCCATGTCACGTCAACCAATCTAAATTAATTTAGATCAGCAGTTCTATATTATGTCAGTGATATGGAACTGTCGATCTAAGTGTATTTAGGTGATATGTCAACAAACACGATAACAAACACGGTATCTTCAAATGTAACAGTATATAACTCAGTGACCTGTAAACATTTTATACGTTACTTGTGTCTTGACATTGCCTCTGTGTTCATATTCAAATTTCAACTCATTCTCTTTAATTAGTTTAACTATTTGTTAATTGATTAAGACAAGAAAATTAGACATTCGACAAGTGTGATTGTAGTTGAAGTTTTAGCCTGACCAATTATTGACGTCGATATTCTCATTAAAAACCATCAATTTTCGGAACCTTATTATTTTCAAACTTATTTCTACATTATACTAAAGGTTTGGCATCCCACATGCGAATGTCATCGTAAATATTTACCCACGCTTCGCTTCACCAGGGCGTGACATGAAGTGTGACTCTCGTGCAGGCCATGAATCACGTGCGCCCACATTTTTTGCTGACTCAACATAATTTAACGGGATGGGTTGACCAATTAGCACATGGAATGGAACGGTCAAATTTGGACTTATTATTTGACATTTTGCTTTATATATCACATATATTAAATTCCAACCATGTTTTTTAATACGATACAATACAAACATAAATTTTTTTTTTCTCTGAAGTAATTACAAAATGATTTACTGTTGAATTTCAATTTAGAATCATAAATTGTAATTTAATAATTATAAGGTTTGTTGAAAATTGATAAATATTATATTTAATTCAAAACATTTAATTTATCATTCACTTAAATAAAATATATATTCAAAAATAATTCCACTATTTTTGTAAACGTGGTAATGAATTTCATAAGGATATTAGGCGAAAATTGCATTATCATTCAGTAACAATATAGTTGGCTTTATCTTTTAAAAATGTCGTCACGCACGGAATATAAAATGAAGGTTGGATTTCATCATCAAGAGAAATGCATGCAATGCATAGGCCGACTGTGAATCACCTCGATAGATAGTGATGTCAATAATGATTGTGATATGCTATAGTAGGCCTTATCTACACCTGTCAAAGAAACGGGCGTGGCTCTGTGATTCACCGTTCGTCCGAGGGAGGTTGCGTAAGTTCGAGCCTGAACTAGAGCCATCTGGAATAAAGCTAGCTGTCACCACAACAAAGCGGCCGTAAATAGGTCGAGCATGTGACCTACTTCGCTACTTGTTTATCTCGGTCAAGAAAATTCCATCCATCAAAATCATTTACAACGATGTCAGTGTTTTCTTTGTCTGTTTTTTGACATCAATAGAAGTTTTAAGTAAACATAAGTGATGTAAAAGTTCAATATCTTCAAATCAGTTTGTGAGTAAATAAGATGTTGATTCTCGCCACTGACATCAGAACATTCTCATTGTTGATCACGTGCTTTTGTTATGGTGCTAAATATAGATTATGACCTCATGTATGAACTCTGTGATTGGCTGGATAGTTCAGTCATGCGCATAAGTTCACTCGTGACGTCATGACTGTGTGTGACGTTAGTCGTGATGTTTGTTTACATCTGATGCAGATTATACATATTTCCATCGAGTAGTGAGCCTCCTCCATTCACTGTGAAACTTTTGTTGGATTTTAGCTGACAGCAACACGGACCGTTTGGAAATATTCAACCCAAGCGACATCGGGGTCCCAGATCATCCGATCAAGGTATGTTGAAGTCTTGTTTTGATGGGTTTTTCCCCCAATAGATCTCTCGTGCATTTCCTAGCAGTGGAAAATCGACAGGTAGTGATCAGCTGATTTCAGCAACAAGGTTCGCTAAGCTATCATGTTACAGATATACTGCCTGACCTAACCCCGGGGATAGATGCATAAGATGTTTTTCTGTGATTAGTTTTACCAAAATTTTTCCAATATGATACCTGTTAAAAACATGTCATGGTGACATCGCCTTGCTCCAGTACATAAATGTCAAAAGTTGCTCTAACCCAAAGATACTGATGAAGAATTATGTGATACTTATACTTTAAGTTAGGTTATGCGTGCGGATTGTGAAGAGGTTGCTATATTTCATATCTATGTATTGATATTATTGATTTACATACTTTGTTACAATGTGTGTTTTTTTGTTGCTAATATGATAACTATATTACCAAAAGTGCACCAAAACTTATTATTAGGGTGCAAATATGAAACATTGTTATTCAAAATGGCACTTTCCTTATGTTCTGCAGATAGATGACAAAAAAATGTGATAAATAGGTAATTCAGGTAATTATGATCCTAAACAAATCAATATATAAATTGCTTCATTGATCATATTTTGGATCATCAGAAGGACACTATAAAGTGTATTGACCATTACACATTGGACCTGAATAATATCTGTCTTTTATAGATGCAACTAAACTAATTTTTGCCTCAATTTACAGAATTGTTCATTGTTAAAGTTATGTTTGATATTGGATATATATTATCTTGTTATTGTAAAGAGTATATGCACACTCCTGGGAAGTTGCAAGGGAGAAAATATAATAATTGTCAACACTTAATTGTCCTCATTACAATATAAATTTGGAAATTCTTTTTGCACACTTGGCACCCAGCAGGCACAGTGCAGTGCAGGTTTAAACGTTGTTCTATCCTTATAATGACGAAAGCCAAGCAAGTAAGCAACAACTCCCATCTTTTAACATCTTTTAGTATGACGCAACAAAGATTGAAACCCTGTCCTTCCGAGTGATAAGCGAACGCTCTACCAACTGAGTCACATACCCTGAAGCTATATGTATATAATGTGTACTTTAAGATACAAAATTACCTCTTGATTGCAACATAAACAAAATATTCGAAATATTCACATAGTTTTTACAATTCCAGAAAGAAGACCCAAACATGCTGGCAGATCGACCTGTGAAACGAGGTGGGAAGCGTCCTGGAAGGAAGCCGTCTAAAATAGACGTGAAAGCGAAACTCGAAAGAAGCCGTCAGAGTGCACGCGAGTGTCGTGCAAGGAAAAAACTTCGCTACCAATACTTGGAGGAACTTGTGCTTAATCGTGAACAGGCGATATTTTCTCTCAGGGATGAACTTGAAGTGGTAAGTAATTACACAGGATCACCTTCACCCACTTTAGGTTTGTTGACAATACTTGACTCCAGCCTCCTGAGGTTTAAGGATCATAAATGCTTTTAATTTTTCAAAAGTGCTTAGATATTAGTGTCACAAAATTGGTCTGGTAAACAAATTTATCAAAATTTAGTCATATGGATTTAAATTGCATTATTTTTTAATCATCATGGTAAAATAATTGAATTTTTGACAATGAAGTACTTATTTCTTTTTAATTAAAAAAAAACAAATCTCTATGCAAGATATTTAAACTGTCAATATTTGCATATAATTGTAAGCTGAAAATAATTTTTCTAAAGTTTTTGTTTTATTTTGCTTCAAAAATACATATTAGGCCTACCCATTTGTTTTAATTTTAATCCATACAGGAACAAAATAACATATTTCAAAAGAGTGAGATTCATATATCTATCAAATTTATATATGTCTTAAAAAAGATCTATTTTATTTTTGGGGTTGGGGGGGTGAAGAACAAAGACAATTCTTAACTTACATAACCCAGCCAAACAGTGACTTGCACTTTTAGAAACCTGTTAACAATCCAAGGGAGGCAACTCTCAGTTCAGCCTTTGAAAATGGTTGCAAGGGTCTCTCTGCAGACGACAGTCAATTTCAAATAGTTTATCAACAACTACTTAAAATATTCGGCATTATATGCCACTTGATCAATAAATATTATATTTGTGATAACGTTTCAATGAATTTCGAATTTCAGTCACGATGTTTTCATTGTGTCTGTTGGTACCAAAACATGTACCATTTCACTCATGATTTTTTTACAGCAATTGTTAAGACTGTTGAATACATGTTGAATATCAATACTTTAAGGACGTCTAGATTTAGATGAATTTAATCATTCATAGATAGATTTGCTTGTTATAACTGGTGTGTTTTGTTGTTTTGTCTACATGGCATGATGTTTTGTTATGCACAGTTCAAGCAGTGGTGTATTCAAGTTGATAAGGGGGTAGTCAGTGACAAACTACTCAATACATTACGGGAAGACACAGGAAGAGACCGTCAGACCCTCCAGCCAAGTCAAGGATCGTCAAGCATCGGATCATTCAGCCGCGGACCAAGACAGACAAGCACCGTCACCTCATCAACTCAGAGTCTGTACAAGTCCACATCCGTTGAAGAGGTTCCCTCGCTCCGAGAATTTGGATCAAGTTCAAGGTCAAGGTCTTTTGAATATCCTCCAACAAACTATGGGTCCACATCTGGATTTCAAGGATCCATTTCATCCCAGCTTCATGGATCTGGAGTCCAGGTGCATGCTGGTCTTCCCTTCGATCCAAGATCGGGACAATATAGTGGATCAATGGTTGACAACATGTACTCAGGTCAAGGTCATTACGAGTATGGAACGCACGGTAACCATGGTGATATGACAAACTACCAAACACCAGTAACAACCTCGTCTCAAGGGTACATCACGCTTGGCAACATGGCCACAGTTCCAGAAGACCCTGTCACAACTTTGTCATCCATTTCCAACCCTGGAAGTGTGTTGCCCTCGTATGACTTGGCCGTTTCGTATAACCAACAACCTTCCACATCCCAAGAGCCCAATACAACAGGTACAGAAGCTACATCTTGGTATTCACTACTTGCAGAACTAGAACCAGGCTTGGCAAGACAAGGGGCTGAGTCCGCGTCCGGGACACCGCAGTCTGTCGACGGAGTTCGCTCCCTTCCCACAGTACTTCACGAGTTTGCTGATACTGATTCTAGTTCTGACACTTGACAGTAGGTGGCGCCTGATGACCTTTCTAAGTCATCAGGGGCCACTTTGCAGTGTCTTTTGAAATGGCATTCAAATAAATATCAATAGTGCTTTATGTATATCTTAAATTTTGTTTAAAAAACTCAGATATTTCATTAAGCTTTGACTGTAGTGTTGCCTAAAGATGTTTCATGGAGAAATGTGCTTTATTCTGTATCTTGAAGACAATGTATTGCCATATATGGACAAATGTGCTCATTGACCTTCTGAGACATACCTGATAGACTGTGGAGCAGTGACATTGCTTTATCCATGTGGAAACGTCAAAATGATGACATTCTTTGAAGCTTTAATTGTTTGTAAATTTGTTTAATTACAAGTTTGATTGTTAAATTAACCGTTTTGCCTGTTCAAAGACTTTGAACTGAATATGAAAGAGGCAGCCTATTATAGATAGAGCATGTTATGGGTTAAATCTGGTAATGCATTGGCAGATCCAGGAGATTTGAAAGGAGGGGGTTCCCCCTAAGGACCCAAACCCCCAAACCCCTCTAAATCTGCCACTGTAATTGTAATGTACTATTCTGTTGTAAATCAATTTGGTACATTTCTAACAGTGGTAGCACCACTGTGGTACTTATTTTAGAATTCTTTCTTGTATTAATCTGTATTATATTTTTGAAAGAGATGCGATTTCTTGTCATACTTGTTTGTTGTTTGAAATAGGGCAAATTTCCAAAGCTTTATACAAGTTACTTATGCAATAACCTTTTAAATGGCCTTCGTTATTTATTTATCATTGATCAAAATGGCATCTCTCCCCATGTTTTACTTTACTCCTCTCAATGTTGCATTTATCAGTATTTATGACATATTCAATACTTATTTGTATTTTCACTATCAAATATATATAACATAAAATATCAGTATTTACAATATTTTGGAAAATAGTGCATGTTACATTATGAAATACTCACAGGTAAACTATCAGTGTTTTCACATTTATCAATGTTACAGATATTTACATGTCATATTTTATTTTATTATGTTAAGAATCATGTGCTAAATGAAGGTGTTTTGTTACAGAACAATGTATATATTAGTTTTATTTCAAACGATTGACATTCCATTGAGAAGTTTGTTCACCAATAGCTCCATATACTGTTTAAGTAATTGTTATTTTGTCAAATTAGATGTTTATGAAAGAGAAAATAAGATTAACTTTTTATGAATTTAAAAGAAGATTATATGAATTTTGTCATTCTATTTTAGTTTGATTATAAAACCTTTGTTCATTTATAAATGCTTTGAATATTCTGGAATCTCCAGTAAGATATAAAATCCATATGTCTTATGTAGATATACCTCATTCTTCTTTGTTTTCACTGTTCAGTATGTTTTGTTTATCTATCAATGTTCTTACCTTTACTTTTTTGTATGTTTTTTTGCTTTTGATTAAGTGCCTAAAGTATTTGTAACATTATGTTTTCTTTATTTTTATTTTTGTTGCTTATATTAGTAAAATGTCTATAAAATTGAAAGAAATTCTCATTATTATTTATAACATTATTTCCAAGAGACACAACAGCTATTGAAATAAATAAATAAAACAATCAGCTATTATGACAGAGCACAAACAAATCCAGAAAGAAATACCAACTATTTATATGTAGAATAACAGAATCAATGACATAAGATATTAATTTAAAAAAATGAAATGATATTAGCTTCAAAGACAAAAATAAATTTGTTACTTGTTTTACAGAATTTCATGACATTCATATTACAAATTTGTCATCCACAAATTTAAAGAGATCTAAATGCTATTTTGAATCCCATCAAAATGTTTCAAAATAAACACCCAAAATAAAACATTTTAAAAGAAAAAATATACTATCTTTATATTGAATTCTTTGCCAATTATGCTTACCTGAAAACTTTCAGACAACTTTCGTTTACACAGATCAAAGTTTGACATTTTGACCCCTAAAAATCCATGATTTTGTCAGAGGTAATAAACTGATATAAAGTTATATTAAGTGCATATATTATATTATTAATAACAACTACCCATTATATGAGTCATCTTTGGTTGATTATATATTTCCTTATTTATTTCTTTAAAACTTTCATGTTTGTCACTATCATCCTTTCGGATTTGAACACGCTCTGTAAGAGTCAAGGTAGCTGCTGTGCAGGTGTAACTTTATCAATCCCTCAGAGTTACCTCCCTTTACATTTGAAAGCGTGCGTGCTTTCAGAAGATTTTCTTCACAAATATACATTGTTTATTTATGCGTAAAAGAAAAAAGAGAAAAAACTAACAAACAAAAATACGCAATAAATATGAATAATCAGACATTGAAGTATTCAATGTGCATATTGTTACCTGTGTTATCTAAATATTGAACTTATACTTTTTTAGCTCATCAGGCCTGAAAGGCCCGATGGGCTTATGGCATGGCATGGTGTCCGGCGTCCGTCCATCCGTCCATCCGTCCATCCGTCCATCCGTAAACTTTTCGCTTTTTCGACTTCTTCTCCAGAACCAGTGATTCCCCAGAGCTGATATTTTATGTGCAGACTCCTTGGCCAATGGGGATTCTAAATTGTAGATTTCGTGACCCCATGACCCCAAATGGGGTCACAGGGGTCAGATCCTTAAAAACCTATTTTTATCTTCTTCTTCAGTTCCAAAAGGTCTAGAGAGCTGAAAAGTTGTGTGCAGACTCCTTGGCCAATGGGGATTCTAAATTGTAGATTTCATGACCCTGTGACCCCAAATGGGGTCACCGGGGTCACATCCTTACAAACCTATTTTCATCTTCTTCTCCAGTTCCTAAAGGTCTAGAGAGCTGAAAAGTTGTGTGCAGACTCCTTGGCCAATGGGGATTCTAAATTGTAGATTATGTGACCCCATGACCCCAAATGGGGTCACCGGGGTCACTTCCTTAAAAACTTATTTTCATTTTCTTCTCTAGTTCCAAAAGGTCTCGAGAGCTGAAAAGTTGTGTGCAGACTCCTTGGCCAATGGGGATTCTAAATTGTAGATTTTATGACCCCATGACCCCAAATGGGGTCACAGGGGTCAGATCCTTAAAAACCTATTTTCATCTTCTTCATCAGTTCCAAAAGGTCTAGAGAGCTGAAAAGTTGTGTGCAGACTCCTTGGCCAATGGGGATTCTAAATTGTAGATTTCATGACCCTGTGACCCCAAATGGGGTCACCGGGGTCACATCCTTAAAAACCTATTTTCATCTTCTTCTCCAGTTCCTAAAGGTCTAGAGAGCTGAAAAGTTGTGTGCAGACTCCTTGGCCAATGGGGATTCTAAATTGTAGATTATGTGACCCCATGACCCCAAATGGGGTCACCGGGGTCACTTCCTTAAAAACTTATTTTCATTTTCTTCTCTAGTTCCAAAAGGTCTAGAGAGCTGAAAAGTTGTGTGCAGACTCCTTGGCCAATGGGGATTCTAAATTGTAGATTATGTGACCCCATGACCCCAAATGGGGTCACCGGGGTCACATCCTTAAAAACTTATTTTCATCTTTTTCTCTAGTTCCAAAAGGTCTAGAGAGCTGAAAAGTTGTGTGCAGACTCCTTGGCCAATGGGGATTCTAAATTGTAGATTTCGTGACCCCATGACCCCAAATGGGGTCACAGGGACAGATCCTTAAAAACCTATTTTCATCTTCTTCTTCAGTTCCAAAAGGTCTAGAGAGCTGAAAAGTTGTGTGCAGACTCCTTGGCCAATGGGGATTCTAAATTGTAGATTTCATGACCCTGTGACCCCAAATGGGGTCACCGGGGTCACATCCTTAAAAACTTATTTTCATCTTCTTCTCCAGTTCCAAAAGGTCTAGAGAGCTGAAAAGTTGTGTGCAGATTCCTTGGCCAATGGGGATTCTAAATTGTAGATTTCGTGACCCCGTGACCCCAAATGGGGTCACTTTGGTCACATCCTTTAAAACCTATTTTCATCTTCTTTTCCAGTTCCAAAAGGTCTAGAGAGCTGAAAAGTTGTGTGCAGACTCCTTGGCCAATGGGGATTCTAAATTGTAGATTTCATGACCCTGTGACCCCAAATGGGGTCACCGGGGTCACATCCTTAAAAACTTATTTTCATCTTCTTCTCCAGTTCCAAAAGGTCTAGAGAGCTGAAAAGTTGTGTGCAGATAACTTGGCCAATGGGGATTCTAAATTGTAGATTTCGTGACCCCGTGACCCCAAATGGGGTCACTTTGGTCACATCCTTTAAAACCTATTTTCATCTTCTTTTCCAGTTCCAAAAGGTCTAGAGAGCTGAAAAGTTGTGTGCAGACTCCTTGGCCAATGGGGATTCTAAATTGTAGATTTCGTGACCCCATGACCCCAAATGGGGTCACGGGTCACATCCTTAAAAACCTATTTTCATCTTCTTCTTCAGTTCCAAAAGGTCTAGAGAGCTGAAAAGTTGTGTGCAGACTCCTTGGCCAATTGGGATTCTAAATTGTAGATTTCTATCTTTTGCTTGTAAACAATAACTTAAATAACTTAAATATTCAACTTTAGATAGTAAATCAATGAAATCCTGATGAGCTACAGAGCCCATGGCTCTATTTTTACTGTATGCACCAGTATCACTAACTCTTAAATTGTCTAGTCGGTTTATTCCTTTGTTCCTTGGGGAAAGGGACTTAATTGTTTAATGTTTAATAATATGTGGAAACTGTGGGATAAATACATTGTCATTCAATTGTTATATGATATGTAATGAAAATTGAAAATGTATTTTGTATCTTCAATATCTTTCATAGATGAAATATCATAAACTATATTTTTCTTGGTGAGTGTCGTGTTTTTATTTATTATCTATAATTATATTTTCACACACTGAATAACCTACTGGTAAAAAAAAAAAAGATGTTTGGCCAGGGTGGTTTTGGTGAACCCGAACCCCCACCACACACACCACACACCACACACCACATGAAGATCCAACCAAATACCCTCCCCAATGCATACCCTATATAATGTTCACGGATAACCCAACGTTTTTGACAAATCACGTACTTTGTATAGCCTACACCAGCTAGCTTTCCTCAAGGAAGAGTAAAATACACCTTACTTACTCCAAAAGAAGAGTGAGAACAATCCCAATTTTGTGAATATAATGATCCATATGTTACCAGAATATCAGTTATGGTCCTTTGCCACATTGCAACATTGCCACAACAATCCCAATTTTCAATATTGAAGTTTGTTTATGGTGAATATCATGATCCATATGTTACCAGAATATCAGTTATGGTCCTTTGCCACATTGCAACATTGCCACAACAATCCCAATTTTCAATATTGAAGTTTGTTTATGGTGAATATCATGATCCATATGTTACCAGAATATCAGTTATGGTCCTTTGCCACATTGCAACATTGCCACAACAATCCCAATTTTCAATATTGAAGTTTGTTTATGGTGAATATCATGATCCATATGTTACCAGAATATCAGTTATGGTCCTTTGCCACATTGCAACATTGCCACAACAATCCCAATTTTCAATATTGAAGTTTGTTTATGGTGAATATCATGATCCATATGTTACCAGAATATCAGTTATGGTCCTTTGCAACATTGCAACATTGCCACAACAACTCCAATTTTCAATATTGAAGTTTGTTTATGGTGAATATCATGATCCATATGTTACCAGAATATCAGTTATGGTCCTTTGCCACATTGCAACATTGCCACAACAATCCCAATTTTCAATATTGAAGTTTGTTTATGGTGAATATCATTATCCATATGTTACCAGAATATCAGTTATGGTCCTTTGCCACATTGCAACATTGCCACATGCAGATATTTGTCACTCTGAACCATGACCGCAAGGTGATTTGCATATTGTAGTGGTAGACTTTATAATAGTCGCCCTTAGGTAGGAACAGGGTCAGAAGTTCCACCATGGTATGTTCTTGTATTAAAAAGCAGAATAATTATACATGGACAATGGAATTATGTGGGTGCAACCTTAATACTCTATAAATATTTTACACTTACGATCGTTTTCAATCAATCAAATCACATGAAATAATAAATTATGTGTAACGCTATAATATTACTGCAACTATTACAAATATATACTACTACATAAAAATACACAAATTAACACGTAATTTTACTGTTTGAAAATATATTATGAATCAGCTAGTAAATCCCATGTGTATCTCGTCGAGTGAGGTAGAAAATTAGATATTTTACGAGTGTTTCATACGTACATCCTTCTTAAGTTGTTATGATGTCATAACATTGTCCTAATGTCGTCACGCTAGTGGTAAAAAAGTTTATAGCCAGTCAGTAGAGTGACGATAAAGATTATCGCCACTGTCCCTTGATAGAGTGTTTCACTGATAGAACTTAGTATCTCAAAGTTATATAGAAAGGAAGATATTTAAATTTCATGAAGCATTCGTAAAATATTAATCCTGCATACTACGAGCCATCTCTAGACAGTTAATCGACAAACCAAATGTGAAAATATAAAATCAACTGGGACAAATGAAGTTTAAACAATTGTTGAATCCGATTTTTCCCTTCATAATTTGTTTTCATGTTAAAGACACATTTTTCATCAAGTGAAATACGAATCGCTAAGCATTTCATTAATTCATATGCGTGTAGATCTCTCACAAAATCAACTTTTTTGGTGGTTTTCTACCACGTCAGGGGCTATAAACAATACGTCACGTTCTATAACTCATAGGGACAAATTTGAAAAAAAAATCTACATAACACTAATTCATAGAAAAATAGAAACAGCTCACGCGATATAAAATGAATCACTGCATTTCCAATTGATGCATGTCATATATTTTTATCTGTATATGGTTTATAAGCAAAACCACAAGCTTTAAAAGCATATCGTATGCTGTTAGTAGCGAAAGGGTGTAAACTGAGATGGTGCCGAAACAAAAACACTGATATTTTACGACCACTTCACGGACTTTTTACCATTTGTCCTATGTCTTATTCTACAATTGAGCATATTACCTTGTGTCACCTATTAGGGTTGCATTATTGATAATGATATTGATTGTGAAACAGCAAGTGTGAACAATCAGTAAATGTGAAACATTGACAAACGTGAATCATCGACAAGTGTGAAACATCAACATGAGTGAATCATCGAAAATTGTGAAACACCAACACTTCGTCGTCATCGACAAATGTGAATCATTGACAAATGTGAAACAGCAACATGTGTTGATCATCAACAATCAGGAATCATCGACAAACGTGAATCTAAGACAAATGTGAATCATTGACAAATGTGAATCATTGACAAATGTGAATCATTGACAAATGTGAATCATTGACAAGTGTGAATCATCGGCAAACATGAATCATCGACAAGAGTGAATCATCGACAGACGTGAACCTTCGACAAGAGTGAATCATTAACAAGAGTGAATCGTCGACAAACGTGAACCTTCGACAAGAGTGAATCATCGACACATATGAATCATCGACACATATGAATCGTAGACAAAATTGAATCCTCGACAATATTTAATGTGAAACAGAAACACTTGCGAATAATAGACAAACGTGAATCATCGACAATTGTGAAATAAATAAGAGCGAACCTTCATTGCACGACAGTCATCATCAGTTTATATTAGAGATGCGAAACATTCTTTTCAATGATTCAGATTGTTTTACGACTTTCGTTTGTTTTCCTGTATCTAAATGTATACTATGCATAGCGTTCACCCACTTAGTTGTGAGCACAGGAACATGTATTGTTGAACAAGGGGCTAAAATCACGTTTAATCGACGATCAAGCCACTCCTTTGATGAAGTAGTAGGGCTTCATCGTCGATTGTACACTTCCTGGCCCCGTGGTTTAGACTTTACATATCCTTGTGTCTGCGTGCCTGAACAGACTATCAAAAAGGAACACTTCTGTTTATTTAACAATGTACAGTTGACCTTTCTTTTGCAGTACCGGAAGTGGTGTCGTGACGTGGACGAAGGTCACGTGACCGACGACATCCGCGAAAAGGTACTGACGCCAGAAGAAGGAGAAATCAAGCAGGAGCAACCGGAAGAGATCGACACAGGTCAAAACGACTAACCTTTGACCCTACGTCTACTGTCCTGGTCAGTTAATGATGTCGTCTGACACGGAAGAGTTTAAAGGGACCCTTTGTGTACATAGGCCTACCTAAGATGGACGTTGACTGTGATAATATATTACCATGTAATGGCATGTTTGAACAGGGATTTCTGGGTAGTTCCAAAATTCGGAGAAGCGGGTCTAACAGATAAGGCAGGAAAGCGTTGTGACTGTGACACAAGAATAATTTTGTTGTATATGATATGTGTTTCTCTTTATAACCATATGCAGTATGATAACATGATATATATGTTCTAACTATGTGGACACAAGACTCCCAGAAACGCTTTATATGTATCATAATTAAGTCTGCCGATTAATCAAACCGATGTATGCCGCAATCTAAAATGTAGTTACAGGCAGCTGTAATACAATGTACAGCTGCATACCGAAAGTTTGTTCACATTCAGGTGTATCTCAATGCAAATATCATGTAAATTGACGTTCATTTTAACGTTAATAAAAATCATCATCATCATATATCCATGTGTAAAGTAATCATTCTCAAACATATCCTGTAATCGTCACGTCAGTGGTTCATGTTTATAAAAATTGGCATAATAAAAAGGGTAAAAGTTTCAAAATTTAAAATTAATTAATTTTCGAATAAAAACTTTCATATCGACTAAATAAGAACAATTTAATCATAAATGCATTAAATGAGTATAAGAGGAAATATGTGATGTATATTTGACCCAGTTGATCACTTACTAAATATTTCACAGAACAAAACAAAATATGTAGTTTTGAAAAGATTGACTCCTGGTCACTTCAAATAACTGCTAAAACTGTAACTGTTTACCATGAGGTATCATATCAGATTATGTTATGGAACACTCAACTGTCTTCTTATAATGCAAAAATGCAAGGTGGTCGGTCTAGTTTTAGCGTTGATACGATGCTTCAAAGACATGCAAAATTACATGATATTTGCATTAAAATACATAGGTAGGTGAACTAACTTTCGGCATGCAGCTGTTCATACGTCCCGTAGACGAGCTCCCAGGACATAAAACATTAAAGCTAGTTAATTAAACTAGATTAGATCTGACATTATACCATTTTGTTCAGGGTGTAGATAAAATTGAGAAAAACGATATAATTGAGGGCATTGGTATCTCAATTCACATAATCTATAACGCCTTAAAAAAAATTGCTTATTTTTTCAAAGTTTTATCTACTTTTTATAATGCAGGAATATGTATATAGCAAGATATCTGAATTTGTAAACATCACATCTTGTGTATTGCTAACATTTTGCACTTTTATAATTGCCAGGGCATGAAATAGACTTTAAAGGTGTATATTTTGTATATTTTCTTTGTCACATGATTCTCTAAGTACTTATTGGTATATCAAACTCTATTCATTTTTCTGCAAGATTGTGCTTTGTATATAATTAAAATTAATACAGTTACTTTCATATTTGTTGAAAATATATGCATATATTTGACCGCTTTCATGAGCGAAACTATAAAATCGTCCAAGCCCCGGGACCATGGCAAAGATGTTAGTAAGCATCTTGTTTATTGGAAATTGGAAATGACATCTTTAAGTGTAAAACAGTTCTCTCCCAACAGAGGTTACTCAGGTCAATTTTCCGATTCTCTCAAACATATCACTATCGATGAAAATTTGCAACGTGAACTTTCAATGAACTTGATTCATATCTTATCAAAAAGTGTACATTACTTTGTGTGCTTCACACAGGCGGAGGAATAAAGTCTTCCAGACTTGTATGAGAACGTTCCGAATTCCTATGTCTGTAATTCTGTTTCACAGATTGGACAACCGGATTATCTTTCGCTCACACATGAAAACTGTCGTAGTTGAACCGTATTTCCTCTAATAGGCAACGGGCCAGGAGGTAGAGGTGAATTGGGGAGGGCTATAACAAAAGGGACCACATGGTCGATTCTGGTTTTGGTGATATTGACTCTAAAATCATTTTGTACATAAAACAATTTTTAAAAATGATTTTTATTTTAACGCATCAAAACAAATTAACTGATAAATATTTTAATGAGTCAAGCATATGAGTATTAGAGAATTAAAATGCGAGCCGGGCTTCTACTTCAACGCAAGAGTCCTTAAATGTTAATAAAGGCCTGGGCCCCTATTAGAGGGAATACGGTACGTGGGGAAATAAATTACCTCTCCAAAACAAAACTGATGTAAACCTCACTGTCATATTTCCAAATTATATGTCAAAGAATGAATATGAGCTGTAAACACCGGTAAAGACTGAACCAACACCAATCTTTGCTGCTTCCTGTTCCCGGGCAAGATTTTCTGTGCAAATTATTTTTTGAGTAAATCTGAGTGTTCATTGTTCACAAGCAATATGTAGAACAACCCGGTAGCAATCAGATGATGTCACAAAGGGGGTGTTCATCTCGCAAAAAAGGAATGCATATAGAATAAGATAATCAACCATTTTATCCATGAAAAAAGGTTTGGGTATAATAAAAACAATTTAGAACGTCCTCTCTTAGCATATACATACATATTTTTTACATTATTTTCACTAGGTGGACAACAGACAACAGTACAAAGGTGGAACAATTGCAATAATTAAAAGAACCTTTTAATTGTCAGGTAATGGTTTAAACAATTTGAACGGATTTCACTTGAACTATCAGATCTGCATTGCAATGTTATAGTTCAAGAAATCCATATTAATAAAGACTGCAAAAACGGCCTTTAAATAATTTCATGGGCGAATAATTATGGTAATTGTAGGTAACTAATTTAACCATTTAGTAGTGTTCAACAAGATGAATAATACATAACCTTAGTGAATATTGAGAAGGGAGGCCCTATGGCCAACTTCCCCCACAAGGATAACTCGTATCCATCACTAGCTAATTTAAGCCTTGCCGCATTTATTTTACTTCCCTGTGCTAACAAAGAGGCGCACTGCACGTGAACTGCATACCAGGAACCGATTTTCCAGCACAGGAAAGTTAAAGAAATGACCATGAGGCAAGGCTTAAATTAGCCAGTGACAGAGATTGGCGCGAGTTATGCTTTGTGTAGGGAAGTTGCCCAATGGCATATTTCCATGCAGACAGTTTTAAGATCGACGTCCCCGGATGTAGAGTGATCTGATGCCAAATCAGTTGGATCTTCAACACCTCAAGGCAATATCTTCATATATTCAAAATTTACCTCGTTCATTTTGATGCATGGAATTGAACCATACGCTGTTTTGCTCACTCGTTGTTCGTTTTGGACTTGAATATCATACATTTACTGTTTTATTAAGTTGTTTGTACATTGATCATTTTGTGAAATGTGACCATGGGTTGTACTTAACTTAGATCACAACAGAGCATGACGTAATTGGTTGCATTTTGTTATGTTTTTATGATTGGTCAATTATAGTTAGTAAGTAGTGAGTTAATTTTCGTTTGTATTTGAAACAAATACTATGTTCTTGTTTATTAACATTGTTATTCCAGTTTTGAATAAAATATACATTTTGGTACATCAGAAATATGTTGTAAAGAATCCATTATCATTATTGTTTGTAAGTGTTCATAAATTTCGTTCCTGTTTAAATATTGTTACTTGTTATCCGTTTCAATACAACATATTTGAATGTGATTGTAAAAAAATATTATTTTAGAAATATATATTTTGTTATGTCTTAAATGTTTTGTACTTGTTTTCATTAGTTTGTATTGCCGTACAAGTGTTTTTATCATTTAGAAGATTGTTTTGAACACCAAACTCCAATATGGTAGCAGTTGGGTATGGTATGCATATTTAATATTAACACTTTTATTGGATAATTTTATTTAATTTTTGACTCAAGTACATTGAAATGTTGATTCACTTGTATTTACCATTGACAACCTAATTTGGAATGTTCACATGTTGAGTTTATATGTTATAATAATATTCTGAAAACTCATTTTATAGTCAGTGCAAATCGTAATAAGTCTGAAAATAGACGTGTTAAAAATACGTTGAATGTTGCGATAAGAATGATACGAAAAGCTGTTCAAGACTTGGATAGTTTTTATAATATGAGTACATATGCAGTGTCATTGTATAAAAATGTTTTTATAAAGTATTATAATTCTAATCTTTTTTTAAATATTAATTTCAAGTACCTATTTTCAAGGACATTGTACATATGAAAAACGGGCTTTCATGACAAACTGTATTCAATAATGCACGTTCATGAATAAAATTGAAAAATAATTTATTGTCTTGATTTTTAGCTCATCAGGCCTGAAAGGCCCGATGGGCTTATGGCATGGCATGGCGTCCGTCCATCCGTCCGTAAATTTTTCGCTTTTTCGACTTCTTCTCCAGAACTACTGGGTCTAGGGAGCTGAAATGTTGTATACATATTCTTTAGCCAATGGAGTTTCTAAATTGTAGATTTGGTGACCCTGTGGCCCCAAATAAGGGCCTCACAGGCCATTATCTAAAATCCTATTTCATCTTCTTCTCCAGAACGAAATGATCTAGAAGGCTATCATGTTGTGTAAAGAGTCTTTAGCCAATAGAGATTCTAAAATGCAGATTTGGTGAACCTGTGGCCCCAAATAAGGGCCCCACAGGCCATTACCTTAAATCATGTTTTCATCGTTTTCTCCGTAACAAAATGACCTAGAAGGCTGTAATATTGTGTGCAAACTCTTTAGCCAATGGGGATTATAACTTGTAAATTTGGTGACCCTGTGACCCCAAATATGGGCAACAGCCTAAAAAACCTTTGAAATTGAATTTTGAACTGATATTTTATGGCACTTCAATCACTATTTAGTTTATCCCTAATAAAATACCCGAGGGAGAGTCATCTCATCGTTTAGATATGTGAGTCCTAACTTGGGTTTGAGAAATGCAGAATTGAGAAAAAAAGTAACTTTACAGTTAATCTTATTCAGTAGGAATGTGAAATATATGTCGACTTGAGATTACGATCTACATTGTGGACATGTTTGTCAAATTGATGTAATCAATGTGAAATGAGAACTATTGAATAGCCTATGAACTGAATATTGTGACAAGCCACAAAGGATTAAATTGAAGAGGAGTTAAGAATTCTTTTATTTTACATGAGATATGTGAACGTGAACTGCATATGACTGGTAATGAAATGATAAGATAAGATTATTTTCATCTTCTTCTCCAGAACGAAAAGACCTAGAAGGCTGAAATGTTGTGTAAAGAGTCTTTAGCCAATGGAGATTCTAAATTGTAGATTTGGTGACCCTGTGGCCCAAAATAAGGGCCTTACAGGCCATTACCTAAAATCCTGTTTTCATTTTTTTCTCAGGAACAAAAAAACCTAGAAGGCTGTAATATTGTGTGCAAACTCGTTAGCCAATGGGGATTCTAACTTGTAAATTTGGTGACCCTTTGACCCCAAATATGGGCCACAGCCTAAAAAAACCTTTGAAATTGAATTTTGAACTGATATTTTATGGCACTATTTAGTTTATCCCTAATACAATAACTGTGAGTCCTAACTTGGGTTGAGAAATGAAGAATTGAGAAAAAAAGTAACTTTGCAGTTACTCTTATTCAGTAGGAATGTGAAATAAATGTCGAAGATCAAGTCTCCATTATGGACATGATTGTCAAATTGATGTAATCAATGTGAAATGAGAACTATTGAATAGCTTTTGAAATGAATATTGTGGATATTATAAAAAAAAAAAAGGCCCGGACAGGTCAAAACATAAAAATATATTTTCATCTTCTTCTCCAGAACAAACTAGAAGGAATATTGCGGATGAAAAGGCTTAGAACCGTTAAAATTTGCAGAGATGATTTAGCCAAGGTGATTCTAAATTGTACTATATACCATGATATTCATCACATTGCCTGTTCTCTCTAAGCCTTATACAGTTAGATCAGTGCTGCCAGTGTTTAGTGAAAGGCAGAGGCTATTACATAATTTGGCTGTAAAAGCACAGCTGGCTTGTAACCAGAGCCAAGGGGTCAGCATATTGCATAATCTCCTGTGTGTTGATCTTGCTGAGTGCTCTCTCTCTCAATTTCAAGACTAAGATTTGTCAGGGCTAGGGATTGTGCATTATATTGAGACAATATATTTCTGTCTTCATCATCAAACAATATAAACCCTGATGAGCTACAGAACCCATGGCTCTATTTTTTAGCTCATCAGGCCTGAAAGGCCCGATGGGCTTATGGCATGGCATGGCATGGCGTCCGGCGTCCGTCCATCCGTCCGTCCGTCCGACCATCCCTCCATCCGTCCGTAAACTTTTCGCTTTTTCGACTTCTTCTACAAAACCAATAACTCCACAGAGTTTCTACAAAACCAAGAGACTCCAAATGGGGTCACAGGGGTCACATCCTTAAAAACCTATTTTCATCTTCTTCTCCAGTTCCAAAAGGTCTAGAGAGCTGAAAAGTTGTGTGCAGACTCCTTGGCTAATGGGGATTTTAAGTTGTAGATTTTGTGACCCCATGACCCCAAATGGGGTCACAGGGTCACATCCTTAAAAACCTATTTTCATCTTCCTCTCCAGTTGCAAAAGGTCTAGAGAGCTGAAAAGTTGTGTGCAGACTCCTTGGGGATTCTAAATTGTAGATTTTGTGACCCTGTGATCCCAATCTAGGTCAAGGGTCATGACCCAAAAACCTATTTTCATCTTCTTCTCCAGTTTATATGTAAAGCTCTAGAAAGGTGAAATGTTGTGTAGAGATTCTTTGGTCAAAGGTGATTCTTGATTGTAGGATTGGTGACCCTGTGACTCCAAATGTGGGTCACAGGGGTCATGATCTAAAACCCATATTATTTTGCTTGTTAACAATGTATTACTTGAGATAACTTAGATATTCAACCTTAGATAATAAATCAATGAAATACGGATGAGCTACAGTGCCCATGGCTCTATTTTTAAAGTGATATAACGTTTTGTTTACTTTATAGAAGGTTTTACAAATTTGAAATATAACACATGTGATATACCGTCGTGTAGATGCCTCATTAGCTCATCAGGCCTTATAAGGCGAGGTGGGGTTACGACATGGGCGGTCGTCCTACGTAAGAAAGTTGAATTAAGTTTCAAACTACATGGAAAAGTAAAGGTAAACGCAAGAAGGTTACATTCTCTACTGTTTGGATACATCAGAAGGTAAAACACGGAAAAGATTACGGTATACATGTAATATGTTATGAAAGTTTACATCCCATGCATGTGGAACTACATATATAGAAACCATGAAAGACAAAAAAACCGGTGATATTAAAACTCATAACTGAATTAATATAGAATTCATTGATTAAATATGTCATTGTTTCATTTATCAATTTATTGAGTTGAAGTTATTTCCCTATAAAAATAAGACATGTTTAAGCACATGATTTTCCTTTAACTTAATGAAATATACAACAGGATTCAGGACTACAAATTGGTCATGTTTTTTCACTATCTTGTTATTTCATCTTATTGCGCATTTGTTTCAAAAGTTATCAAAGTCAATCCAATCTGCTCCATTCATTGAGCATATATCATGATTTGATTTGTTATAATGATTCACAAAATGGACATCAACTAATATTCGTTTCGTTTTAAACATAGCGCTACTTTTCGTGCTAACCGTGACCCTTTAACCTCTCCCTCCAGCAACGATAATCAACACAACACTTTCCCTCCTGATCAGTACAAGTTTACTATGGAAGGGAGATAACCGCCGTAGTAACTAAATCCTCTGCGTAGGTAGCAAGAATTTCTATTCTCTCGACAAGATGCAATTTGACACGTTTTGACTAAAATGTAGCCATTTTAGCCGAGTTGGTGCATCGATGAACGTCAATATTATTGGAATATGATTGATTTTGATTACATACTGTTCCAAAACGCGAGTGATAAACTTCAGACACTTACAGACGAGAGACGTCCGCGAATGTTCTAGGGCGGTCACCTGACGTAAGTATATCTACGTACCATGTATGTATAGTGATGTACATTGTTGAGATTGATATTGATGTTGTGATTTGTTGCATAGATTCGGTTCACTCTGGAGTTTAATTTAAGGCGGTTTCGTAGACGATCATATCTTCCTGTACTTTATTTGTGTGACATATGTCAAAGTTTGAAATTGATATCATAACATGATTCATCGATACCTCTTTATGAATCACAACAATGAGACTTTCGCGATTGATCGAAGTAATTTGATCACTTAATTTGATTTTACTAAGCATCGTATGCGTGGATTTTTATATTGAAAATAATTATTAAAAATATAATATGAATATTTGATATAATCAAGGATTTAGATAGATAAATGTATATATACATCCTTCATTTAATAGGTATGTATATATTAAATGCTTTAACAGTTTCAGTCGTTGTATTGGCGTAAATGGCTTAATATAATACATAATATGTATGCTAATCTGTTTTTGATCATTGTTCTTTCTTTATTAAAATAGTGGAAATTTTATAATTTACTTATAACAATGTCAAGTCATTGCCCGAATATGACCTTGTACTGTTGTAGATTACGCATGTATGTGTGCTAATCGGAATGATATCAATTCTGCCTGTTGTCTACCAACATTATGTTGTCAGCTATCTGATACATGTAAAGGAGACATTAAAATCGGCAGTCAGTACTAATACAATAAACAATGCTGTATATAATCAATTTAGTGATTCATCTATAAATGTCAGTCGTTTAGGTGTTCAAATTTCACCTATTATTAATTGAAAGTACACATACATCAACGAACAATACTGTGTTTATTCTTAAGTAATATTGTTGTTTTTCCATTCATGTGTTGACGATAATAATAGTCGAATTAAATGGCGGCTTTCATTGATCTAAATCATGCTCAAATCGCATTTCATCATTCCATTGTCTTTGCAATAATATATACAATATATCTACATACACGGTTGTATATTTTAAGAGGAAACAAAGCTTTTATTTTTCCATTTCTTTATTGTTATATTACGAGTGTCATTCATGTTCCATTTTAATAAATACATTTGCTTCACATCGTCAATACATTTAATAAGTAATACTATTGAAATAATTACGAATTTTCATTTTGTTTACACCAAGCCCACTAGCTATGCATAGTAAACAGGCAGATGTAAGTCGTTAGCCCAGATACGTGACACTATGAATCTACATGTAACAGTCTCACCGTATGCCAAGTTGCCAACAGCTGGCAATGTGTTCTAAGGAATAAAGGAAGTCATAGATTGCTGTATGTGTCACGCGTGCTGTTTTCTACCTCCGTCTCAATCTAATGAATAGTTAACTATGTACTGCCGGGGTTTTCCGAAAGCAAGGCCAGGGCTCCTATATGGAAAATAGAGTTTTTGACGAGTGAAATTTGGCAGAAAAATAGAAGCCCGGGCTTTTATTCGGAAACATGGACTTGTATTCGGAAATATGTTTAAAGGCGCTGTAGCACGTTCTTTCGCTCAAATAAGTCGATGAAATGAATTTGAAAAATAATGTCAACAATAGTAAAACACCCTTCTGTCTTCGGAAAATCAAGTTACAAATGAGTGTATATGGTTCCGTAAAGCAATGGGAATTGTTTTTGTCATTCGAAATGATAAAATGTGTTCACAATAAAATGGCCGCCATGCAATTTTGGCTTTATACGCAACACCGTTAATACCACTACGGATAATTGGTTTGTGTAATAAGATGTTTTACCCTCTGAAGTAAATATAAATGACATAAACTATCATTATAAATGAGAAATTTAAAAAAATAAAATTTGCAAAAAACGTGCTACAGCGCCTTTAAAGTGATAGTCATTTGGAATAATAGTCATGACACCAATACGTGAAGGCAATCTTTGAATATAACTTTCAGGGGCGTTGCAATGGACATTGGTTAAAGGTACATTCATTGTGTTGTTGGGGGTCACATATTGTAAACGTTATACTGTATACTGTCTTCGGAAAATCAAGTTACAAATGAGTGTATATGGTTCCGTAAAGCAATGGGAATTGTTTTTGTCATTCGAAATGATAAAATGTGTTCACAATAAAATGGCCGCCATGCAATTTTGGCTTTATACGCAACACCGTTAATACCACTACGGATAATTGGTTTGTGTAATAAGATGTTTTACCCTCTGAAGTAAATATAAATGACATAAACTATCATTATAAATGAGAAATTTAAAAAAATAAAATTTGCAAAAAACGTGCTACAGCGCCTTTAAAGTGATAGTCATTTGGAATAATAGTCATGACACCAATACGTGAAGGCAATCTTTGAATATAACTTTCAGGGGCGTTGCAATGGACATTGGTTAAAGGTACATTCATTGTGTTGTTGGGGGTCACATATTGTAAACGTTATAAATGTTGTTACGTTATCGAGAAGTACCGACTGTTACCGAAAACTATCATTTTGACGATAGTAGACTTAGCAAATTGACGATATGAAGGTAAAAGTAGTGATTTCTGATCGAAAACCAGACAATGCACAGTGTGTGGCGCGCGTCAATGAGTCAAACGTAATTTAAGAATCTTATTTATAACAGACAAGAAGACAAATTTGAGTTGATAATGTGTAATAGGTCACATAGCTACTTTGCATGTAAATTGGGCGTGCAGTTTCGGTTTCTGCAGATGCATAATGATATGTTACTCAATTTTGATTGGAAATTAGTAATTGTGATATATTTGGCGATTGGGGATAAACATGTAAGCTGAGTGAATTTATTTGTATTATAGACAGCACATGTGGTGTATTGGAACGTATTAAAGTCAAATACAATTTTATGAAACACAATGGATGCACCTTTAACAAAAAGAAACGCATCGAAACTCTCGCAACACTTGAAAACTAAAATGTACGGTAATGTTTAAGATTTGTTCATGAGAGTTTCAAATGAGTCAATGGATCACACAGCGGATCGTCGCAATCAGCACTACTTGCATCATCATCGACGGGGTTTCTAACAAATCATTATACAGTTCAATTAACATGGACTATTTGTATTGTAGAAAGGGGAAGCTACTCTCATTGGACAAACTTTGGAATTAGAAAGAAGCCCATGGGCTTCTAATAGGAAACATTTTCCCAATAGAAGCCCATGGGCTTCTAAACGAGAGGGCTTGCTTTTGGAAAAACCCGGTAGTTATAAACTACTCACAGTGTGCTTTGGTCATAAAAGTCACATTCTAATTGATATATAATTACGGTACGATGGCATTAAAACTGGGTAAATAATCATAAATGATATGGGACTTTATATCCCTGTGAAACACTTCTAATATTCAACTCGTCGTCTAGTAACACTATAATAACAAACCATGCACGTGTACATGAATTGCACCAATATCGTGTAGATACTATTGGTTGAGATTCCACAAGATGCAACTACAAGTCGTCCTGTGAGAACAGACCCTCAAATCCATTGGATTTTCTTACGAAGACTCGAGAAGACTTGCGGTGAAACCTGCGAGCATCGGCTGGAACTAGCGAACCATGGGTGGTACTACTCTGAAATTCAGTGTAGCATTGCACCAAAACCTTACTGCGTGTAGAACAGTTCTCTACTGCAGACAAAGTTGCCGTGCCCCTGGCGGGATTCGAACCCCGGACCTTTTGATCCGAAGCCGAACGCGCTAACCACTGCGCTATCCGGCCCCTTCTTTGTGAATATAACACTTTAAATGTAGGTCCTCAACTTCAGGAACATACAGAATGGACATAACCTATGGACAACGCTGACCACTCAAATATTTTTGTAAATGTTTCATCGTCTGACATTAACTTACAAACCATCATGGATTTTTTTTTATTATTCCTCAACTACATAGTCAGCATTATTGAAATTATTTGCGCCATACAAGTAGTCTATTATTATTTAAAGACGTCCGTAAACATCTATGATCATAACAACATAATTGCATACACACTTGAAATTGCTTCATCGCAGTAAGGGTTGCCTGGGTCTGTCGTGTCCATAATGTACTTCAAGTATACATCTTAAGATGAAGCTTCACGTTGTTTACTTCACACACATCCGGGCTTACCATCCTGAAGAAGGAACTGACTAATCCAATATGTATAGACATGGGCTCTGATTGATTACTTCATTGTCGCCGTGTTTCCATCTTATGTTAAAGGGGCAGTAGCACGTTTTTTGCAAATTTTATTTTTTCAAATTTCTCATTTATAATGATAGTTTATGTCATTTATATTTACTTTAGAGGTAAAACGTGTTATTACACAAACCAATTATCTGTAGTGGTTATAACGATGTTGCAGAGAAAGCAAAAGTTGCATGGCGGCCATTTTATTGTGAACACATTTTATTATTTCTAATAACGAAAACGATTCCCATGGCTTTACAGAACCACCTACACTCATTTTTAACTTCATTTTCCGAAGACAGAAGGGTGTTTTACTGTTGGTGACATTATTTTTCAAATATATTTCATCGACTTGTTTAAGCGAAAAAAAACCTTTTTTTCGCGCAAATAAGTTGATGAAGTACAATATCAATAGGCTATTTTACGGGTTTAATTTTCCTGTTTAAAAATCAAGTATATCAAGATCTTCATCATATGTACTACAACTGTACAACCTAAAGAACGAATTGTCCATAATGGCAGCGTATATTGGGACGTCGTAGTTTTTTCCCCTTTCGTTTTTGTAACATCATAAACATAATTTTTGTTCTTCAACTTCAGAAACATCCAACATGTCGGCAACAGACCTCAAGAGCGAGTTGACCTGTCCAATATGTATGGAGTTATTCAAGCGTCCACTGCGGCTGCCCTGTGGCCACTCCTACTGCAGGAACTGTTTGCAGGCCTTCATTGGTCAACAGGGTCAGAAGGACATCGTCACTGGACACCAGCAGCCGGTCAACTGTCCGGAGTGCCGGTACACCCTGGAGGCCACTGGTCAAGGGGCGGACTCTTTCCCCGTGGACTTCAAGCTGTCCAAACTGGTCGATGTGTACATGAAGATGGAGGATCAGGAGAACCAGAACGAGGTTTTAATTTAATTTGTTCCTCTTGTTCCAAGTTCTGAAGAATGAAGACAACAATTATGGATATACAATTGTTTTATTCTGTATATCATTCTCGGTTACCCATGGTTTTATATATGCTCCGTTACTCTCCACTATATCACCAATGGGAAACCTTATCAGGAGAATCTGTACTCAAATTACCCGCCCTTGGCCGGCGTGAGCCAATCAAACTGCTACGCAGCTTGGACCTGCGAGCCAATGACAATTCATATCACTTCGTTTCAAAGCAAGCGAGGTCAATGTGTTAGCCCCGCCACCGGTTATCTCCCTTGGCCATTTCCGTCTTATCCCATTGAGCATTTTCTTTTGCTACTGACTTCGTCACGCTGGCCAAGGGCGGGTAATTTGAGAACAGATTCCTTTGATAAGGTTTCCTATGGGTCCAACGGAGCATATATAAAACCATGGGTAACCGAGGATGTCTGTATATAGGCGACGACATAGGTTCTAAATGTCTGTCAAGCACCACTTCCTTGACAACGACATTATAATCTATGTCGAAATGCAGAATAACGAAGTTGTATATCCATAAATATTGTCTCCATTCTTCATCATACTAACTTCTGAATGCCACTCAAAGAGTGCTGCATCGTCTACATGGAGACGTGGCTGTTGCAATATCACTTACTTGATCTGAGTTTAGTTCAGTTATGTGTTTAGATATTTTAAGTTTTAAAAGGGGTAAGATCTTATATGTTTATATGGCGAAAAATATATATAAATATAGACTTAATTGATATATGACAAAGATGAGTAGGACCGCATTAGATAATAGGGCCTACACTATTTCACTACATGAACGTTCAGCTTTTGTAATGATACATGTACATTCTTTTATTCAATATGTTACTCAATCTACAGGAATATTGCTGTATATGAAAAAGAACTATTATAATTTCAGTCTAAAAAGACGGATAATGAAGACAGGAAGGATGAAACCGGAACCGGAAGTGACTTGGAGCTGCTGGGCGCTTGTGGGTACACACCTGACCCTAACCCGGAAACGGATCTCAAATCAGAAACTATTCGTAAAGAAGAGAAAACTGACTCCAAGGAAATTGATAAAAAGAAATTGAGTGAAAGGACTAGAAGGAAAGTCGTATATGGCGAAAGCTCAGACTCTGAAAGTGAAAAGGAGCAGACAGATGACAGTGAAAAGCAAGCGCAACCTCGAAGACGTAAACGGAAGAATAAGGTCATTCGGTTCTTCGCGTACTTGCTTGATTTGTCATCATCTGATGGGGAGTACGATCTCAAAGAAGCGGCGTCCTCATCTTCTGGTGATGATGACACATCTCGTCCGGTGAGGGACGTCATTCCCGAGTCTGCTGCTGCCAAACCCCCTCGTCGGAGGAATAGGTGGGGATTCTTTTCTTCTTCTTCAGAATCGGAGAAGAAGGCGGAATCTTCTTCCGATGACGAACCACTCAGTGCTGTTCCGCAAAGACGCAAACCGTCGAAAAAGTCCCGCGGAGTGATATCATCTATTCAAAATAGACTCAAACCTAGTTCTTCTGATGAGGATATGATTAAATAGGAGGGGTTTGTGGTGGATTTGAGTTTGGTCGACAATGATATATTATTTTGGTGTGACAATAAGTGACATTCAGTAAGAAATGGAAGATTGACAATTTGTTTCTCTGATGATAATTAAGTGACATTAAGTTAGAGAAAGGTACACGGTTTATGGACAATTTGCTTACCATAAACCATAAACGACTTTCTCATTTTAGTCCAATGCGACGATTATATCTATCTGAAAAATGGAATATTCATAATATTTCAAAGTGTTATATTGCGACATCAACGAAGAACATTAAACGTGTTTGGAGGAAAATATCAATTATCATTCTCCCTGCATACTATTTTCAATAAGGATTAAGGACAAAACGTTAATATATTTTTACAAATACAATTCTACCTTGCCATCGAACACTAGTAATATGAGTGTTACTTCAAAAGTTTAATGCGCGTGTGTGTCCCTTTACTAACATTTCCTAATAAATGGTTCGAATACAACTCTTTTTAGAATGTTTTTTAGAAATACAGCGGGCTTTGTCACAAAATTACTTATATTTTTCAACTCAGACCCCCCAAAGACTGTATTATCCAATAAACATTGCATCTGAAGAACTTAAGAATTATTCCAAAAAAGATTTGATTTACACTCGGTACTTTCGGACTCCAAAGCGAACATCCTGCGATATTCAGGTAACACATTCAGTTTATCTGATGGCAAGTTTAGAATTTGTGATAGTTGCTTTATATTGTCTTTCAATAGTATTCCAACTGATGTGGTTATACCGTGTTGTGATAAATTTGGTGCTGTTAATCATTTGGAACATCGTTCTTACTTTGTTACCAGAAGCGTTTCAACCTTCGATGTTAACATATTATGTGTGATGTGTGCATCTGTAGATGGAGTATACATTAGAGAGTCGCTGGTGGAAGGTAAGAAGAAAAGAAGAGAGAGAGAGAGAGAGAGGGAGAGAGACGTATCGAAAGTTCATGAATTTCATGAAATGATATGGCGTTAAAGGCGCTGTGGCACGTTTTTTTTTGCATATTTAGTTTTCTCAAATTTGCTATTTATCATTAAAGTTTATACACTATTTTGTTATGTTAGAGGTAAAACATCCCATTACACGACCCGATAAGCCGTATCCATAGAAAACGGTTTTCCGTATTGAACGAAAATGGTGCGACGTATAAAGCGACAGTCGTTCGCTAGAACTCTTCAGTATGAGAGGTAGATTTGTTGGTCTCATTCTAATTTGAGAATTCAGACGTCAAAACGTGATCATTCTATCATGGTACCATATTAACATTTCTACTTTAAGTGTGTAGGTTTCGTTACAGAGGTTAGATCACTTGAACTACCTTCGAGCGGCCATTTTAATGTGAACACATTTAAATGGCCACTCGAAGGGAAATAGTCTCGCATACCTTAACCGAACGATGAACATTCATTTTAGTATTATTTTTATTGATTCAGGAGTATTATTTAGCCATTGGTAACACGTATTTACCTTTTCGTGAGATCACTTTATTTTAGTAAGAAAAACGTGCTACATCACCTTTAAATCCTTACAGAAGGTTCTGTGAGGAGACTCTGCGTCAGTCAGTAGTACGGGAGGCACCATAGCTTCAGTTGCTTCGCAAAAAAAGTCTTTTTGACACTCTGACGTCGTCTTGTTGACGATGATGGTCGGGGAGAGGTTATAGTTCTGTTATAGTTATAGCTACAGTTTTGCAGCTAGAGACAACAGTTCATCAGTCTGCAACCGAGCCAATTATGACATAGGTCATGTTCGGTAATTTATGAGTACAAATGTTAATGAACTTAACTAATGTATAGATATAAGTTAGGATCATGCGAGATCTTGATCTTATTAACCCATGTAAGAAACCTTTACATATAGTTTCATCCAATTTGTGACAATATCAGAGACATTGAAGTCAATGTCTTCCTTCTCAACGCTAAATACCACGTTCGAAGTTATCTTTAGATCAACGGTGCTGATCATTTCGTCTTCGTCATAAAACGTTATTGAGCCAATTGGTCATTAGTGATTGATGGGTATGAACCAAATATTGAGGATCGACTAGTCAAACAGTGGACTGTCCATATAAGTAGTACAAGTGCATTTCAGAATGAACTATTTGTGAGTGGTGTGTGCGCATGGTTTTCAATGACGTCTGAAAGTGTCTATCTGAATGCTGAGGAGGCCAATATTTTGGCAACGCCTTTGGACATTAGAATTCACAATGCAGTACTCTTGACACGCCTCTTGAGGGCGCAGCTGGCATCAAGTGAACTCAAATTACAACTTTGTACACGTTATCACCAAACTTGACCAATGAACTCAAGTTTTAGTCATCAAGAGTTATGGTTGCAACATCTCGGTAGTCACATGCTGACGCTGTTACCAGATTACAATCATCTTCAAGAGACGTTGGAAATAAGACTTGTCATGCTCTCTCGTAATGATTCAATATTTGCTTTGCTGTGTTTTGTATATACTAAGACATATACTAACATACTAAGATGGCTTCTGGTAACAACTCGATTAACATTTTATGTGCTGAAGGCGAGCTTTCGTCTTTGCCAGAACTAATTACGTTACATTGAGTTGGAACTCAAAGCAATTGATCATGCTCTATTTTCATATTGTATTATTACGATTTATGTTCAAAGAATCATGGTTATCGTTTTCATGGTTCTTTTCCATATTAGCTTTTGGATCATTGGTAGCATAATCGGAACATATTGATATGGTTTGTATTATTGTACACTGCCTAACGTGATCATCATCATAGTAATCTGAACATCGTAAGAGGAATTGGTAGAACGAACTCATTCACTTACCTATGAGGTAATCTAAGTGCAACTTCCTTACGCAGGGTATCACTCGCACCAGTCTCCATCACTGGCTAATTTAAGCCTTGTTGCACTTCCTTAACTATTCGGAGCCCACTATTTAGTTCAGGTGCAGCGCTCCGCTATGTTAGCACAGGAAAGTTAAGGAAATGTGACAATACTTTAATTAGCCAGTGATGGATATTGGCGCGAGTTATGCCTTGTGGTTTAAGTGTTAAAGGGGCAGTCAAACAGTGGACTGTCCATATAAGTAGTACAAGTGCATTTCAGAATGAACTATTTGTGAGTGGTGTGTGCGCATGGTTTTCAATGACGTCTGAAAGTGTCTATCTGAATGCTGAGGAGGCCAATATTTTGGCAACGCCTTTGGACATTAGAATTCACAATGCAGTACTCTTGACACGCCTCTTGAGGGCGCAGCTGGCATCAAGTGAACTCAAATTACAACTTTGTACACGTTATCACCAAACTTGACCAATGAACTCAAGATTTAGTCATCAAGAGTTATGGTTGCAACATCTCGGTAGTCACATGCTAACGCTGTTACCAGATTACAATCATCTTCAAGAGACGTTGGAAATAAGACTTGTAATGCTCTCTCGTAATGATCCAATATTTGCTTTGCTGTGTTTTGTATATACTAAGACATATACTAACATACTAAGATGGCTGTGAACGCTTCCTCTTCGGTGGCTTCTGGTAACAACTCGATTAACATGTTCTGTGCTGAAGGCGAGCTTTCGTCTTTGAACTAATTACGTTACATTGATTTGGAACTCAAAGCTTTTGATCATGCTCTATTTTCATATTGTATTCTTACGATTTATGTTCAAAGAATCGTGGTTATCGTTTTCATGGTTCTTTTCCATATTAGCTTTTGGATCATTGGTAGCATAATCGGAACATATTGATATGGTTTGTATTATTGTACACTGCCTAACGTGATCATCATCATAGTAATCTGAACATCGTAAGAGGAATTGGTAGAACGAACTCATTCACTTACCTATGGTAATCTAAGTGCAACTTCCTTACGCAGGGTATCACTCGCACCAGTCTCCATCACTGGCTAATTTAAGCCTTGTCGCACTTTCTTAACTTTCGGAGCCCACTATTTAGTTCAGGTGCAGCGCTCCGCTATGTTAGCACAGGAAAGTTAAGGTAATGTGACAATACTTTAATAAGCCAGTGATGGAAATTGGCGCGAGTTATGCCTTGTGGTTTAAGTGTTAAAGGGGCAGTAGCACGTTTTTTGCAAAATTTATTTTTTCAAATTTCCGATTTATAATGATAGTTTATGTCATTAAATTAACTTTAGAGGGTAAAATATCTTATTACACAAACCAATTATCTGTAGTGGTAAAAACTATGTTGCGTATAAAGCAAAAATTGCATGGCGGCCATTTTATTGTGAACACAATTTATTATTTTGTTTTACAAAAACGAATTATTTTTCAAATACATTTCATCAACTTATTTGAGCGAAAAAACGTGCTACTGCCCCTTTAAGGGATGGAACGTGCAAAGGTGATTATAGTGTTCATATACTGGGCAGGAAGTGATAACGGAAGTTCCTATCATTAAAAGTGGTCACCAATCACGCAGATTGCAAGTGTTATTGAATGCATTTCAAGTTCCGTTGTCAATGTTACAGGGTATAAGATTTTCATGTTGTGTGCTAAATGCTTTTGTATGAAACATATTTCACGTGGTGCTAAAATAGTGAAATAATATTTCAGAATGTTCATATGCAGCTAGAATGTTTCTTACTGAGGCAACTGGCAAACACTCGTGGGGCTAAAGATAGCTTTATGTCGACGTTATGGGAACTTCGTAAAGAAATAACGTTATGTGAAATTTAAACCTTAATGCATACATGTAGCATGCATTGGTGTTCTAACCTTGTCAACGCATGCATAACTAGTTTGCTCAATGTATGATTGTACGATGCTCTATGTGATATATGAATATGAGCCAATGTATTACAATAATAAATTTCTATTTGAAAATAATGTTTTGTTTGATTTATTCTGAATTCGTTTTCACATTTACATTGATATTGACAAATATCATAAGGCTATTTACAACGTATTTATTTCACTTTTCTAAATTGTAGATTTCGTGACCCAATGACCTCAAATACGGTCCAGGGGTCACCACCTTAAAAAACAATTCTCATATTCTTCTCCAGTTCCAAAAGGTCTAGAGAGCTGAAAAGTTGTGCGCAGACTCCTTGGTCAATGGGGATTCTAAATTGTAGAGTTCGTGACCCCTTGACTTCAAATAGGGTCACAGGGGTCACGACTCTAAAAACCTATTTTCATCTTCTTCTCAAGTTCCTAAAGGTCCGGAGAGCTGAAAAGTTGTGTGTAGACTCCTTGGCAAATTAAGATTCTAAATTGTAGATTTCATGATACTGCGACCCCAAATATAGGTCACAGAGGTCATGACTTGAAAAGCTATTTTTCATCTTCAGATTTTATGTGCTCTTCAAATGGAGGTAATTTAAATGAAACAACAGTGATGAATTAAATCTTCAAGTGTGTCTTTATTTGTAGGGGATTTTATCTTTGGCCTCAAATAGGTCAGAGGAGTTAGGACCTTAAGACCTATTTCATCTTCTTCATTTAAAGTGCTTCCTATTTGTTGTACCTCTCACCTAGAAGTTGACATTTTGGATTAGTTAATGTATATAAAGCCTGATGAGCTACAGAGCCAGTGGCTCTATTTTATTGGAAATGGTCTACAACAGACACAATGACAGATTTGGGTTGGTAATGTTCAATAGGTCATTTAATTTCTGTTCATGTAAATGGGACGTGTAATTTCGGTTTTTCCACATGTAAAAGGTTGACATGTCCTTTTTAAACAAGTAATTATATATTCGGCGATATGGTATGAATATGCAAGTCAATTTGAACTTATATCAGGACTTATGGATTTGATATGGCATCATGAATATCAGTATTACAGATTTTGAAGCAGTTGTCATTCATATTTAACACATGGAACAATGCAGACTGTATAGCGAAAAAGATCCTGCCCTCAATCCTGAAAAGTCCGAAAGGCTAATGGCATGTCATGGAGTTTTGCATCTGTCCGTCCATCTATCCGTCTGTAAGCCTAACAAGTTTTCATTTTCTTTTCAAGAATCACTTGCTCTAGGGAGCAAAATCCTGTGTACACACTACTTGGCCAATTTGGGTACTAGCTTCATCTTTCCAAAAGCCCTAGAAAGCCACAGGGGCAAAGCTGTAAAAACATTTTCCATCTTTTTCTTCGGACCTAAATGCAATAGAAAGCTGAAGCTATACCCTAAACCTGTTTTCTTCTTCCTCTTCCGATAGAAAAAGCTGAAATCGTGTATACAGACATCTTGGCCAAGGGGGATTATAAACAGTAAATTTTGTGCCTCTGTTTGTGTCGCCAAATAAATCCACAACATATTGAATCTTCTTCTCAAAATGTTGAAATGTTGTTAACAGACTCTTTTGCCAATGTGACCCCTCGATAAGAAACACAGGAGGTACGTCCTAAAACATTTTCATCTTTTAAGTCAGAACTAAAAGCCCTAAAAGACTCAAATCTTGTGTACAGACTCCAAGCTTAAGGTCAATGGTGATTATAAATGATAGATGTTGTAACTATGCGAGTTCTAAATGCTATGTATAGACAGACTCCTTAGCCAATGGGGGTTGATGCTATGGATTATTAATAGTATAAATAGTAATTATAACAAGGGGTACAAGGAATATGCCCTCAAACCAATGGCCGTCTCTTCCATAACTAAAAGCCAGAAAGAGCTGAAATCTTGTGTACAGACTCTTTGGTCAATTGGGATTATAAAGTGAAGGTTTGGTGACGTAACGTGTACAATATGTGTATTGTAATACGAGAATTGTAAAAAATTAATTGTATGGGTATACAATTTACTGTAGTGTAATAAGAAAATTGTATTGAGAAATAGTCTTTCTTCAGTACCTGGAACATAGAAGAACCGTTGTGTTGAGGGTAGTCATAACTCAACACATCTGTCCTCGTTTTCAGTTCAACATATATGCTATATATGTAATTAGATTGACTGCAAAAAATACATCTTTAGTGTATGACAAGGGTGTATACTTGGTCCATTTCTGTTTTGCTTTCCTTCAGTGTATATGGCTGTGCACGTTAAACATATTCAAAACAGCTATACTATCAATATCGAAATCACTTGGAATCACTTTGTGTATCGATTTCCTTGTGTACGTTAACATTTATTAAATATATCTTTAAATCTTGTGTGAAAAACGTTTTCGAAGAGCAAATAATTGAAAGTACCCAATGCAAGTATACATAACTCCTGTAAATGAATAATGAAATGAAGACAAAGCACGAATTTCTTTCATTTAAATGTTTTATTCTCTTGCGCATTAAATAATGTTTTTACTATTCCATTACACCGCATGTCATCTCACAATTGCCAGGATTCTAAAAGAGGTGTCTTTTTCAAATGAATATTTAATATCTAATCCAGTTCCACATTCCTCAGACATACCTGCTGTTTTTGTGACACTAGCTATCATTCAGCGTTCCGACCAATTTAAATAAAATACCATGTATCTTATACCTACTTGATCCACGTTTTTTTTGGTGGTCAATATTTATGTTTGACATTTTTAGAAACCATCAAATTTTGTGTGCTTTAGATCTACACGTCATTTAATGTCCCATGGTAGTGGTATATTTAGTTATGAAATTCATGTTTTAACATTTTTTCTGAAAAACTAATGAATGACCTCATGGCAAGATAAATACTTTTAAAAGTTGACAAACGTTCGCCTTTAAGAATGGTATAGTGATAAGCTCCCGTGATAATGCGTTATTTACAAGTCTTATATTTATAGTATCTCCGTAAAATGTTTGAGCAGAATATATACGAAAATGTACAATTGCTGTAACTAAACCAATATATTGCAAATTCGTGAATCTTAGAATCGGGGATAAGGAGAAAAGCATTGGAGTTTTAGGCTATTTTCCTCATACACTTTTGCATTGAAACATAATACGAGTACAGTTGAATTTATACAGCGCAACATTAACTAGTCAATGTTCTGTGCGCTTGTAATGCAAAATCCAATATTTAGCAAAACGACACCATGAAAATTACTAAATGTTTGAAAATGTGCTATATACATATGAATGTATTGCTTGAATTTTCAAAATAACAATAAAAATCTATTTTTTTCTCTCGTTAATCTTAGCTTCAAAATTTGAATAACGTACGTCATAAGGGGTCTCTGATCATATGATGGAGGTAAAAAGTATTACCAAAATTTTATAAATTATTTTTGATGTTTTTGACATTATGATGCCTTTAACAGGTGTAAGTGCTATATTTTGATTATGTACAAAAACAACAACATATTTTCCACTTGCAACGATGTACAATCTATACTTGGAAAATATGACTATTGGCTAAATATGGATATTAACAACAAGCAAACATATTTTCCCACGCAAAACAGATGTTTAGTTATAGTCTTTCATAACTTACCAGGCCCAAACGAATTTAACTGCAGTGTTTTCAGTATCTGAGAGTTACCTGCTTCATAACAAATCATAAGTGTGATGAGTTGTTTGGTCAAGAAAACGTTCTAAGTCTAAGAGAATGTCAAGTCATAGTTTTAAGAACTTTAAAGGGGCAGTAGCACGTTTTTTTGCAAAATTTATTTTTTCAAATTTCCCATTTATAATGATAGTTTATGTCATTTATATTTACTTTAGAGGATAAAACATCTTATTACACAAACTAATTATCTGTAGTGTTCATAACGGTGTTGCGTATAAAGCAAAAAATGCATTTCGGCCATTTTATTGTGAACACATTTTATTATTTCGAATGACAAAAACAATTCGCATGGCTTTACTGAACCATGTACACTCATTTTTAACTTGATTTTCCGAATAGAGAAGGGTGTTCTACTATTGATGAAAATATTTTTCAAATATATTTCATAGACTTATTTGAGCGGAAAAACGTGCTACTGCCCCTTTAAACAGTCACCATTTATTTGGATTTACTTGAATTGATGGAATCACTCTGCTTACTGATTTGTTCACGTTTTTGTTGTTTTATTCTCCCTGAACAGGTGGAATTACTCTTAATGATTTGTAAATTATCCTGATGTTGTATTCTCCCTGAATTGACGGAATTACTGTAACTATTTGTAAATTGTTGATGTTTTATTTTCCTGAAGTGATGGAATCAGACCGGGTCATTTGTAAATTATATTGATGTTTCATATTCCCTGAAATAATGGAATTACTTTCACTGATTTGTAAAGTATTCTGACGTTTAAGCGTTGACTATTTTGATGTTTTGATTCCCTAAAATAATGTAATGACTTTTAGTGATTGAAAACCATTTTGATGTTTTATTTTCCCTGAAATAATTTAATTACTGTTACTGATTTGTAAATTATATTGATTTTTTATTTTGTCATGAATTATTGGAATTACTCACTTTGATTTATAAATTATATGATGTTTTATTTTCCCTGAATAAATGGAATTACTTTTACTGATTTGAAAAGTAGTTTGATGTTTTATTTCGAACAAGGCTTTTTAAAGCAGTTAGTTCAATTGCTCTAGTTATTCTCGTTTTCATGAACAGCCAATGTAATATTCAACATCACAATTTTAAAAATAAAATTTCAACAGATTGATAGCACTATTGTACACGTATAGATAGTATCAAGTTCATAGGGATATTCTACGATATTGAACATTAAATCTACCAAAGAAAAGGGCAATCTTATTGGTGAAAGTCAGTTTTGGACATATTAGATGCATTCTGATTTCATTAAATATAACTATTTCTCACTATCCTCGGTATTTACAATGTGATGGGGAGGTATGTAAATGCAGTAAGACATGACATGTATATTTACTGGAAATTCATCATGCGTAGAAAGATGACATACAAAATATTAAACAAGTCTTTAACCAAGTGGAAACAGCTGTTACACGTGATGTAAAGATAAGACAAAAGAAATTATGAACAATAAACACATCATAACTTTCTGGTTATACTTTCAACGTCCATATATAATTTAAAGAAAGGTTTTTTTCATGATTGACAGTGTATAAAATATATCATGAATATCGCAAAGTCTGTTAACTGATAATGTTTTCTAAAAGGTGGCTTTAAAGGCGCTGTAGCAAGTTTTTTCGCTCCAATAAATCGATGAAATGTATTTGAAAAATAATGTCACCAATAGTACAACACGCTTTTCTCTTTGGAAAATCAAGTTACAAATGAGTGTACATGGTTTCTTTAAGCCATGGGAATCTTTTTAGTCATTCAAAACAATAAAATGTGTTCACATTAAAATCGCTACCATGTAATATTTGCTTTATATGCAACCCTTATTACCACTCCGGATAATTGGTTTGTGTAATAAGATGTTTAACTCTCTAAAGTAAATATAAATGACATAAACTATCATTAAAAATGGGAAATTTGAAAAAATAAAATTTGCAAAAACATGCCACAGCACCTTTAATGGTTTATACTTCAATTTTGCCATATAAATTGACAAGGGACACTTTCAGTCTTGCTACGTTTCAGCTTAATTCATACAAGGCATTGACTTAAAATACGCAAAATGCTACCACATCACTAAATCTGTAACTATTACAAATTAATTCAATAATTTGATTAAATTGGCTTTTAATAATAAAATATTAAGAATTGATGCCTCATTAAATATGACAAACAATGTATTTCTTCATGAGCGTTTAAATGTTGAAAATCATCTGTTTGAATATCTAACTTTATTTATAAAAATGTGTTAGTATTAAAAACTCTAAAATGACAAATAAATATACCTTCTAAATTGTGTTTGAATGGTAAAGGTGTTTGTTTCACATTTGTTTTATTTTAACATTTTTTATTTCAACAATTGAATAAATATAAAAGACAGGAACAGATTTGAGTCAGTTTACAAAAATCAAATATTCTAGATTATACCAGTGTATATATGGAACTCTCTAGTTTATTAAGAAACACCAACCCTTGAAGAAACCAGACTGATGCTATAACATCCACATAAAATATTTCTCCAATGTATTAAAAATATATTTTGATGATTGGGTGATATTGCAATGTTTAGAAAATGAGCTAATAATTTTTCTTATGTCTTAAGCTAGGTTGGTATGCATATATTTTAACAATTCTATCCAAAAATATGACAACATATAAATGACTATTTACTATATTTACAAAGTCACCGTAAATAACTGGTTCAATTTAAACTTCTTACCTTGTAATAAATATAATTCTTTTAAAGAAAATCTAACCGGGTGAAATATTAACAATTGAATTTTTTCACAAACGTAAGTAGTATCAACTGCTTGAGAGGCAATTTTGAAGTCGGTGTTATGAAAAAGACAAGAATATTTATGGATTTAAATAAAGAAGTTGGTCATCCATAAATATCATTGTCTTCTTCTTATTTAGTATTTTTCAAAAGTTTGATTACAATTCATATTTTCATGAGTATCCTACTATAAATATAAACCAAATCTTAGCTAATTTACATATTTCTATGACCAATATCAAACATATTCAATTTTCAAAATCAAATTTACAAATTTATACAAAAATTATGATTAAATAACATAAGCAAATATTATTCACTATTGCCATATATAAATTACATCTATATTAATCATCATCAATAAGCAAGATATTTCAATCACAAATTTATGTTAAAATGAAATATACACAAATCTGCAAAAATAACACAAGGGCAAGTATTTGATTATTAATATGGCCATTAATCACTTTTGAACTGACAACAAATCAATCAAATAACAATGTACATCGCAACTTCAAATGACCAAACAGTGAATTTATACATTAATTGCACACTTATAATATCATACATTATCAGTATTTATTTTGATGATAATTTTTCAATATATTGAAGTAAAACAGGGGTTAAAAATGACCGAGGTCTCAGACTTACCGGTACCTAATTTAACCTTAGATTTACCCAAAAACTCGCCCAAAAGTCAAAACCTTGCCTCTTTTTTAAAAAAAATACTTGGTCTAGCCAGCTGGGCTCCCATAATCATTGCAATGCCATTTAAAAGACATTGAAAAGTTCGACTTCCAGGACTCGCCTGGTGCAAGGAATCGATTCTCTATGAGCGTCCTGGACCAACTTGACTTTCATAAAAGTCTGTGCTAAAATATGCAGTGGGTGCTTTCTAACAGTGGAAAGATTTTTTAACCCCTGTAAACATACTATTGTAGATTTAGTAACATTCAGTGTAGCTTAGCAATTTTAAAGGATAATGAAACACTCATATAAAAAACATCATATATTTGGACACCATTTAGTATCAATATCAGAAATACAAACGCTTAGCACTGTGAGGTTATGCCATGTGTTTGAGTATAAATATTTTGATTATTGGCAGTAAATTCAGAAAACAAAATTGTATTTACAAATCCTCCCACAAACAACTATTTTTCTGCATTTCCAACAAATATCATCAATAATGAAAAGCATACATGTCTACAAAACATGTACATATTTGTAAAATTCATGTTAATAATTCTGTGAAATAAAATATGAAGAAAACACCCCTTAGCTGTAAGATCACATTTTAAATTCCTTGTAGACCCATGGGCTTGTTTTGAAAATAACAATGTCAGGATTTTATTTGTAACTCCCTTTTAAACAATAAATTTGCATATCAGTCAAAACAGCCAGTCAGCAACTTTCGTTTCTTTGGCCAAGCTCAAGCACCTGTCTTGTTGCCATGGATATTGATATCTCGTTTCCATGGAAACCAATCTCTTTTAACCATGAATATCAATTTTGTTTCCATGGAAACCAATCTCTTTTCACCAAGAATATCCATTCCTTGTTATCATGGCTTCCAGTTCCTTGTTACCATAGATAAACAATTCACCGTTACCATGGCTACAATCCATCAAACAATAATCTTTCATGAATTCTTGATCACAAATCATCATCACCGATGCCCTCAAAAGCTGTGTTTTCAGTCAAAGTGTTGTCTGGTTTTGACGATACCTTTGACAATTTATCCTGAAGAAAAAATATTTACAAAATTAGAATGAAACATTTATAGATATTATTAAGGAAAGAGATATAGAGAAAGCTGTTCGTAACTAACTTAGATGTAAGAAAGGTTGTAATGTGATCATCAACAAGTGTTTGCCGCTAACATGGCAATGTTCTTCAAAAAGAACCAAGTCATTCTCTTCCCACAGAGGTCATATTTTCTATCATAACCTCTAGTTCATATAGAGCAGTTTCTAGGCTAGAAATAGACAATTCTTGTTGCATCAGAATTTAGTTGTGCAACCAGCAACATCATTTAAACTGAGCATTGTGAACTGTTCAAAGGAAGAGTTGCTTCATCTGTGTGATGCACACATATTGTTTCCAAGAAAGAATTCAATTACATATGTAAAACGTGTGATTGGGCGAGAATTAGGACGTGACCTGTTATAAATTTCACTGCCAGGCGATTTTTTGAGAATAGTGGACAATCACCAATATGTAACAGAGGTTATGATAGAAGGTGAGGTGAGTTGGAGTTTAACGCCACTTTCAAGAGTATTTCACTTATATCACGGCTGCTAGTATTATTGCCAGGAGAAAGCCCGCAACACCATGTGGGGTATGCATTGTGGTGAAGGTTATGATAGAAAATCTGAAGGGAGTAACCTCTGTGGGAAAAAGTGAATCAGGTAAGACGTAGGAATTTTGATATTGTTTGTTACCATCCATATTTTGAATCATGATGTCAGAAAATTAGAAGAGAAACAGTCAAACAGTTCATAAGATATCATTTGAAAACAAGTTTGAAAAGTTTTATTTATTCCCCCAATGTAGACTGTTACCAATTTTAAAACATTGGTTGTAATGATTCATGAGATGTCACTTTAATACGAGTGAACATAGTGTCGTGGTGACCTTGTATGTCAGCAAAATCAACATCGTCATTATCTCCAAATGTAGGCTGTCATAAAATTTGACAACATTAAAGGCAACGGTTTGTGAGATTATAATTAATAGCGTCGCTGTGAATTTGCAAGGATAGCAAATGAACTAATGCTTGCATTATTCCCAAAGGTACGTTGTCATCAAACTTGAAGACATTATATGCAACGGTTCGTGAGATTATAATTAGCATAGTGTCAAGATGACCTTTCAAGGTCAACAAACTCAACTGATGTCTGCATCATCTCCAAATCTCAGCTGTCACAGTGAGGTGAGATAGTTGGAGTTAAATTTTCAAGAGTATTTCATGGTTGCAAGTATTATTGAAGGGAGAAAGCCTGCAACAACATGTAGGCAATCCATTGTAGTGAAACCGGCAAACAACTGGTTGAACTAGCGAACTATGGGTACTGCACTGAAATTCAGTGTAGCATTGCACCCAAACCTTACTGCATGTAGAACAGTTCTCTACCGCAGATAAAGTTGTCAACACTCTTGATCTGAAGCCGAATGCGCTAACCGTTGTACTATCCCGCCCCCTCAGCGATAGAACCCCATCTTTACTTTTTTTAGAAAGGTTTCAATGCCAAACCATCTGATGACGGCCAGTATGCTCGCATATTCTCACGCAATTCAGTTAACAAATCACAAGACGTCCAACAAAAGCTTTTGGTGCGAGAAGCTAGGGGCAGGCAACTCTAAACAGCTTTTCTTTTGTCTGTTTCTGTTACATGATGAACATGTTAACGAATGATTCTGAATGCTTTTAAAAACGGTGTCCGTGAAACTATCATGTGATTGGTCCACTGTGGGTTTTGTCTGCACTAAACTGCTACAGAACATGCGCCTGTACGGGATGTCGTTAGACCTTGTGGCGAGGAATCTATAGAATCAGTTCGCATCCTGATATGCACTATTTTGCTGGCTTTATTCCATGGAACAGGGTTAAATTTAATCAGACTGTTGTTAATCCTTTTAAAAGATATGAAAACTTTTCAAACATTGGAGAAAGAGAACATAGTTAGGCCGACTTCTTATGAGACACCCCTCGTTATTGATTAATACTTACTGTGATATTTCTCTTCATAGATCCCATTGCTTTGTTGATTGTACTCTGTTCTTCATTCTGAAATTAATCAAATTAAAATATTAAAAACAGAAATCTTAATAGAAATTTGAATTCATTGATTTTAAGTTATTAGTTGACAGTTGACAATTGCTGAGAAAATTCTCCATCACAACAGTTTCATAAATATTTTATATATATATATATATATGATTTGTAATTTGAAATGAATCTAGTAAACTAAATATGATTTTCAATAATGTCATATTGTCAAAAATAATTTTCAAAAGATTTAAGTTATTATCAAAATTTAAAATTAAATATGTGCAATGTGGATATCATAGGGATTTTAAACAATAATTAAATATAAACATTGATGTTCCCTCCCAAAATAATATTGAAGAAAAAATGAAAAAGATCAAAATAAAAATGTGAAATAATTTCTGTCTAAAACCATTTACAGAAATTTCAATTCATTAATTTTGTCATTAGTTTGACAGTTTCAAATTGCCAAGAAAATTATACCTCACTACAGTTTGACTCTAAACTAAAAGTAAGAATTATTAAATCAACACATGTATGTAACCTCCCAATATATTATTGAAGAATTGTAACAAATGATAAAGATCAAAATAAAAATGTGATATAACTTTTGCAATTGCAGACCAAACACCTAAGAAAAACAAAATCAAATAATTAATTAATAGTGAACAACTAGGGGTGACTACCCAAAGAGATTATTGCGATAGCGATAGTCTATTGCCACATACTATTGCGATAGCGATAGACTATTGTAACTCACTATTGCAATAACTATTCGATAGGGTTTTTTGTACAAATACGCAATAATCAGCTAGATTTTAGCTAAGTTTTAGTAGAAATGTTTAATTGATGTAAGGACTATGGAACCTAAATGAAAAGCCTTTTTGTCATTTTGCTATTTCTTATCTCTAGTTCTTCCCTTTTGACATTTTAAAATGAAAAATCTTGAATTGAATGCCTTGAGGCTTGTGTAAATCATCCATAATTAAGGGAAATTTAATGGTTTGATAGTTAACCTTACTATTGCGATAGCGATAGTGTTTTTGTATATACTATCGATATAGTACTATTGCCAAGCCAACTATTACGATGCATCGATAGTTCGATGTATTGTTACACCCCTATGAACAACTAAAACAATGTGTGTCCCATATACCAAATAATAATTATAACTACTTGTTAAGAAAACAAACAAACAAAAAGAAAGGAAATTGTTAAAAAGATTTAATAGTACTTGATTGTCATCCATTAAATCCGAGAGCTGCTTTAAAAAAAAGAGTTCATAATGAAAACAATTCTTTCAAGGTATCAATGCAAATAATATTTGTATATGCTAAGCGGTACAAGCTTATCAATCTTCTATCAGAAAATATTACATCATATTATCATATGAGGTTATCTAGAGAGGGGGGCTAAATTTTTTAAATTGTGGTTGGGGATGCTTTTACACGTTGAATATGGTATAATGACAGCACTTGTACAATGGTATTACATCACTATGGGGGGACTTGATTTGCCAACCGGCTATCGCCCGGTTTGCCTGTTTTCACCGGCAACCCAGTTGTGAAGCGGTGACGCACTTGATTCAGGCGGGCGGGTGTTCAATATCGCCCGCCAGGGTAGCCCGGTTGACCCGGTTTCAAATGAGCAGGCTATCCCTGGCGATAATGGCGGCATACGGACCAAACTCGTTTTTGCATATTTGAAAATAATGTATATCTTTCAATCCAAACATTTCCAAGACAATTTATTTGTAAGAGGACTGAAAGGAAAGACTAATCTATCAAACATTTCTAGCAGAAGTAATAATATTGTTCATCGCTGTTGTTAGAAAAGTTTGATTGTTAGTTGCAGGGCAACTAAGTTGGCTATGATGGTTGCCATAACAATAACCCGAATCAACTTGATTCGTTTCGTCAGCTCGGATCACCTGGGTAGACCGCTCACGTGACCGGGCTATACCGAGCCAGGCCCGGGATAGTGCAAATCAAGTGCCCCCTATTACACTCATTATGGCAGTTGCTACATGACTGTGTAACAATGAATTGTATGGTATCACTGTTAGAATGTTTATGGTCAAAATGTTATTTATTAAAATCTAAATATTTTAGATATTTAAAAATACTTACCCCACTTCAGATATTGCATATTACCTTGTACTTCCGATAAGAGATTGGAAAGAGTTGAATCCTTGTCCTTACGAAGTAGTAGTGTGATGAACACGTAGACAGGATGCCAACTACCTGACCGGAAGGTGAGGCCAATCTATCACGTGAGAACGTGACGTAATCATATTTCCTGACTACGGTCCGAAGAGAGAACGTCTGTGGGGAGGAGGCGAAACCCGCCGGGTGGGCTTATTCCTAGAAGTGGGGTAAGTATTTTTAAATATCTAAAATATTTAGATTTTAATAAATTTTTAATACTTACCCCACTTCAGATATTGCATGTTGATCCGACAGTGAAGGATGGCGGGCAGGTCTCGAGGAGGACCCACCCACAAGAGGAGGCAAGACAATGACACCAACTCCTGTAAGGAGAAGAATGACAAAGTCATAGCACTATAAGGAACAACCTGATACATCAAGGAAGACCTTAAGGCTAAAGCGAGGGCAAGGTAAACATAATTACCTAGTGCAGCCGCGGTCGGGTAAGCTGCTGAGCCACGACCAACGGTCCAAAGGATTGTAATCCCTGCACGTCCACCACTGCCAGATCTCGCAAGTAGTGACTGGCGAACACCGTGGTAGATCGCCAGAAACACCCCTCCATGATCTGCGGTACAGATATATTTCTGTGTAGCGCCATTGTAGAGGCCAAAGCCCTTATTTCATGGGGGTTACTAGCCACCGGGTGAGGTATTCCCTCCGCGTCGTATGCCGCCAAAATCGTTTGGCGAAGCCACAGCGCAATGGTGTTCCTGTTGACCTCACCATTGGCTGTGGCGGAAAAGGGTAAGAACAATCTTTTCCGAGTCTTCCGTCTTTTCGCTGAACGCCGAATGTACTCTCGCAGAGCCCTTACCGGGCACAGAGAGAGCTCCTCTCTCTCTGAGTCGTGTACAATCGACGAAAGTGGAGGAACAATAAACTTCCTATCCGGTTGCCCTGGAAGCTGGTTCTTCGCCACGAAGTTCCAGAGCAACCCCAGATGAACAGCACCATGACGAGAAGTTTCGAAGCGTACCCTCGTCACATCGAGAGCATGAATCTCACTTACTCTGGCTGCTGTAGCCAGAGAAATGAGAAAAGCCGTTTTACTGGTCAAGTTCTCAAAAGAGGCCTCACAGAGAGGCTCATATGGGGAACCTCGTAAATGCCGAAGGACCAGATTGAGGTCCCAAGCCGGAGGACGAAACTTCTGTTTCTGGTCCTCCAACTTGAAGGACTTCAGCAGCGCAATGAGTTCAGGAGTCTTGGAAAACTTCTTGTCCGTCTTAACGGACAAGACTGAGTTGAGAGCTGATAGATACGTCGAAATAGTGCCTCCCTTTAAATGCTTCGAGTTGCGAAGATGTAAAAGGAACTCTGCCACGAATTGTGGAGAGGCACCCATGGGGTCCCTTGAACGAGCTGAACAAAACTTCTCAAAAGAAGACCACTTGTCATCATACAATGACCTGGTCGACACTCTGTGGGCCTTTGAAATGGCACTGGCTACTCGTGATGAGTACCCCTTTGATCTTAAGGCCTTTTGCAAATGACCCAGGCGGACAGATGAAATCGCTCCGGGTCTGGATGAGGCAGTCGGCTGTTCGGATGTAGCAGTAGCCGAGGCCACTGGGGTAGAGGTACTGGTTCGCTGGCGACTAATCCGCGAAGTACGGGAAACCAACTTCTCGCCGGCCAAAAGGGCGCTACCAAAAGCAGTCTCAACACCTTTGTGGTCTTGATTTTGGCCACCACCTTGGGAAGCAGAATGGGAGGCGGAAACGCGTAGGCGTCCAGACCCTCCCAGTTCAGAGATAGAGCGTCCACTGCCCACGCTGCTGGATCGGGAAGAGGGGACACATACACTGGAAGACGAGCGTTGAACTTTGTCGCAAATAGGTCGACCAGGGGTCGATGAAGATTTGCGCAAAGCAGCTCGAACGCTTCTGGGTGTAACATCCATTCTGTCGGGGATGGCTTGTCCGGACGGGACAGAGCGTCTGCCAACACGTTCTGACACCCTGGAATGTGTCGTGCCCTTATCTGAATCCGGTTCGCGTCCAACAACTCGAAGAGTTGAAACGTCTGATCCAGGAGAGACTTCGAGCCCGTCGTACCCTGGTTCTTTACTAACCAAACCACTGTTGAATTGTCTGAGGCTACCAACAGACGAGAGTTCCGAAGAACCGGTAGCCAATGCGTGATTGCTTGAATCACCGCCTGAAGTTCTAGATTGTTGCTGTGCCATCGACTTTGGGCGTTTGACCACAGCCCTGCTGTCGTCCAGTCCTCCAGATGAGCGCCCCACCCCTGGTGGGACGCGTCCACGAACAACTGAAAGTCCGGGGGAAACTCTGTCAATGAGACTCCTGCGCAGACATTCGATCGGACTGTCCACCAGCGCAGGTAAGGGTGGAGGCCTACAGGGAGAGGAAACTCGACCTGTAGGTCGTCCCTCTGAATGTAAGGAGCGAGGAACCTCTGTAATGGTCGAAGCGTCAGGCGCCCCCTGGAGGTGAGATATTGCGCTGAGGAGAGAAGGCCCAACAGGGACTGCCACTCCCTGAGTGTCAGCTTGTCGACTAGAGCTCTCCTCGCAAAGCCCTGGATCCTGGTCCACCTGTCTGGAGGGACCTTCACCAGGTCCAAGTCGGTGAGGAAGAACCCCCCAATGAACGTGAGTCGTTGTGAAGGGACTAGATGTGACTTCTCTTCGTTGATGATCCATCCCAGTTGGCAAAGGAGATCGCGCGCGAACTGCGACTGTCTGTGTAGCACGAGAGGCGCATCGTGACTCATCAGACAATCGTCGATGTACGGGTCGAACTCGATCCCTCGGAGATGAAGGAACCTCGCGATCGGCGTTGTTATACGTGTGAAAAGCCACGGGGCCGTGGAAATGCCAAATGGCAGGACTTTCCACTGGTAATGGATGTTTAGAAAGACAAACCTCAGGTATTTCCTGTGGGGCCTGTAGATCGGCACGTGTAGATAGGCGTCCTGTAAGTCCAAACTGACCAGCCAGTCGTTGTGGGACAGCTTGGATCGCAGCTGATCCAGGGACGTCATCCGGAAGTGCGGCGGCTCCGACAGGTAGAGGTCGTTGAACACCGCCAGGTTGTGGATCATCCGCATCTTCTCCGAGTTCTTCTTGGGGACGAGGAAGATGGGAGAGTAGAAACCTGGGGTGTTCTCGGGGTCTGTCACAATCTCCAAGGCACACTTGCCCAAGAGAATGGCTATGTTGTCGGACAGCTGCAGCAGTTGAGTTGGCGAGTACTCGCGTGACCGGGGCAGGTTGGTCAGAGGCGGAGACCTGGCTATTGGCAGTTTGTAGCCGGTCTGAAGGATGCCTGTCACAAAGGGGTCTCCCAGGATTGTCCAATTGGGCCAGAAGACTCCCAGTCTCCCGCCTACTGGTATATCTGACACTGGGACGACTGGAGGCGGGAGATTCCAGTCGTGCTTGTCCAGCCCATCAACGTCGGGACTTGTAAGGCGTCTTGGGCTTCTTCCCGGGGATGTTCGGGAATTTACCACGGGAAGCCTGGTTGAAGTTTTGGACTTGTCCACGATTGGCCCCCGCGTCGAAGCCGCCCCTTTTTCGAAAGTAGGCTCCTCTGACAGAGTTGCGACGCCCCGTGTAAGTCCGTGCCGATCTCTTGAAGTTCGTCGGGAAGGATTGAGTAACAAGCTTACAGGCTTGAAATGTGAAATCTGCCTGCATCTTCACAGATTGCTCCTTGAAAACATCGTTGATTTTGCCCGCGAACAAAGTGTCCGAGCACACCGGCGCACGCACTAAGGACTTTTTAAATTCGTCGTCCCACTTACACGGCTGCAGAAGGCCATTGCGCCGCATGATGGTAGTTGTCGCCATAGCAGAGCGCACATGCTCAAAGATGTCCGAACACGCCTTGACTTGCCACTTGATCACTGTCGTATGGTGATCCATTCTTGACGGATTGTCCTCGTTCCAATCCTGTGTCAGGGCCTCCATGGAAGACACAAGGGCTGACAGTGGAAACAGGATTCTCCTAAGCTCAGTGTCCACATTGCGGAGCTTGACGTCTTGTACTTTGTACATAGCTAAAGACGCGTCTGATAGCCTCCTGACTTGGTCGTCCTGGACAGCGCCTGTCTTGAGACCGTCCAGCGAATGAACCTTGTATTTTGCGGTGCTATTCTTTGCCAGCTGGAAAGATGGGTTGAGTGACAACTTGGCAAAGTCGTCGTCGAGATTGTCAAGGCCATCCTTAATCACTGGATGGGGTGGGATCAAGAGCTCCGGCTCGTCCCAAATCGTGAAGCGCTTGTCCGCACCAGCGCCTGGGGATGGACAAGTGATCAGTCTATCGGCCACCCAAGTGAACACATCACTAAGCTCAAGATGTGTGTCACCGTTGTCATCCTCAGATGGAGCTTCCACATTCTCGTCGTAATCTGGGACGAAGTCGTGTTCCTCTCTAAGTAGAGGGGAGCGGGATCTGTCTGAGCGCCCCTTAGTGGAAGGAGCCTTGTGAGCAGGTGACGAGCGCCGAGGTGAGCGCAGAGGTGAGCGCCTAGGGGAGCGCGAGCGCCGCCGAGGAGAGCGGGAGCGCCGTGGAGAGCGTGAGCGCCGAGGAGATCTGGAGCGCCGAGGAGATCTGGAGCGCCGAGGAGATCTGGAGCGCCTAGGGGAGCGTGAGCGCCGCGGGGAGCGCGAGCGCCGGCGCCTGTCATCTCTAAACTGGAATTCCCTGTTATAACTCCCAAAGCGATAGCCCTCTGTCGCTCTGGAGTCATAACGCCGATCCTCAATGCGGTGCTCGTCCCGAGCAGCGCCCCTGTCGGAGCGTCCATCCCTGTCCTCTTGCCGATGATCCTCACGGCGTTGCACAACAGGGGGGCGCTCGTCCTGGCGCTGGTCCCCCTGTCTGTCCTTAAGCACAGTCTCTGCAGGCCCCCTTGGTTGTTGTGAAAGGGCCTGCCGTTGAGCAGCGGCCGCTGCTTCCTGTGCGACACGTGTCTCCTGAGCGACACGTGCGTCCATCAGCATGGTGAACTGCTGATTCACCAGGGACTGTATGAAGTTGGGATCAATCTGAGGAGCGCCCCGGTTGACGCCCCGTTCCACCTCCTCCAGTGTTGGACCGAAGGAAGTTCTTTTCTTCTGCACAACAGGGGATGGGTCAGACACCAGTTCACTGTCTGTACCTCCCGACAGAGTGGTCACGTTCCCCGGGACAGAGGCCTCGTCCCGAGAAGGAGACCCACCTTTGTCGGACATGTTCCTCAGCCGACGTTGTGTGAAACGCTTACGTCTGGCAGCGTCGAAGGCCTTAAATTCCCCTGCTGACAAGGGCTGACAATGAAGGCACTTAGAAGTCACGTCACACTGGACCTCTACACAGTCCGGACAGAGCGGGTGAGGATCCTTGGCGGACTTCTGAATTCTGCAATTAATGCAGTAAACTCTCATAGAGTTATTTTGAACTGTAAAACAGAAACAAAATAATAAGAAAAAATAACAAACCGAAAGAGGGTGCAGTCCCCCTTTAATGTTTACCAATTACATAGTAAACAAAAACAATTATTAAGTTTGTAAAATAAAATATTTTACCAATTACCACGAGCTAGAAAAAGCCGGTGGAAGAAGAAATAATAATGTAAACATTATTAAATGGTAAAAAACATGAATGAATTATTTATGTTATTATTTATTTTTTATTATTAAAAAATAAACAAACAAATGTTTGCATCAAAAGGGTAGCATAAAACACATATGTGTAAATAAAAACATCACAAAGAAGTTATCAAACAAGTGTGAGATGAAGAAAGCATCTACGCGAAATGTAAACAAACAAATCACCGAGGCGAGAAGTAAGGTGATGTAAGCGCTAAAAATAGAAACGAGTCGACAGCAGTCTAGACGCGTTACTACCCAGCCAAACGAGCCAAAACAAAATAGTGCGAATGGTACATGAGGGAAAAAATACCCAATAAAGTGAAAATAAAACCCAAAATAGGGGTTTAAAACATTCAGCAAGCATATAAAAGCCATATCCCGATGTCAAAGGAGGAAAAAACACATAAAGTGAGAAAAATTCATGCCATGTGCTTCGGCGCACGAATACATAATGGAGGGAAGAAAAGTGAAAACACCGTGAGATAACTTGAGACAAAATGCCAATTTTTAGGCATAAAAAGTGATAACCAAGTGTAGAAAAACATGAAGCATGAATGCATAAGGGCTACAGAAACGAGAAAACTCGTCAGTAGAGGAAAAATAATGTGCTGAACTGCGGGATAGACGAAAATCTTCACGTGAAGCGAGAAGACAAAATTCGTCGAAAGGTAGGTACTGGCAATACTTTATTCACACACTTCGCTTGATATTATAATGAAAAAAGGACATACCGTAGGTAACTTTGCAATAGAATCAAAACACATAGACAAAAATAGACCCAGGTAGGATACCGTCTTGCCTGATCTCCGATAAAAGGAAATATGATTACGTCACGTTCTCACGTGATAGATTGGCCTCACCTTCCGGTCAGGTAGTTGGCATCCTGTCTACGTGTTCATCACACTACTACTTCGTAAGGACAAGGATTCAACTCTTTCCAATCTCTTATCGGAAGTACAAGGTAATATGCAATATCTGAAGTGGGGTAAGTATTAAAAATTTATTTTATTTTATTTTTTATATATTTTAAAAAACACGATTCCAACAACATACTCTATGTCCCTTTAAGCAGTAAAAGCGTTAAAATTAAACCTTCAGAAAACATAAATAAACTGCAGTAATAAGATGCATTTAGTTTTAATATAGCAAATTATAAGTGAACAAGAAGTAGATATAAATTAATATGACATCTTATTAGTTATTCATTAGAGCAACTTACGTCTCCGTTAGCATACGAAGATTGTCGATTGACACCATAACCTCCCCTAACTGGATTCTTTAACCTGTCCTGCGGCTGCAACAGATAGTTAAATATAGTTAAGAGAAAGTTAGTAGTTTCACATGACAGCCTGATTAAAAATCGATGTTGTTCCAAGGAATAAACTTTGCAAAATAATGCATCTAGCGGGATACGAACATGTTCTGTAGATTCCTCGCCACAAGGTCTGAGAACACCCCATGTAGGCTTGTGTTCAGTACCAGTTTAGGACAGCCAAAGCCCAGTCAAATAGTTGACCAATCACATCAGTTTTTAAATGATCGCCGCTTTGAAAGCAATCTGAACAGACAAAAGGATGGCTGTTTTAGAGTTATCTGCCCCTACCTTCTTGCACCGAAAGCTATTGTTGGAGGTCTTGTGATTGGTTAACTGAATAGGGTCAGAACATGGGAGTCTATAGCTACGGGCTGTTATCGGAAAGGTTTTGTGAGGAAACCGCCGAATGATATGAGTTCATATCCCGGTAGATGTACTATTTTGCAACTTTTATTCCTCGGAAAATGGTCAATTTCAATCAGACTGTTTTACAAGATTACCAATGATTACACTGACATTAGATTTTCGTTTGTAAGTCATCGATGAAACTGACAATTTTTACCTTTTTGAATTTTCTTCCTTGTTTCTTCATAATGAGTTCATCCACCATTGCTTGGAGTGACATGCTTATCAACATTGCCTGTAACACAAACACAACAAAATAAACGCATCAAAATACATGTAAATCTCCCAATAGGCTATATCACCAATATATGACCAACACCGCCTCCAATTATCAGTATCCCTCTCAACTTCCATAACCATTCCACCACCACCACCATCACCTACCACGACTGCCCTTCCCACCTTCGATTACCATCCCACCCAAGCTCCCAAGACTTCACTTCTCACCTGCCATCACATTCCCACCTCACATCCATGTCTACACCACCCAAACTCATGACCACCCCATATCCATCCAGGACCATCCAACCCCCACCTTACAAGACTCCCAACCCAACCTTCCATTGTCCCCTTCTAAGACTTCCTCCCTTACCATCCCAACGAACATTCAATTACCATCCCAACCCCACCTTTCAAGACTCTCACCACCACCTACAATGACTCCCTCTCCCACCGGCCATTACATCCCATCCTCACATTTTAAGACTCCACTTCCCACATTCCATTAGCATCTTAACCCACCTTCCAAAATTTCCCCGTCCACCTGCCATTACCATACCAACCCCACCTTCCAAAACTCTCCATCTCATTATATATTTCCACGCGAAATCAATGACCATCCGTCCCCAATAAATGACCACCCATCCACATGTTTCTCCACTACAACATCTCATGACACTAACCTGTTCACTTGTGACTGTGATCCACTGTAGGGAGTCACGAGACATCAGATACTCGAAGGACAGCTCTAGTTTTGGCTTGGAATCTTTGGCTGAGCTGTCTTGATCATCAGGAAACTGCAGATGCAAGGGTAGAAGTAATGAAGAATTTTAACTACAGTAGAACACAGATATAGCGAAAAAATATTTCTAAGTCCCATCAAAAGCCCTATATAATATGTCAAACGCGGATAAAGCGGATAAAGCAAACTAAATTCTTTGGTCCCTTGGAGTTTGTTATATCCGCATTCAACTGTATATGGTTTGAAGGGTGTATGCCAACCAATGAATCTACGATGAAAATCATTTTCAGAGCAGTACATATTCAGTGGTGATGACAGTTACTACCTACATGCAGTATTGAGGCTACCACAACATGTCCATTCCTAAAATTCATAAGGAACATTTTTTGTATATCGTATTTTAAAATTGTAAACAATTTAACAAAACCCTCTCTTGAAAGGTTTTTAAAAATAACCTACAATGCGATTAAGACCTTGGGTTAGAGCACAAGTTTAGCGCAAATATGTTGCGCAACAGATATGAACGACCAGTTTTTCCTATGTGCGACCAGGGGAGTTAACTCCAAATACTGTTTGTACAACCTTTTCATTCACTCCGTATGGCTGAAGTTTGTGAGTGGGAATGGAGGCGAAGAACGGCCCGAAAAGCCGCTCTGAGCGCTTAAAATAATTAATTGTATATATTTTATTTGTGTAAATGTAACATATTGGGATGGGATTAAGAGAGCACAACCCTGTGTTCAAATGGGTGTTGAGCTTGAATTTTTGGGACATTGAACTTTGACGATACCAAATTATTTCGATTTGAGTCGAGAGAAAGACGTTGCCACCTTTGCTCACTTCGTTTGCACATAGGGAAAACTGTTTGTTCATCTCTGTTGCGCAACATATTTGCGCTAAACTTCACCTGTGGTTAGAGCTAAGGGATATTCTCTACCTGCAACTGTTACAGTGGTGGTCCAGACCCCCCCCCCACCCCACCTTTCAAATTCTTTTGCAAGGGCAGGTATGGGAAAAAACATTTTGTGTGTATCTTTAGATAACATCTTCAGACTGTAATGTGACACCTACCCTTGGCCAGGAGATGTTACTATGGCAGCGTAGTACACCGTAAGACTCACAGGGTACATAAAGAACATTTGCATTGACCGTCAGCCAATCAAAAAGGAGTATTTCACTGTACTGAATGATGTTATCATGTGGATGTTGAAACACCTGGTCTGGATATGTGAGTACAAATTTCTTTCACTATAAAATCGTGAGGATGAGGGATTGAAAAACTGTTCATGTGTAAAAGAATATCTGTATTGAAAAAACTTAGTAAATTTTGTAAAATTATAATGCAAATTGTAAAATCTTCCGGCTAATCACTTATCCGCTATAATTATGTATTATACTGTCAGTTTGTACCTCATATGCCGAGGCTCTCGGCCTGAGCGTAATAAAGTTCTGTTCTGTTCTGTTCTGAGGACATAAAAGGTATGAGTAACTGGCCTCTGGCTGCCCTGCTTGAAGTGCTTTACATGCTTGAAGCTGTAATGTGGATGCTTATTACATTTGTTCATTTGTATTTTTTACTTACTGTAGTTGTGATCCTCCAACACTTCATCCGTGTGATCTTAAAGCTGCCCTCCTTCATCTGGTTCTGAAACGTTGTAATATTCTTGCATCAAATATAGTGTCTTAGAGTGAGGAATATATCTACAGAAAACCAATTCTATTATTATTGAATTAAAAAAATGCTTATATGATTCCTGGGGTTAAAAAACCTTAATATTCATAGAGATTGCATCAAATATAGTGTTTTAGAGTGAGAAATATATTGACTGAATACCAATTATATCATTATCGAAATATAGTAATGCTCATAGGTTTCCTAGGGATAAAAAACAATAATATTCAAAGATATTGCATCAAATATAGTGTTTTAAGGGGAGAGAATATAATGACTGATACTAATTCTATTATTATTGAATTAAGTAATGCTCATAGGTTTCCAGTAGTTACAAAAATCCTTTCAGTGTAAGTAAGTCAATTACTTCCGATTTGTTTGTTTGTTTAGTAACCAATAAGTGTGTAAATATGTTTTACAAAAGAGGCAAGTTATTGACTTTTGGGGAGTTTTAGGTAAGCCAAAGGCTAACTTTGGTAAGGCAGTGATCTTTGAGTTACTCATCTCTTAATCCCTGGTTTCAAAATTACCAGCACTAGAGCAAGAACGATGATCCTATCTTCCCACTATCAATTCATATCTTTCCCCCAGTTTCATTATAATCGACTGTTTTCCGATGAATAAAAGTTGCAAAACAGAGTATCTACCGGGATACAAACTCATAGCGTTCGAAGGTTTCCTCTGTAAACAGTCTGATAACAGCCAGTATGCTCACAATTCTGACACATTTCAGTTAGCCAATCACAAGACCTCCAACAAAAGAAAGTGGGAAAGTGGTAACGAATGATTCTGAATGTGTTCCAAACAGTGATCGTTTAAAAACTATGATGGGATAGGCCAGCTAATGACTAGATTTTGACTGCACTAAACTGAACACACTCTTATACAGAAATGAGAATGCCATCAGACCTTGTGGCAAGGAATCTATAGAAACAGTTCGTATCCCGATAGAGGCACTATTTTGCAGATTTTATTCCTCGAAACAAGGTCTATTTTAATCAGACTGTTTCTTTCCCAAAAGGCTAGGTCCTGAAATGTAAATGAAACTAGGTAGAGGTGAGGTGAATTGGGGTTTAACGCCACTTTCTAGATTATTTCACTTGTATCGTGGCTGCTATTATTATGGCAGGGAGAAAGCCCCGCAACGCCATGTCGCTATGCATTGCGGTGAAACCTGCGAGCATCGGCTGGATCTAGCGAACCATGGGTGGTACTACGCTGAAATTCAGTGTAGCATTGCACCCAAACCGTACTGCATGTAGAACAGTTCTCTACTGCAGACAAAGTTGCCATGCCCCTGGTGGGATTCGAACTCTGTACCTCTTGATCCAAAACCGAATGTGCTATCCCGCCCCCTAAACTAGGTAGAGTGAAACATCAACTCACGTCAACCTGCACCCTGAAGTTGAGCTCCTTGTTGCCGGCCCCGATGAGCACTCTGGTGTTAGGACTCGGGTAGTCGGTTGTGCACGGCCGGAACTGGATGTAGTTGTAGTACTTGAGTGTTCGCGCTAGCCGCAGGTACTGAAATTGAATAGACATTGAGAATTAACACCTTGGGATGATGACTAAAATATAAGCGACAATGTTGCAAGACATTTTATAATTTGATTAACAATAAAAGCTCATTTTATTTGAAACATGCTGTAATATCTGTTGATGTTTGATTTGGTGACCGAAGTACTAACTTTGATTATAAACACGAGAACAGGACAACTTGATATTCGGATCGCGTCATCAATACAACCTGCGATTTAGCAGACTTTCACAACCACTGCAAGTTGATGATTTGTCTGCCATCATTTTAGAATAGATTTTGACATATTGAAACCTTTGAAATTTTCATTTGTACAAAAATATTAATAGAGATTATCACCTGAGGAATTGTGTCATATGACTTTTATGTTACAAGTTTGTCTTGCCAGAGTGAGAGTGAAGGTTGTACAAATTCATGCAAGTTTTGTAAAAGTCATGTGCCACACCTTGAATCTAGTAATTTCTTAAATTAGAGAGTTCATTCTTGACTCGACTCTTGAGTTGAATTGGGTGATAACCGGCATTTGATTTGCAAATTCGACAAGCGAGTCTGCAAATCAAACACAGCCTCCGATTAAGTAAAGGGAGATAACTCCTCCTACCTCCTTCTTGGATCCCTTGTGGTTGAGGGTGGCAAGATGTTTGAGTTGATCCTTGGTGGCGAGTATCCACTGTCTCTCTATATCACTCACAGTCTGTTGACAAGGTTCATCAAATAATTGGTGATAACAACACAGGTTGGACTCAAAGTATCAGCAGATGATAGGCTGAACAGCTGTATTCCTAATATCAATCAGTGTGAAGAATAAACTCTATACAATCTCATTTAAATCTGATAAAATGTACCACTCGTACCTTGTTGTGTTTCAGATCTGAGGACCACACCATAGAGGTTATATCAGGTGACCTTTTACCTCAGCCAATCAGTTACGAGGCTAGAAAGTCATTAGCCTGACTTGAGTTGACATACGAAACCCCACATTCAATGCCATATGCAAGAATGCCTCTGATTGGCTGAATCTATTGAAGGTGAAAGGTCACAGTGAAGGTCACCTGACATGACCTCTGCAGGACAGTACTCAGATTGACAAAAGAGTTACGACTGTTACGTTTGATCTGATTTAAATGAGATTGAAGTCTATAATAATTTAGTATAATTTTGTCAATTTACTCAATCATATTTGAATATCCAGCCGACAAAATGAGTTATGGTAATATGCAACTTACTCCTGCCATGCCACATTTCTTTTAATTTCTTGTGGGCAATATATGGTTTAATGCAACTTTTCTCACATATCATTGAACCATGTCTGAATACTATTGCACCTTCCTTCGCTATGAAACCTGGGCCGTGTTCAAGAGAGGTTTCAAAGTAATCGCTCAATTAGCAATTACTTTTAAACTTCTCTTGAACACGGTTGCTCAATGTAGCGCTACGTAGCAAAGCGAGCGAATTTTGAGGTTTTTCACTGTATCGTTCAGGAGAGAATAAGCGCTACTTGAGCGCTACATTGAGCGATTATAAGCGCTCACTGTTATGGACACGGCCCTGTAAGCACTGTAACTAGCGAAACCATTGGCAGTACTGCACTGATTTTGCATACTGCATTGCATCGAGACTCAACTGCAAAACAAATCTCAAGTACCGGTCACTATGGTATAAAGCCAAAGATTAACAAACTCCTCACAGTGTGAGTTGCATCCTTCCACCTGAACTCACCTGTACATACAACAGATTCATTGTGATCTTGTTATCCAGGAGGTCGTCATCAAACGAAAAGTCCCAGTAACTGTCAAATCGAAAAAATGTCTATCAAAAATAGAAAAGTCAATTCTCTGCCTTCAGCTTTTCTATCTTAACCTCTGTTACATAAAGACAATATTTAACAGTTCTATCATAATATCCTGACGGTGACAGTTTGCAACACCAGTTACATCCTTATTTTTGTCCAACCAAACATTGCGGCGGTATTTAGCGTTACTCCGAACTGGTGGAGCCCAACTTCAGATGGATATTGGACGTCGATATAATATACCTAAAGAACATCGAATTTGTAAATTGTGTAGCTTAAATGTTAAAGAAGACGAATTTCATGTCATCTTGAAATGTACATTGTATAATGATATTAGGCAGCAATCTAACCAAAGAAATACATACAGAACTGTAACTTTGAAATGTTCTGTATACTTATGGCGGACACTAATGCCCAAACTGTTCTTAATTTGTGTAAATTCAGCAAACATGCCATTTCTATTAGAAACGAAAAAACGAAAGAAAAACCATAATATCCTTTTTTTTCATATGTGTAAATTTCCATTACCGATGTATATACTGATGTATTATGTATGTCATCTATGTTTACTTGTATATGGACCTGAGGCCAAGAATACAATAAACTGAATTGAATTGAACGTTTTGCATCTGCGACAGATTTTTTAATAGTAAACAAAAAGTGCACATCACACTGTCATTTCTACAGGACAATGTATTTATGAATAATATTAATCTGTCGTGAAAAGTGCTGTAAATAAAGTAGTTGTTGTCCAAAAATCTGTGTCTTTATTCAAGTTTTCTGGTTGTCTTCCTCGTAGAGGACAACACATATTTAAAAGAGCAATCCATAGTTCATGGTTGAACTGTCCATGAAACACAACTTACGGCGTTACTTCATATCTAAATCAAAACAATTGGGCAAAATTAAAAGCTGCAATCACAGCAGTCAAACCTTTTCCGGAGAACAATCCGGTGAACTCCGTCTTTATTTGCTGCCTTTAAGGAAATGTAAGGTGATTCAAAGTCCTGAAACTTTCGTACAACTGCAAGAAAAAAGAAAGGACACAATGTTAAATAAAAGATGACAATTGAAGAATAGATCTTTGATACTAATTTGAATTGAATCAATGACTATTGTATATAAACATCATAAATAAATTCAATGCTCAAAACTACAAAATGATCAAAGAAACTGGCGCATGTCAAGCAAAGAGAGACTGCAATCAACTTACTTGAGTTATCTCCCCCTTCTTCTTTCTTCACTAAAAATAGACCGAAGTAGAAGACAAATTCATCTGGAATCTCGATTTGGGATGCGACTTTCTGAAAACAAAAAACAAATTCATATAAAGCCTCTTCCTGTAACCAACTCTTAGGTTTTTTTAAACAAATACCATTTATCATCCAAAACAGGAAATATCATTTTGACTTGTTTTTTTACAATGCTCTGTCACTGTCAACGACATGACATCACAATGCTTTTACATCATCAAGCAATGACTCATAATGCAATGACATCTAAAACTTATGACATCACAACGCCATGACTTCATAAACATGATGATATCACAGTGCTATGTTCACATATTGAAAAGGAGGCATCACCCAGCGGGGCCATAAAATCTACATGCAAAATTTGTTAAAAGGTTCAAATTCCCTGATTCCCCCTCTGCTATGGGTCAATAGCGTCATCAGACTGACCTCCATCACATCCTCCGACTGGTCAGTGGAAAGAATGTTGACCACTATCTTGTGTCCATTCATCAGGAAAACATCTAGCGTCACTCGTTCTGCTTCCTCCTTCTGCGTTTCCTGTCATACAGAAAATAGGGAGCGGCATTGAGATAACAAAGTTTTTGTCAATTACCTTTTTCATGGAATAAATGTTTAAACATTACAGAAAAGAATTAAATCAATACAAAACAAAGTGTGATGTCACGATAGATATATGAATATAATATATATATATATATATATTGCGTACTTCCATTATTGCTTACGTTCCATTCTCTTCCCACAAAGGTTACTCCAATCATATTTCTGATCCTAAACTCAGTTCTAATAGGGCTGGATTTCAAATAATAATAATAATAAGTCCTCTTGTAAGGCGCCAAATATCCAATCAGCAAGTGATTGCTCAAGGCGCAACATGAAAACAAAGCACTGGTGCACAGTTCACTGTTCATGGTACTTCCTAAACAGGAAGGTTTTAAGGTTTGACTGAAAGTTAGTGAGAGAGGGACTTGTTCTGATTGGGAGTGGCAGAGAGTTCCAGAGTGTGGCCGCAGTGAAAGCGAAGCGTTTATGGCCAAATGATTTGAGACGCACTGTTGGCACGGATAGCTGGTGATTGTTCTCTGATCGTAGAGATCTCGCAGGTGTGTATGTTTGCACCAAACTCTCCAGATAGGAGGGGGCTGTGCCAGTTACACATTTGTAGGCAAGGCAGGCGATCTTATATTCAATCCTTGCTCGAACTGGCAGCCAATGAAGGCGGACAAAGATTGGTGTTATATGGCTGTACTTGTTGGTTTTTGAAATAATTCTAGCTGCTGCATTCTGGATTCTGGACAGATTGTAGTTTTGATATGATGTCTAGACGTGCATTTCCAAGAAGACTGTTGCAGTAGTCTAGACGGGAGAGGATCATGGATCTAACAAGGTGATGGGCTGCCTCTGTTGTTAGCAGATGCCGGATTGTTGCGATACTTCTGATGTGGAAATAGTGCATCTACCGAGATATGAACTGGTTCTATAGATTCCTCTCAGCAAGGTCTGATGACACCTTATACAGGCGCATGTTCTGTACCAGTTTAGTGCAGACAAAACCCAGTCATCAGCTTGCCTATCGTCATTTTGAACCCATTTGGAATTATTCGTCAACACTTTTAGAATGTTACAGAAAAAGATGAAACAGATGAAAGGAGTTAATAGCCCCTAGCTCCTCGCACTGAAAGCTTTTATAGGAGGTCTTTTGATTGGCTAACTGAATTGTGTCAGAACAAGCAAGCATGTTATCAGACTGGAGAGGAAACCTCCGAACGATATGAATTTGTATCCCAGTAGACTGGTTTGCAACTGGTATTCCTCTAAATATGGCTAATTTTAATCAGACTCAATAGAACTGACCAATAAAATGGACATAAAACTGACCAATAAAACTGACCAATAAAAAAGATATAAAACCTACCTGCTGTGCACTAAGAAGGAAGCCGTTGAATTGTTCGCTGTTTGATATACCAGTATCTTGGCTCACTGCAACAAACAAATGAAATCATTCTGTTGGTTATATCAGCTCAGGTGTGTGAAAATGTCTTTTCAGGGTTCCCAATATTCAAAAGTTTCAAATTAACAAATCTCAGTTACTACACTACTTAATTCCATGAGTGTGTACTACAGAAAATGTTCGTAAAGTATATTGTCAGCCAATGAAATTCTGTGATTCGTAAGTTGATGATCGCTCATTGATCTTCTGATTGTAGGCCTGTTCCTTTCAACTTATAGAAGTTTGTTCTGAATGTCCGGTACATGCGAGAAGTGAATGGAGTGGCTCCGAACACATGCAGAACATGTTCCATTGCTGTGCGGCTTGCACCACCTGTTTAATTGGAACATGTTCCGCACACCAAGAACAGTGTTTTGAGACACTCCTTTCACTTTGCACATGTACCGTGCATTCGGAACAAACTTCAGAAATCAAAAAAGAGCAGGACTACGGGGACTGCCAATAATGAATGACTTTAAATAATTTCTTGGCTGGTTATTTTTTAGCTGTTACAAGCATTTTCCCTATTACACACACAGGTTATTAAGTATAACAGATTAAAATACTGTGATGGAGCAGGATGTGACATAGAAACTAGGTTTCGGAGTATGTGTGAGGTGGAGTTGTGGGTATGTAGGATCATCTCTGGTGTGATTTGATTTTCCCAGGATTATTGGATGTCAATATTTACTATTGCTGTCGTAAAAGTCACTGCACCAGTATGTGTGTCACATCAAAAGTATAACTCACTTGTAGAAGAAAATAAATTAATTAATTGACATTTAGAATTTCTATTATATTTCATAATTTTGTTCAATCGATATGTAAAATTATTTCTATAAAACTAATTATGTTTGTTTTAGTAAAATTGAATTTAAAAATTTTTCAAATTCATTATAATAACAGTATAATCAAAGTAAACAGCAATGATATTTTCTGGAACACTTGTGTTTTCATTAATCATTTTTCTATTTTGAATACTAATAACCACCACTTGTGGATGAATAATTTATAGAATTGGATAGCTGATAAATACATTCCCCATCAACATATTTCATATAGCTATTAGAAATTCTACTGATTTGCATCCTACGTTGTTGTAAATTTAATATAATGTTTTCAAAATTCAGTATTATTCATGTATGCAAATGAACTTTTCTTTCTGAAGATGTGACCATATAAAAGTTTACAATATGAGACATAATGTATATCACTTAAATGTTGAATTAATAAGTACCCAGCCATTCCGAATGTCCAATTTACAGGAATCAGAAGTTGTTAACAAAAGGAATGATATGAGATTTGCCTTTATTTCTTGCTAAATAAAATTTTGACAGGCATTTAGAAAGCGGTGTGACAAAGAAGAAGTTTTAAGGACATTTAACTTCTTTATTTAAAAGTATCAATAAATATTCCTATATTCTCTACAATACAAACTATTAGAATGCCTCTCAAACAGTTCAGTATTAGTGTTGACACTTCAAATGCAGAATTTTGTCTTTACAGGATAAGATAAGAAGTTGAAAATAAGGTTTATGTTACTTATTATGTTATAACTGTATGTATTTACTAGGGCTGGGACGGGTAGATATTTCCTACCCGGGTACCCGACCATCTGTTACCCACCCTACCCGGATACCCGTTTTGTCGACCCGTTTTGTTGTAAGATTTTTTACTACTTTATTCAACTGGTTGGCTGAAACATGGGGCTAGAAACCTAAAGCATAGAGACCCATGGCTATTTCAATCAATTTTTTTATGAATGACAACTTGATCATTTTAATATTATGTTAGAATCTTCAAATACATTGTAATCTTGAAATGAAAGAATAGCAAATAAAACTGTTTTATGATTAGTCACATGATAAAAACGGGTCCGGGTAGTGTGATGGGTACCCGGGTCCTACTCAATACCCACCCGTCCCGGGTATCCGGGTTACCCGTCCCAGCCCTAGTATTTACACTAGAGGGGGGCGGTCTGATGAAGGGGAGCAACCGCTCCCCGAAACGTCACTAAAGTTCACCTTGAAGATAATGACCTTCTGTTTTCTATGTGTTTGGCGAGTACTTGTACCCCTTTGTCTAACTGTATGTATTTTAATGACAAATCGTGTCTTGTAAGTTTGATTTTTTATTACATTATTAGCACGTGACGTGTAAATAAAATATTTTTCTTCTTCTATTTTTTCTTCTTCTGTTTCCTCTTCTACGTCATGCACATATGAACTTTCCTAATGTCTTAGGTTTTCACTATAATGCCAAGGGGTGAAACAGTTCACAACTTCAGCAGTTAGCAGTGTTTTGCTGAATACAAAATTTATCTTAGTACACATCTAAAAAAAACAAAATTGAATACGTAAATATTATTTACACAAATTACTGACCATTCATCCATGACAAACCTTACTGAATTTGTTGGTAAAAGTTGAACCACAAAGTAGGCAACTACGACAAATTGAGGGTTCTCTATCCCAATACGTACCGAAGCTCAAGCGTACCGTTTCACGACAAGTAATGTCTCCAACTCACCCAGTTGTATGTATCTCTCCAGCATACATCGCCGCTCCTCAACTTGGGGAGGGTTCAGAGGGAAAAACTTCTTTGGAGGGAATTGAGGGAGAGACGAAGCACCAAAGTCCTTCTTTAACTGAAATGAATTATTACCTATGAGGTCAAGCACATTGGGGTGCATAAAAATTGTATGTTGACATCAAGAAAATATCATAAGACCTAAGTCATTTCATAACACTGACAGGACCATTCTCTTCCCACAGAGGTTACTCCCTTCAGATTTCCGATCCTAACCTCGCTTGAAATCGAGAGCAGAAGCAAATTCCCCTAGCTGAGGAAAGCTGGGCTCTGTTCCATAACATCCATAACAGCGAGCACTAAATAATCGCTCATTGAGCGCTACATTAAACCTCTCTTGAACGTGATTGCTCAATGTACAGCTACGTAGCAAAGCGAGCAAACCTCGAAATATCGCACCATGTCTTTCAGGAGAGATTAAGCTACATTAAGCGCTACATTAGCGCTAAATTGAGCGATCAATAAGCGCTCACTGTTATGGAACGGAGCCCAGAACTTCATCTTCTGTCACTGCTTTTAAACCAATGAAAACTCATCTTTCAGTGGCCAAGTCGACCAATCGACTTCAAATATCTGGGCATTTTACTCTTAAGGGTCTTGCTCATTAGCATATGTCCTTTGAATATGTCTGATGTAAATAACACAAATGAAATATTTTGGATGTTTTTGGTCTCTGATTTGGTCTTCTTTATGTATAAGCATGTTTATGATCAATAGTTTTCTCAAAATCATTAGGCATATTACGAGGAAAACACAATAAACGAGAAAAAGTTTGTCTTACGTTTATTTTATCATTATGACGTGTCATTGGCAAATGCCACTTTTACAACGGCGTAGCTGATTGCACAACTAGATTCAATTGCAACCAATCAGGACACTCCATTTCTGCCCCCGATTTCAAGCGTAAAACAACAGAGGTTAGGATCGGAAATCTGAAGGGAGTAACCTCTGTGGGAAGAGAATGTGACAGGACATGATAGAATAATGGTGCCACAGGGCTTGATTTAGGAAAAGAATTACATTTGCACTGCAATTTTCAATTTCCAAAAAATAGTATTAATCAAGTGTGTCATGTGCTAGTTAAATCGCATTTCAAAATTGTACATTGCACTTGTAAAAGTAACAAGGCACTAAATCCAGCAAAGTTACATTGCCTTTCCATTTCATAACTGAGACAATGGAACATAACCTCCCCAATGGGAAATATAATTTTGTTGTACCGGTATATATACAGTTTCAATGACTTCATTAGTAAATAATTGTCATACTTGCGCCATATCATATTATCAGGGCACACTTACTGGCAAAATCAACATGTCCACACAAATTTCTAGGCTAAAATAAAAAATTTAAAATGATTTTATACCATGGAAAGACATAGAATATTTTATTAATTCATTGATCGAATAACTTACCTGATCATGAAACTGGTGTAACTGCCGATATCGAACCGAACAGTGGAACACGCCATTGATGTAAATGTTGTAGGACTGGAAACAAAATTTTACTTGATCAATATTCAATTTGACATGGTGTTTTATAATTTTGTTCTTATTGCAATGTTTTTATTTCAAATAAAATAAATAAATAACAATCACCGAAAGTCCTATAGACCTTATGCACAATCAGGCTTTGCAATAATCTACGTCTTTGATATTATAATGACTTTCTTTGTACAAACGGTTCCAATAAAAAAGTCAATAATTATGTTCAACAATATAACTGATCATTATATATTGTCTAATGAGCATTGAAATACTGGGAATTATCACTGAAATAAAGTGTCTATCAAGCTACAGTGCAACTTCCCAATGCAAGGCATAACTCTTGCCAGTCTCCATTACTGGCCGATTTAGGCCTTGCAGTATTTCCTTAAGAAATCTGTGTTTAGAAATCCAGGCCCGCTATGCATTTCCAGTGCAGCGATTCACTGCCTCGACACAAGAAAGCTAGGGAAATACCGCAAGGGTTAAATCAGCCAGTAATGCAGACTGGCAAGAGGGTTATGCCTTGCGTTTGGAAGTTGGCTACAGTGAAGATATCTGATAATTACAAATTATCTATGACGCCACATTGTTACTGTGATGATGGGCTGTTCCCATTGGCCCCTCATCATGAAAACCTTGTTTTGGCGTAATTACAAGGAGAACATTATATAATAAATAGATATTTGTCAATACTTGACAAATACTGTGTTTATCGCGTGAGGTAGAAAAGTTTAAATATTTTCACTCTTTGATGCACCACTCATGAAAATATAAACTTTCTACCTCACTCGATGGGATAAACAAGGTATTATTCAAGAATCCTATTTCTTTGCTATAAATGATTTTTTTTAAAGAATTTACAACCAGGATATTCAAAATCAATGTAAACTTTACACATTTACTGCATTGATCAAATAATAACACATTCATCAGCCAAATATAAGCTACATATAGAATTCGCTTACGAAAATGACAATTGTCAGAAATTCATGCCTACGGCTGTGAAAGCTGTCAAGTGTCAACAGAAGAGGATAGAAATACTGACAGTCGGTGTCAATCGAAAACACAAACAAAACCATATTATTTATCTTACCGTAAAGGATGACCCACTGTCATCTTTACACTCCTGTGTATCGGGAATAGAAAAATGCATTATTACTCTCCGATCGGGTTATCTACTTGACTTGAAAGCACAACATCTAAAACACAAAAATCCTCGAAGGGGTCACTCCCCTTCTACCATTTTGTAATTGATCACGTGACCTCAGACGTAAATAAACATTTATAAAATCAATAGAATAGCACATGTTAATGAACCAAAAGTATATTTTTATTTCCAAATATTGATAAAGAAGCCGTATAAACAGTTGGTTAAAAATAAGTTAATGTCGTAAAATAAGGAAACGAGACGAAAAGTGATATACTATTATCGTAGAAACTAATTATATAAGAAGAGACCGGGACGTGAATTTAAAATAGCTGACTTTTAAAATAAATGTAATAGCTACATAATTGACATTATATGGCGACATATATGTCAATAGACTTTGTAAAAAAATAAAACCATTGGAAATATACTTTTGCTAAGTTTCATAAATCTGTTTCCTGTTATAATAAATGCTCAAGCAGGAACACACTAATTAATTCTAAATAGAGTCCCTGGTCCAAGGAGCGATCTTTGTATTACTTCCTGGTCCAAACAATATGCCCTTGGTTCAAATATCTGCGGAATAAAATATTTTAAAACTCATATTTCCTCCATGAAATCGAAATCAAGTGAAAATATTAGGAATGGTGGTGTTTTCAGACAATACAGCTAACTTTATAATAATGGATTTTTTTTTATCGAAGGTAAAAGAGTTTCATAAACGTGTTTCTGTCTGCGAATATCATAAATGTATCAAACCACCATTGTCCCAAACCGTTTGATTATGTTTCATAACATTATTCCTTCATCCGTCATCATCGTCGTTTATAAGCTGTTTTCAGTAGCACGTTTTTAGCAAATTTGTTTTTTTTCAATTTCCCATTTATAATGATAGTTTATGTCATTTATATTTACTTTAGAGGGTAAAACATCTTATTACACAAACCAATTATCGGTAGTGGTAATAACGGTGTTCCATATAAAGCAAAAATTGCATTGCGGCCATTTTATTGTGAACACATTTTATTATTTCGAATGAAATTCCCATGGCTTTACGGAACCATGTACACCCATTGTTCAAATTGATTTCCCGAAGAGATAAGGGTGTTTTACTATTGGTGACATTATTTTTCAAATACATTTCATCAACTTATTTCAGCGAGATGGTCAGACAGGAGTTTACTGACTTAATTCTCCAGGTAGTTCATTGATATATGTATGGAAAATAACACAACTCATTTAAACATGAAATAACACAAATGGCAAGAGGTGATTATACCTTTTAAATGTGCACCAAGAATTATATATGTAAAGTAAGACAAAGTCTAAAACGAAGTTTCTATATTAAATTTTACTGTAGACCATATACATTTCACACACTCCAACTAAATGTATACTTAAACTGGTAATTATATCACCAACTATATGTATATCAATGCAGATATGAATCATAGGTCTAAATGAAATAACTTAATTTATCATCCAAAACTTAGTGTTCCATAGGAGATATCACTTGTAAGAGATATCACTTGTGTGAGATATCGCTTGTGTGAGATATCACTTGTGTGAGATATGGCTTGTGTGAGATACGGCTTGTGTGAGATATGGCTTGTGTGAGATATCACTTGTGTGAGATATCGCTTGTGTGAGATATCACTTGTGTGAGATATCACTTGTGTTAGATATCGCTTGTGTTAGATATCACTTGTGTGAGATATCGCATGTGTTAGACATGCTTGTGTGATATATCGCTTGTCAATATATTATATGGCTTATGGCATCACAATGCTTAATTACATCACCGAGTAATGACATCACCGTTCTGTGACATCATAAATAATGATGATGTCACACACTCATTCTCAACGAAAGTGCACAATTAGTAAATAATGGTGTCGTCCTAATAAATCGTCTTTTTATATAATGAATATACCGTTAATATGGTGCAATGTAAGATTGATGAAAAAGGAAATTGAATTCGTAGTACGAACGACAGATAAAATGTTACATTTTACTGTTGATATTTTTTAGAGAGGCCTTAGTAATCTTGGAACATGTCAAAATAGCAATGTCACCAACAAGAACTGTCACGTTGACGTAGGAACTGAGATTCACTCATAAGTCATGGATGCGATAACACATGTCCAAATATATAATTACCTTTAATAAGGAATTTTCAGCAAGCAGAACTGTTAACACTTTTCTCAAATTTCTTAAAATACCAAATGTTTACTGTCGCTTTTTTCATGTATTCTACGTTATGTATTTTAAATAAACTGATAAATAAATGTTATCTGCAGTGAACCTAAATACATTCAGTCATTCATGTGTGTTGAATAATAAAGAAAAGTAAAATAGTAACAATTTTCATATTAAATGTATTAATTTTTCAGAAATTAAAGAACTACCGTTAAGGAAAAATCGTATGGTTAAGCCTGTATTCTACGTTATGTGTCTCCTACAAAAATGTAAAATAGGAACTTGCTAAAAGTAATAGTTACAGCTCGGTAAAGTTGTAAAGTTTCCTTGTAATCACCAGCAATTGCGCTAACACGTCCAAAAAACTTTCCGTTGCAATAAAACATCCCAATGTATTTAACGTTATGTATTCTACGTTATGGTATCATACGTTATGACTGCCTATAAGGAGTGTAACGTTGTGTAGTGTCATGGGCGACGTCATACAATATTGTCCATATGTTGTTACAAGTGATTATATGATTTGGAACGAATTTTAGCGTGTTTTATTTTTACTCATTTTTTTATTTCCGATGCTGATATTTCAAACACTGTAATAGGGCCTAGATATACCGTCAGTCCTTGAATAATCGCCAGGCGATTATTAATTTGACCCAACGATTTGACCCAGATTTGATCCAGCGATCATTCAAGACGATTGTTTTTTTCGAAGCCCTAATATAAAATAAGCCCTAATATATCTGAAAATTTTAAATAATAACAAAACATAATTTCAGTATGTTTTAAATTATTAATATTGTTAACCAAGTGCATGGCGTAAATATGCTTATGCCGGGAATAATTTTTGAAAAGGAGATAGACATTAGTTTGTTTACATTTACTAAAATTAACCCGGCGATTAGGCCTACTCAAGACAACGAAGCGATTATTTATTTCAAAGAGGACTTAGACCCGGCGATTATTCAAGGCAGGCGATTGTTCAAGGCAGGCGATTATTCAATAAATTTACGGTACCTATATGCAATTTAAGTAGGCCTTTTTACGCCGAAACTTCGCCTTCATTCAAATAAAAAAGATTCATACAACATATACATCTTATAATAGGCATATACATTTTTTGGTGTTCATAGATACCGGTTAGTGAAGGCAATTAAGTGTGAATGTTTCCAATTTATTTAAAAGCAGAATAGACTCGTACCACTTAAATTCATACGGTGACGTTATTTCCATTGAGTTTAAATAGTCTCGGATAAATATTGTTCGAAAATACGATTCTTTTTGCCCGATCCTATAAACATTAATCACTTTTGTAAAGAATTATCTTGGCTACATCCTCATGATATATGTATGTTTAATGTTTGTTTAGGAAAGACAGTAAGTTGTCCAACATATAGGCCTATATAGTTGTGAAATCATTGAAAAATGACGATCTATGGGAAACGTTTTTATTCAAAGACTATGTAAACATGTAGGTAAATCTAATGACATTATCAAATTGTCATCGGAAAAGTTAATTTAAAGTATGTACTTCAAGCGGAGATGATTTCCAATCAAGCTGGATAGATTTAAATTGATCCTAACAGAACTCATTTCTTGAAAATTGTTTAGTCTGGACATGCAAGTCTATGAAAATAACGTCACCGAACGAATAAACTGGCACGGCCCTGCCCGGGTATTGTATACATTGTTCAACATAGATATGATAAGAGCGAAAATTGTTACACTTTTGTTAGATGAGCCAAATGGTCTAGTGGTTACTGTCAATGTTTTCTGTTACGTTCATTTTCGAAGTACATGTTCGAATCCCGTGGATGATATTTTTGTTTAAAAACTACACCCGAGGTTTCTTTGATATTTGACGTTAAAAGTAATACATTGCATAAGGTACGCAAACTTAAAATAAGATGGTAATGAGATAACAAAAATTAAGCAGAGTTTAAGAAATTAACCCATTTGACCAATTTAAATCAAACTGAAACTTGTTACATGTTTACTGTTAGATAATATATAATTATTGACGTATATGGTTCATTACCTGAAACAAATAACGTTATATATAACGTAAAATAGGCCTACTGAGACATATTGACATGTCATGTTTGGACAGCAATTATAGGACATCTGGTAGGAATTATTTGCTCAAACTTCAAAATCGTATTTAATGAACAGAGGACATTGGGGTAACACATATTAACACTTCTAATGCAGACTTTCGATTTTTGTGAAATGCACATTTTCAATTGTGCACTTTCATTGAGAATGAGTGCACAATGATATGGCGCGGTACCGCATTGGAAGTCACAGCCACAAGGGGCTTGTATTGCTGAAAACAAACAGTTCCTAGGTCCAATACTATACTAATCGATAAACCCTATACTAATAAATATAGTATAGGGTGTATCGTATCGAAGTATTGGACCTAGGAACTGTTTGTTTTCAGCAATACAAGCCCCTGTGCTCCCACCTTCCCCTTTGAAATTTTCTAAATCCACCACTGCAACGTTTATTATTTCAAACTGGCATATCTCTAGTCCAGCATATAACTAGACTATAATTTCGCACAAGTGCTACATATATCGATGAAGGCCTTGGTCGTATACGACTTTATATTAGATGAACTAGCATATCTCCTGCATCAATTAACTCAGGACGCGGTCAATCGAGGCCCTGTCGAACAACCATAGAATTGGTTCGCCACGTATACACATTCTAAAGATTTAACCCTAACGCTAACCCTAACCCAAGAAATATGTTATATTGAAGAAAAATATCGACATAAGGTATAGAAGGTAAAAGACACAAAAATATATTATGAAAATGGGTGAACCAATTCTATAGTTCTACCATTTGTGTGTCTCAAATCGAAATCAATAAGCAACGAAAACAAATATTTCATGATATTATATCTTGTTTTGATTTAAATGCAAAGAGAATATCATAGTTTTCTTTATTTCCAATCTATTCTTGGACTTTGGCCGACAGACGCATCGTCTTTAGATAATAAGTCGTTAGGGGACATTTTAACCCTGAATGGAGTTTGTATCCCACCTATGTTGTAACTGCAAGTTGAATGCCCTGCTTGGAGCTTAGATATAGTCCACTTCCGGTTCACGACCTTGAGTTTGGTGCTTGTTGCCACGATTGCCGGTTCCTTCAAAGCCTAAAAACCTCAAAATGCCAGCAGTGCCATCTCCTGCCCCTGCCCAGAAGAAACCTCAGGGTATCAATGCAATTCTTTTGGGACCCCCTGGTTCTGGCAAAGGAACACAGGTAAAATCGTGTGGTCACATGGGGCGAGTTGAATAAACAATGACGTGCAGTGCGAGCAGCACTGCAACACTAGCTAGATCTAACCTAGCTAGACTCTGTATTGACCAGGTTAGGGAAATCCTGAAATCGACATGTAATATGTCTATCGGTGTATATCAGCCTGATCGAGGTAAATAACTATTTATGTCGATCAGCATATTTTGAAGATTTTGCCTGGGCTGGGGTGCGCTCCTTTCGCATGCTCAGACTGAGAGCACTCTCAGATCACTGCTCAGCTCTCGAAGAAATATTGTAGAGCAAGGTCAAGGGTCATTTCCTGAGTCATATTATTTGTTGAAATAAAAAAAATTCATTTACAATGATAAAAAATATTGAACATGAAAATAAAGCTGTCTTCTTGGTTTAAAATAAGAGAGATAATATAGTCATTATTTGTTAGGGGTTCATTTGTAGGTTGACATCTTAGCTGCTCTGTCTGCTCCACCTGATTACATGGAGCAGCTCTGCTCAGAGCAAACTCTGAGCACGGTCTGGTCGCGCTCCTTTGGTTTGGAGTACTCCCGAGTAGAATTCTCAGCTGAATGGAGCGCACCCATGGCATTGCGGGCTTTCTCCCTGCAATAATACTAGCAGCAGTGATGTAAGTGAAATACTCTTTTAAGTGTCGTTAAATCCCAATTCACCTCAAATTCTTGTAAACATGATATCTCATGAACCCTTGACTATGAGTTATGTGCTTATAATATCATGAGACATTGAAAAACATTTTCATTGTAGGCTCCGATGCTGTCAGAGAAATACTGTGCGTGCCATTTGTCAACCGGCGACATGTTACGTGCAGTCATAGCATCAGGAAGTCCATTAGGAAAGAGGCTGAAGGGTGTCCTTGATGCCGGACAACTTGTCAGCGATGATCTCGTAGTCGAGATGATAAACAACAACCTTGACAAACCGGAATGTCAAAATGGTTTTCTTCTGGATGGCTTCCCACGGACAGTTGGTCAGGCCCAGGCTGTAAGTAGCTAAAGATTAACAAGAGTAGACAATGAACTTGAATATACATGAGGCCAGACAAAATTAATTACTTGGTTTCCTGGGAGTATAATGTCTAAAGGCAGAATGGCAAAAAAAATAAAGGTTTAACCAGAGTAGTCAATAACTTTGTACATAAAGAGTGAGTGGACTGTTTTCTGAAAATCACATATTCCACATCAGTGCTCATTGCATCCTCGGTTACCCATGGTTTTATATATCAGGGTTCGTACAAGCCTGGAAAAAGCCTGGAATTTGGGCACTTGGCCTTAAAAAGCCTTAAAAAGTTAATTTAGCCTTAAAAAGCCTGAAAAATGACTAAAAAGCCTGAAAAACTACTAAAAAAGCCTTAAATTTAGTACTGTCTCATGGATTTTTTTCAAATTTTATGTATGTGTGTCTGATGCAAAACAAGTTTTGAGTAACTTCTGTACATTCAGAAATCATCATGAATTTCCGTCGTTTCAGAATATATACACGGTCTATTGCGCATGCTCAGTCACTTCGTGTGGTTTCGCTTCTTATGATTATTAGCCTTAATTTTGTCAAGAAAAGCCTTAAAAAAGCCTTTAAAAAGCCTTGAATATGGATCTTGAAATTCTGTATGAACCCTGTAATAATATGCTCCGTTACTCTCCACTATATCACCCATGGGAAACATTATCAGAGAAATCTGTACCAAAATTACCCACCCTTGGCCGGCGTGAGCCAATCAAACTGCTACGCAGCTTGGACCTGCGAGCCAATGACAATTCATATCACTTCGTTTCAAAGAAAGCGAGGTCATTGTGTTGACCCTCCGTCACTGGTTATCTCCCTTGGCCATTTCCGTCTTATCCCATTGAGCATTTTCTTTGGTTACTGACTTCGTCACACTGGCCAAGGGCGGGTAATTTGAGAACAGATTCCCCTGATAAGGTTTCCCATGGGTGATATAGTGGAGAGTAACGGAGCATAAGACCATGGGTAACCGAGGATGTGCTCATTGCAGTTTGTTTTAAAGGCCGGTATTGGGGCAGTTAGTAGATACTCTATTTGGTTATTTTGATTCTGTAGCAGACTTTTTGATGAAATAAATTTAAACCTTGTCCTACCATATAAAACATAATTTATGATGTACATTACATCTGAGATTGGTTGTCTCCAGACTGCCTAATAACTTCTGGAATGACCAGCAAAAAACATATCAACGACTCTTATTGAATGATAAATTATTTTTTAAAAGTGAAAATATCAACAGATATCTTAAGTTTAGTTATTGTAATGAAATTTAAAAAATGACTGGTAAAAGTTGTTCCAGTTTAACCAATTTTTATTTCTTATAAAAATTTATTTTACAAACACATTGCAGTTAGACGATCTACTGGCAAAGAGAAAGACTAAGTTGGATTCTGTTATCGAGTTCTGTATCGACGACTCCCTCCTGGTTCGACGAATCACCGGTCGACTGATCCACAAGTCCAGCGGGAGAAGTTACCACGTGGAGTTCAACCCGCCTAAACTACCAATGAAAGACGATGTACGTTGTATAGCTGACACTATATTTGTTCAGACATGCCAGGTCAAATCTAGAAATGCCTGGAAACAAGCTCAAAATGTTCAATTTTCCTACGCAAGGTGTTACTTGCGGCAGTCTCCATCAGAGGCTTAATTAAGACTTGCAGCATTTCCTTTACTTTGCCATGCTAATATAGCGGAGCGCTGTACCAGAAGTTCATAATGGGTAGGGGTGTAACAATACATTGAACTATCGATGCATCGCAATAGTTGGCTTGGCAATAGTACTATATCGATAGTATATACAAAAACACTATCGCTATCACAATAGTAAGGTTAACTATCGATACTATCAAAACTATTAAATTTCCCTAAATTATGATTTAATCAAGTCTCACTGCATTTAATTCAAGATTTTTCATTTTAGAATGTCACAAGGGAAGAACTAGAGATAGGAAATAGCAAAATGACAAAATGTCTTTTCATTTATGATTTCTTTACTGATTTTGGTTCCAATTAATTTTCTACTAAAACCTATAAGAAATCTAGCTGATTATTGCGTATTTGTACAAAAACCCCTATCGCAATAGTTATTGCAATAGTGAGTTACAATAGTCTTTCGCTATCGCAATAGTAAGTGGCAATAGACTATTGCTATCGCAATAGTCTCTTTGGGTCAATAGTCACCCCTAATAATGGGCTCTGATTCTCTGACAGAAAAGTGAAGAAAATGCTGCAAGACTTCATATACAAGTGATGGAGACTGGTGGGAGTTATGTCTTGATGAGGGAAGCTGAATGTACCTCTGTCTCTATACTTCGAACCAAACTTATCTTGTGTTTCTGATATTTTGAACACAGTTGGTGTGTGGTGTAAATGTTGTAGTTTAGTAGTTAGAATATTTGATTCGGATCAATTCCTCAGTGCCACATTAACATCTTTTTGAGAATTTCTCTACAAACAACTTTAGGTCGTAATGTTCTACATACAGTTCAATGCATGACTACCCATAGGTTGCTAGTTCCAACCAATGTTCACAGGATTCAGAGTAAATCATCACAATTTAAATTATTGCAGGCTTTCTCCCCCGAGATAATATTGGCCTCTATGGTATGGAAGATACGGTTGCTGTAAACTCTTATCACCTCCCTTCAGTATACATACATCGCGCTAGTTCCAGTCGATGCTCGCAGGTTTCACCGCAAAGCATAGCCACATGGCAATGCGGGCTTTCTCCCTGCCATTATACTAGCAGGCGCGATATAAGTGAAATACTCTTGGAAGCGTTGTTAATCCCCAACTCATCTCACCTCACCTCTACATACATCCAGTTTACGGGGAAGCTTAGCTCGAATACAAGAAAGAGAATGTTACACTTCTTTGCTTTACTTCTTTAAAATAGATCTTCATAAATAAATTGTTCTGCAAGTGATGTATTTTCTGAAAAGTTGTGTAGTGGTCAGTATGTTGTCCTCTTACGCCAACGGCCCAGGTTCAAATCCCAATGGAGATACCAAACATTTGTGACCTGGGTCTCATACTGTGTTGTTCCTGTTGGCAAGGCACTTCATCCACATTGCACTCAGTCCACCCAGATATTTAAATGGGTACCTGAACACAGGAAGTACCGACCAATAAGGTCGTGTGGAGCGCTTAGTAGCAGCACAGAAAGTACAATTTCCTATGTACCGCCATTGAGCAGTGCTTGCAATGGATATTAGGCGTTAAACTATATATAATTAATTTTATTGTCCCCCGCCGCCGCGAAGCGTGGAGCGGGGGACATAGTATTCAGCTCCGTACGTCCGTACGTCCGTCCCGCTTCTTGTGAGTGCGATATCTAATGAACCGCTCAACCTAGAATCTTCAAACTTGGTACCAGTCTTCATCTGGGGAATACGCAGACCTGAAAAGTTTTTGGTGACCTTGACCTCATTTTCAAGGTCACAGCGAGACTTTGACCAGTTTTGAAAATGTTGTTAGCGCGATATCTAATGAACTGCTCAACCTAGAATCTTCAAACTTGGTACCAGTCTTCATCTGGGGAATACGCAGACCTGAAAAGTATTTGGTGACCTTGACCTCATTTTCAAGGTCACGGCGAGACTTTGACCAGTTTTGAAAATGTTGTTAGCGCGATATCTAATGAACTGCTCAACCTAGAATCTTCAAACTTGGTACCAGTCTTCATCTGGGGAATACGCAGACCTGAAAGTATTTGGTGACCTTGACCTCATTTTCAAGGTCACGGCGAGACTTTGACCAGTTTTGAAAATGTTGTTAGCGCGATATCTAATGAACTGCTCAACCTAGAATCTTCAAACTTGGTACCAGTCTTCATCTGGGGAATACGCAGACCTGAAAAGTATTTGGTGACCTTGACCTCATTTTCAAGGTCACGGCGAGACTTTGACCAGTTTTGAAAATGTTGTTAGCGCGATATCTAATGAACTGCTCAACCTAGAATCTTCAAACTTGGTACCAGTCTTCATCTGGGGAATACGCAGACCTGAAAGTATTTGGTGACCTTGACCTCATTTTCAAGGTCACGGCGAGACTTTGACCAGTTTTGAAAATGTTGTTAGCGCGATATCTCATGAACCCTCAACCTAGAGTCTTCAAACTTGGTACCAGTCTTCATCTGGGGAATACGTAGACCTGAAAAGTTTTTGGTGACCTTGACCTCATTTTCAAGGTCAGGGCGAGACTTTGACCAGTTTTGAAAATGTTGTTAGCGCGATATCTCATGAACCCTTCGACCTAGAGTCTTCAAACTTGGTACCAGTCTTCATCTGGGGAATACGTAGACCTGAAAAGTTTTCGGTGACCTTGACCTCATTTTCAAGGTCACGGCGAGACTTTGACCAGTTTTGAAAATGTTGTTAGCGCGATATCTCATGAACCCTCAACCTAGAGTCTTCAAACTTGGTACCAGTCTTCATCTGGGGAATACGTAGACCTGAAAAGTTTTTGGTGACCTTGACCTCATTTTCAAGGTCAGGGCGAGACTTTGACCAGTTTTGAAAATGTTGTTAGCGCGATATCTCATGAACCCTTCGACCTAGAGTCTTCAAACTTGGTACCAGTCTTCATCTGGGGAATACGTAGACCTGAAAAGTTTTCGGTGACCTTGACCTCATTTTCAAGGTCACGGCGAGACTTTGACCAGTTTTGAAAATGTTGTTAGTGCGATTCCCCATGAACCGCTAGAACTATTGGTTTTGAATTTAGTATCAGTCTTCATTCCAGATACCAGTCGATTTGCTGACCTTGACCCAGTCACTACAAGACTTTGACCATTTTAAAATTTTTGCCAGATATAACAATAATTGAATCAAACATGTAAATGTTACTACTTGGTACAAGCTGTCTGTCCATTCTTTTAGCTCATTTCTTAATTGCGGCGGGGGACATGGTCACGTTTGTGACAATTACTTGTTTATTATTGAAATAACAAATAATTCTCTGACTTTCAGGTGACAGGTGAACCCCTTATTCGAAGATCAGACGACAATGAAGAGGCTTTGAAGAAAAGACTACAGGCGTATCACAGTCAGACGAAACCACTTGTCGATTTCTACAAGAAGCGTGGCATCCACACGGCACTTAACGCAGCACAACCGCCACATGTTGTGTTTGCACTCATAACTGCGACCTTCTCCGCCGCCAGATCTAAAGACAGGGTTCTATTTTTATAGTTTTACATTAAAATAATTTAAAGGCATAAAGTTCATTTATCTTAGAGATTATCTATATATTGCCATCATTACTTAGTTGAAACTGACAAAATATTACCATTACCATACAATACTTAGTTTATTATGAGTTGTAACATTATGAACTCTGATGTTAGAGTCATTTAGAGAAATATAAACTGAAATAAATTTTGATGAAATTTTATTAATTCTGAATTTTCACCATCTTGACTTATTTTGGTAAGCTGCAAGAGATCACAGTATTTTTTCATTTTTGATTTATCCATTATGCCAAGATTTTAATTGGATGTTTTGGATGTGGTGTGTATTATATACAATCAAGAGAACTTTTCATATGATAGTGCTCCTGACCTTCGTCCAGATTTAACGGAATGTTTGACAAATGGTATGATTCTACGCAAGTTATGTTGTTGGTCAACTTCCCACATACAATTCTCTATACTTGTCAATGTCAATTTCTTCCTAGAAATCATGCATGCACATAGCAAGGAATAGTCACTGAAACATCTGGTGCCATAAAAAAAATAATTTTTTAGACAAATATGCCATAAAATAATTCATTTTGTGAACAAATATTGAACTACATCATCTGCAATATACATCTGTTACATTGATAAATATATTTTAGTTGAAAAAACTTAGTTTGCAATTGACATTCAGTAATAAAAAATATTTATAAATGATGAAATTTTTTCACCTTTTCAATAATTAAATTTTGGTCATTTAATATCTAAACATTTGTTTGAATATTTTTGAATGCTTCAGAGAAAGGCATAACCTTCGGATCCCTTACTTGGTTGGTGACTTGGTCCCAACATCCGCATATCTCAATGACATAATTTTATGAAGATTCATGATCTTTTATTCCTAAACAACGGTGTACATGTGAAATGTACTTGGCTGACATGAAATTTTCTTGACTCTATTTTGTTTTAGGAATATGAATGTCCATCAATTTTCCCAATTTCCCAATCAATGCTGATTGCAAGTTTTGTGTGTGCAAATGTGCTACATAACTATCGTATATATATGATAAGAGTTGTGACAGTCAATCATAGTATCTATCATTGCAATATTTTATTGTTAACCTTGAAATTTTTCATTCATAGTAGAAACTGTTGTCAAAATAAACGTTAGTTGCTATCAAAATCTTATGTTAAGAAAAGAAGTAAATAATATGTTGAGATATGTATAAAGAAAATAAGATGCATATTATATCATGAAATGTTGGTATCTTCACCCCTCTAAACTGAACAACAAAAATTGAGGACCACCTAAATTATCAATATTGAAATATTCAATACAATACTTAAATATTGTCAGGGGGTGGTCTTAAACTTATTTTGTTGAGTATGTATAAATTCACTGATGTTCTATTATTGATGTGCTCTAAAAATCATCAAATCCAGATGATAAGGTCGAGAGGCTCCAACTGCCACCCATTGTAAAGCGGCTATGTCTCATGTGATCTGTAAACATCACGCTCCTGGAGACAGACACTGTACAGGGTATGATTATGAGTGTAATGTGAAAAAGAATAAATAATCTCAAGCAATGAAAGCTTTTCTTTTTTACATCATGGTAGTCAAAGGTGATCTTAAAGGAGGGATTCTATCAAGGTATTTTTGAGGAAGATGTGAGGTGAGTTGGGGTTTAACGCCACTTTCAAGAGTATTTCACTTATATCGCGGCTGCTTGTATTACGGCAGGGAGAAAACCCGCAACGCCATGTGGTTATGCATTGTGGTGAAACCTGCGAGCAACAGCTGGAACTAGCGAACCATGGGTTGTACTACACTGAAATTCAGTGTAGCATTGCATCCAAACCTTACTTTGTGTAGAACAGTTCTCTACTGCAGACAAAGTTGCCGTGCCCCTGGCGGGATTCGAACCCCAGACTTCTTGATCCGAAGCCGAACGCGCTAACCACTGCGCTATCCCGCCCCCTTTTGAGGAAGATAAATTTGATCATTCCTGTTTGTCAATACATGATGAATACAACTGTTGATTTTAGATATGACCAAAAGTGCACATTCATTCAAACATGAAAAGTGAAGCCATTCTTCAGTGCTATTACTGTGGATAGCTTTGAACAGATTTTCACAAAAACAAATAGTAAAACTCCGATAGAACCAGCTGAATGGCTTCCTCTCTTTATAATCCTAAGAACACAAAGAAATTTGTCAGTGCTCTGATTGAATACAATTGGAAGAGAAAAAAGAACACAAGTAATGTATAAGATTTTATTTCAACCAGATCCTTTATACTCCTGCATGGTTACAGTATAAAGCCAGATTTCAAGCAGCTTCCATGGAGGAACTGTGATCACTTTCAAGAGTGTTCCAAAACCTTGTCGGGTTAGTTTGCTTTATAATGTCATTTCACACGGACTTCTAAATTAAATTCATCATGATTTTCAGAAATAATCTTTATTACAAATGCATCTTTCTTTTGTCATTGATCATCTTCAGTTGAAAACAAGAAATATTATGAAACTGACTTTGCGTTCAGATTAAAATCTTTTAATTGGTTGAAAGTATTTCTATGAAATTCATTTGATTATTTACAATTGATAAAAGTTTAGTTGTCCCCAAACAAACAGGTACACTTTTTATACATTTAGTCCAGAACATATATTTCAAAGTTTCAAACCAAATGCAAGTCATGAACTTTTGACAACTATCTCACGTACTCAATACAAAACGTATTAAACGTCATAGAAGCAAATCTGTCTTCATATCTACTTCATTAAATTTTCTAAAATTACGTTTGATTTAATGGCTGCAGCAAGCCAAGGTTCATTGTCTGGTTTTCGATCAAGACCACAACATTGAATGATAAGTTAAAGTTGATAATTCTCAATTAAATAACACAAATTATAACATTGGACATATATGGACCTCACCAACATGATTATGTCCCTTTAAATGTGTTGCATGTAAATACGATGACGCCTTGTCTTTAAAATTTCCTGGATTAGCATATGGTTCAAATAAATTTATTCAGTTTAAGGCCACAGGCCCATTTACACTGTACAAATCACATTTTATGTAATAAACAGGTTGAGGCCTATGTTTGAAAGAGATCAAGATTTGTTTGTCACTGGTGTAGGAGAGTACCATTTATTAACTTTGCTAGATCATTTTTAAGTGTGAAGAGCATCAAATACATATTCAGAAGAAAGATCTTTCACAGTCCGTAGATAAACAGCATGGGGTAGATTTTCGAAGCTCTCTTAGTGCTAAGATAGTGGTAAGTACCATACAATAACATTGGCTTACGGCTATCTTGGGGCTAAGAGAGCTTCGAAAATCCAGGCCCTGGTGCACAAGTAAAGAATCATTTTGAATAAGCTCATAAAATCCTCAGCCGTCCACACAATGCATATACTACACAATAAGTATGTACAAGTTCTATATGGACCCTCATGTCTCGTTAGTCTGAGCTTGTGTGACTCGGAGGACGACGGGTACAGAGGTACAGGGGATCATACCCAGCTCGGTGATGACGGCGGAGATGAGTTGGGGCGGCGTGACATCATACACAAGGTTGAGGAGGGTCAGGTGGGCGTGGTCCTTCCACTCGGTCAGGTGGGGTGTCCGACTCCCCATCTTCACTAGGTCACTTGGATCACCTGCGGAGGCAAGTTGACCACATCATTTTAAAAGATGGTTCTATCGGGGTATTTTTGTTGGAAATTCGAAATTCAAAGAGACATTTCTTTAATTCAATTTACATAACATATTCGCTATTACTTGGTCTCATATTTTGATGATATTTTATCTGACACTTGGACCACCTGTAGAGAGTAGTTCAATGTCATATTTAAGAAACATATATATCTATATATTAGTTTGCTGTGTCCCCACTCATCAGGTTTTCAGATCACCTGCAGTACCGGTAAGTGGTTAAACCTCGAATGATGGTTTGCAGATGCCATGTCCATTTCACAACTAATTTATTGATTCAGCCAAACTGTCGTTTGATCGTGTCACTTTGGACACCTTTCCCCAACTGGCCAAATTACTGGAGTGAGTGAGTTATTGTGTAACACCGCTTGAGCAGTATTGAAGCCTTTAGTGGCTAATAAATAATGGCAATGCTAGGTGGTCATCAGAGAATGAACTAAATCAGAAATAAATTTTGAATCAAAGTTATCAAGATCTTTTGACAAGATTTCCCTAAATGAAGTCCAAAATCATGACCCCTAATTGCATGACATCTCACCGAGTTCATTGAAAACAAATGAATCTGTCTGTACTCTCTCACAGAACTTGTACGTCTCACAGCAGACGAGGACCGGGACATTGCACGAGTTGGCCATCAGAGCGACTAGCGAGCTGCCCACACGGGACATCACAAAACCATTGGCCAGCAGCGCATGGGAGCCCAGGAACACCTTAGTTGCCTGTATAAATACATCAATATTTAATTTATCAAACTTATATTTAGAAAATTTAAAAGTTATACAAGTCTCAATTATGGGTTAGACATTTTTAAAACTTCAATAATTAATTATTAGGTCTTTGAACTACCATTGTGATTTCCATAATAATACAGGTGATATTAAGAAAGTTTGTCTTTCTGATCACTGATATCCACCTTCAGGGTTACCTCCCTTTGAAGTGAAGTAAGGAGCCAACATCCTCGAAGAAAGAAATGTACGGACTGTAAACCCTTAATTGAAATCAGGGCTTCTATTTTTTTTTAAAACTGTCTACTCCATATACATCTATTCAAGGCAGGCGTCTATTTCGTAAAAAGACAGGTGATGATGGTATTTCAAACAAAAAGCTTATTGAGTCGGGCATACATTATTAAGTAATTACAGTATGGTATTATCGTAAATAAACCCATCAGGTATTACTTTACAAAAGGAAGAAAACAGTGATTGTAGAATTTCAATTGAATTGTGAAAGGGTGACTATTCCAGGCAGGCTTCTATTCAATTCAGGTGTTCAAGTAAGGATTTCAGTATGAGTTAGAAAAAAAGGCTAATACGGAAGTTGCAAACTTTAAATATTGTACTGTGGTTTACCTCCTGCATGACATACGATGTAGAGTTGATGAGAACGTAGGAACACTGGATACCGGCCTTCACCAGTCGACGTAACATCTCCTTGCCTGGAAGATATCATTTTGAAGCTTTAGCATCAGAATAAACAATGGTGGAATATCCATAAATGACATGTTGTCATAAATGTTGATGGATAGAAGATTTATTTCACTGGGAGAATATGTCTTAAGAAGATTTCACCTCAGCAACAATTAATTATATCCAGATCACAAAGTCATGGTGTTTAACCTTTCAGTACCGATGACATGTTTGGACATATGATCCGTCTGATAACGGCCCGTATGCTCACATGTTCTGATGCAATTCAGTTCGCCAATCACAAGACCTTCAACAAAAGCTTTTGATGCAAGACAGTCAGTCTTTCATCAGTTTCCAAAACATTCAGAATGTTTGATAAACGATTCTGAATGCTCTCAAAACAGTGATCGTTTAAAAACTGTCATGATTGGTCAGCTAATGACTGTGTTTTGTCTGCACTAAAGTGGTAAAGAACAGGCGCCTATACAGTGTGTCCTCAGACCTTGTGACGAGGAATGTATAAGAACCAGTTCTAATCCCAGTAGATGTACTATTTTGCAGATGTTCCTCATAACATTATTCAGACATATCATATGATCCTTGGTAAATGACAAATTAACAAAAAAACAAAAACACACTTTACTTTGATATAATCTTGGCCCTAAACCTGTCATTTATTTTTACACTGATTTTTACCTTCCTGTGCAACATACCTTCCATTTTGGGTCTCCCATCGATGACGATTACCCTGAACTTTTTACCTTGTTGATGAGCGTCACATAGAACTCTCTTGATGAGACTGGAACTGTCAATTCACAAAAATATGATTTAAATTATACTCCAAAATTATCCAACTCATTGTATTACATCATCATTCAACTCTTTGCTTCTCATCACTGCTGCACAATTGGTTACATCAAAGGCATTGCAGCATTTTTTTTGCATATTATTTTTTCTCATATTTGCAATTCATTACTGAAGTTTATAAATATTTTGTTACATTATAAAGGGTAAAACATCTCATTACTCGACTCGATAAGCCATGTCCATAGAAAATCAGTTATTCGTTTTGGAAGAAAATGGTGCGAAATATAGAGCAACAATTTTGCAGAACTCTTCCATGGTTCATACAGCCAAGGACCCATGAAATTCAAGCACTTTTAAAGCAATTTTCAAGGACATCATCTTAGTTTTCAAAGCACTAATGTTTCTAAAGTCACCACTGGTGTTAAACCAAAATTCTTCAACTCCTGATTGATTACAACAATAAAAATAATATAATAAGACATTTTCTAAACTCTTGTCTTTAATTACAACTTTTAATTTCAAATAATATTCAGGCACTTTTTGTGTTTTCAAAAGCTGCAGGCACAAAAATCAGATTTATATTGACAGTCTTGGTCCAAATTTAGAAACAAATAACATACATTTCAAATTACAAATTGTAAAGTTTAAAACAAGTAAGTCAAAATTGCTGGAATCAATTTGCAGTCAAGTCCTTTTTTCAGGATATTCACATTACTTTCTTACTTTGTTTCATTGAATGTTAACCTCAAAATAAAAAAACCCCACAAACTTCAAAGTGCCTGGTGTTTGTCTTTCGTTTCACTTATCCAGGCATATTTTCTTTTCCACGTTCTATTAAACACCCACTTCCCAATAACGAAGAAATTTTGAAGCAGAAAAACTATGGTACCGATATGCCATGACAGGCGCCTGACCTACTTTCGATATGAAAACAAGGCTCCTTAAACTGGTGTCCCACAAACGTGTAGTTTGCGCCCGCGTTCACTACAAATGCGCAATAGACGGTACCAAGCCTGAATTTATCGATCGGAAGTGCGCTACATATTGGAATTTTACCGATAATGAATTAGTTTTCTAAATCTAGTTAAGTTAATGGTTTAAATTACATATATTAGGAAACGTATTCTGTATTCCAGCACTTTTTAAGGACATGCTATAACATTCCAGCACTTTTCAAGCACTTTGAGAAAATACTGCTATTTTCAAGGGCTTTTCATCTGACACGCTCAAATTCAAGCACTTTTCAAATCTGTGCGAACCTTGTCTTCAGTGTGGGAGGTAGATTTGTAGGTCTCAAGCAATTCTGAGTTCAGAGAGCAAGATGGTTGACCATTCAATCCTGGTGCCATATTCAAAGCTCTATTTTTGAGTGTGAACACCTTAAATTTATTGATTAAGGAGTATTATTAAGCCATTGGTGACAATTATGTTTCTTTTTGTGGGAGCACTTTATTTCAGTAAGAATGGCGTGCTACAGTGCCTTTAGTTTCTCTAACCCAACATTAAAAACACTTCGAAGTTATGTTATATAAGTTTGTCAAGTTCGTTCAAAATGACTTACCACGCATAGACTACGATAACGTCTCCATCCGTTATTTTGGGAGCAGCGTATATAGAGATAGCCTTGGCAGCCATTAGCACTTTCTCATGGATAAACGAGTCTATACAGTCATGGAGTCGCCGCTTTGCCTGTGGGTTAGAAAACAGCATTCTATGATACTAATCATGCCTTATGTACAACACATCATTTTCTTTACATTAACCCTTAATATGCTTAACTAATTAGTGATGAACAAACTGAGAGGCCAATTTACGGGAATCACAAAAAAAGATTGGCTAAACATTGGCTTTTTAAGAATATTCCTGGACCAAAGAGGCGAGGTGAGTTGGGGTTTAACGCCACTTTCAAGAATATTTATTTCACTTATCACAGTGGCTTATATAATTGCAGCAGAAAAGCCTGCAACATCGATTTTGCTATGAATTGTGGTGATACCTGCTAGCATCGGCTAGAACTAGCGAAACCTTACTGCATGTAGAACAGTTCTCTATCGCAGACAAAGGTGCCCAGCCCCTGGCGGGATTCAAACTCTAGACCTTGTGATCCGAAAGCTAACCACTGCACTATCCCACCCCCTCCTGGAAGAGTAAGGGGTTAATGAATAAAGACAAGAGAGACAGCTGCACACAGTACCTCTGTATCTGAGACCTCTCTCGGCATATGACTGATGTTCCACTTCAGGTACTTGATGGCGTTACCCATACTCACTGACAGGGGGCGACATTGAACCAGGAAACTGCAATAGACACTCTGACATCAGTTTATGAATAATAATACATTCAGGTCATCAGATTACCAAAGCATATTAATAAGACAAAAAGAGTTCCTTTGAAGTTGTCACAATTTTATGGAATTTTTCAAGAGACAAATCATCTCATTAAAATAACTCAAGAACTACTTATTAAAAAAGCAAAAATTGCCTTAAAATAATAAAAAAGTTCAGTGTCTGATCACAAATCTTGGCTTGTAGAAATTTAATATCTTGTCATTGTTTTTTCATTAATCATTTGTTCGAGATTGAGTTTAAGAACTCTTAATATTTTCATTGATACCTCCAGTCAAAATATACCTGATATATGGCTTAATCTTATTTTCAAGATCTCGAGAAAGTTCCTTCTGAGGTGGTGTGTTGTAATCTGTGATGACCTGCAAAATAATTATAATATTTGGAATTAAATTCATGTTACATGATTTTATAAATCGACCAATATTTCTGTCCCACATTTTTAATTTTCAGAATGTTTGAACAGTACTTTCAGGGACGGATACAGAGAAGGGGTGCTAGAAAGCCATCAGACCAACTTGAGTTGACACACAAAACGCCACATTCAATGCCATATCAAAGGAGGCCTCTGATTGGTTGAATTTATTGAAGGTGAAATGTCACAGTGATGGTCATTTGCCATGACCTCAGAAAGGTACCACTCAGATTGACGAACGGGTTACTAGTATTGATTTGATTTATATGAGATTGATTCTAAGCACAATACCAAGAAGCGTTACCTTCTTGAAGGCAGCTAGAAGTGCCACACATCTGGCGTTAGATCCGCTGATGATTCCCTCTGCGTACTGTACGCCCAGTTTGATAATAGCAGGGTGAATACCTCCGTTAGAAAATCTAAACAAAAAGATAAAATCGTTACTTTCTACAAAATGTTATTGACATGGATAAACATACCAAATAGTTTAGGTCTTTGAAGGGCATTTAGAAGTGGTATACATAAGAACAGGAAGATTTTCTGGATAACAACTTCTTAAATGTGAAAATACACGACATTTATATATACGAGGAGTACATACTCACTCTTTCATGAGGTCGAATTTAAGGAAATAACAAAGTATCATATATTTATATAGCAAACAAAACAATGATGAGGAAACTCAATCAGGGAGATTAACATGCACGAGAATGGTATACAATGGCTCATTTTGTATTACAAATCCTAATTGTATACCATTCTCATGCATGTTAATCTCCAAAACAATATACTTAAATATAAAAGTCAAAATCCCTGACTCTAAAATGACAATGAAATTAGACAATCCCGCAACCAGTCTGATTAAATCTGCAATAGTTTTTATTACATAATTTGGAGTGAGATACTCGGTTCTATCAGTGAAATAAACCCTCTATCAAGCTACAGTGGTGTTAACCTTTACCACCACTCTACTGAGTGACGATAAACTTTATCACCACTCGTGTGACATCATTGGGACAATGTTATGACGTCATATTGTCAGCTTGCGAAGGCTGTACGTTTGCCGTTGAAATCACTCCAACTCAAAGTAAAACACAGAAATAATGATATAATAAATAGAATATCTGTTTTTCCTTGACAAATACCATGTTTATCTCATCTCATGAGGTAGAATAGTTAATATATTTCACTCGTGCTACCTCACTCAATGAGATAAACATGGTATTTGTCAAGGAAAGACAGATATTCTCTATATATCGGGATACAAACTGGTTCTATAGATTCCTTGCCACAAGATCTGAGGATACCCACTATAGTCACGTGTTCCGAACCAGTTTAGCGTTGACAAAGCCCAGTCAAATCGCTGACCAATCACATCAGTTTTCAGAACAGACAAAAGGATAGCTGTTTCGAGTTTGCCCCTAGCTTCTCGCACCAAAAGTTTTTGTTGGAGGTTCTGTGATTGGTTAACTGAATTGCGTCAGAACATGGGAGTCTACGGGCTGTATCAGACAGTGTTACGAGGAAACCTTCAAATGATTTCGGATCCCAATAAATGTATTTTTTTGCAGTTTTTATTCCTCGGAAAACGGTCTATTTTAAACAGACTGTCCCCCAACAGGACAAAACTTGACCAACTCACTGCAGTGAATGTGTTGGTGGCAGTTCCCTCTCGTACTGGTAGAGATGGTTGAAGAGACGAACCTTGCGCTGGACGTTAGCTCTCTGGGGTACCTGCTGTTTCTCCAGCTTCTTAGCCAGCTTCTTCTGTGCCTCGGGAACATCCGCCTTCACGTGGTCCGACACACGTACCGACTCCTTCTTAGGAGCAGCTGGTGCTGTAATAAATAATAATAATAATCACAATCATACCGGGATGTAGTTCAGTTGGTAGAGTCCGCTCATCACCGTGAGGACCAGGGTTCGATTCCCGGTCGCTGCATACAAAAATACATTAGAAGATGGGAGTTGTTGCTTCCTTGCTTGACACTCAGCATTATAAGGATAGAACAACGCTTGAACAGTGGCTGCCGGGTGCTATTTGCAGACAATGAATTTCCACTGTACATTGTATTGCAGAACAGAATAGAACAGAAATTCCGTCCTGTGTTGCATACAAAAAGGTGTTATTAATATATCATATTATATTATTATTATTTTTATATTAGTATTATAATAATAATCATAATGTAATTTTAACATTACAACACTGCTCACTGGCGGTACATTTATATGTACCGGGTACACGATTGCCCTGAAGGAATTATACTTATACTAAGCGTTCTTCGCGACCATACAGATCGCTACTTGTCTTGTTCAGGAACCCATTTAAACAGCTGGATGGACTGAGTGCAATGTGCGATGTGTGTCTCCAACGAGATTCAAACCCAGGCTCTGGTGTGAGAGACCAGCATGCTAACCACTGTAACCAGTAACCACTACACCACTCTGCTCCGTTCTTATAAATCAAGAGAAATAAAGAAACAAACAAACCTGGCCCTTCTGTTTTCTTCGCAGCCTTAGCTGCTCTCTGTGCTTCCTGTGAACATAATCAAAACAATGATTTAACAAACTTTTTTTTTAAATCTAAAAAAAAAAATTTAAGCCATATATCTGTCCTAGAGCTGTCCCTTTAATAAGTGTTCCCTGACAAAGGACAACCTTAGGCATCGTTATACAGTTTTTAGGTTATAGACAGGGGCCAAAGAGTTCCCACTTCAGTGAGCAAGTGGAGGTCATATAGTGTTTTATCCCAAACTTGAAGGTGATAAGGGCCATGAGGATAAGTCTTTCTGTTTAAATTAGCCCATATACTTGGCAGTCAGTCTGTAAAACTCATGTATCCCTACGCAGGGTGCAGAAAGTGGAGTGATCAATTTAAGAGAGGCTGTTTGGTCACTTCCGGTAATGTTTTCTGTGTGAATTTCATGAGGTATTATGTCGATCGGTTGTAGCTCGTTTAAAACATGGTGATGGTGTAGTATTTCAGTTATCTTTTGGTCAGGAATATGATTGTCAAGCTGTTAGTAGAAGTGTAATGTGCTCAAAAATTCTCGTTTAAGTTTTACAGGCCGAACAAGGTTGGCCATTTAACATTGGAGTCAATGGGAGAAAAAACTGTATAACAAGACCTTAATAACTGTCCTCTTTGAATATCTCTAGCGAAGCTTCATGGGCAGTAATGATGTCCATTACAGTGGATTCGTAACCAAAGGAATCAGCATATTAAATGTTTAGTAAAGGATGAGTTAAGATTAAGACAGTTACTCTCGTGGACAGCCCCTCTTTTAAATATGAAACTTCCCTAAGCAAGGCATAACTCTTGCCAATCTCCATTTTGGCTGATTTAAGCCTAGCCGTAATTCCTTGAGGTTTTCGTGCCAGGAAATCAGAGCCCACTATGCTTTTCAGGTGCAGCGAATCACTTTCTTAGCACAGTTAAGTGAAGGAAATACTGCAAGGCGTAAATCAGCCAGTAATGGAGACTGGCAAGAGTTACGCCTTGCATAGGGAAGTTGTAAACTTTGAAGGACGAATGAAGGTAAGAGCAAAACTTATATATCTGTATTAGATGAGCTACATGATAAACAGCAACTCAACCTGTTTAGCTCGACGTTCAGCTTTCAGCTCAGCTTTACTTTTCTGTGTGGCGTCCTGTCCGTCTGCCTTCGCAGATTCTTCTTTCTTTTGACCTTCACCTTCCGGTTTCTTCTCCACTTCCGCTTTCATTGGTTTCTTCGCTGTGTCCTCTCCTTGTGGCTTCTTGTTCTTTCCTTTATTCTTCTTCTTCCCACTGTCTTGACCTTTAGCTTCACTTTTCTTATCTGGGGTTCCATCTTGAACGCCAGCATCCGCCATGGCTTTAGATCTACCTAAAAGATCATATCTCCAATAGTACAACTGTGATGTTATGTTAGGATTATAACAGTTCAGTAGAAACTATAGTATTATATAGCACTGTATATGAATGAAAATTACAACATTACAACAAACAACATTACTATTTAAATATTTTAACCGGGCCGTTTTCTAGGCATAGAAGCTAATCTTACCTTTGTAAAAACATCATTATTTTTGTCCAATCAAACACTGTTTTACATAATAATTGGAAAATGTTCATCGCACAGGTGAAGCAAAAATAGTCATATTGACAATTATGGAACACTCAGTTTGAAACGTTGCTTGTTGCACAACTAAAGTTTGATGCAACCAATGATGATTTTCTATTTTTAGCTCTATATGCAACAGAGATTATGATAGAAAATTGGATGTGAGTATAACCTCTAAGGGAAGAGAATGGGTAAATTGATATAATAAAGTTTTGTAAATTTGGAATTTAATCATAATATCAATTCTGGTTCAAAAACATTTCTTGGTCGACTGTGCACAGTATTATACCATGTTCACTGCAACATCCTGTGGGCAATATATATATTTATAAAATTTGAGGATATGCCCACGCTGCATTTACAGCAAATCAGCATAAAATTAGATATAAGTTACTTATTTTGTACATTGATAAGAACATACTGATCATTATTCATATTTTAAGTAAACATCATGATATATAGCCTAACAACCAATTCAAGTTGTTGTTTTTTTAAACTGTTAATGAAATCATCTGAAATTAATCTTAAGTATTTAAAACTGATGTAGACTGACAGAAATCCATAAATCATTATCATATTGTATTACTTATATGAAGAGAGCCCTATAAAACCAAAATAGCCTAAAAAAAATACATTTTGGTTTTAATTATTCAATTAAAAGTAATGACACTTAATGTCAGAATGGTATGTTTTAATGTATGATACACTTTTATTGTGGGTACAATTTATTACATATCATCAATATTCTCATTTTAACAAACATAACTCACAACAAACAAATCAAATGACAACCATATGGATCTTGTGATCGAAAACAGGACAATAAGTATGAGCGAATGATATTTATTGTGTTTAACTCTTTCTGGCATGAACTTTTATATTGATCATAATTGTGTATATTCTTTTATATTATTAATAATAGCTTACCTTGTTATCAGAACGTTAGAGATTGTTTAGATTATGACACAGTTGTTCAGAGTTTGCATCAGACAGGCACGACCGGAAGTACGCTAACAGGCGGAAACAGCCACTTCGGACCATTTAACCGGGACCGACAGCAATAACATATTTTGACGATTTTGTGTAAAGTTTGGTGGATTAAGACTTAAAGTCCGATTGTTTTTATTTAGATTGATCCACAATGGAATGAAAATATGTATTTTATTAAATGTGCATGAGTTTACTTCAATCTATTCAGTCGTAGAAACATGTTGTGACTTGTTTCATCTAAATGGTGAAAACGTGTGAACGATAATAAAACTGTTGCATATATCTATATACTAAGTAAGTACTTATTTGAATTCAGGAAATATGCCAGGTTATGTGTATTCGCCATTGAATAGTATATAATTTATAGAGCAAAGAATTTATATGTATACTGAAAAGTTCAACATACACAATATCTGCACCGGGACGCTGTTATATGACATTATTGGAAAATAAACTATAATTTATCCCTGAAAAACGTTTTCTGCCGATAATCTGTGAACACTTTCTTCCTGTTTAACTTGGCAACATATTTTTTTTCTATAGGCTACATAGCTAGCATATAACCGTTAAATAATTGTTAAATTATATTAATTATTCGTCTTTCACAAAATGTGAAGTGATTTGTAACAACTAACGCCTACCAACAAGCGTCATATCACTGCACTTGTACAGGACAGTGGTCCCAGGGAGTGATACACTGTTCGTTATTTTATAGAACATTCTCCTCGGATTATTTCGGTGTATAACCACATGTCAAACATCTGTTTACAGCCGAAAATGTATTTCTTTCAAAGAGAATGAATCGTTGAAAATATGTAGATTCTAGTAGAGAATCGATCAAGAACAGATTTAGGCATGATAGTAAATACTTAGTATGAGTATATGTACTAGAGACACACCTTGGCCGAGACATGACGCAGATGATCCCATTCCTTGCAGTGTGTCATGTTGTATATGTTTATTTCGCTGGGGTAGTTAATGGGGGCGTGGCGGATCCAGGGGGCTGGGGTGGTGTGTGTGTGTGTGTTGGGGGGGGGGGGGGGGGGGGGGGGGGGGGGGGGGGGGGGGGGAGGAGGCGGATCCAGAGGGCTGGGATGGTGTGTGGGAGGGGTGGGGGGAAAGTGGCGGATGCAGAGGGGCTGGGATATGGTGTGACTGTATCATTGAGCGATTACTTTTATACACTTATAGAACATGGCCCTGTTCTACTTGGCCTGAATCCTGTGGCCGAAATGTAGTGTCCTGATTGGTTGCAAATGAATGTAGTTGTGCAATCAACGACACCGTTGTAAAAGTGACATTTGCCAATGACACGTCATAATACTAACTATACTAATAAATAAAAAATACCAAATCAGAGACAAAAACCGAAAATAGTTAATTTGTGTTATTTACATCAGTCATATTCGAAGGACATATGCTAAATAAGCTCAAATGCTTATAGATCTTTGAGTTCATTCCGTCGGAATGTCTGCTGAAAGATTTTGATGGAGCCGAGAAATTCATCCCTTCTAGAACAGAGGTTAGGATCGGAAATCTGAAGGGAGTAACCTCTGTGGGAAGCGAATAAACAATATACTGTATAAACTTTGATAATAAATGGCAGATTTGAGAAAAAATTATGTGCAAAAAACGTGATACAGCGCCTTTAAGGAATTGTGTATTTATGACACTTCTTTATCTCAAACTTGTAACTTTCGGCGGCTTTCGTTTTTTTTTTTTATTCATTTACGGGATATTTCTTTTGTGAGAATTTTTGGGCCAGTAATTTATTCGTGCCCATATACTATACCATGTTAACGACTCTTATGTCTAACATATATATGTGATTTAATCATGGTGTGACATAAACAATACTTAATTATATAACAATCCCCAGGGTAAAAGGGTGTATGTTCAACGGGAAGAAAATGTTTACATGAATGTACACTATTCGGATTTGAATAGATTTACAATTAATATGACACTGTACGAACATACACAGTCAAGCAAGGGCAGTCCCTTCAATTACACATTGCTCTATTATGCTTAGGTGATCGTAACTTAAAATTGAGTTAGACAAGGCCACCCTTTCACTAAGTGAACTTTGTGGAAACGGCTCCAAGTACATCACTATTGTGACCCAAATAAACGAGGAAGTTTAAAAGAGGTTACAAGAACCTGTTTGAAACTTGTTTGATGATAAGGAAAGTAAATACGCAGCACCTCGGCCTTATATTACATGCATTTACATCCTTGTTAAATACGTGGAGGATAATATCAGCAGGTAAATATAAATTGACTTTTAATGATTTTTATCGACGTTGATAACTTAAACTTATGATTGACTATATACATGAAGGTCCTATAGAGTGCTCGGTTAAGATGTTGAGATCTATTCTAATAATAGTACAGAATCAACATGGAGTGTTCACTGAATAAGAAGATTTGACAGACAGACATTTTATTCAGTATATAAGGCCATGGCCCATATTACAATGGAGTTTACAGTCATGTGATGCTGATAAACTTAAGAAGATTTGTGGCACTGTGAACAGGGGGTGGTGAGGATAGACAGAGTAACATGGTTTAATTTAGAATCACAAGACCCCTCACTATGTGAATGACATGTATTTCTAATAGAATCAGCATTGAGAGCCGTTTCACACCTATCACAGGTGTTCTGAATGTAAAAATACACAAGGGTACGGAGGTGTGAACACCCTTTTGAAATAAATTGCATAAAAATTTGATGGACCCCCGTGTGACCCTCACCCCCACTTACAATATGTGACACTCATTACCCACTCCCCGTTCCCTCCCCCACCGACTTCCCCTTTTCAATTGTTTCAATTAGTTTAATTCAGTATAGAAGGTCTTGTAGGCGCACCATTATCTTCCGCAAGAGGTTACTCCTTTAGGATCGGAAATCTGAAGGGAAGAAAATGTAAGCGCACTTACAAAAAAACCCAAAAAACAGACAAACATCAAAAAGAAGAAACAACTTTAAATTGTTAGTTTATTTGATGGTAAAACCTTATAGCGTGGGACAAGCTAATGCATCTCTTATGAAACATGAATAGGGTAGCATAATTTCTAAGGTTGTAAAAGATTTTGCAAGCAATATATATCAAAATGATCAGGAAAATGTGGGATATATTTCCTTCTAAATTCCTTAAACATTGGACATTTGAATAAAAAGTACAGTTCATCTCTAATTACATTATTTTTACAAAGCCTACAATATCTACAACATCCAGGAATTACTTCTCTTCTTCCAGTATTTTTTTCGGATTGACAGGGCGTCTATTCTAATTAAAGTTATTCTTCGTCGTGATTCTTTTGATTTAACATGAGACAGGTATGGTTCTATACAGACAGTGTGTTTAATGGTAGAATATATTAAGTTTAAAGATGAACTGCCATTAATATAGGCAAATCTGCTTTGTAAATAACAATCATTTATTCTTGATAAAATTATGTAGAAAATCACTTTTATTGCCGACACCCTGGGCTCCCCATACCAAACCAAATCCGTACATGAACAATATCTTCGCTAGCATCAGAAGCCTCACTCTCTTCCCACAGAGGTTACTCCCTTCAGATTTCCGATCCTAACCTCTGTTTTTTTTCGCTTGAAATCGAGAGCAGAGGCAAAATCCCCTAGCGGAGGAAAGCGAAATCTCATACTGTATCCCTGCTTCTTAACAAATGAAAATTTATCTTTCAGCGGCAATGTCGACCGAGTGACTTCAAGGATCTAGACATTTAAATCTTAAGGGTCTTGCCCATTAGCATATGTTCGAATACGTCTGATGTAAATAACACAAATGAACTATTTTTGGTATTTGTCTCTGATTTGGTCTTCTTTATTTATAACCATGTTTATGATCAATAGTTTTCACAGAATCAAACAGCATATTTCGAGGAAAATACAACAAACGAGAAAACGTTTGTCTTACGTTTATTTTATCATTGTGACGTGTCATTGACAAATGTTACTTTTACAACGGCGTCTCATGACACTCCCTTTCTGCCCTCGATTTCAAGCGTAAAACAACAGAGGTTAGGATTGAAATCTGAAGGGAGTAACCTTTTGGGAAGTGAATGCAGAAGTCTAGGTGTTACGACCAACTGCTTCTGGCTTAAATATCATTTTATAACACTGTTTCGGATACCTCGTTTCTGGTGATTTAATATGTTAAACCAATATTAAATTACTCTTTGAAGGGTGTCAATATGTACATAATTTCTTCCACATTCAGCAAGTACTGCAACATTTGAACACTTATCACTCACACCAAGAACATATTTTCAAAATTGAACATGAAATCATTCAATAGCTTCCCAGTAGTAAATTCCCCAAATTTCTGAACTATGCAATACGATTGGCATCAGCTGTAATTCGAACATCTTAAATAACACAGATGAAGGGACATTTTTTGAAGAAAATATTTTAACTGGTGATCTACATGCTTTCCTAACTGTACACCTTTAGACCAAGATAATCTATTTGAAAATGTTAAACCAAGATAATTATAATATGTTGATACATTTAGTTTAATACAGTCCAATGTACCAATATTTGTAAGCTCTTAATTTCTCTCTGTTTCGAAAAGATACGAATTTCGTCCTTTTGAAAAATTAACCGACAGACCCCATTTCCTGCAAAACTGCGAAAGAATACCAAGTATCTTTTGTAAAACTATAACAGAATATGAAAACATAAATCATTGGCAATTAACAACAAAAATAGTTCTACAAATTCCGAGTCAACAAAAATACCCCTTGATCACACTGCCCCATAACTGTATGGCTTTGGTTAATAAACAGAGAAAATAAGAAAGGACTTAAAATACAACCTTGTCTCACACCACTGAAACTGTCAAAATATTCTGAAATAGTGCTTTGTGATATCTTTACACATACTTTTGTTTTAGAGTTCATATCCGTGAGAATGTCCAACATATAACCCTGAATAGTATTTGATGCAATAACATGCCACAGGAGATCTATGTTTATGGAATCGAACGCTTTTCTAAAATAGACAAGTAAACAATAAAAACGACCTTTGGAAATAGATAAATATTTCTGGACAAGACATCATCACAAGGTAAACATTATCAACTGTTGAGTAACCGTTCCGGAAACACTGATTCTGGATACTTATCAAATTCTCCCCCTTTTCAAGAGTCCATGGACTCGACTTGAACAATGTATTATTGCAAATAGTGTGATCGCAAATATAACTTTGTTACATCTAAAAACATGCATATATAATAGCAAGGGTAGTCAGTATTTTACCGTGGCGTTCGCCTTTCAAATTGCTACTAATTGATGCTAGATGCACAGAGGTCACTCCCTTCGGATTTTCTATCCTAACCTCTGTTTTACTATGGCGAATTTCGTGGCTGAAAATGGAGATTCCTAATTGGTTACATTGGAAGTTTTTGCAATCAGCGACGCCGTTTTGTAAATTTGCCAGTGACACGTCATAATGCTATTTTTGGAAACAGAAACGTATGCTAAACTTTTTCTCGTTTAAAGTGTTTTCCTCGACATATGCTACTTGATTTAGAGAAAAGAATTGACCATAAACGTGCTGATAATTAAAAAAGGTAATTAACAAGAACCATTACAAGTCAAAGGCTAATATATTTGAAATAACTCGGTCGATGTAAACTGTGATGTCATTGAATAAAAAAAGCAGAGGTATTGAATGTAGTATTCTTTTTAGCCAGCAGGGATATTGTTATAATAGGTTAGGACTGAAAATCTGAAGGGAGCAAACTCTTTGGGAGGAAAATGACATTCAGGTTGAAATGAGAGATGTACACACGATATTTTGATGAAGGTGGAAACTGATATATTTTCTCATTATTGGATCGGATAACATTTTTATACGTTTAAAAGTCTGATGACAGTTATTTAGATTATTTTCTTCTTCTTAGTCTTCTGCACGAGTCCATGCAAACAACACCTTGTTCACTATGTCGTGGAATTGGATTTTTTTCTGATAAAAATTGCCCTTTTTTCCGATTTTATTCCTCGAAAGATGGTCGAATTTAATCAGACTAGGGTTATCCCTTGAGCCACTGTGGGACAAGCCCAATCACTGAAACATATTATTTTAACATGTTTTATTACCTGTTGAAATTCATTGAGTTTTTAATTATTTATCTTATTGGTGTCTCTTCTAATAATAACATAAAATTAAAATATGAAAAATGGCAATGTAATCCGCATTAATCGAAACGTTAACATACAATGAATTTATGAACATGACTGAAACTAAGTTCAATTGTTGATTTTTGCTGACTAAGCTTAGGTTGCCCTACAGTTTGGTGTTACTGTCTAAAGGTAACGATGTGAATCTACCACTTGCAGTAACCAACTTTATAGTTAATATAAGGAAAACCCATGATACCGAGGATATGGTAAGGTTGTGGACCCTGATAGGAAGGAAAAAGGTTTTTCCTGACTACCAGGGTCTACAACCTTACCATATCCGAGGTAGAATGGGTTATCTATATTATCAACCGTTTTTAAGTGTAAAACGGGCTTTTTACTTGTTATCGCGTTATATTGAGGATCCCTGGCGTAATATTGAGGATCCCTGGGTGATGTCAGCCTGTTAACAGCCGCGCTATATGAGTTTCTTTTGTACAGTGAAATTTCGTCCGCTCCCTAAGCGCAGAAGGCTAAGGCGTTGACTCAGTAACTACAGGTGATAGTGGATACGGGTTCGAGAGGCACTTTCTTCAAAACATTTGCTGTACATATTCTGTCGTAATTTTAAGAATTTTTTCAAAATAAGTCTAAGTTAATTTCTTCAGATCTTTACTTTCAAGCCGTCATCTTAACAAATATATCAGGGTTAACAATCATTATAATTCCTTATAACAGGGTTTCCAACTGTCTGTGTAAACCCTCCTGGAGGGAATTACAATGTTGTTAGTCCCTCAAACGGGTGATACGGTTTATACAGGTCGTTTCAAGTATCACGTTATATGGCTGGTAGGTTGATAAACTTGGAGATCACCCAAGTCGTATCGACTTGCCATAATATTATGATGTTCATACACTATGTGTCTATACTACAAGATGATGTTACAAATAACTACAAATTAACTGTAACTACTAAGTGTGAACGGGCATTAGTTAGGATTTCGAAGCCATGTATATCAGATGAAACCACAGGAACTCGATATCGTAATTAAACGCTAATTAAAAAGTAATACAGATCATAGCAAAGGGAATTTTCAATTTTGATTGATTGTGGGTGTTCTGATAATGTTGATTTCTTTTAGAAAATGTGGGAATGGTGGAAATGTCAGTTTGAAAAATAGGAAGTGTACGCATGATGATGAAGAATTACGTAATGAAGACTGATAATTACAAATTTTATTTGTGTGGCAACCTACGAAATACACTCATTTTGTCGCATTTCCATATATTCATTTAATCTAAAACTATACTTATTGTAGATATGGCCAATCATAAGCACTTGTGAGATATATTTTAATATGCACAGTGCATGTATATTTATACAATGTTCACATTTACCATTGTGAAAGATTATTTACATATACAGTGAGACCCCGTTTATCCGCACGACTTGGTTACAACTGAAAATCGTCCGGTAAACTTAAGGAACCCAGACTGATACCCAGAGGTGTCAAACAAAACCGTCCTCAGTCCTGGTTGCTGTGACGTAGCACATCCTAAAATAGCAACCTGCGGCAACCAACGACACAATTTCCTAAAGGCATGTTCACACTGTGTGATTTGTAGCTACAACGTGTAGCATCAGGACAAAGGGTACGTACACCAAATGTTCTCACAGCTCAACTGAAGGTTGGTACTATAAATCATAACTACACATCGCACCGTAAGAACTGGCTAATTCTCACGGTATACGACTTTCAGTAACGATTTGTGTTTATCAACCTGTAGTGACTACATTTACAATGGAGAGTTGTTACAACTCTAGGACTTGTTTTCTCATGTTGTAACTGAGCCGAAGAACCTGAAGTTGTCACGACAAGTCGTATCATGAGAACGGGCCTTTAGCTGTAGGCTAAGGAGAGAAGCCGCATAACATGCAGATTTAGACTAACGTTCTGAATTCCTAATTGCAGATCGAGGACAAAATGAAGCTGGAATCGAACCCAAGACATTCCCCAAGTGAGGCAGAGTTTCACCGTCAGGTGGCGCTACTTATGACACCTGGAATCATCGTCTTAGGTCTTCTGATGTTGGTCGGCTTCTTCGGAAACGTCATCGTCCTTTTCATCTACACTGTCAAACTGAAGAGGAGCCCAAGCAACCTGTTTATCATCGCCCTGGCAGTCTTTGATGTCATCGTCTGCTCTGTGTGTATTCCTATTGAGATGGTTGTTATGAGATATCTCTATTCATTTGATAGGCCATGGCTTTGTCGAGTCATGCGTACCATCGTCACATTCTGCGTTCTGTGCTCTGTGAATGTGTTGGTCGCCATTGTAGTAGACAGGTACAAACGGATCTGTAAACCATTTTCTAAACAGATTACCATACAATCTGCAAAAATTGCAATCGGAATTGGCTGCCTCTGTTCTGCTGTCACCGCTGCACCTTCGATGGCCGTCCTGGGGTCCAAATCTTTAAACGGAACAGACTTTGTGGGTCACGCATGCGCAACGGATGATTCGATGATCAAAACTCCGTACCCTGGGTTATACAATGGACTTCAATTACTGATAAGTGTAACTGCTATTGTAACATTTACTGTAATGTACACACTCATTTGGAGAAAGGTAAGAGGCCAAGACAAATACAGACGAAGGATCAATGATATTAAAACACGAAACGTCACTGATGTTACATCTGATGTTTCCGAAACAATTGACTCCGACAAATGAATGAAAGTGAAAATCAGACTGACACAGACGATTCCGTCAATTCTCCCCAAGTCCAAAACGAGGCTGATGTAACACCAAAGCGAGGCAAAGGGGAAATAAGTGACACATCCGGTAAGACGAGTGCGAAGTTGAGGCGCGGGTCGTACAAAACGACTTTTATGATGTTTCTGGTTACGGCTGTGTTTATTATTGGTTTTATTCCTCATCTCGCTTTGATGTCGACCAGGGCTGCCCAGAGACACACATTTGAGCATCTCAAAGGAGCCCCGCTTGCCCTTTATAACCTATTCCTCAGAATCTACTTCATAAACTCCGCTGCTTATCCAATCATTTACAGCTTCCTAAGTGACAAGTTTCGAAAAGAAGTCAAAATTATTCTAACACGATTTTTTCGGAAATAATTCACGTGAGGACTTTTGAGATGAGATTTTGTATACAGCGGTCGAATTAAAACAATATTTTTAAGTCGTGACGTCGAGAAACAAATATATGCCTTGGAAGCAATATGCACATGGAATGCACATGGAATGCACATGGAATGCACATGGAATGCACATGGAATGCACATGGTCTTATTTGTTTTATTGGTTGCATGATGACGTTTTACTTTATTATTATATCATTTAAAGGGACACAGCGTCGAGGATAAAAATGAGATCACTTTTATCTACCTATGCTGATTAATGTGTCTGCAAACGAGTTACGCTTCGCTTCACTGTTAACATGCAGTAGTTTTTATTACTTCAATTGTCTGAAATTGGGGCTCATTGACTTTGTTGCCAGACACGTTAATCAGCATGAAAATGTTGAAAATGTGTGTTCTTCGGTGAAATATCATAAATCAATAATATAAGTTGATCATTGTTACTTCGATGTACATATCTCATAGTATTGCATTTATGTTTTTCATTGCTTATTGTATTATTCGTGTTTAAAAGGGTAATTGTTTAAGCATTCATTTAAAATGTTTTATTCTTCTCATTTAATGAGAACAACGATCGATCATGTGAAATTATTGTACGTACTTTTGTACGCAGGTATTGTTTTCTATGATTTATAGTCAATGCTTGTAGGATTGTTCACGATATTTCAAAGGAGATTAGTGACATTTTCGAAATCAGACATATAAAATGACTATTACACAGTTAGCATTGCTGATCAGTTGAGCAGAATGCTGTTGCTTTTCGTATGAAGTGAATGAAATGTAATTTGAGTACAGATTTCTCTGATGAAATTTCCCATGGTTGATATAGTGGAGAGTAACGTAGCATATATAAAACCATGGGTAACCGAGGATGGGTTCTTCCTCACTATGGGTCCAGGTCCTATAGTAAGGAAAAACACTACTGGCGTCCATATTTTATCGTTACTTCGTGAGGCCACCGTTAACGCTCCGATGTTTCTATAACTGCAGTGTTAACACAATCATACCAGGGCTCTGTTCCATAACATCCATAACAGCGAGCGCTTAATAATCACTCATAAAGTGCTACATTAAACCTCTCTTGAACCAGATTGCTCAATGTAGCGCTACGTAGCAAGGCGAGCAAACTTCGAGGAATTTGCACTGTATCGTTCAAGAGAGAGTTAGCACTACTTGAGCGCTACTTGAGCGACACATTGAGCGATCAATGAGCAATTTAAGCGCTCGCTGTTATGGAACAGAGCCCAGTAATGAGATATGTTAAGCTGTCTCTTTATGTTAGAGGTGCAGAACCATCATTGGTCTCCATAACTTTAGTAAAGTATGAATGCACTCATTCGTATACATGTTTCAATCGTTTACATGACATAGACATTGTACACACACATGTATAAACGTATGTAGAATTGCATTTGGCACTACCTACTCAGAGAAAACATTTACTTCTGGCACACATTTGCAAAATAAGTGTAAATAAAGTAAATATTCAAACGTATGTAAATTTACTCACTTGTGCAAATGTTTCAGTGTAAGTGGAGCTTTAAATGATGTGGTAAGTACACGTAGTCCTTGGAATGATAAACTTATTCATGTGATTTATCGAACAGATAAGGGATATCAATTTCAGAAACCAAGCCATGTTAGAGGTTTATTCCAAACCGATTAACCAACTTGGCATGAGTAGTTACGGGAAATGTGCCCTCGTTGATGTAATTATAGTCACTCGCCAAGGCTCGTGATTGTCAACATGATTTCACTTCAGCATATCTCTCGTAATTACTCGTTCCTGGGTAGTAATTCTCTAAATTCTAAAGATAAATTATACGAACATTTCTCAAAGCAACAGCCTTCTACCAAACTATTGTATTCTAATGTAGCCGCAAACAAGGTAAGTATACTTATATGTATATGCCATTTAAATATTTGTATATTTTGAATAAAACTATCTGCAATATTACACATTCTTGAAACTGGAACTGTGTCCCTTTACACCTATCATTGTAGCAGTAGCTTTTATTCATTAATTTCGCAACTTCTCAAAATCACCTTTTTAAATACAATTTAAGAAAAGAAAGACGAGAATGAATTTTAATTGTATTTTAAAAATATGATTCATTTTCAAATTAAATTTAAAAAACAACCCAAAAAACCCAACAACAACAGACAGTCTGCAATAAAATTAAACACATTGTAAGTATAGCTCATTAACTTAAAATCTTGAATAAACTTCAAATATTTATTTTCTTTGATAGTGAAACCTAAATTTTTCAAATTTTCAAAACAGAAATTTACAAGTATTTGAAAACCATTCAATTTGAATTCAAATTTTAGCAGACACAATGAATTCTGTAACACATACATCCCTGTTCCGGTGTATTAGAGTAAGGTATTGACAGGATGTACATTGCAACATGGTGAGTTATGTCGACAGTTTGCAATCAACAGGTAACATGTGCTATCAACACGATTTCGATTTACATCCAACGATGAACATATTGATGTTAATTTTTACACCGTTGGCTCTTCCGTGTGATGTCCATTTCTCTGATACGTTGTCTGTTTCATGTGGGATGACTCTACATGTGTACATGGTTCCGTGAAGCCATGGAAATCGTTTTCGTCATTCGAAATAATTAAATGTGTTCACAATAAAATGGCCGCCATGCAATTTTTGCTTTATACGCAACACTGTTATTACCACTGCGGATAATTGGTTTGTGTAATAAGATATGTTACCCTCTAAAGTAAATATAAACACAAACTATCATTTCAAATGGGAAATTTTTAAAAATAAAATTTGAAAAAAAAAAACGTGCTACTGCCCCTTTAAAACTTGATTGTCTATATGGTAATGCATACAGCAGCAAGGTACTTAAAAGCTTAGCCAAGTTAATTGACTACTATCAGCTACTATAAACACTTATTTTTTATCTAATCTAATTAGAGAGTCCCAACCACTATCAATCAAGTTGAGCAACATCGAGCGCGGCTCGCCGTATAGGTGACCCGTATCCTAACTGAATAATCAGAGAGTTAGAATGGTTGATTTTCCTGCCCAAGAACATAACAATTAATTCTCAAAAGCACAATAGTGATAAAGAGAACATATTGTTTTATACAGTTTTAGTTGAATAATATGAGATTTAGAAGAGTTTATTTTCCTGCCCCAGAACAGAACAGAACAGAACAGAATTTATTCTCAAAAAGCACAAAATTGATATAGAAAACATACAGGTATACACACACACATATAAATACAAATAAATGCATATGATATTATTTTTAAAGACAGGACAGTGTTTTACATATTTTGATAACTTGATCATAATTAAGAGGTTGATAATCACATCTAATAGGGTAGATAAATTTAAAGTCTATTATTTAGACTCTGATACGAATGTTTTATAAAATTTCAAAATTTGAAAAAGTTAGGATATCATTAAAAGGAACCCCTGAGATGTGTTCATTTTCCTTAAACTGAGCTCTGTAGTCTTGTAGACTTGCCTAGGCTCTATAACAATTACAGACACAGAGACATGACTCGTGAAACATGCGATGTAACCTTGGAAAAGTGACTTTATTCGAAATAAACGTTTTCTCGTTTAATGTGTTTTTCTCTAAATATATTAATTGTTTTTGTGAAAACAATTGATCATATATACATACTGATAAAAAAAGAAGACCGAATCAGAGACAGATACCGAAAATAGTTAATTTGTGTCCTTTACATCAGACATATTCGAAGGACATATGTTAAGTATTAGCAATACCCTTTCAGAGTCAAATGCCTAGATCTTTGAATTCACTCGGTCGAAATTGCTCCTGAGAGATGAGTTTTCATTGGTTAAAAAGCAGAGATACAGATAATGGTTCCCCGTTTCCCCACTAGGGAATTTTGCTGGAGCCGAGAAATTCATCCCTTCTAGAACAGAGGTTAGGATCGGAAATCTGAAGGGAGAAACCTCTGTGAGAAGAGAATGAACAATGTACTGTTTAAGCTATAATAATAAATGACAGATTTGAGAAAAAAAAACATATGCAAAAAAAAAACGTGATACAGCCCCTTTACGAATTTTGTTTTCGTGACACTACTTTATCTTTACTTCTACCGCGGCTTTCGTTTTTTTATTTTTCATTTACGGAATACATTCAAATACAGTTTGATGATAAGTTTTTGGGCCAGTAATTTATTTGTGCCCACATGCTACCATGTTTAAAGGTACACCCATTGTGTTGTTGGGGGTCAAATATGCCAAACGTTATAAATGGCCTCATTTTATCGAGAAGTACCAACTGTTACTGAAAACTACCATTTTTGATGATACTCGACTTATTATATTGACGATATGAAGGTAAAAGTATCGATTTCTGATCGAAAACCGGACAATGCACGACGTTTGGCACGCGCCAATGAGTCAAACGTAATTTGGGAATCTTATTTAAACCAGACTGAAAACAAATTAGGGATAATAATGTTCAATAGGTCATATAACTACTGTGCATGTAAATAGGACGTGCACTTTCGGTTTCTGCACATGCATACTGAAGTTATTCGTTTTTAATTCGAAACTAGTAATTTTGTTATGTTTGACGATTGGGGATGAATATGCAAGCTGAGTGAATGTGTTTGTATTGTAAACAGCACATATGGTGTGTTGGACGCCAAATAAAATTTTATGAAACACAATGGGTGCACCTTTAATGTGATTTAATCATGGTGTGACATAAACAAAACTTAATTATGTAGTAATCTCTAGGGTAACAATATGTAAATCATGTTTAACGGGAAGAAAATGTTTACAGGGAATGTACACTTTCAGAAAATTTTAATAAACTTGCAATTAATGTGACACTATACGAACATTACCATACACAATCACGAACAGTCTCTAGATTTCACAGTGCTCTGCATTTAGTGTAGGCGATACGAGTTTTTTTTTTTAGATGTAGGCAATAGTGGGTGTAGGCGATCCGAGGGCAAGCCGCTCTATTATGCTTGGGTGATTGTCACTTAATACTAAAACTGAGTTAGACAAGGCCACCCTTTACACTAAGTGAACTTTGTGGAAACGGCTCTAAGTAGCCTACATCACTATCGTGCCCAAAATAAACGAAGAAGTTTAAAAGAAGTTAGAAGAACCTGTTTGAAATTTGTTTGATGGTAAGGAAAATAAACCTCGGCCTTACATGCATTTACATCCTTGTTGAATATTGAGAGATATGCCAGCAGGTAAATATAAATTGACTTTTAAATATTTTTATCGACGTTGATAACTTAAACTTATGATTGACCATATACATGTAGGTCCTATAGAGTGCTCGGTTAAGATGTTGAGATCTATTCTAATAATAGTATAGAATCAACATGGAGTGTTCACTGAATAAGAAGATTTGACAGACAGACATTTTATTCAGTATATAAGGCCATGGCCCATATTACAATGGATTAACATTCATGTGATGCTGGTAAACTTAAGAAGATTTGTGGCACTGTGAACAGGTGGTGATGAGGATAGAGAGGACAACATTGTTTAATTTAGAATCACAACACCTCTCACTAGCATAATTTCTAAGGTTTGACGTTGTAAAAGATTGTGCAAGCAATATATATCAAAATGATCAGGAAAATGTGTGATATATTTCCTTCTAAATTCCATAAACATTGGACATTTGAATAAAAAGTGCAGTTCATCTCCAATTACATTATTTTTACAAAGCCTACACTATCTACAACATCCAGGAATTTCTTCTCTTCTTCCAGTATTTTTTCGGATTGACAGGGCGCCTGCTCTAATTAAAGTTATTCTTCGTCGTGATTCTTTTGATTTAACATGAGACAGGTATGGTTCTATACACAAAGTGTGTTTAATGGTAGAATATATTTAGTGTAAAGATGAACTGCCATTAATATTGGCAAATTTTCTTTGTAAATAACAATCATTTATTCTTTATAAAATTATGTAGAAAATCACTTTTATTGCCGACACCCTTGGCTCCCCATTCAAAACCAAATCCGTACATGAACAACATCTTCGCTAACATCAGAAGCCTCATTCTCTTCCCACAGGGGTTACTCCCTTCAGATTTCCGATCCTAACCTCTTTTTTTCCGCTTGAAATAGAGAGCAGAAGCAAAATCCCAGAGCGGAGGAAAGCGGAATCCCATACTGTATCCCTGCTTCTTAACAAATGAAAATTTATCTTTCAGCGGCAATGTCGACCTAGTGACTTCAAAGATCTAGGCATTCAAATCTTAAGGGTCTTGCTCATTAGCATATGTCCTTCGAATACGTCTGATGTAAATAACACAAATGAACTATTTTTGGTATTTGTCTCTGATGTGGTCTTCTTTATTTATAACCATTTTTATGATCAATAGTTTTCACAGAATCAAATAGCATATTTCAAGGAAAACACATTAAAGGAGAAAACGTTTGTCTTACGTTTATTTTATCATTATGACGTGTCATTGACAAATGTTACTTTTACAACGGCGTCTCTGATTGCACAACAATATTCAATTGCAACCAATCAGGACACTCCCTTTCTGCTCTCGATTTCAAGCTAAAACAACAGAGATTAGGATCGGAAATCTGAGGAGATTAACCTCTGTGAGGAGGAAATGCAGAAGCCTAGGGGTTACGACCAACTGTTTCTGGCTTATACATCATTTTATAACACTGTTTCGAATACCTCGTTTCTGGTGATTTAATATGTTAAACCAATATCTAATTACTCTTTGAAGGGTGTCAATATGTACATAGTTTCTTCCACATTCAGCAAGTACTGCAACATTTCAACACTTATAACTCACACCAAGAACATATTTACAAAATTGAATTGAATAGTTTCCCATTTGTAAATTCCCCAAATTTCTGAACCATGCAATACGATTGGCTTCAGCTGTAATTCGAACATCTTAAATAACACAGATGAAGGGAAATTTTTCAATTTTGAAGAAAATATTTTAATCGGTGCTCTATATGCTTTCATAACTAAGTTGTGTACACCTTTAGACCAGGATAATCTATTTGAAAATGTTAAACCAAGATAATTATAATATGTTGATAAAGTTAGTTTAATACAGTCCAATGTACCAATATTCGCAAGCTCTTAATTTCCCTCTGTTTCGAAAGACAAGAATTTCGGTCTTTTGAAAAATTAACCGACAGACCCCATTTCCTGTAAAACTGCGAAAGTACACCAAGTATCTTTTGTAAAACTGTAACAGAATATGAAAACATAAATCATTGGCAATTAACAAAAAAAATAGTTCTACAAATTCCGAGTCAACAAAAATACCCCTTGATCACATTGCTCCATAACTGTATGGATTTGGTTAATAAACAGAGAAAATAAGAAAGGACTTAAAATACAACCTTGTCTCACACCACTGAAACTGTCAAAATATTCTGAAATAGTGCTTTGTTATAACTTTACACAGACTTTTGTTGAGTAACCCTTCCTGAAACAGTGATTCTGGATACTTATCAAATTCTCCCCCTTTTCAAGAGTCCATGGACTCGACCCGAACAAAGATTCTGTATTATTGCAAATAGTGTGATCACAAATATAACTTTGTTACATCTAAAAACATGCATATTTAATAGCTAGGATGTGCAGTTTTTTACCGTGGTGTTCGCCTTTCAAATTGCTACTAATTGATGGTAGATGCACAGAGGTCACTCCCTTCGGATTTTCTATCCCAACCTCTGTTTTACTATGGCGAATTTCGTGGCTGAAAATGGAGATTCCTAATTGGTTAAATTGGAAGTTTTTGCAATCAGCGACGCCGTTTTGTAAATTTGCCAGTGACACGTCATAATGCTATTTTTGGAAACAGAAACGCATGCTAAACTTTTTCTCGTTTAAAGTGTTTTCCTCGACATATGCTACTTGATTTAGAGAAAAGAATTGACCATAAACGTGCTGATAATTAAAAAAGGTAATTAACAAGAACCATTACAAGTCAAAGGCTAATATATTTGAAATAACTCGGTCGATGTAAATTGTGATGTCATTGAATAAAAAAGCAGAGGTATTGAATGTAGTATCCTTTTTAGCCGCCAGGGATATTGTTATAATAGGTTAATTTAGGACTGAAAATCTGAAGGGAGCAAACTCTTTGGAAGGAAAATGACATTCAGGTTGAAATGAGAGATGTACACACGATATTTTGATGAAGGTGGAAACTGATATATTTTCTCATTATTGGATCGGATAACATTTTTATACGTTTTAAGTCTGATGTCAGCCGTAATTAAACGCTAATTAAAAAGTAATACAGATCATAGCAAAGGGAATTTTCAATTTTGATTGATTGTGGATGTTCTGATAATGTTGATTTCTTTTTAGAAAATGTGGGAATGGTGGAAATGTCAGTTTGAAAAATAGGAAGTGTACGCATGATGATGAAGAATTACGTAATGAAGACTGATATTTACAAATTTTATTTGTGTGGCAACCTACGAAATACACTCATATTGTCGCATTTCCATATATTCATTTAATCTAAAACTATACTTATTGTAGATATGGCCAATCATAAGCACTTGTGAGATATATTTTAATATGCACAGTGCATGTATATTTATACAATGTTCACATTTACCATTGTGAAAGATTATTTACATATACAGTGAGACCCCGTTTATCCGCACGACTTGGTTACAGTTGAAAATCGTCCGGTAAACTTAAGGAACCCAGACTGATACCCAGAGGTGTCAAACAAAACCGTCCTCAGTCCTAGTTGCTGTGACGTAGCACATCCTAAATAGCAACCTGCGGCAACCAACGACACCTGTTACTTATGTTATTCTTCAGTTTCTTTATGTACCCAATTAATCATCCATTTTACTGAATGCTAAACCGGAAAGATTAATAATATCAAGATGATGAAATATAAACTGATGATTAGGATTACAGTGCAACAAGATACTGAAGTCATATTGATATGTATGTGCATATCTTTGGAACTGACTGATACCCAGAGGTGTAAAAAAAATCGTCCTCTGTCCTAGTTTCTGTGAGGTAGCACATCCTAAAATAGCAACCTGCGGCTGTTTCAAACTGTGGACACCACCCTCTAGAAGCCTTGCGTGTTTACATCAGATTTTATATGATGGCTATATAGACAGATTTTCCATTTCGTTTCACAAAATTTTCAAATATGAAATCCTATTAGGTACAAACATAAAATTAAGATTGGCTAGTTTGCCTGGTTTTGTAGTTATTGTACGAAATAGGGGTGTCACTTACTTTCCTGCCAAACCATAGTTTTTGGGCTAGATGGGCATTTGTTTATCACTGTTTTAGCTGGACTGGGTTGTCTAATAGGATAACGGCGCAAAGACAATTTCCTAAAGACATGTTCACACTGTGTGATTTGTAGCTACAACATGTAGCATCAGCACAAAGGGTACGTACACCAAATGATAAGTTGATACGACTTGAACGTACATACAGCTCAACTGAAGTTGGGTACTATAAATCATAACTACACATCGCACCGTATGCACTGACTAATTCTCACGGTAATTAAGTCTTTCAGTAACGATTTGTGTTTATCAACCTGTAGTGACTACATTTACAATGGAGAGTTGTTACAACTCTAGGACTTGTGTTCTCATGTTGTAACTGAGTTGAAGAACCTGAAGTTGTCACGACAAGTCGTATCATGAGAACGGGCCTTTAGCTGTAGGCTAAGGAGAGGAGCCGCATAACATGCAGATTTAGACTAACGTTCTGAATTCCTAATTGCAGATCGAGGACAAAATGAAGCTGGAATCGAACCCAAGACATTCCCCAAGTGAGGCAGAGTTTCACCGTCAGGTGGCGCTACTTATGACACCTGGAATCATCGTCTTAGGTCTTCTGATGTTGGTCGGCTTCTTCGGAAACGTCATCGTCCTATTCATCTACACTGTCAAACTGAAGATGAGCCCAAGCAACCTGTTTATCATCGCCCTGGCGATCTTTGATGTCATCGTCTGCTCTGTGTGTATTCCTATTGAGATGGTTGTTATGAGATACCTCTATTCATTTGACAGACCATGGCTTTGTCGAGTCATGCGTACCTATGTCACATTCTGCGTTCTGTGCTCTGTGAATGTGTTGGTCGCCATTGTAGTAGACAGGTACAAACGGATCTGTAAACCATTTTCTAAACAGATTACCATACAATCTGCAAAAATTGCAATCGGAATCGGCTGCCTCTGTTCTGCTGTCACCGCTGCACCTTCGATGGCCGTCCTGGGGTCCAAATCTTTAAACGGAACAGACTTTGTGGGTCACGCATGCGCAACGGATGATTCGATGATCAAAACTCCGTACCCTGGGTTATACAATGGACTTCAATTACTGATAAGTGTAACTGCTATTGTAACATTTACTGTAATGTACACACTCATTTGGAGAAAGGTAAGAGGCCAAGACAAATACAGACGAAGGATCAATCAGATTAAAACACGAAACGTCACTGATGTTACATCTGATGTTTCCGAAACAATTGACTCCGGACAAATGAATGAAAGTGAAAATCAAACTGACACAGACGATTCCGTCAATTCTCCCCAAGTCCAAAACGAGGCTGATGTCACACCAAAGCGAGGCAAAGGGGAAATAAGTGACACTTCCGGTAAGACGAGTGCGAAGTTGAGGCGCGGGTCGTACAAAACGACTTTTATGATGTTTCTGGTTACGGCTGTGTTTATTATTGGTTTTATTCCTCATCTCGCTTTGATGTCGACCAGGGCTGCCCAGGGACACACATTTGAGCATCTCAAAGGAGCCCCGCTTGCCCTTTATAACCTATTCCTCAGAATCTACTTCATAAACTCAGCTGTTAATCCAATCATTTACAGCTTCCTAAGTGATAAGTTTCGAAAAGAAGTCAAAATAATTCTAACACGATTTTTTCGGAAATAATTCACGTGAGGACTTTTGAGATGAAAATCCTTATTTAAATGAATGTGTACTTTTTTTACTTAATTTTAAATTTTGTTTACATTGTGTATACAGCAGTCGAATTAAAACAATGTTTGTAAGTCGTGACGTCGAGAAACAAATATATGCCGTGGAAGCAATATGCACATGGAATGCACATGGAATGCACATGAAATCCACATGGTCTTATTTGTTTCATTGGTTGCATGATGACGTTTTACATTATTATTATATCATTTAAAGGGACACAGCGTCGAGGATAAAATGAGATCATATTTATCTCCCTATGCTGATTAACGCGTCCGCTAACGAGTTACGCTTCGCTTCACTGTTAACATGCAGTAGTTTTTATTACTTCAATTGTCTGAAATTGGGGCTCAGTCACTTTGTTGCCAGACACGTTAATCAACATGAAAATGTTGAAAATGTGTGTTCTTTGGTGAAATATCATGAATCAATAATATACACAGTAAAAAAAAGTTAAGCACCCTCAAATTAAAAGTTGTATACCATTTTGGATTTTATGATCACGTTATTCAATTCGATAGACAGGCCAAATATGGTATTTTGGATGGGAACTGGTGTGGTTTCTGTTATGGAACGGTTCTCACGAACGGAGCTATTGGCATGCATATCATGCAACCCATGATTTCAGCAAAATGCAGTTTCACCCTTCGACTTACCATGGCTAAATAAACGCCTTTTACGGCTTCAATGTCAGTTCAATACACAAAAATCATGAACAATGCCACGAAGGAGATTGTCCGAGGCTACGAGATGGCAAATTATTGGACAGCATTTAGCAGGTTTCTCGTACAAGGAAATTGGGAGAAGAACTGGTTACCACTATTCGGTCATCAGTAGTTTAGTGAGGAAACATGCCCAAACTAACCATGTTCTCGATCGACCACGTTCCGGAAGGCCCCGAGCTACCACATTGCAAGAGGACAGGAACCTATTGCGTCATCAACGACGTCAACCGTTTGCGTCAAGTACCGTCTTGAAACAAGCCTGGCTACCCTATAGACGTATCAGCAATCAGACGGTGAGGAACCGCCTCAATGCAGCAGGTTTAAGGTCTCGACGTGTCATCAGACGTCCAAACCTTATTAATCGTCATAAACGGGATCGTAGGATGTGGTGACCGGCAGCGTTGGAACCTGTGGTCATGGAGACGTATCCACTGGTCAGACGAAAGTCGCTTCCTCCTCCATACCGTTGACGGGAGAATCAGAGTTTGGAGAGTCAAGAACAGTCGATACACACCAAGGAACATTCTTCCAAGGGTTCCATATGGTGGAGGATCCGTTAGGGTGTTGGGTTGCTTTTCTTTTGATTGCAAGTTTGATTTGGTGACACTACAAGGCACACTTACCGGCGCCCGCTACATTGTAAGAGTGTTGGATCCAGTTGTGATTGACCATTTTGATGATCACAGACTTGCAACTCGACCTCTGTTCATGGATGATAATGCTCGGCCTCACCGTTCACGAGCTGTGACTCAACATCTGGAGAACAATGCTGTTTCTCGTATCCCCTGGCCAGCATTGTCTCCAGATTTGAATCCCATCGAGCATGTCTGGGACATGATTGGTCGACGTCTACAGAGAAGGAACCCTGCTCCACACAATCTAAGACAACTGGAGGCCGCACTTCACGATGAGTGGCAGCAAATCCCCATGGAAGAATTAAAGAACCTTGTCAGGGGTATGCCCAGAAGACTGGCAGCGGTGGCAGCACACGATATTGACACTAACTCGTTCCTAAGACAATGGCACGGGTTAATCAGTATGATTTCTTCATCATGTTCAGCAGTCAAACTTGAAATGACAATACATTTACGAGTCTGTGTTTTTCACCATTTTCCAGTCAATTTTTGTTTCCTGTTTTTGGTCATTTGAAATCTCTGAAGATTACACAAAAATGTCAACGAATAAAACAATTAATTACACTTTCTCCTGAAATTCGTTTTTAGTTTAGCTATAATGGGTCTCTGAAACATACCCCTATCAAAAAAAAGAAGGGGGTGCTTAACTGTTTTTACTGTGTTTATAAGTTGATGATTGTTACTTCGATGTACATATCTCATAGTATTGTATTTATGTTTTTTATTGCTTATTGTATTATTCGTGTTTAAAAGGGTAATTGTTTTGGCACGTATTTATTTTAATTTATTCTTCTCATTTAATGTAAACAAAGATCGATCATGTGAAATTATTGTACGTACTTTTGTACGCAGGTATAGTTTTCTATGATTTATAGTCAATGCTTGTAGGATTGTTCACGATATTTCAAAGGAGATTAGTGACATTTTCGAAATCAGACTTATAAAATGACTATTACACAGTTAGCATTGCTGATCAGTTGAGCAGACAACTTCCAAACGCAGGGCAAGCCTTGTGGTATTTCCCTCGCTTTGTTGTGCCTAGATAGTGAATGGCTGCATCAGAAATGCATAGTGGGCCTGGATTTCTAAGCATAGATTTCTTAAGGAAATACTGCAAGGCCTAAATTAGCCAGTAATGGAGACTGGCAAGAGTTATGCCTTGCATTGGGAAGTTGTTGAGCAGAATGCTGTTGCTTTTCGTATGAAGTGAATGAACAGGTCAGTAGTGTCTATCCTTACTGGATGTGACGTCACTTCCGGGTTCTTCCTCACTGTGGGTCCACAATCATATCAACTAGGGCTCTGTTCCATAACATCCATAACAGCGAGCGCTTAATAATCGCTCATTGAGCGCTACATTAAACCTCTCTTGAAAGCGATTGCTCAATGTAGCGCTACGTAGCAAGGCGAGCAAACTTCGAGGAATTTGCACTGTATCGTTCAAGAGAGAGTTAGCGCTACTTGAGCGCTACATGAGCGCTACTTGAGCGATACATTGAGCGATCAATGAGCAATTTAAGTGCTCGCTCTTATTGAACGGAACCCAGTAATGATATATGTTAAGCTGTATCTTTATGTTAGAGGTGCAGAACCATCATTGGTCTAAATAACTTTAGTTAAGTATGAATGCACTCATTCGTATACATGTTTCAATCGTTTACATGACATAGACATTGTACACACACATGTATAAACGGATGTAGAGTTGCATTCGGTACTACCTTCTCAGAGAAAACATTTACTTCTGGCACACATTTGCAAAGTAAGTGTAAATAAAATAAATATTCAAACGTGTGTAAATTTACTCACTTGTGCAAAGGTTTCGGCGTAACTGGAGCTTTAAATGATGTGGTAAGTGAATAAGTTTGTCAATCCTTGGAATGATAAACCTATTCAGGTGATTTATCGAACAGATAAGGGATATCAATTTCGGAAGCCAAGCCATGTTAGAGGTTTATTCCAAACCGGTTTACCAACTTGACACGAGTAGTTACGGGAAATATGCCCTCAGTGATGTAATTATAGTCACTCGCCATTTTAAAAATATTATTCATTTTCAAATTAAATTTAAAATTAAAAAAACAAAACAAAACCCAACAACAACAGTCTGCATTAAAATTAAACACATTGTAAGTATAGCTCATTAACTTAAAACCTTGAAATAACTTCAAACAAATATTAATTTTCTTTGAAAGTGAAATCTCAAATTTTAAAATTTTCAAAACAGAAATTTACAAGTATTTAAAATCCATTCAATTTTAATTCAAATTTTAGCAGACACAGTGAATTCTGTAACAAATACATCCCTGTTTCGGTGTATTAGAATAAGGTATTGACAGGATGTATATTGCAACACGGTGAGTTATGTCGACAGTTTGCAATCAACAGGTAACATGTGCTATCAACACGATTTCGATTTACATCCAACGATGAACATATTGATGTTAATTTTTACACCGCTGGCTCTTCCGTGTGATGTCCATTTCTCTGATACGTTGTCTGTTTCATGTCTGATGACTCTACATGTAAGTATTGTAGATATTTGCATAAATATTGATCAAATCTCTTTTTGCGATTGGTTTATATTATATGGTTTGTCAATGTCATGCTGTATTCTGATGACTTGGCAAGTAAGTCCTTTTCAAAATATAATTGTAAAATATTTATCATGATGTTAATTTCTTATTTGATTTGTTCATGACTGAAGTACAATTTGTAGATATATACCCATTCCTTATTGATAATTCCATGTATATTATGTTTATCATGCATAATGTACATTTCCCCGAAAGCTTGTCTGTGTACATGTCTTTCTGTTTTTGGATGACTTGGCAAGTATGTGTTTTTGATGTTTGCATAACATGTTGATGTCAATTAACACCAGCTTTTATCATCCAAAGCGACCTCTCTCAGTAAATATCGTTTGTGTGAGTTCAAGCCATTGTATACAAGCGACATCGAGCTAACAGTGTAGAAATCGCTACACAGTTTCCATCGAATTGTCACAATGCCATGATATGACGTCATAATGTTTATGAAATCGCGCCCTCGAATCTGCATATATCAAATACATCAACACTCAAGCCCCGTGTTACTTTGATCATCTCTCGTATTGATTTATTTGATACCAGGGCTCCGTTCCATAAAAGCGAGCGCTTATAATCGCCCATTGATTGCTCAATGTAGCGCTCAAGTAGCGCTCATTCTCTCTTGAACGACACGCTGCAAATTCCTCGAAGTTTGCTCGCCTTGCTACCTAGCGCTACATTGAGCAATTGCGTTCAAGAGAGGTTTGAAAGTAATCGCTCCTTGAGCGATTACTTTGAAACCTCTCTTGAACATGGCCCAGAAGACACTGATATTTTCTGTATATTGACATGTGATTTTCTTTAAACCTTTTTATTAAGTCTATATTCTGAAGACTAAACACTGCCGCTTTAAAACACTTATAACATCTGCATGTTGTCTTTATTCTACGAATGTCGTAATTTTAAAGGGACACCGCGTTGATGATAAATATGAGATCAGATTTATATACCTATGTTGATTAACGTGTCCGATAACGAGTCACAGACCCTATATTTCAGACAATTGAAGTAATTAGTAATAAATACTACTGCATGTAGACAGTGAAGCTAAGCGTAACTCGTTAGCAGACACGTTAATCAGCATAGGGAGATAAAAAGTGATCTCATTTTTATCTTTGACGCAGTGTCCCTTTAAATTTACTATACTTGATCGTTACGATCCTTAGATACACCCTGTATGTTATAGTTGAAGCCATGACGTTTGGCACCTTTATTAAAGGGGCAGTAGCACGGGGTTTTATGCAAATTTATTTTTTCAAATTTCCCATTTATAATGATAGTTTATGTCATTCATATTTATTTTAGAGGGTAAAACATCTTATTACACAAACCAATTATCTGCAGTGGTCTTAACGGTGTTGCGTATAAAGCAAACATTGCATGGCGGCCATTTTATTGTGAACACATTTTATCATTTTCAATGACAAAAAAGATTCCTATGGCTTTACGGAACCATGTACACTAATTTTTTACTTGATTTTCCGAAAAAGGAAGGGTGTTTTACTATTGGTGACATTATTTTTCAAATACATTTCATCGACTTATTTCAGCAAAAAAATGTGATACTGCCCCTTTAAATTATATTATGGTTTTGACGGGTTGTTTTACATTCTCCGTAATAACTGTCATGAGCCTTGATATGTGTCCGACACTCCTGTCTCCTACCGACTATACCCTACAGGACAAGGGGTCATTGATAAGTAGTGAATCTAAACTAACAAGCAAAAAAGTGAGCGTGGCTCACTAATATACTCCCGACTGTTAAATTACACTAGTAGTAGAACACTACTGCCATTACCACCGATTTCAATTTTATTTTGCAAATTAATTCATCATAATGACTCATTCGAGCGACATAGATGGAAAAAAATCTGTAAGCACAGTGAGGGATATACAGCAGTTTATGGCTGAAAGGAAAGAAAATTTAACTTTTCCCAAAATCTAACCAGTGGAAATATAAAAAAGTTTAATCAACAAGTACACAGAAGTAGCTTTTGATGAAAGTTACATGAAAAAGAAAATGATAAGTCAACAAATTTGAACACAGAAGTAGCTTCATTCACTCATTCATTCCGAATATGACGAAATAAAAAAAATCAAAAATCGTGTTACATTTAGCACTGACCTCTCCTAGTGGTGAAGAAGACATGTACCAAATTTGAAAAGGATGAGGTGAATAGTTTTTCTGTAATCGATAGGACAAAACATGTCTTCTGACGGACGGACGGGCGGAAGGACGGACGAACGGAATCGTTGGTATTTCTATATACTCCCGACCTTTTTGGTCGGAGGTATAACAACTCATACTCGTGTAATATCGTATTACAGGGACACCCCAATGACATTCCAAACCATATGAATAAATGTCATTGTGACAGGTCATCTCTATCACGAGGGTCTTTTGGTAGACAGATATTGACAATATCCTAGCACGAGCATTAAGTATATCTACATCAAAGGTCTTCCATGACGTTTATGGTTATATTCCACTGCCGTTTAGCTGAATTAAAATAATCAATTACAACCGAAAGCCAAACAAATTCCATGATCTGATAATGGATGATCGACCTTATATCATGTGTCATCGCTGGTGCATTTGGCATTTACCAGGAGCGAATCTATTCCATTATCACTGAAAGTTTGGTAATTAGAGAGTTTCAGCTCGATGGGTGCCTAGGCTTTTGACACCTGATCAAAAGCTGACACGAGATACCATTTGACAATCAATGATAGTCGCTTTCAACTTCTGTCGTACCAACACTACTCGCCTGATTTAGCTTCATCGGGCTTCCATATGTTACCAACTCTGAACAGTCTCTTTCCTGGAGGCATATGACGTCATTTCCACTGTGAAGTGTTTTAGACGCCTAAGAAAGAGACTTTGACAGAAATGGGCTCCGTTCCAGCGAGCGCTTAAATTGCTCATTGATCGCTCAATGTAGCGCTCATTCTCTCTTGAACGACACATTGCAACTTTTCTCGAAGTTTGCTCGCCTTGCTAAGTAGCGCTACATTGAGCAATCGCGTTCAAGAGAGGTTTCAAAGTAATCGCTCCGAAACCTCTCTTGAACATGGCCCTGGTAAAAAAAATACCCCAACACCGATAGCAGGGGTGTATCCCATAGCAACGGGACTTGAACTCTTGTAATTCTTCTTTGTGAGATTCACTACTTACAAATAGCATATCAACCCTCGTATGTAAAAACAATATGGCATGCGAAGACCCAGTCTTTTCTCACAGAGGTTATCCACATAGTTCTTTCATCCTTACCTACAAATGTATGTTGCATGTTGAGCACTTTCTGGGTAGAGTACTGATTGGTTGCACCGAAAGGGAAAAAAAACAATGTTTTAAACAAGATTTATGAAAATAAAAACAAATCTTTGTAGTGTTTTCACTATCAACTATACCAGGTATGGTCCGGTTCATTATGATTGTCCGGCTGTTAACGAGCAGCGGAAGTGATGTATCTGCGCATGTCAGAGCAGAGTATGAGCGAAAGTAAATGCGGGAGCATTGAAACCAAATTGTCTCGTGTTGTTTCTGTGCATGGGCCATGCGGCATATGTTACCTGTTTTAAATAACGGCTGGTGACACAACATTGGCGACGAGGATAGTAGGAAAGAATGACTACGGTGAAGATAGGAGATATTGGGCATCTTCAAAGTTTTGACTGCAGCGACACTTTGAGTCTCGGACCACGTTAGCGAAGATGGCTGCGCGCATTCGAGTTGTATGCGGAGGGACGCGGAATCAAGAACACAGAACAACGAAAGGCTTTGCTACTTCATACGGCGGGTATGCAAGTTCCAAGATATTTTCTTCACTCTTACGTTAGCTGGGACTGCCGAAAACAACATTTACGAAAGAACTGTGAGCACGTTAAATGGATATTTCTTACCAAGAATGAATGTGCCCTTCGAAAGACACGTGTTCCGGTCAATGTCATAGTTAAGTAATGAGACAGTTGTACAATTCATAACACGTTTGAGACAACAATCTGAAAGTTGTGAATTTGGGGATATTGGTCAAGTGGATGAAAGAATAAGGGACCAAGTTATTGAAAAGTGCATATCTCAAAACTTGAGGAGGAAATTACTGGAGAAAAGTGGATTGACCTTGGACCAATTGATAGAAACGGCACAGGTGTTTGAAGATTCAGATATTCAAGCCAAGTCATATGCTGGGAACTACTCTAGTGAAGTGAATGCCATGGATACTAAACGTTCAGGAAGTTTTCAGGGAAATAATTCATGGAAAAGGGAGGTGACATGTTATCGTTGTGGAAGGACTGGTCACATGGCAAGGGATAGTCAGTGTCCGGCCAAAGGAAAGACATGTCGTCGGTGTAAAACTGTTGGACATTTTGAGAAGGTTTGTAAAACTAGAGTTGTGCGAAGACCTAGAAGAGGTAGGCAGAATAAAGTTTCCCAGGAGTCACATAAAATTGAAAATAATGACAATGACTATGCATTTGTGATTAATGAAGAGAATTTGCATGATGGAAGAATCAAGATTGAAGTAGGAAAAGTGAGTGTCTCAATGTTAATAGACTCAGGTTCTTCGTGTAATATTATTGGATTGTCTACATGGGAAGAAATGAAAACAAAGAACATTGTTTGTCAATCAAGAAATGAAATCAAACCTGTATATCCATATGGTGTAGGCACGCCACTGCCAGTTGCGGGAATCTTTTGTGCTGATGTTAGAGCTGGTGAAGAGACATTGAATGAAGTTGAATTTGTTGTCATGAAGAGTAATGGTCCTTCACTACTTGGTAGACAGACATCTCAGAAATTTGGAGTTTTGAAACTTGGGTACAACATTAATGCAGTACAGACTGATCGTGACTTTGTGAAAGAGTTCCCAGAATGTTTTGATGGATTTGGTAAATTGAAGGATTATCAATTGAACATTCCCATTGACAAGTCAGTTCAGCCAGTTATCCAAAATTTGAGACGTGTACCATATCATTTGAGAGAAAAATTGACAGAGAAGTTAGAAGAACTTAGAGAATAGAGACATCATAGAGAAAGTCAACGAACCTAGTGACTGGGTTTCTCCCATTGTTATTGTCCCCAATCCAGGAAAAGACAATCGCATATGTGTAGATATGAGAGTTGCAAATCAAGCTGTGATGAGAGTGAGACATCCCATGCCGACGATAGACGATGTCTTACAGGATCTGAACAAGAGCACTATTTTCAGTAAACTTGATATCAAATGGGCATATCATCAGATTGAGCTAGCGCCGGAGTCTCGTCATATTACAACCTTTTGTACTCATCAGGGATTGTACCGTTACAAGAGACTTATGTTTGGAGTTTCATGTGCGCCAGAACTTTATCAGAAGATATTGCAACAGATTTTACAGAGATGTGATGGGGTGCATAACATCATGGATGACATTATTGTGCATGCTACAAGTGTAGAAGAGCAGCACAAGAGGATGGCTCATGTTCTACAGGTTCTCAGAGACAAGGGACTTACCTTAAATCCAAGCAAGTGTCAGTTCAGAATGAAGAGTCTACAGTTTCTGGGTCATGTCTTGTCAGAACAAGGTTTGAGCCCTGCAGAATCCAAAGTGTCAGCTGTCAAGGAAGCCAGAGCACCGACTACGGCACAGGAAGTCAGAAGTTTTCTTGGATTGGTGAACTTCAATGGTCGATTCATCGAGAACTTAGCTACCCTCTCTGAAGCACTACGCTCACTGACTCGGAAGAACACTGCTTTTGTGTGGGAAAGTGAACAGCAAAAAGCATTTGATCTGCTGAAAGAACGCTTGGTAAGTGCGGAAGTGCTTGCGTACTTTGACAAGAACTCACCAACACAAGTTATTACAGATGCTAGTCCAGTGGGGTTAGGGGCAGTGCTTATGCAGCAGCAGAATGGAATACACCGTGTCATATGCTATGCCAGCAAGACTTTGACTGATGTTAGGAAGCGGTACTCACAAACAGAGAAAGAAGCTCTAGCCCTTGTGTGGGCCTGTGAACGATTTCACCCATACCTCTATGGTGCTCATTTTGAACTGATAACTGATCATAAACCTCTTCAGTTCATACATGCGATTCGGTCGAGACCATGTGCCAGGATTGAACGCTGGGTGTTGCGGATGCAAGCGTACGACTATACAGTGAAGTACATTAAGGGTGAAAATAACATTGCTGACTGCCTCTCGAGACTGTTGCATCCAAATAGATTGAGTGAGAATTCAACAGGGACATTGGAAGCTGAGGAATTAGAGATATTAGATTCGTTGTTGTGTTTGGCTCATGAGGGTCATCCAGGAATGGTCAAGATGAAGCAGAGATTGAGGTCAAAGGTATGGTGGCCGGGAATTGACGCTCAAGTAGAAGCACATTGTAAATCTTGTCATGGGTGTCAAGTTGTTTCAAATCCGAATCCTCCTCCTCCGATGTTTCGTACAGCATTACCTTCGTTGCCCTGGCAGCATTTGGCAACTGATTTACTTGGACCGTTGCCGTCAGGTGATAGCATACTGGTGCTGGTGGACTACTACAATAGATATTTTGAGGTGTACACCCTGAAGACAACGTCAACGAGTGCTATCATTAACTGTTTGACAAAAGCATTTCTGACCCATGGTCTACCCTGTACACTGAAGACTGATAATGGGCCACAATTTATCAGTGAAGGTTTTCGGAACTTTATGAAACTTCAGGGCATAGTGCACAACACGTCAACGCCTTACTGGCCACAGGCAAATGGTGAAGTCGAGCGACAAAACCGATCACTGTTGAAAATATTGAGAATCTCACAAGTAGAAGGAAAAGGTTGGAGAAAGGAGTTGCAGCATTTCCTCGTCATGTACCGAAGTACTCCACATACATCTACCGGACAATCTCCAGCTGAGATGCTTTTTGGAAGACAAATTAGAACCAAAATTCCAGAACTGACCAATTTTGGAATGGATGACGGTGTCAGAGATCATGACACTGAACAAAAGATGAAGGGGAAAGATTATGCTGACCAGAAACGTCGTGCTCAACAATCTCCAATTGTGTCAGGCGATACAGTTATTGTGAGACAATCTCGTGATAACAAGTTGACGAGCAACTTTGATCCTAAGGCATGTAGGGTTGTGAACCGTTTTGGTGAATCAGTCGATATTGAGGCTGATACAGGAGTTGTATATAGGCGACACATCACTCATGTGAAAAAGTTTGTGTCAAAATCAAGGGTGAATGGTGGAGACACTGATAGCAAAGTGTTTAATCAGTGTGTTGATGTATCTGATACACAGAATGTGCCAGATACAAGTGTGTCTGACAGACCGGAGTTGACGGACCCTGTCAGTGAGCCGAGTGCAGTATCTGAGAGACCTAGACGAAACCGAGACACTCCGAAAAGATTTCAAGACTATGTGCTAGGGTTTATCTATTGACTCTGAGCTTTAAAATATGTCAAGCAATGACAAGTATACTCTATAGCATGTCTGGGAGATATGTTTCTTTTAGATACAAGTGTAGGCTAATTTAAGTTAACTTGTTTTGAAACATGTTTGATTTTGCACAGTAGTGTAAAAGTAATGTCAAAATGTTTATTTTCTATACATTTTCAGTCAAAGATTACTTGAATATGTTTGAAAGTGGGTATATTTTTGGTTAATATTCCAAATTGAATTGTATAAGTACAAGTACTATTTATTTCAAAAAGACTTAATGTCATGATGGTTTTCTTGTTTAAAAAAAAAAAGAATATCAATTTGCTCATTTCCAGTCAATTCAAAGAATTATTTATTTAAAAAAAAAAAGGAGGGATGTAGTGTTTTCACTATCAACTATTCCAGGTATGGTCCGGTTCATTATGATTGTCCGGCTGTTAACGAGCAGCGGAAGTGATGTATCTGCGCATGTCAGAGCAGAGTATGAGCGAAAGTAAATGCGGGAGCATTGAAACCAAATTGTCTCGTGTTGTTTCTGTGCATGGGCCATGCGGCATATGTTACCTGTTTTAAATAACGGCTGGTGACACAACAATCTTGAAGATATAAATAAAGAAAAAACTCAGGGACTCTTTATAAGATCAAAAGCGAAATGGATTGAACATGAAGAAAAACCAAGCAAATGTTTTCTGCATCTTGAGTTTAGGAACTTTTGTATTATAACTTGAAAGGAATTATGGTTCTGAAATTGATACGCAAAGTGACATTCTAGAAGAAACTAAACGTTTTTATGAAAAATTATATTCCAGAGAAGACTGTACAGAAATTGACCTTCAGGATCATTTTCTGTGGTACGGATATTATCTACTAATGATTCAGCAAATTTAGAAGGTAAAATAACCTATGAAGAATGCTTGAATGCATTAACAAGAATGAAAAGTGAAAAATCACCTATTTTTATTATGAATGTACTGAAACCACAGCCTGAGGAAAAAAATGCATTGATGAGTTAATCACTTTGACATTTTCGGCTTTGGATCGAATAGTCAGATCCACTGAAGTAAACAAGATTCTCGATTAAAAAGGAGGGTTCTATCGGGGTATCTTTTATGAAACGAAATTCAAGAGGATATTCCTGTTTACACATAATATGTTATTAATACATGATTAAAACAAAATCAAATTGAAAGATAATAATGAAGGTAGGTTTTTGATGACTTTATATTTCACATGGTTATCACTCACAAGTGCACATTTGTTGAAAACATAAAACAATGACAACTGAAACCTTTCATCGGCGCTGCGAGTGGAGAAAAACTTCGCTACAGCATAACATCACTTTATTTATTACTTTTATGACATGTTATGAGTTACTGTGTGAATACTCTATCAGTGTATGTCTTCAATGATTAAAAAGTTGTTAAATCAGGTACAATGTAGCGTCTTTTCATTTCGCACAATGTAAAAAAATCCAATATGGCGACAGACCCTTCCCGTTAAGTATTGAACAACGTCGCCTTCAAATTTTCCCGACATGAGTGTAGAGGAAAGGGAACTTTGGTTATCAACGATACGGGCTTATGATCTTCAACTTCAATAGTATATCTATCTACATCTATCCAACAGCTTTGAGCTCAGCATGAGCATAAATAATATTGTGTAAACGGGGACAAATCGATATTATTCATTTGTACCATGGACCGTTTAATATTTATTCTTTTTACGCTTTAAATTTGTTTCCATATTCAAATTTTGTTTTCCGTAGCTTGAACAAAAACATAAATATTTTCATAACATGTACAATGGGATAATTGCTGAGTATAACGTCCATCGTAATAGGTAAACGGAAAATAAAAGGTCCATCGGAATAGTTTAAAAGAATTATTTCTGACGATAGAAGGTCAATCGGAATAGGTAAATGGAATTATTTATGATGGTAAATTAAAAGGTCCATCGGAATAGGTAAATAGAATTATTCCTTGTGATAAAGGTTTCATCGGAATCGGTAAATGGTATTATTCTTCATGAAGAATCTAGATAGATAAATGAAATGATTGCAGATGATAAATTAAAAGGTCCATCGCGGTAGGTCAATTGAGTTATTTCTGATGATAAAAGGTCCACTGGGATAGGTAAATGGATTATTGTTGACGATAAAAGGTCCACTTGGATGGATAAATGGAAATATTCCTGATCACATCGTGATACAAACACATGCATGCAACTCAAGGTAATGCGTGGTGTACTCACAACATGTACAGTAAACTTGACACAAGGCGCTGTTCATATACACTAATCAATCTTTATATGAATTGGTAAGAGTCAGCGTCTCGCTGACAGACTTAAGATGTATGCCCTATGTTTACCCTTTAAATTGATGATGTGGAATATCTGAGGTTTTAATTTGTGATTAATGCAGTGGTTAGTCAGCGCGTTCGACTTTAGGTCAAGAGGTCATAAATGCAGGTGTTAGATCGAATCCCGCCAGGGGCTCGGCAACTTTGTCCACTTTAGAAAACAGTTCTACATGCAGTAAGGTTTGGGAGCAACGCTACACTGATTTTCAACGTAGTACCACCCATGGTTCGCTAGTTCCAGCCGATGCTCGCATGTTTCACCGCAATGCATAGCCACATGGCGTTGCGGGCTTTCTCCCTGCGATAATATTAACAGTCATGATGTAAGTAAAATACTCTTGAATGCGGCGTTAACCCCACCTTACCTCACCTACAAGATAAAGGCAAGGATTTTCTGGCAACTTCGGTGGGGATATTTTGTACCTCACGAAGACTACGTTCTTGTAGCCTAATACACTACCAAATGTGATGGCGTGCTAGATCTTATCAATTTTCAACTTCTTTATCATTTTACTGCGACGTTTCGTTATATACACTCAAAATGCATTATGCCAGTAGGCCTATACATCAAATATGTAAACGTAACATGATGTTTGTGTTTCCAGTGCAGACAGAGTTAATATATGACATGTTAAAATCAATAGTATATTAGAGTTCAGTGAGAGAACATTGATCCAAGTCTGTAGCAACAGGTTGCCTCGACCGGCTGGCAAATCGTATCAGAAACAGCGCTCACTGACAACTTGTGGTAGCAAGCTTATAAACATCAATAGCAACACGTGGAAGAATATACCGGTGTAGACACAATTTGTTCCCCGTGGTAAACAGGATACTGGTAGTTGAAGCATATGTTTTCACGATTACAAGATGTTACTAACAAAGATATTCCTTACCTACCTGGTGTAGCATTTAAGGTAAGGTAAAATTATTTATATGATGTGAATATGTATTTTAAATGAATCAATTGATTACTTAGAAAACGGGCCTACGTGGAAATGGAACGAGGTCAAATGAGATTCGAGTTATCAATGATAAAACGTTTCGTTCATTTGTGTTTATGTGTAGAAATTTTGAAATGAGTCTTTGTTTATAAAATTGATATTTTATATAAATATGAAAATATTACAATTTTAGATAACTGATTTTTTAGATAAATTCTTCTCTGCCATATTAATTGTGCATTTGATACTGATAAAAATGTTAGGTGCTGTGATTGTATTTGGTTCAATTTGATTTGGTTCAAAACGATAATCTGACGAAACTGATGTTTACGCATGAAATTTGGAAATATTATGAGATAAACACCTATCTGAATCAGTATTATGTTAAACCAGAAATCGACAGTTGGGCACTCATTGAACAATAGCATGAACAATAGATAACCTGTTGTCATGTATTGTGTTAATAGTCTTTATTTAGGCGGTTTCCACTGCACATTGTCTTATAGAATAAAAGCAAACGCAAATAAATACTATTCAATTAACAATATACAAAACTCAAGAGAACGGTCTTTACTTTGGCATTTCCACTGTGCATTATCTTATGGAATAAAACCTAATGCAATTAAATAATATTCAATATACAAAATACAACACTCAAGAGGGCGGTCTTTATTTTGGAGGTTTACTGTACATTACTTCATGGAATAAATCCCAATGCAAATATCCAATATACAAGATACAAGACACGAGTGCAAACTGTATGAATTGCCCAACATATTGATCGTCATGTTATGTATGGTTTACGCATATTTCAAAGTTTATTGCATTGATCTACATACACGAAGTCACGAGTGATGTATTACCATGTTATGTGATGTCTTGTATACTATCGGGCAAAAGAAACGCCTTCTCATTTTCAACATTGGAAAATCTCAAAATACCGTTGGCAGGTAAAGCCAAATTTAAATGTATGTCATCAGCAATTGTCTTGTTAATAAGTATGCACAATTTCATTTATCTGGGTATGGTACTTCGTTTGAACTTTTAACCGAGGGTGTGTCATGAACGACATTTGGCCCACTGAATTCAATGAATTTTCGATTTTGAATTAAATTTTATTAGATTATTAAATAATTTATTATTCACGAATTTGCTGTGTGACAAATACTGACAGATGTTGAAGTAAAAAAAATTAATATTAATAATCCTTCTAACGCATCGAAAATACTTTTTTCTATTACATATTTCTATTTTTTTTATTTATAGATAAGAAAATTGTTATTAATATTTTTTATGAAAAGACATATCATATTACCGTAGGAATATTTGAGTTTGAAATAGTGTTTTGATCAATGTTGTGAACTTGTCAATATGGCTGTGTAGGATTTAGAAACTGAGAAATAATAAGCAAATAATGAAAATCTAACATCTTCTATAATGTCAGTTTTACATGTTGCCATGTTATTCTCGTTGTATTGTATTATTAAACCAAAAAGTCATTAAAACTAATATATATTATATTCTAAGTTGAATATATATATATATATATATATATATATATATATATATATATATATATATATATATATATATATATATATATATATATATATATATATATATATATATATATTATATTGTTATATACATAGCCTTTGACAATGAACAATAAAGTGTAAAGAAAATGGGATCTTCGCGTTTAGGCGACTTTATGAAAATTAAAGGAGACCAGCGGTCTGCCTTTGATCCAGGTAACAGGACTGTACTGGGCCAGTACTGGGCCAGTAGTGGCTGATATAGGCATCCAGTACTGACCCAATTCAGGCATCCGGTACTGGCCCTGTACCAACTTGCACACGGCAAAACGGTACTGGGCCAGTATCACGCCATTACTAAAACGATACAGTACCATTCCCTGCACTGGCCCAATTCAGGATAGCCTTTACTGTTCCGGTACATTAAAAAAATCATGCATACCGTAAATTTTCAAATTCCAAATATACTGATAAATTAAGGTTGATTGAGCTATTATCATTTTCGCTTCCGTTTTCTAAATTGTTACTTATACATAAACATATATTAATCATATCAGTTGGTAATCTTGCAGCTTTTTTTATACTTTGTATTGTTTGTATTTTTTCATAGTGTCAATATTGTCAAATATGTATATGTAGTCAAATATATGTTATTTGAAAACATACCAGAATTTATTTTTAACAAATTTTACGTACAAAGACAATGCTATGAAATGCAACTTGTGATTGTTTTCATACTTAAATTTCCTAATGATATTAATACATACAGCAGCAATGGCTAATGTAAAACACACTTGTAGATAGATAGCAATATCTAATTTATCAAAGTTTTATAAATACAACTACAGTTAACTCATAAATTGAACTTACATTGAAAGGATACCAAACCGCTGCTTTCTCCTCTTGCTTCTCTAAAGCAGACGACAATTTGAAATACTACCCATAATTCCCTAACAGGAAGTGTCATACCTGGGCTCCGTTCCATAACAGAGAGCGCTTAAATTGCTCATTGATTGCTCAAATTAGCGCTCAAGTAGCGCTCATTCTCTCTTGAACGACACAGTGCAAATTCCTCGAAGTTTGCTCGCCTTGCTACGTAGCGCTACATTGAGCAATTACTTTGAAACCTCTCTTGAACATGGCCCAGAATTGGGCCAGTACTGGGCCAGTTCCGGGCCAGTATGTAAGCCTAATATAATCTGTACTGGGCCTGTTCCGGTCCAGAACTGGCCCAGTTCCGGCCAAGTACTGGCTCTTTGAAAACATCCCATAATGCATTTAAACAGGAAACGATATGCCTAAACTGGGCCAGTACCGTACTTCAGTACCGTTTTGCCAGCACTGAGCCAGTACAATTTTACCTGAACTGGGCCAATTCAGTGAAAATGCTGGTTTTGTGAAAAGCTGAATCGCAGGATATACCCTAACTTAAACCGAACCATGAATATATTTAACTATTTGATCTCTATCTTACGCAATTGTGTCTTTCCTGGAAATATAACGTAAGCGATACCCTAACGGAAAATTAACCACGAATGTATTTTAACTTTCTAATGGAGATATATATTTTCGTATGTATAATTGATGGAAATTTGTTCTCTGTCTTACCAAATTAATCGAAATATATGTATATATATAAAAATGGTCCGTATGTACTAAATCAGTATACCTTGTTGCAATTCATTGTACTCGCAAGAAAGGAATAATCCAATAAGTGTAACCAGAGACAATCGACCCACTCATACCAGCTGTGCCCTAATGACGCACGTGGGTATACATTAATACATTTTATCTGTAAGTATTATTAATAGTATGATAAATGGTCACTGGCGTAGGCGACACACAAGATTTAACACGATTCTGATTACTTATCATATTGTCATGTGTAGTGATAACAGTACCACGTGATGGTTCATTACAATATGTGGAACCTGTGTTTCACTTTAGATATATATTGAGTCTACATCTCTTGGATATTAGTGTTACTTTGTTATTCCGCCAACTTCCCGACGCAATGCAGGACTTTTGCTAGTCTCCATAACTGGCTGATTTAAATGCTGCCGCATTTACCTCATGTTTCTGTGCCAAGATAGTGTAGCGCTGCACCTGAAAAGCATAGTGGACTCTGATTTCCTGACATGGAACCTGAAGGGAATGCAGCAAGATAAGATCATAAGATGTGATAAGAACCAATCTTGCAAGGAGCTATACCTTCGTTTATACTGTCTATGGAATATGATATATCCAAAGTTAATCCTAATTCTCATTTGTTATGGGTTACAATATCATGTGCATTCTGATAATGATTGCCTCATGTATAGGACATCCAAATCAAATACCCCATGTCATTGCTATCCACAAATGAAAAAATGGAAAATCAGTTTATTTCTCAAGTCTTTGAGGGGTATTTAGAAGTGAATTAGATCTACATAAGAAAGCAAGCTGTTCTGGATCACAACTTCTGTATTGTGTAGATACACGGCGGTACGGAATATATGCTCACTCCTCCAGGTTGATATCCATGAAATCTTATTTCACTTCTTGGTATTCATCAACAACCTTTTGTTTGTGATTTAAAATCAGTATGGGTATATCAAGGGGGATTGTTCTCAATGAGCTCAAAATATTTTTGGGAGGGTTTAAGGGATTAGGGCTGGGGTCAAGGGCATCGGGTCCTCTGATCTTCATTGTATACATCATTACTGTATATGCATACGTGATCTTGCACATATCGTTGTATTTCATGGAGATCCAAATTAGTATTGGCGCGACTATCACATACGGGCGACTCATTCGTTTTAACTATTTTCAGTGCTGATATTCTGCCAACTTAATTAATCCAATGTTATATGAACCTACAAAAAATTAAGCAAACATGAAATCAATATGTTTATCAACATTTCAGGCACAAAACACATAGCACAAGAGGAAAACCAATACACCATACTCACCACCAGAAATACCAATATCTATAATATGCGAAGATGGAAAACCATACAAAGGCTGAGGTTCCCAATCCAGGCGAAGAAGGCACACATCTTCCACACAGCGACCAAGTGTCTGTATCGAGTTTCACCGACAGTCTAGAAACCGACTCACAGAGTTTGGAGTTACCGGAAGGAGCTGAACCGGAAGTGCAAGATTCAAAACCCAAGAAGATCGCATCCAAGCTACCAGTAAAGACTAAGAAAATCAAAGAGTCATCCTCATGTGACAAACTTACCAGCGACCAGTGCAATGCAAATGACAATGATAAAACAAAAGGTTGCAAGGGAGGTAAGCACAGTAAGCCTGAATGCGTGGAGTGTAACAACGTTGGTTCCCATGCCCCTACAAAAGAGACTTTAACGAGCAGGATGCGTATTGAGAAGAGCCACCTGAACCATCAGAACAGCTCCGTGGAGGTGGAAGAATACCTCACACCCACACAGAGGAAAGGACAGGTCATCAAGGACCTCAAGAAACAGGTAGACCTCCAGGATAATCGTTTTACTCCCCAAGAGGTTATTCTACTCAGTTCTGCCATCATAACCTCTGTTGCATATTGGTAACTTTCCTCGGCTAGAAATCTCATTGGTTGCATCAAAAATGAGTTTTGCGATCAGCGAAGTTCCATCAAAATGATTAGAGTTGTTTCTCCTGTGCGATTCACACAAGGCAGATTTCGGCCGCTTATTTTAAACGATCTTTCATTGGGCAAAAATAAGGGAATTACCAGTGTCGAAAACTTTCACCGCCAGGGGATTTTGCTAGAATCATGATTATGGCCCATATGCAACAAGGGTTAGAACAGAGTGGATTAACCTCTGTGGGAAGAAAATGCAGGATGATGGATTATCCCCTCCAATAAATATAAAACATTTAAAATGCTTGTTCCATATCAGCATAATACATTTGTAAAACCAGATTTTGTGTCCTTCGATATCATATATTGGCTTTTAAACTTTTACCATGTAAAAAAAAACATAACTCGTGCTCTTTTCCACCACTGGCTCAATTAAGCCTTGCTGTATTTTCTTAAATTGTCTGTGCTAGCGTAGTGATATTTTGCACCTGAACTTCACAGTGCGCTCCGCTACGTTAGTCCATAAACGTTGCAAGAAAGGCAGCAAAACTTACGTTAGCCAGCGTTACTGTCGCTAGTTATAAAGTTGCTATGCCCTATCCAATCCGTATGCAATATCATAGTTACTATACAATGAAATCAGTCAGTGATTTATAATAATTTTAATCGATGTTTTATTTCTTCTAAAATCTTCGTTCACTGTCAAAAAACCTAAACCGTTGTTTTATGTCGATGATAAATGTCATGTAAACTGTACTCTATGACCTTCAATAATCAATATTCTCTGTCAAGTAACCATAACCATTAAGTGTCCTGTTAATTAAACTCTATGACCCAATAACCAATGTTCTCTGTCATGTAACCATGACAATTGTCATGTAAACTATACTCTATGGCCTCCAATACCCCATTTCCTCTGTCATGTAACCATAATAAAAGCCATGTTATCAATATTTACATCCTTAAACCCATTGTAAATGATATGTTGTATGACATAATACCTAAATACTCATGTTATATGCCCTGTCACATTTTTTAAATTATATTATAATTAATTTTTGCACCTGATTTATATTACCTATAACCAATGATTTATGACCTGTTCCCATGTTCTACATCCTTGGTTACCCAGGGTTTTATATATGCTTCGTTACTCTCCACTATATCACCCATTGGAAACTCTATCAGAGAAATCTGTACTCATATTACCCGTCCTTGGCCGGCGTGAGCCAATCAAACTGCTACGCAGCTTGGACCTGCGAGCCAATGACAATTCACATCACTTCGTTGTAAAGCACGCGCGGTCATTTTGTTAGCCCTCCGTCACCGGTTATCTCCCTTTACCCTTTCTGTGTTATCCTATTAAGTCTTTGGTTTAAGTCTTTGGTTACTGACTTCGTCACGCCGGCCAAGGGCGGGTAATTTTAGTACATATTTCTCTGATAGAGTTTCCCAGGGGTATTATAGTGGAGAGTAACGGAGCATATATACAACCCTGGGTAACCGTGGATGGTGTTTTTATGTCGCAAATTTGCTGAGATAAGTTTATGGCTTAATCAATCCTTTGACCTATAACCAATGTTCTATACAGGTGAAAGATCTGGAGAACGAACTGGAGTACAGAAACCAGGATATAACCAGTCTGAAGGATAGTATAGGTAAAGAGGCCCAGCAGATCCTCGACACCAAGAACGCAGAGGTCAGAGAGGTCAAGGACAGTCTGGAGGTCATGACGACCAAGTACGAGAAGCTGACCTTGTCCTACGAAGAATCGGTCAAGGCCGTTAACATTCTTGAGGAGACTCTGCGAGAACTCCGGGTAAGCCCTTTGAACTTATGCGGTTTCGAAATATTCTAGTGCGTCTTAGCTGTATAACTTTTGTGTAACTATTGGTCTGTTTGATATTTGATATGGATATGGATATGGATATGGATGTGGATATGGATATGGATGTGGATATGGATGTGGATATGGATATGGATATGGATATGGATGTGGATATGGATGTGGATGTGGATGTGGATGTGAATGTGGATGTGGATGTGGATATGGATGTGGATGTGAATGTGGATGTGGATATGGATGTGGATGTGAAAGTGGATGTGGATGTGGATATGGATATGGATATGGATATGGATGTGGATATGGATATGGATATGGATATGGATATGGATGTGGATATGGATATAGATATGGATATGGATGTGAATGTGGATGTGGATGTGGATATGGATGTGGATGTGAATGTGGATGTGGATATGGATATGGATATGGATGTGGATATGGATGTGGATGTGGATGTGGATGTGAAAGTGGATGTGGATGTGGATATGGATATGGATGTGGATATGGATGTGGATATGGATATGGATATGGATGTGGATATGGATATAGATATGGATATGGATGTGAATGTGGATATGGATGTGGATATGGATATGGATATGGATATGGATATGGATATAGATGTGGATGTGAATGTGGATGTGGATGTGGTTATGGATATGGATATGAAGATATGGATTTCAAAATATGTTTGTTCGCTGGCTTATAAACGGTTTGAAAAGTGCCAGTTTAACTGGTATAAATGCCGGAGTAAAATAGTCCTGAACATTATTTTGTATGAACCTCTCAGTAATCAGTAAAAATCATTACGCTTAAATTTCAAAGTCTGAATCTATTATGAAATAAATACCTTTTCAAAACCCTATTTACACAGAACATACCATCCGGAAATGGCTTATCTGCCTCTTGCTGTGGGCAAGACACCATTTTATAAACAGGGGTGTTAAATACAGATAATAAAACCTGGGCTAGGGGCGAAAACAATTCTTTCATGTGTTCATGAGATTCAGAAAGTGTAAACGTATGGTTCAGGAGCAGTCATATTAAAATCAGATCGTAAATAGTTGTGTAACGAAGTGCAACAAATAAAAGTTTCATTTTGGGTTCTGAATGCATAAAAACTAAAGACTTTTTTAAAAGTTATGATGTGATTGGTCAATTAATTACTTAAATTTTATTTTCGTTTAGTTAACAGAACTTAATATATAGGGTCAATACGTTATCATCACCTAAGGCGCAAATTGAAATACATGTAACAGGTTTATTCCGCCTCGACATATTTGAGTTAAATAAGATGTTTTGTTTTGATGTTTTCATCCGGAAAGTACGGCAACAGAGTAATTTTTAAATTCATGGCTCACTCCCACATTATATTGTTTCCGATAATTTCAGTTTTCTTAACCACGTTAACAAAGTCATTTTCATATTCATGGTTGAGAAACTTAATTTCCGTCAGAAGGCTGATAATCACGGCTCTTTTGTTTTCATGCTGCGGGGTACAAATATTACCAAAACATAATCTGTGTCAGATCACACGATAGGAAATATAACAATCGTATTTATCAGTAATAATGCAATTGATCCGAAGTTTGGTTCCCTCCTAAACAGTTCGCAATTAGGGACGCCTAACAGATTTCGTGTTTTTATGTCGCAAATTTGCTGAGATAAGTTTATGGCTTAATCAATCCTTTGACACCAAGTAACATGAAATATCCGATCCAGGGTATTTATGTGTGAATCGATATTCTGTCAGCTGGATCTATTACAAGGTAATATAAACCGATTTTTGTTGTGGCCTTTGTCAAATCAGTGTGAATGCAATGAAGAATGTGGTTGTGTCCTTTTTAAATCAGTGTAAATGCAATGAAAGAATGCGGTTATGTCCTTTGTCAAATCAGTGTGAATGCAATGAAGAATGTGGTTGTGTCCTTTGTCAAATCAGTGTGAATGAATGAAAGAATGTGGTTATGGCCTTTGTCAAATCAGTCTGAATGCAATGAAGAATGTGGTTGTGTCCTTTGTCAAATCAGTGTGAATGCAATGAAAGAATGCGGTTATGTCCTTTGTCAAATCAGTGTGAATGCAATGAAGAATGTGGTTGTGTCCTTTGTCAAATCAGTGTGAATGAATGAAAGAATGTGGTTGTGGTCTTTGTCAAATCAGTGTGAATGCAATGAAGAATGTGGTTGTGTCATTTGTCAAATCAGTGTGAATGAATGAAAGAATGTAGTTGTGGTCTTTGTCAAATCAGTGTGAATGCAATGAAGAATGTGGTTGTGTCATTTGTCAAATCAGTGTCAATGAATGAAATAATGTGGTTGTGGTCTTTGTCAAATCAGTGTGAATGCAATGAAGAATGTGGTTGTGTCATTTGTCAAATCAGTGTGAATGCAATGAAGAATGTGGTTATGTCCTTTGTCAAATCAGTGTGAATGCAATGAAGAATGTGGTTATGGTCTTTGTCAAATCAGTCTGAATGCAATGAAGAATGTGGTTGTGTCATTTGTCAAATCAGTGTGAATGCAATGAAGAATGTGGTTGTGTCCTTTGTCAAATCAGTGTGAATGCAATGAAGAATGTGGTTGTGTCATTTGTCAAATCAGTATGAATGCAATGAAGAATGTGGTTGTGTCATTTGTCAAATCAGTGTGAATGAATGAAAGAATGTGGTTGTGGTCTTTGTCAAATCAGTGTGAATGCAATGAAGAATGTGGTTGTGTCATTTGTCAAATCAGTGTGAATGCAATGAAGAATGTGGTTGTGTCCTTTGTCAAATCAGTGTGAATGCAATGAAGAATGTGGTTGTGTCCTTTGTCAAATCAGTGTGAATGCAATGAAGAATGTGGTTGTGTCCTTTGTCAAATCAGTGTGAATGCAATGAAGAATGTGGTTGTGTCATTTGTCAAATCAGTGTAAATGAATGAAAGAATGTGGTTGTGGTCTTTGTCAAATCAGTCTGAATGCAATGAAGAATGTGGTTGTGTCCTTTGTCAAATCATAGTTGAAATTCAATAATATGTTGAGGTATAACTTGTAACATGTATTATGTAAAACAGCCAGATGACACCTTGACTATATACATGTCGTTCTTCTTTGCCCTAATTAAATAAAATTAAATCATATCAAATAAAATTAAATAAAAGTTGCCGCCTGATACCTTGCTCTCTGACTGTTACAGAGATAATTATGTATGACCCCAGACTCCAGTATTGGGAGAACAAATTGTTTTCAATTGTAATTTTTAATGTTAAGATATGTCAGGGGGATCTATTGATTATTGAACATATGTCACATCCAGAGAGCGAGGCTGTGACAGTACTTAATGAATTTAGTTCAAGGGTAACATGTAACATGACACAAACTACAGCATACTCTTTCCATAGAGGTTAGTCCCTTCAGATTTTCTACCGTTACCTCTGTTACATATAGGCAATATTTCACTATTTAAATCTACATCACTGATGACCCCCTTATGCCTGACTAATATAATAGTAGTGTATAGTTAACGTGCTGTCGTCTCACGCCAAAGACACCACATATCTGTGCCCTGGTGTCATACTGTGGTATGTGTCCCTGGGCAAGGCACATCATCAATATTGCGCTCAGTCCACCCAGCTGTTTAAATGGGTACCTGGACACACGAAGTACGGAGCACGGAGCGCTTAGTACCGATACCGAAAGTACACTTGATTCAGGGTAATAATTGCAGCGCACTATTGAGCATGTCTGTCGAGATGAATGGGGAGCACATATTAATATGCATATTGTTATTATAGTTAAATTGCATTGTTGAACAATTATGCAATGCTCAGGTTCACAACGTTACCCAATTATATTGCTTTCCTAAAGCAAAAAGGGCTTAAAATAAAGAAGGAATTCCGTCGATTTTTTTACAATTCTCCATATTATTATTCCTTACGCTTAGCCGCTATTATTAATTTAATATAATGTAATTTAATTTAATATGAATATATTAAGATATATATTATATATAATATAAGAATTCTGAATTTTTAATGATTCTTTGAATATAGGATGCTTCTGCAATAATGTAAACAAAAACACGAGCGACACGCTAAAATGGGTGCCTTAAACGTGGCAGAATGTGATTGGTTAATAGCAACGTTTGCCGGTTGTTTAAGAAAGGTATATTTTATTTGATTGTCATAATCACTTCTGCATCAATTCTAATTATTAACAAGCTATATTGTTATTAACGTGTACTTAGTGAGGTGTTTACTTGTATCATATAACGAAGACTAAGTGCTTGATTAGAATTAAATGATATTCTCGATGTATACGTTACACCTTCCCAGTATACGGTCTCCTCTGACTGCAGTCACTGTAACCTGTCAACATTTTATCAATTTCTATTCTTCAGTAACCTTGGTAACTTATAAAGTGAATAATGTGTGAACAATTCCGAAATATTGAAAAATCTGTCTAACATGTGTTACCGTTGTTTTTTTTGTAAGATCAGCAAATCAGTACAAGTTGATTTTAACTTTTCACACTAAACGTCTTTTGTGTACACACATGATCCACTTGTAGTTGATGACGTTGATATTGTTGTCACTGTTGTTTCATCATTGTTGTCGTCATTGTTTTCATCATTGTTTCCACCATCGTTTCATCATTGTTTTCCTTATTTATTTCATAATTGTTTTCATCCTTGTTTTCCTTATTTATTTCATAATTGTTTTCATCCTTGTTTTCCTCATTTATTTCATAATTATTTTTATCATCGTTTTCATCCTTGTTTTCCTAATTGTTTTCATCAGTTTTGTTGTCATTGTTTTCATCATTGTTTTCCTCATTTATTTCATAATAATTTTTATCATTGTTTTCATCATTGTTTCCTCATTGTTTTCATCATTGTTTTCATAATTATTTTCATCATTATTTTCATCATTGTTTTTATGATTATTTTCACCATTGTTTTCATTATTGTTTTCATCATTTTTTCATCGATATTTCATCATTGAAACCTGAACACGTGTCTATTGACGTTTGACATTGTTTTCAAGCCCACCGGGAGTCTTGAAAAAATATTCGAGTTTCAACAGCCATACCATTTTTCTATTGAGATGTAGTTTTCTATTACACTTGCTTCTGCTTTCGTTTCTCATTAACCCAGTCTCTGAATTAACTATAATTTGAGTAATAAGTTGAAGTGAATTAGAGGACGGAGGAGGCATCTGTTTCTATGAGCAAAAACACCTTATAGTTTTAATCATATACTGCTACAACTGATTATTCAACCTTTGAGAGAGAGAGAGAGGTTTATTGTTTCATTGAGACACTAATAACTATCAATCATGGTATTTTATGAGTAGACATCAATGGCTATAATACATTTGGGAAAATGGTCATGTAAATGATATTCTCTATATGCAGCCTGATGTTAATTTAGAGAATCCATATAACTTTTAAGATCTGTGTTATATAGATTCAACGTGACTGTACGTTTGAATATTCTGTTTTTTTTACGATACAGGAGAAGGCTACAGAACAGGAAGTTCACCACAAGAATATGTACTTAGAGATGTATGAAAAGGGGAAACGGTCGGCCAACTTTGAGAGGGAAGATGAGGTAAGCTTTATTTTTTCATTTAGTTCGGCACTTACCGGATAACATTCTGGTTCCCAGAGTCTGTTGCGCTGCGTAATTGGCGACTGGCTGGTATACGTAGTTGCCAGTTACGCAGCGCAATAGTCTCAGGGAACCAGAATGCAGGTATTCCTGCGTATTCCAAGTGTCATGCGTACACCACCTAATTTTCGGCGCAATAAGAACTAAGATTCGATGTAAGAGGTCGACCTCGTCTGTTAATGAAATAAGTCTTTGTTTGTAAGTATTTAAAAAGGGGATAAATAAGTTTAATTGAACAATTTCAGAATTTCTGAAAATGAAAAGACTTTGCAATACACTCAACATAGGATGCATGGAACGGATTCATATATTGACACTGAATCATACATTTTAATAATTTGACATATCCGATTCCATATATTAGCACATATATATTAATATGATGCTAATATATGGATATAATGTCGAATTAACAAAATCTAATAGGAAGTATATTTTCCAATATTCTGTTTGAGAGTAAAGTTTGGCGAACGAACTGATCACCATCCTCGATAATCCAGCGCTATTGTTCCGATAAATCTACAATAGCGCTGGATTATCGAGGATGACTGATCACTTAATCACAATCATAATCCAATAATTTCATATTTGTACTAGACTACTATTTTGAATCTCATACATAGAAATTCTACCAAAACAGATAAAAGATTTGAAAAAAAAATATTTCAGGTTCCCCAACGAGAAGAAAAATAAACCCTTAGTTGTTGACTTTGACAGAAATGTTTTCCTTTTGGGCTTATAATATGACAATTTAACTAAACAAACTTAAATTCATTAATTAACTGACCCCTTGTTCTTCAACGTCAATAGAACAAACACGATTATTTTTTTTTAATTACATAATTTTTTTTAATTATTGACTGTTTTATAAACTGGTTTTATAATTCATCATCTATCGATAATAATCCAACTTTCCAATGCAAAGCATAACTCTTGCCAGTCTCTATTACTGGCTGATTTAGGCCTTGCAGTATTTCCTTAAGATCTCTGTGCTTGGAAATCCGGGCCCATAGGCTACTATGCATTTCTAGTGCAGCGATTCACTATCTTAACACGGCAAAGAGAAGGAAATACTGTAAGGCTTAAATCAGCAAGTAATGGAGACTGGTAAGAGTTATGCCTTTTTGACACGAATCATGTTTTTCAATTAAAAGGGTATATAATTTATATCATGTTACATGTATATTTGTAAATTAACTGCACACTTCCTTGCTGGACAAAAACCGTTCAATTAGTGTTTCATTATGCAGCTTGTCAAAATTAATTACACGGCTTTATCAGTATAATTATAGTTATCTCTGACTACAATCAACATATGACACGTGCTGAGTAATGTGAAAGAGTTAGTTCTATCCTGTCCGCCATATTTCTGTTATGCAATACGCGAAAAGAAAAAAAATCTGTAGTTTCACTAATTTTCATTTAAAAAATAGTAAACCATGTGTTGATAGAATATTCACGAAGTAAGAAATAATTTATTATCAAACTAATCACATATATATTGTGCCGTAGCAATTTTTTTTCTCACTCGTTCATGTCGCACCGATGAATAGCCTCACTTCGCATTGTACTGAATTTTGGATGAATCTGCGCTAGCCTGTGTAAAATTTTAAATTATAAGGCAGGAAAATATAATAGTCTGGGTTTTGCAATAAGTATGAATGTATTTATAACATATATGTGTAAAACACCAATGTCCTCTCGAATTTCGTTTTCACGCAAATACCCCTATAGATCCTTCTCTTTAAATAATTTACTGTTCAAAGAGTTCTAATATAATTAAATCTGATTAATTATATCCATTAAAACCGTGCACCATATGTAGCAAATCCTGTATTGGTGTGGAAGTAACTCAACAATACTTTGTTACAGTCGGATACAAACTGTGATATCAAATCAATAATCCAACAGGTTATGGGAAATGCTTTGAGTTAAACTTTGTTCCGGTTACACTCGCACTCGTTGATTACTGATAAACGTTATGGTCTACTGCATATTATTTCTTTAATGGACTGTTATTATATTAACAATTATTAGCAATTATTAGCTGCTATCAGTTTTTGTGCAGTTTCCATTGCCGCCGCAGCCGCCGCCGGCGCGTTTTGTATTGGCTATAACATTTTTCTTAGAAGGTTTTTAGAACTCATATACATAATTTATTACTTATACCCCTGGGGAATTTTTTTTGACATGATCACATTCAAGGTCAAAGGTCAAGGTCACGGTCACGTGTTCTGAAATTCCTAAAATAATCCTTGTTAACACGATAACTTGAACAATTGAATATTTGTGCTATCAGGCTCTTCTTTGGTGTATATCAACTGTGGAGAAAGGCCAAGATTTGAAAAGGTTTTCGCTAAGGTCCGTCAAAGGTCAAGGTCACAAATAGGTCACAGCTTAAGCATGCTTTTGCAAAAATGTCTTATTTCAGCTACTAACACTTTGAATCATTACATGATTGTTATAAACAAAGAAACTGCTCATTGACTGTGTGACCTTGAATATCAAAGGTCATGGTCACACGATAGGGTCAAGGTTACCAATTCTGAAATCACTCAATAACTTTTTTTTCCAAGAAGGTATCAACACCTAATATACATAGCTTCTTTCCTATACACTTGGTGAATGGTTTTGACATGTTCACATTCAAGGTCAAAGGTCAAGGTCATGAGTTCTGAAATTGCCATAAAAAAAACCTTGTAAACATGATAACTAGAAAAAATATTGGTGTTATATTGGTTCTTATTTGGTTTATATAAACTATGGAGAAAGGCCATGATTTGAAAAGGTTTTCGCTAACATCCGTCCGCTAACGGTCAAGGTCACAGCGAGGTAACAACTTAAGCATGCATTTGCGAACATGCCTTATTTTAACTATGAACACTTTAAGTCATTGCATGATTGTTAAACACAATGAAAAGTGATCATTGATCATTGAAGGTCAAAGGTCAAGGTCATCAGATATTGGTTAAGGCCACGTTAATCCTTTTATCAAGTTTTGAAATAAGAACAAAGTTGACCCCAGTGATGATTGGTAATAACTCGAATAATGAACAAGTTTTTGTTAAAAAGAATTCCCATTTTATTGATGCTGACGGGAAGGCGGAACAGGGAAAAGCGAGACACTAAGTTTCGGAGCTGTTCTGCTTGTGCGGTGTCCCGCAAACGCTCATCTAGTTTGACAGTTCGTCAAGCTTATGTCATAGATTATTAATCAGTTTATTGAATAAGTTATGTACATCGAATGATTGCATCTGGGAAAACTTACTTACTCTGGGTAGGAGATAATGAGGATTCATAAGCGTGAAAACTGTTGATACTACGGGAACTATATAATAAATATATAAAATACACTTTCATAAAACTGTAGTGACAATGGTAATGAAAAGAGATACACGAGTTCAAAAATATGTTTCGGCAGAAGTTCCATTTTATGTCCGCATTGTGTCAATAATCTTCTATATTTTTCAGCTTGAAATGTTGGCCAAGACCGGAAAGACCAAAGTGACCATGCGCGAGCTCCAACGGAAGTTGTCGGAATCACAAGCGGAGCTGGCCAAATGGCAGAGTCTGCGCAGAGAGGAGATGTATGAGGTGGCTGAAACACCGGAAACGGAAGCTGAAAGCACTCTCAAGTTCTTGAAGGATAGCTTCTTCCATTTTCTGACCAAAGAGAAGGACTCTGACGATCATCTCCGTGCCATGATCCAGATCTTCAACTTCAGCGAGGTTCAAAAGAAGAAAATAACCAAGGGTCTTCAGGAGAAGAAGAAGAACAAATAGTCGCTTTAAATACCATGGATCTGTATCACCATCAACTGCCTTACCATGCATTTTGAGGCAGGAACATTGGACCTTCTAAAGTCGACCAGGTTTTAAATATTCTGGTCCGGTTCCACAAGTGAAGTTTAGCACTGATGTCGCTAGGCTCACAGCACTTGCATTATTAAATTAGCGTTCAGAGGTCAAGAAAACAAGTAAGATGTAAACCCTGTTAGAGCATGGCCCGGTTGCAAGAATAACATTTAAGTTAAATTCTCTGCAAATAACATAGCTTGTATATGTACTGTTTGTCTTCAACCGAAATTGCTTGTGAATGACGGGTTAAAATATCATGGTCAGGCTGCACGAAACGATGTAAAATTGCGTTCAGTTTAAAACTGGACGAGTTTTCTCTTCCTGGTCAAACATGGAACGCCATTCTTCAGCATTGTCGTAATTAACATAAAATTTACGTCAAAATAATCTCATTCATTTTTATGCCTGAAAGAGTTGGTCATATCTTTGATTTGCAAAGTAGTACAATTGATTGCACAGGATAGCTTAAATATCACATTCCACCAGTGCAATTGGCGAACATGACATTGTATGTTTTCTCGGTATGTTCAACCTGTTGCCAGTTCTCCAAACATCGATGACAATATGTTGTTTGGAGGTTATAACCAATACAAACTAGTGTAGTGTTGGGCTTACGTACACATGTTCTACTTCCTAAATGTTTATCGTTAACTTGGTGCATTCACAAATCAATAGTAGAACTACAGTCAATTGTCCCTAATTGTTTACAAAGCGGGATAACGGGCATTGTATAAATACGCTTCCCATGTATATAAAAATGTTTAAATGCACTAGAATAGTAGCTTCAGAGACAACAGTTAAACTCCTTATTTCTCACTGACTGCCATCTTCTCAAACAATATCCAGAAAATCCTACGACCCCTGCACAGTCTGATTAAAATCGACGGTTTTCCGTGGAATAAAAATTGCAAAATAGTGCATCTACCGGGATACGAACTCATATCAGTCGTAGGTTCCACGCCAAACCGTCTGATAATAGCCCGTAGACTCGCGTGTCGAGCGCAATTCAGGTAGCCAAAAGACGTCCAACAAGTGCGAGAAGCTAGGGGCAGATAACTCCAAACAGCTATCCTTTGGTCTGTTCCGAATGCTTTCAAAACAGTGACCGTTTAAAAACTACGTTGTGATTGGTCAGTTCTTTGACTGGGCTTTGGCTGTGCTAAACTGGTTCGGAACATTCGCCTATACGGGGTTTTCTCAGACCTTGTGGAGAGAAATCTACAGAACCTGTTCTTATCCTGGTAGATGCAAACTTTTGCAAATTTTATTCCTCGGAACAAGGTCGATTTTAATCAGACTGGACCCCTGCAAAATCTGATGGTTGGAAGAGACAAGTTCCAATTATGCATGGTCTCCTGGTAAACATGCGAAGATGATATTCTTGCTTAGTGGACTCAAGTGTGAAGATGGAATTATCCTTTCTGTGGGCAAATCATTCCAAATTGATTGATACATTATATACACATGTAGTATGAGCTTCCCATTCATTATGTGCTTCCTTTGCCATTTGTGAATTTGTGATGTGTTTTCATTTCTGTTTCGTTTCTACAAAAAACTGTTTATAGTTTATGCCATCACCTTATCAAAGGTCATAGGGTCGAAACCATGCTTGTGAACAGTGAATAAATCTTAGTGATATCTTCACAAATTGTTTTTCTCTGTATGAAACCTAAGAGCTGGAGTATGTTCCAACCTTTACCTCAAGGAGGTAAAATATGTAAACTTTGTATGGAATAGAAACATGTTGAAGTTGTAATGTAAGAAAGATAACAAAATCAAGTCAATATTTAGTTGCCAGCTGTGCAATTGTATTATGTCATTAAATTTGTTTCACCAAAATTCGGAATAATTTCATTCCCTATAAGGTAAACTATTTTAACAATATTTATCAAAATATACCATAAAAGCGTTCAACTACAATCGACGTTATCCAATGAGAAGCGACTGACTCGTGATTTAAGTTTTGAAGTTATATCTCATTCTCGTACAGTGCAATTACACTAGGCTTCAAAGGTAACAATCAGACCAAAAAGCTACACGAACTTACACGAATCTAATAATTTCAAATGTTCATTGTTCTACATAGAAAGCTTTTCACAAAGAAAAGTGTGTTATCTCATAAAATAAGTTAATGGTTTAAAATTTGTTTAAAAGCTGGTGCACATATGACAAGAAGTAATTAAGTATATGCCTAACGTTTTTTTTGTATTCAATTCTCTCTTCGGAAAATCAAGTTTACAAATGAGTGTACATGGTTCCGTAACGCTATGGGAATTGTTTGTGTCATTCGAAATAATAAAATGTGTTCACAAAAATACCGCCATGCAATTTTTTATTTATTGCTTTAACACCGTTATTACCACTCCGGAGAACTATCATTATAAATAGGAAATTTGAAAAAAATAAAATTTGCAAAAAACGTGCTACTGCCCCTTTAATGAATTGAATTTCGTCTTCCTCATATACAAGTATATGCAAAAACGTTTTAAAACGTAAATATTTATACAATCGAGATTTATTAAGAAACTGAAATTCCTCCTATACAAAATTTGATTTACATATACACAATTAATAGTTTATTTATTTTCTCAATGATAACATCAAATCACATTTCAGAGGGTAGCCGGATCACGATAAACAAAAGCATATCACTTATTTACTTTGTCAGTATTTATTATAAGGTTTAACAATATTCGGTTCAGAAAACAAAATATATGGACAAACAAATTTATAATAAATATAAATGATGTATCATACAGTAAAATTGTTTACATGTGATACCATCTCATCTTCTATTGTTTTAATAATTTGATAGCTCACTAAATATTCATAAGATAAGTCTACATCTTTGTCTACAGATTTGAGGGTTGCAAGATTAACCCACTGCATGGTTTAAAGACGCACGTTTTTAGCATATTATGTTTATTCAAATTTGCCATTTATTATTACAGTTTATATAATATATTGGCACGTTAATAGGTAAATCATCTAATTACTTGACTTGATAAGCCGTATACATAGAAAATGGTCATCCGTATTGGAAGAAAATGGTGCCACGTATGAAGTGACAGTGGTATGGAACTCTTCAGTGTGAGAGGTAGATTTTAGGTCTCGTACGAATTTGAAGATTTAGACAGAAAAGCAAAGTAGTTGACCATTCCATCATAGTACCATATTTAAAACTCAACTCTGAGTGTTTTAGGTATCGCTACATCAATCAGATCACTTGAACTACCTTCGAAACAATAAGTACATTTTACGTTTAACTTTATCTCGATTATACTATATTATCACACCATCAGTGTACTAAGGATAGGTTGTATGATCCGATGGCATTTTGAGCAATATGATCACAATTCAGTTACTCTCATCAAAGGATAATCATATATATAATGTCTGCAATTTAGTACGTAGTAATTATCAATTCAGCATTCATACTTTTATTGTTACAATACGTAACCCTAGCTTGAATTGTTCACCTGTATTGATAACCCCTATTTCCGAAGCAATTAATATTAATTTTATTCATTTATTTATTTAAAATGTTTATTTAATTTATTTATTCATTTTGAATAGGCTCTACCTAACCTAAACTTGACACGTCTTAGACAAAGCCTGCATTTATCCTACGTATAGTGTGTCTGGAATCAGTGACAAAATATGCATTATTAGACTATATATTCATGGTTACGTCGTGTGAGGCCCAAAAAAAAGAAATTTGTTTCTGGTTTCCGCCCGCATCAGTTTCAAACCCACGTCTCAGGTCTTTTTTTCTAGGTTTTAACTAAAGAAAGGGGAAGATAACTCTAATTCTTTAGCCTCAGAAAAGATTGGATATTGAAAATGGAATGTAGGGGTGATATTATTGACCATTTGGAATAGTAAGACATATTTAAGAGGGTTTGTGCTTTATTTTTTTTTTATAAATGATGTCTAAATTTGTTTTTTAACTGGTGAGAAGTTTAAATAAGCTGAAATGTATCTCTTCATTCGAAAAAAAAATCGCGTCATCGCATCATTTTTGTCAGCCTGTAAATACCAGAATTTTTTTTGTTATGTCTTGGGCCTGATGTAAAGCAGGTTTTTACGGCGTTTGTTTGATAGTTACAAAATCAAAATCACCATCCATCCATTTCAATATATCAAGAGTTGTTTATTTGTTATAAAGTGTAAAATAATAACTGTCTATACTTATTTAATTTTATTTAGATTCACCATCCACAGAATTGCATCATAACATATTTCAATTATTACAACGTCCCAAAAGATATATTCAATATTTTCAAATATACAACAAAGCATTGTCTCCACTGAAAATATTCAATCTCAGATATTTCAATGTTAACGCGTTTGTCATCGATATATGAAGTATCTATTCAGAGTATATTGACATTTTCATTCCATTGTTGGTTTGGTCCGAAGTTTTCATCCGAAATTTTCATACGAAATTTTAAAGGACACCTGTCATGCCCATGGTATTCCAAATTGGAAATTACTCGACTTTTAATGTTTAAATCGCACGATAAATTATGCAGTTAAAAAAACACAGCCACACAATGAACAGGCTGCTTTGGTCACTGAAGCCTACACTGCCGAGTGTGACGTCACAACCGGCAATTGATAAGTCCGACTTATCATCTTTCAACGATTTTGGGTGATTAAACATACAAATCTTCATCCAAACGACTATAATCTTCGATAAATCGATAGCTTTCAATTGATTATCCAACTGGACATTTCGTATTGTTACAAAGACATGGTCAAGCAAGGAGCTCGCAAATTGGTCTGCTGTAGAGAACTTTTCTACACGCAGTAAGGTTTAGGTACGCTTTGCTACGTAGCGCTACATTGAGCAATCGCATTCTCTTGAACATGGCCCTGGGCTCCGTTCCATAACGGCGAACGCTTATAATCGCTCATGTTAACTCACTCAACTTAAAGTCCAGCATGTCTTGATAAGCTCAAAGAAGGCACTCCTATTTTACGCTTCACTATTTTTTCAGCAATTGCCAAATAACATTGCTTGCTTCTGTAGGTTGATTTAGTGTACAACGTTGTATGGAAATTGATATGTTGCCTTGGGCAATTTCATTCACTATTATCAAGGCTTCGTAAAAGTAATCTTTCTAGTTACACGGATACAGGTTGTCACGATGTAACATGGGTCGATATATGTAACGCTTGATCTTATCTCCTGATCAGTAAAATGTCAAATAAATACACCGATCCCTGTAAAAATGAGGCCTCTGAACTAAATATGTACATTGAATCCAAAAATTACATGCATGTTATCATTTAGACTTATTTCTGTATTGAATTTGGGATTTGAAATTCTTTTGAGTTATCATTTTTGCCATATTATTTTGAGAAATCCTATGCTTCAAACGTATAATTTGGTAAAATGATATTCAGAGAGCAAAGGCGCGCAGGAATGTATGAAACAAATCTTTTGTATTTGGTACCGATTTCATTTCATTGATTGTTTTCTGGATCGAACTTTTCCATTTATTCTTCTGTATTGTTCAAATAATATTATGGTTTCTTGGCCAATCCAGATTTTATTTTATGAAATATAAATATGTTTTAACAATTGATACAAATATAACAAATAACACACTGTGGATACAAGTTGCCAGCTGTATAAAATACGGGTAGATTAAAATATATCAGTAAATGACCCTGGCTATGAAAGACGTAGATTGAAATATGATACAGGATATTTAACACTTCCAGTCGAATATCATGTTTATGTCATCGAATTTTCAGAAGAAGCAAAGTGTTAAAATCCGATATCTACTTCACGAAATGATATAGACTTCGTATTTAGTTATGAATTCACATTTAGAGTTTTAATAATTGGTTCAATATATACTTTTTATATATAATATCGATGTATTTAAATAGCATACGGTCGCCGTACAGTTGAAGCTGCGCTAAACCGTAAAAGAAACGCCACCACACAAAATACCAGATATTTCAATCCACAATTAATGTTTTTATTATGGCATCATGATGGAATGTCAACCGTCTTGCTGTCTGAACATTCAAGTTTGCATGAGACCTACAAATATACCGCTCACATTGAAGAGTTCCACCCCACTGTCACTTTATATATGGCACCACTGTATTTCAATACGGATAACCGTTTTCTATGGATATGGCTTATCGGGGTAGAGTAGAGTGTTTTAGCATCTAACAATACATCGTATTAATTTTAATAATAGAGAACTGGAAAAATCGTAATAAGCAAAAAATGTGCTACAGCGCCTTTTAAAAAATCTGTGATTTATCCTACACTAATGCTTCGTCAAATAAAGTCCAAAAGGTTATTTTATGTCGGTAACAACTTTTACTAATTAAATGTCCACATTTTATAATATTTGACTTACATGCCAACGTTTCTGGTCAAATACCATGATTTTAGCATCCCATGTGTATTTGAACTAACATAAAGATACAAGTATCCTACTGGTATGTATATAATTGAGAGAACGTCTTAACATAAAATGTGCCATTTAAAATCGATTTTCCAACAGAAGCATTTCCTGTTTTATTCTTTTGAAAACTAAGTGACGTTTCTTTTGCGGTTGAGTGTATACGGTCACATCAAGTAATTCATCAGGATGGATGAAATTCACGCATAACGTTCTCATTTTGTATTCAAATCACGAAGAGGTCAATGAAGAATGCCTTACAGTGTATTGCGAGCTCTTGTGAAATAACGTTTAGTATAAAACATAGACACCTGCCTAAATTAAAATTTGTCTACGGTGAAAGGCGACGACCAGATAATCAAAGAAACCGGCAACTGAGAAATAAGATGACTGTTGCTACAGATTTACAGAAGTGAGTAACTATTAGATTTTGATGATCACTGTTATGAATAGTGTTGGAAGGTACTATAGGGGTATTTTTGTGGAAAGAAATTCGAGGGAACATTCTTATTTATACATAAATGTTATTAATACGTTATTATGCAACATATGTTATATATGGTTGTGGATATTATAACAATACATAAATTGTGTATCTTATCACTAAGTTGTTATAGGTGTAGAATCTCTCGAAAAGTCACTTTACTGGAGAAAATGTATAGAAAATAGAAATAAAAATTAAAAAGTTTAAATTTTATAGTAAAAACGATTATATAAGAATGGACGTAGGTAAAAAAGACTCTTCACATTACTTGGAAGATCAATTTACTACCATTCCTTAAACTTTCATTGTGAATATTAAACCGGTTTTAGTATTGTATGACGTTGCATACACGTTGACCGCGCATGTACCTCTGCCATTTCACATAAACTTAAGTCTTCCTTTATTAATGTTAAGAATTTGAAATAAATATTAATTTGAAAACCAAATTCTCAAGAACAACTAAAACGAAATATACATTTATAATAAATATACAATATTGCATTTCATCACAATTTCCATTTAATCCAGGGAAGCATGTGCATTGTATGTGATCTACAGAAACTAGCAGTGATCTGAAGTTTAGGATATTCACTTGTATGCAAATGGGAATTATAATTTCTATAGACCGTGTCACTTGGGATTTCACTGACTGAATAAATCAAGATTCATGTAACCCCTGTTCTAATACATGGGGTGTGGGGTTTGTTTTACATCGGCGATAAAAAAAATATGATCGAGAGTAGCTATCATTAAATTATTTTTTAAATTGACTAAAGTTGCTACAGCTGCAACAGCTGCATCTTCACAACGTAACAGGCGCAACGAAAAGATTTCCATATCTTATCCTTCCGCCCTTGACCTCAACCCTCGCATTTTCAGTGCTAAGATTTTAACGTACTGCAGGCTAATCGCATAAGCCAATCAGAAGACAGTTGAACTGCCTATGTGACTGTGTCGATCATCGCTTATTTTTAATTGGTTCCGAATGTAAACGACTATTTCATTAGCGGATGGTAAGGGACTCAACTCGTGATAACAATAGGTGTTGCTGATTCGTTTCACCACGTCTGCCTAGGTTGAAGGCAAGGTAAAAAATGGAGAGATCTCGATACATTTTCACCTTGCTTTGGGAAGATGCAACAGCTGCAACCAGAGTGTATATCGTAGTGCACATTTCATAATTCGTGATGAGGCATCGTAAAAACGAAACCGAAAGTTTTGTGTTTTTACTTGATTTTTCAAGTTAGTGTAGATTGTACGTACAATAACATATTCCTATTCCATACATCACAGTTAACCGCATCTAGGCCATGTAGAACAGAGGTAATCAGATGGAAATCTTAAGGGATTAACCTATGTGGGAAGAGAATTAGTTAAATACCAGTGAGTCAACATTTAAAGTTCAAATTATTTGTTTTCTCTGTGAAATCCCCAATACGTGATGAACGTCGTCAAATAGTGGTTAACGTATATTCATTTCAAACATTCAATGTAAGCCAAAGGAAATGTTTCTCATGAAGTCGAAATTGAACATCGTTTTTGAAAATAAAAGAAATTAAAATTTTGAAAATTTTGAAAAATTGAAAAAAGTTCGAAAACTGCCCGCTGCCTTTACGGCCACTTGATAAGTTTGGGAATGATTTTTGTATACATATGTAACGGAAGATTCTTTTTCAATGCAGTTAAAGTTGACGGCCAAACAAACTACAAATAACTTGATATCTTCACTTACACATGTAGGTAAACAAACCTTCGGGATGCAGATGTATCTATAAATGTGTCTGAAATTAGTGACAAAAGGTCGCTGCATCAAAACGTTGTATTTACTCCGGAGTACAAAGATGGTGTTTACTACCCACCTTTACTCTGCATTAAATGTGCAATTTCCAACATATTAAAGACGAGTAAATATCACATTTACAAATATTCACACAGAGATTAAATATTTGAAATGTTGATTGAAGAAGATATTTTTCTTCAAACATATTTGAACCATCAATTTTTGCCAGTCACTTTTCTTTAACGGCACTTAGATGATATGATAATTATTCACCTCATTGATAACGAATAACAATGTAAAGTTTGTTGTTTGATAGTTACAAAAGAGAACATTTTAAATTTAAATTTCTGTCCACATAATCATATATTATCAAAACATATTTATATTATTTCAGCAACGGTTTAATATTTGCAAATCTTGTTTCCACTGAAAAAATTCTTACAAAATTCAAACCCTCAATTAATTGGACATCCTTTTTCGTATCTATTTATAGCGGAAAGGGAGATCCCTCCAATCCTCCTACCAGCCTGGTCGTCAAGCAGTGTGTGTTGGTTGCTTGTTGTTTCTTGATGTTGATGAACGTGCTTGGCTTCATGGCGGGTCTGGGTGTGTTGTTTGTAGATATAATTGACACATTCCAGTCTACAAGGGCGACAGGCTCACTCATTCAGTCTGTGTGTATGGGCATAGTCTTTGGAACAGGTAATTAATGCATTATCTCCCCAAATCTTTCACCATAATATTTGTAACAGATTTAAAGGATTGTAATCCTTTCACATATTTCCGACTTGAAATTATATTTGGTAGACAAGAAATATCGTGGTACATTGTAACGTTTACTTAAGAAGATATAAGAAATATCTTGGTGCATTGTAACAGAGGTTACTTAAGAAGATATAATAAATATCTTGGTGCATTGTAACAAAGGTTACTTAAGAAGATATAATAAATATCGTGGTGCATTGTAACAGAGGTTACTAAATATGACTTGTGTTATTTCTTGAAGGAGAAGATGAAGTACATTTGACACCTATCATTAAACGTACAGGACGACCAAAACTCAAAAGCAATTTTTATTTGGTCTATTGGACATAAATTTATGTTCAGCCAAAGAATACTATCTATCCCAATGTAATGTTATGTCTTTATTGCAAAATATCCTCTAAGCCTTTAGAAATTAAAGTATTGTGAAATGTTATTTCTAGGAGCTGTGACTAGTTACTTGATAAGGAAGGTGGGGGCGGGGCTAGTGTGTGTGATAGGAGGCGTGGTTGCTGCGGGTGGATTGGTCGGAAGTGCCTTCGCACCTACTTTACCTGTACTCATTCTGGCAGTGGGCGTGGTCACAGGTAAATAATTTGTTTTACAATATACCTGTTCTCACATAACCATGGCTTCAATGCATTTTTCTTTTAAAATTTTATCATGACATAAACTATGCTTATATACAGTAATATAAGATATATAGAACAGGTTTTCATTATTCATTTGACTGTCAAAAGTGAATAAATAAATAAAAAATCATGTTACAAAGCAATATTACAAAATCCTATACATGGATGTAACTGCATGTTTTCTGTTGGGAAATACATACTAATACATAGATGTTATTCCTTTGCAATGCCATAACCATCTTCCGCATTTCATTGAAGTACACAAACTACATGTAGAAACTAAAGTGAAGTGTTTTCTTCCATTAATTGTTTAATTGAGCAGGGGTTGGGTGTTGAGGTTGACGATGATCTCTGTTAAAGTGAAATTTCTTTGGGATTTGAAAAGTAACTTTATATTCTTCACAATTACTTTTAACGTGAGACAAATCTAAAAAATAAATATATATATTTTCAGGACTTGGTCTATGTACCACTTCTATGGTCCCTCTACTTATAGTGGGGGAGGTGTTCAACAGCAGGAGGGGCCTGGCATTGACTATCGTCAGTATCGGGCCAGGTGTGGGAGCCCTTGTGTTTCCTGTCCTTAACTCCCTATTGGTCGAACGGTTCGGCTGGAGAGGGGCGTTTCTCATACTGGCCGGGATCATGCTACAGGCCACGCCCATGGGGATGATACTCTCTGTGCTTGGAAGAGATGTTCGTTGTTATAAGAAACGAAATGAAAGGTTAAAAGTTGAAAATGGAAGTGATCCAATTAGCACGGATGGTGAACAAATTGATTCTGTGACTGAGGTGAGGGATCTTGAAGATGGAAATTCTTCTCATCGCACTGCAAATGAGGATGATGTTTCGGGTACACACATTCTTTGTGGTTCATGTTTGGGAGGTTTTGGCAAAAGGGAGCTTACCAATGATGCTGGAAATTCTGTCTCTATTGACCAACATATTTATGTGAATACTACCTTTACAAATGATGCAACAAGTGAACACGATGTCAATATAGAGCCATGTAATTCTGGTAACAGCGAATCACAAGGTTCCAGTTTATCTTCAGCCAATAATGGTTTCAATAGTAATGACTCATTTAAAATGAAGAATGAAATAATCGACAATATGTCAAAAGTCAATGAGGAGGAAACAGGATCTGACATTTCTGGTTCAACCAATAAATCAAACCTCCGTGTCCAATGCAACATAAACAGTGCCAAGGAGGTCTCCAATTCAAAAGCACAAGAACAAGTAAATATGTCATATGTCAGTGAACATATATATGATAACCCAATATCCGTAGATCATCAAAAGTTAAACAATGGTCTCCAGACGTCATGTAACCACCAAGAACATTCAACAATAAATGGAAATTATAGAATACAGAAACAGAATACCACCGGCACCCAGGGAAGCAGCAACAACACTTCCACCAATTCAATGCAACATCGATTTAAGTCCTTCGTCAAATCATTACAACTCGATATGTTCAAAGAAATCACATTTATAATCCTAGCCATGAACGTGGTGTTAATAACTGCCATGTTTCCTTCCATTAACTTCTTTCTAGTAGACATGACGATCTCAAAAGGTTTTGATGTCCAAACAGGTTCTTTCCTTCTTTCCCTGATTGGTTTCTCTAATCTTGCAGGTCGTTTTCTTTATCTGTTTCTACGTCCTTTCATCAAAGTGAGTCAGATTATGATATTCGCTACCCTTGGGTTTGTCATATCTCTATGTGTGCTGCTTTTGGCATGGGTAAATACTCTTCCATTGCTTCTTGTAGCTGTTGTATGCTATGGACTGCCTTTCGGAGCAGTTTCAGTTTCCTACCCATCTCTGATGTTCGAGATAGCTGGACCCGATAGATACACAATGGCAGTTGGATACTCAGAGACGCTGAGTGGTGTAGGCGCTCTCATTGGTGGACCGATTGCAGGTAGGTGAATTGTCTACATATTAACAAACTTGAATCCGTTTCCTCTTTAAGATAAAGTCTATAATTAAATTGGAGAAAATAGAAATTACAAAATACAGAGGTATTAATATAGTTTGTAGATATAGTACGTTTGGGTTATATTTCGAGGCGAAATAGAGATATTCAATTCATTCATACAATTAGGCATCCATCCTCGTTAACTCCAGGGTTCCGACAAATCTCTTCTAATACCCTGGATCCATGAATGACTCAGTCCGATGATTTTATTATTTCCCTTGTCTGGTATTCCATCAAATCAGCTGTTCACAACGGGACCTTAAGAGAACCTATGAAAAGGCTCCTAACATGACACATCTCTGCTTCGAATTTCAAATCAATACCAAAGTCTATGGTGTCTTCGATCACGTTTGATTACAATTGTTGCACATATATCTTGTAGAAAGGAGATCCCTCGTGTGTGTTTTGAATGTTTCTGGCATGTCTCTCATACGGAGGTTTATATGCATAGTAATCGTTTTCAATTTCATACCTCAAGGCGAAATACCTACTCTGTTTGAAGACGTTGAGACAGGAATGTTACTACTATTTCGAAATGTTCTTTCAGGTTCGTTGAAGGATTGGACCGACTCCTACAACAGTGTTGTGTACGCAGCTACAGCAGCAGGGTTGTTGTGTAGCGTGTCCTTCTATGCAGTTCTCGTGAAAAGACGGTGCAAGAAGTCAGGATAACTGGAACAGGAAATACGTTTGACCAGATCGGTATTCACGAGGCACTGCCGTCGAGGAGGTTGCACCTGGGTCTTACCAGGTCCGAGCTGATGGAAGAGGATTAGAAAACCGCTGAGACCTGACACCGTCAGCTTCTCGACCCAGACCAGCCACCAAACAAGCTGTTACACAACTGTCCACTCCATCATTGGTCATCAGGTCCGGCTGGTGTCAGTTGTTAAAAGTAAAGTTATGTTCACGTCCTGGGTTCCGTTCCTCTAACCAAACTAAGCCCTAAGATCAATCTTAGCCAATGTAAAGGGATAGGCTTACAATTTATCTTAGGGCTAAGATCGTTCGTGGAACGGCACCCTGATCATTGTTAATATTAACTTTAAAGAGGGAGAGCTATTCCTGCTTAATAGTGCCAATGCTCCCGCGCACAACAGTAGCGCATGCCGTGAGTCTGTATGTGCAGAGCATACATCCGCGTTCTCATCAACTCCTTGTAACCTTCAGTCTTGTATTAAATGTTGTGATCCCAACTACTGTTCGTGTCTTCTTTCCACTATTACCCCTCAATATTACACTTGTGACTCCAGGGTACATTAAAGTAATGCACTTTCTTCACAATTAAAATAACACTTTATTTAATGGAATGAGTAAACTGGTTATTCATTCATTATCGTTTGATTTAGTGCGATTGGGTGATGAAATATATGTTATATCATTATTGCTTTCATTGTAACTATCAGCTTATGAACATTGAATTTGCTTTGTCACACAATTAAATAGGTGAGGTGCGGTGAGTTGGGGTTAAACAAAAGTTGAGGCCCCATCCAATATTCACCTATGAAATTTATATGGATCATAATTTGAACAGTTCAGTACGTAACCATTAAAAATTGGGAGTTGAGGTGAGGTGATTTGGGGTTTAACGCGGCTTTCAAGAGTATTTCACTTATATCGCGGTTGCTAGTATTATATAGCAGGGAGCAAGCCCGCAACGCCAAGTGGCTATGCATTACGGTGAAACCTGCGAGCATCGGCTGGAACTAGCGAACCATGGGTGGTACTACCCTGAAATTCAGTGTATCATTGCACCCAAACCTTACTGCGTGTAGAACAGTTCTCTACTGCAGACAAAGTTGCCGTGCCCCTGTGGGATTCGAACCCCGGACCCCTTGATCCGAAGCGAGGAGACCAGATCGAAAGTAGGGTTATATTTTATTCCATACTCTAAAATAACTCATAATTTGTATATTATTTAAGCACCAATGCTTAGTAAAATGTGTTGTTTATTTATTCCATATACAAGGGACGTCAGCGGAAGAACCATAAATTGTGTATGCTAAAATTGCTCATTCAACCCTACGTCGCAATCGGTGATCTGCTTGTTTTTACACCTAAAATATAGCAAGATAGTGGATGCATTGCATTATTTCGTTTCCCATACTTTTCCAAATGCATACAAATCAGAAAATGGGCCTTTCGCCGTAGATGGATGGTGTACGGTCGTTAGATGCATGAAGTAATTTACTGTACCGTTGCTAGCTTCCTTGCGTACAGTATAATAGCTGGTCAAATATCAACTCAGCATATCGAATTTATCAGGATAAAGAAGATTAGTTCGCCATTTTGAATACATCTATTAATTCGTGTCGTCAGGGAGTGTAGCTATCTAATCATAACAGCATATTGTGTGTATGCTATTTATTTATTAATGTTTATGTATACACGTAAACCATGCTTTTTAAACTAAAGCCATATCTCGTCAAAATTGCTATTTTTTCTAAAGAGAACCAGTGAATAACACCCTAAAACAAGAACTAAGCTATGTTACATGGGGAAATTATCATTTTAATAATTTGAGAAAACAAATATGTTTATTGATTTAATCATGAAACCATGTCTCAAGTACACTTGGTAATATTGTCTGACGCTCTTGTCTTTTTCACAATTTTCAAATGTATTTTCATTACACTCTCTTTTATCAAATAAATTGCTTATTTTTCTTAAAGAACTTGTGCTCAGGCCATAGATACGTGCAATGTTTCGTTTTTATCTCATCGGACCTAAAAGACCCGACAGACTTATGACATGGCTTGGCATCCGTCTGTAATTGTTTTTTCAAATAATCCATCGAATCTTACTCATTAGCTAATTAGCTAACAACCCTTTCCTCCCCTGTATCCTCCACTGCATTGGCTGATGGGGGATGACATATTGAACATTTGGGTGGCTCAAAGGTCAGAGCAACTCTATTAAGAACCAAGCCCTGTAACCCTGTGTCACTTGAAAGTGACATTGAGTTGGATGTTGCAGTCGTATGTCAAATAGTAACAATGGAGTTATTTTGTCGAGAATTGCCGAGTGCAGAAAATCACTATTTTAATGAATATCGTTCATTGAAGTGGCGATATAAAAGTTTAAGTTTAAAGTCGTGATTTTGATAACAATAAAAAAAATGGACAATGAAGCCACATACCCTTGTAGCCTTAGTGTACACTTTCATTAACAGTGTTCGTCATCAACATTAGAAACTTAAATAACTGTCTAGAAATGTGATAATGAAATCATTTTATCATAATTGTGAATTATAGTATGTGTTTAATGATAAAGAGATATATTTTTGTTATTTTGCTCTATAATCTAATTTAAGGGGAAACGGTCGTGTATATTGAGTTAGAGAGCAACTGAAAATTGTCCGGACCCCCCCCCCCCCCCCCCCCCCCCCCCTTTTCAAATCCATGTATAAGATTTGAGTCCTGACCCACCACCCCCCCCTTTCAAAAATCCTGGATCCGCCCTTGCAACACGACTAGAAGCAGTACAGTTCACAAAATGCATGACCCATGTTAAGATGTCTTTACTGCTCAAACATGATGTATGAATCACAATTAGGGGCAATTTAAAGTTAAATTATATATCGAATAACCCCTCAGAGTTCAGTTTGTATTTATGAAAAACATTTACCCGCTATCAACACGTAGAAAACAGGTAACATGTGATGAAATACCTCTTGACACGTTAAGAGCAATATCAGTTTGAGGAACACATCTGCTGTCAGTACCAATGTCAATAATCTTATATTCAATAATAAGGTATTAGAATGTAATTTATAAAGTTCTACTCACGTTGAAATAAGTTGATAGAAGAGTAAAAAAACGCGATGAAAGTGACCCCGTTGGTCATTACGTTCCTCCCTAGGAACATTTTACCGATGTACACCTCGCTATTTCCGGTGAACAGTTATACACAGTGTTCAGACGACACGCCAGACGAAACGACACTACAAGCTGATAGCATAAGTCCCCCGAGACAAGCAACAACAGCTCGCGCACGGGTCCGCTCGTGCAGCACGAGCTGAAATTGACACGCGGGAAGTAACTCTCTTTAATCTTCAGTGTTATATCTGGTCGAGCGATAAATTGAGAGGAGCTCAATTGGCTACGGTGAGTTATGAACTAGAGTATGTAAATAATTGATAAACGGCGGTAAGTATACAAGTAGCAGATGCCAATGCTTATGATTTTAAACATAGGACACCAATGACGAAAATGTTTTGAAACCAGATATATTCTTGCGTCTGTCTGTTGTTTTGTTAATATGTTTTGTATTTTAACTGTTTATACCTTTAGATGTTTATTTTTCTCTATTTCCTCATAACATAACATGGATTCCTGGAAAATTAAGGATTCTTTTGGGGTTCTTTCACTTCAAATATTAAAAGTAAAGGTTCCACATCACAACTTTTTCATTTCATTGTAAGTAATACATCGTCAAACGTTGCATTAAAGGATAATCTAAGGAACTCTTTGTCAACGGTACCAGCCAGACAAGTCAATGGTGAAACATATTTTTCGGACTAATAGCACTCTTGTGAGTGTTAAGTTGTCATGTGAACAGATTTATTCGCTACATTATAAACTGGACGCCAAAAGAAATGTTACAGCGTCATTTTCCGACAAAATAACGAATAAATATTTCCAAAAACATAACTAATTTCCTTTTTGTATGAATGTGCATTCATTATCAAAGAAGACAAAGTCAGTTTGGTTAATTTTCCAACCATTTTTACAATTTTCCCTTCAATTAGTGCATTATCGGTAATAGGACATTTGACCCCACACATGAAGAACGGGCGATAACTTATTTACCAGTAAAGTTACAGGTCTGCTATTTTAGCACAAAACACTAAACTGATGAAGTGTTACAACAAATTTTTGTTTCCATATTTTAAGTGATTGTCTACATAATTCATGTACGAGGGGCGTTCAATAAGTTTTGCAAGCGGGGCATTGGTGTTTACATAAACAGTGTCAGCTTATAGCAGGTGTTACTATAGTCAAAACATAACATTGACACATGTCAAAACAATTTCTAGACATAACAATTATTTAGATATAATAGCTGCGCTGACCTAGGGGTCTCCATAATCATGGATTCTCTCAAACATGAACAACGCGCTGTGATCAAGTTGCTTACTAAAGAGGGATGCAAAGCTACAGAAATACATAATCGTATGTGTAATGTGATGGGTAAGGATGCTCCTAACTTTTCAACAGTTTGTCCCTGGTCTCTTCAGTTCAAGCGGGGCAGGGAGTCCTTAGACGATGACCCACGGTCAGGCAGGCCATCTGAAGTCACCCGACCGGAAGTTATTGCCGCTATCGAAAGACGAATTTTAGCTGACCGCCGTGTTAAAGTTTCTGAACGGTCTTTGGAATTCGAGATATCAGTTGGAAGTGTTGAAAAAATAATTCATGACCATCTTGGTATGTCCAAGGTATCTGCAAGATGGGTACCCAGAAACCTCACAGCACAAGATCGCCAGAAAAGAACCGAATGTTGCATGGAGCTCCTGGATCGGTTTAATGCGGATGAAGCCAGGTTTTTGTCTCGTCTGGTGACAGGTGACGAAACCTGGATCCACCACTGGGACCCGGAAACTAAACTGAAATCCAAGCAATGGAAGCACCCGAGTTCACCGCCTCCCCTGAAGTTTCGCACTCAACCATCAGCTGGCAAGGTTATGGCGACAATCTTTTGGGATGCAAAAGGCATATTATTAATTGATTACTTGCCAACCAAAACTACAATGAATGGTCAATATTATGCCAACCTAATGCAAGAATTGCGAAAGACAATTCGACAGAAACGCCGTGGAATGTTGACACGTGGTGTTCTGATTTTGCATGACAACGCTCCAGTCCACAAGTCAAGAGTTGCACAGGCCGCTATACGTAATTGTGGATTCGAACAGCTTAACCACCCACCCTACAGCCAAGACCTAGCCCCCAGTGACTACTTCCTGTTGAGAAACCTGAAATCCGCCCTACGTGGAAGGCACTTCCGGGATGACGAAGACGTCAAAGCTGCCACAGAGGCGTGGTTAGGGGGGCAAACGGAAGACTTCTACAAAAGCGGCATCAAAAGTCTTAAAGAGAAATGGAATAAGTGTATTGAGGTGAAGGGTAACTATATTGAAAAATAAAAGTAAAAAATTGACTACGCGAGTTGGTTATATATTGAAGTTGCAACACTTATTGAACGCCCCTCGTACTTCAACATACAAAATCCCTTATTTGGTTTACTGTATTGCATATGTTGTAGTTAAAAAGTCCAAATTTAAGTTTTTATAGATTTTCGGCTGTAGCTTTTTAATTGTTCTTTAAATTGTTTTTTAAATGTTCTTTACTCTAGAAATTTCAAGTTTTTATTTTTTATGAGATATTCAAATATTTCTTTCATATTCCGAAACTACATGTTTACTTTGCCATAATTTGTAAATTTCAACAATGTCACTCAACTAGAATAGCAGGATATTGATGTTTAGTTTCGTGGACTCCTCGCTGAACTGCGCAGGGGCAGTCTAATTACACCAGTCCCTGCTTTAAGCTTCAACCTGTACTGCCCTAGCAGTGATCTTTTGTAGCTGGCAAGTTAACCAATGAAGGATATTCAGCGACGATAAAAGTAAGTATGTGTATGTGTAAAAGGATTATAATTGTAGACAATGTAAGTGGGTTCAAAGGTACATCCGTTGTGTTGCTTGGGGTCACATGTGCCAAACGTTATAAATAGTGTTATTTTATCGACAAGTACTGACTGTTGCCGACAATTGCCGTTTTGATGATAGTCGACTCAGTATACAGGTGATATAAAGGTAAAAGTATTGATTTCTGATCGAAAACCGGACAATGCACATCGTGTGGCGCGCGTCAATCAGTTAAACTTACTTTTCGAAACTTATTTACAACAGGCAAAAATACGAATTTATGTTGATGATGTTGAATAGTTCTTATAACTACTGTGCATGTACATGGGGCGTGTAGTTTCGGTTTCTGCACATATATACCGACCTTGTTCTATTTTAATTGGAAAGTGGTAAATATGATATATTTGACGATTGGGGATGAATATGCAAGTTGAGTGAAATTGTTTCAACTGAAATCAACACATATCGTGTGATGGCACGTATAAAAGCGAATTATATTTTTTATGAAACACAATGGATGCATCTTTAAGTGAGACCTCAGCGATACTAGCGTCTCAAACTGTTTCTGTACACATTTCAATGAATACATTGTGACAAATTTACGATCATTGACATTCTACATTCTATATCATGAGCCATTTTACAAAACAATTACTTGTTTCATTGCTTTGACATCGTCCAAACATGTTAGTCAACAAATAATCTATTATAGAATATCCTAAAATATGTAATACCATAGCTCACGGCTGATTTTGATATATTAATAAAACGAAAATCGAAATACAACATGTACATGTTTTATGATGAAACGGCCATCAGTATTTTCCAAAATATCATGCCTCGATGCAGCAATTATTAGCCAATTAGAAAAGGATTAAAACGTCATATTCATACCTTCTCTCGCTATCATCGTAATTATTGCCTCCTTTATGTCACGTTTGTAATTTTTATTGAAGGGTTGACATAAGCTCTCAGCTTACTTGCCAATCCATTTTAATGAATAAAAAAAGTTTAAACCAATTTCAAAACTATTCTTTAAAGCAACAGTGAATTATTTCATAATACTAACTTACATATTGTTGATTTAGTTTCTTATTGACTAAAGTAAAGGATCCCAATACTTCAGAAAACACACTCTGTAACTGTTATGTGAATTTGTTTTTTGTTTTGTTATACTGTATGTTATGTGTAATAAAGTATAAATACAGTCCACGTCACGGGGAGCGATATGTATATGATCATTCATATAGGGAAAAAAGCAATGTTTATCAATCACTGTAACATCTGGACATATTTTGTGCACTAATATATGAACGGGACAATGTCAACTTGACATGACCATATCCTTGGAACATGACACCGTCAAAACAACTCTCTACTCCAATTTCCTTTACAATTACTAGTTACACTCACCCCCAGAAGTCTGTCCTTGTGCAATCAACCGAGCGACACATGTGGCGTGTACAACCGAAATACTTTTCAAGGTCAAAGGGGCATAACTAAAATATCCCCTTTTAAAACTCATGTTTCTCTCTTTAAAGGGGGCGGGATAGCGCAGTGGTAAGCGCGTTCAGTTTCTGATCAAGAGGTCCATGGTCCGAATCCCGCCAGGGGCACGGCAACTTTGTCTGCAGTAGAGAACTGTTCTACACGTAGTAAGGTTTGGGTCCAATGCTACACTGAATTTCAGAGTAGTACCACCCATGGTTCGCTAGTTCCAGCCGTCGCTCGCAGGTTTCATCGCAATGCATAGTCACGTGGCGTTGCGGGCTTTCTCCCTGCCGTAATACTAGCAGCCGCGATATAAGTGAAATACTCTTGAAAGCGGCGTTAAACCACAACTCACCTCATTTCATCTCTCTCTTTAAAGTTGAAATCCGCCTAAACTTAAGAAGTTACACGTTTAAATTTTGGACATAAGGGACCTCATATATAAAGAAAGATATTAGACCCCCAAGGCAAAACATTGACGTTAAGGATCAAAACCGAGCCGGAGGTTTTGTTTGATAATGTAGGCCCGCGGCAGAGGGAAATTGGAAAGGGCCGACAGGCTTTTTGCCTCTTGTTTCGAATGGTAAAAAGGAAGTGAATTTGAAAGTTGAAGGCCCTCCTTTGCTGCTTTGTCGGCTTTTTCGTTGCCAAATATGCCGACATGGGCTGGTACCCATAGGAGTTTTACTGCCTTGCCCCGATTGTTAAGAGATTGGATGGTATGAAGAATTTTGGAAATTAAACCAGGACGGTTTTTGGTAGATTTGTTTTTGAGTGCTTCTAAAGCACTGAGTGAGTCCGAAAGGATGAGCATTTTGTCCTGGTTTTTTAAATTTTGATGGCTTAAGGCAATTGCGATGGCCATAAGCTCAGCAGTGTAGACCGATTGGTTGTTGGGAAGCCTACTGGAGTATGAAGAAAGTTGTGGATGTTGGAAATGTATGCCTCCACCTGTTGTGCGTGCTTCCGGGTCCTTGGACCCGTCTGTGTAAATGTGACACCAGTCGGACCAGTGTTCCTGTATGTAGTGAAGTGCGGTTGTTTGCGCGAGTTGAGGGTTTTGTTTAGAAGTTATTTTGCTGAGATTTATTTTGGGAGCCGGTAGTAGGGGGATAGGGTGAAACACCGTGCATTTTGTGGGGAGTTTAATATGGCCCATCTCAGCTTGGGATATAAGAGAATTAACGCGATGAGAGATGGGTGCGCGGATAGGGTATTTATTGAATAAAGCTTTAAAGAATTTAGAGGGTATGCTACTAAGCATATCCCTTATAAGAGGGTCCTCTGAAGTTCCAGCCCAGGAGTTTAGGGTGAGTTGGTCCCGTCTCGTTGCGAGGGGAATTTCACCAGTGAGGGCTTGGAGTGCTTCGAGTGAGGTGCCCTTTTGAGTTTGAGTGGCTAATATTACCGGTAATGCCTGATATTGGATATAATTAAGGGTATTGATAAGAGTAGGTTTAAGGGAATTGTAGATAGGAGCGCCGTAGTCCAATTTGGAACTTATTAGGGAGGTATAGAGTTGGAGTAAGGTTTGCCTATTTGCTACCAAGCCTGTGCCGGAGATTGCTCTCATGACATTAAGGGTTTAAGGTCTTTGACATGAGCTTCCCAGGTGAGATGCTCGTCAAAGATTAGCCCTAAAAATTTAGTTTGTTTTTGGAAGTTTATTTTGTTATTTTTTAGGTAAAGATTGGGGGAGAAAGGGAGCATATTTTTTTTCCGCATTTAGTTTAAAGCCCGATTTGTCGGCCAATTGGTCGACTTTATTTAGTGTGAATTGGAGTAAGATGGTAGAAGTATGGAGATTATTACAACGTGCCCATAGGGCACCGTCTTCTGCAAATTTGGAGATGTTTATTTTTGGTGAGATGCCTTCGAAAAGGTCATCCACCATGATATTGAATAAAATGGGGATAATGATGCTGCCTTGTGGGGTGCCATTTTCCAAAAGAAATTTTTCAGATGTTTGGTTTTCGACCCCGACAGTTATTTGCCTATTGTGTAGGAAATCCTCGATGTAATTAACTACGTTGCCTGAAGGGCCTTTTTTAGTTAATTTTTGGATGAGGCCGTTATGCCACACCTTATTAAAAGCTTTGGAAAAATCCAGGAAGATTGCGAGCGTATAGTACTTTTTGTTTTGGCCTACTTTAATATCTTGCTCTAGACGAGCAAGACTTTTTAAGGTAGAACGACCCGGACTGAAGCCACTCTGGTCGTTGTTTAAGGGATTGGTGTTTAGTTGAGATTGGAGGCGATGTTTTACCATCGATTCCATTACTTTACAGAGGTTTGAGGTTAGGGAGATGGGCCTATAGGAATTGGGGTCTCCGGAGGGCTTATTTGGTTTAGGAATTGGGATTACTAAAGCTTCCTTCCATTTGGTTAGAAGCTTGCCCTGTTGCCAAATGGTGTTATAGAGATTTAGGAGAATACTAAGGGTGGAGGGGGTAGCTTCTTAATTATTTGGTAGGAAGTTAGGTCTAGCCCTGGGGCCGTTCCCTTTTTTCTATTATTTATTCTCGCTAATGGCAAGTTGGAAAAACAAATAGACTGAATGTCGTGTTAAGTGTATTGTGTGTCACCAAGACAGGACGTTTAACAATAAACATATATGACACGCCGGGCACCGACATGCCATTTGTTATATAATTGAATCGGTCCAGTAAACTTGTTATCTGTACAAACATATCACACTCCTTCCTTCTCACATACTCAGCTTCTTAATTGAGTAAACTAATTTGCTGTTACAACACTTCTCCCCTTTGATCTGGAAGAAACATCTATATGGTACGCTAAACTGAGAATTGTGTGTTGGTGTGCTGAAGTGACACTTTTTATTAAACCATTTTGTTTTCATTTACGAGATGTGCATTAAGATGCTACTGGTAACATAATTCTTTCATTCGATAATGTTCGTTGTCTATATCAATCTGTGTTATCATAATGTATATATTTGCGTGTACAATGGAGCAATCTTCATGTAAATTTCATTGAGCTTGTTGACCAATCCAGTTCATGTATTTATTCATGAAAGTGAAGTGAAAATGGTTTGCATTACATCATATATAGAATATTTTAATTGACAAACTTCAAATACAGTAATCTTTTATATTAAATACGTAATGTTATTTATAAATCTGCAATGTTGTCTCGCTTGTTTGAACAGCCAATCGTTCAGTGTATATGAAATTATACCTACCATATATCTTTATTTTTAATACATACAAAACAAAATTAACATGCCGATTATTCAACATAATTTGATCAATTGATGCTACGTAATCTCTCTTCACCCGATTTCCGCGAGATTCTTCTTCCCTTATTTCAATGTCACCTGAACTGTCATTTGGTTCATAGAGGTAAGGCAAGGCATCGTCACGTCACTTGAAATGATGGAATTTGAGCTTGAAGACAAACACTCCATGGAAAAATATGTCATTTTCTGAATCGCTGAAAGAAATGAAGGTACCTTCCCTTCTAGTTCCGCCGTTATAATTGCTACAACCATACTATACATAAGCGCAAAATGCACTCAAATTAAGCAGGCCTCAGTCGTTGTAACCATATGAAATCGCTAGTTGAATAGTTAAGTAAACCGTTTATCGAAAATATGGGATGTTTTCGGTCTTATATGAGCAGTTTAAAAGTTGGGATACGCGTTTAATTAAGATTAGCGGCCATATTGAGACTCCTCCGCGTACGTCACAGCACGATACCCTTCAGTAACCACCGCCCGCCCACTTTCATTCTGGTCGCCGGAGCTTAATTAGGCACTTTTTTAAAAAGCCGTATATAAATAAGTTATGGGTCGATTTCAGAAATTTTATATCGAACAATTATCAAATTAAAACCCCTTTTCAACGAATACGAAAGTGACCATATGTCATTTCATCTAACCTTTAAATTTGAACGCATTTTCGACGAGGACATCTGCATTGACTGCGCATGTCTCGAAATTTAAACTGTCCTGGATAGCCCGACATTAGGAGGATGAGGCAACGAGTGACATGATCGAATAACGATGAAGGGCAAAAGTAAATAAAACATCATCTGCTTTATGTGTCTATAGTTTGTACTTTTCTCACATCGCATTATGTCATGTGTACACTTACTAATTTAAAATTGTTGGCCTATCGCCAGACATTTATTTACACTTCGGTTAGTTCGGACACGTCCGTAAAACCCTTGTAATTTCCATAATATTTTCTGACACTTATAAAGAAATCTACCTCTTATCAAACAACACATACAACATGCCGATTAGATTTAACATGGCCGTCATTGTGACATTGGAATCATTGGGTGTACATACGATGTTTAAATAAATGTCATTCGTACGTAATAATATGGCCACCTGCTGGCGGCCGAGTACTGATGGCTACGATTCTTGATTTGTGCAGGGAAAAGCACTCATGAAAATAATTGTTCTATAATCTTCGTAGGGTAGCCGGCTTTGACGACTGTAATGTGTATCCACTTTGTATCCAGCATGTGTGTCTACACACTCCCTGGAACGTCCTGTTCTGCAGGGGTGCAGTGATCGGGGACTGTCCGTGAGAATTGGCAGTGAACGGGTGCACTACGTAAAGTTAAACGTAAGTTGGGTGTTAAAACACACAATTTCACTTAAATTTTAACAGTTTAAGAATGTTAATATATCCACAAAGTTTTAAGTTGCTAGGATGAAAATAAGTTATCAGTGTTAATCGGCAATACACGTTTTTTCAAGGAGACAAATTCGCAGATAATTCTATAATTGTTTTATCTGAACTATTTTTAAGAATCAGATATTTGTAATGCTTCACTTTTTAAAGTATATGTAAAATTTCTGCTCAATTACATGCATATTATTCATTAAATCAGTCAAAAAGTAATCATGAAGTATTCGGTGCGACTGACTGTACAACCTCTGTACATGCCTGCAGTGATCGTAATTTCTTTTGCAGTGCGGTAGTGTACAGTATCCTCACGTCCGCATGGAGTTCTCTGAAGAGAATGTAGATCAGTTAGATCTTAGGTTTGTGAGCATACGATCGGAGGTCAAAGTTCCGACATTTGTTGAAAACGTAGCCCTTGATTCAAGCATTGAATCCACCCCAAGTACATCAAGCCTAAATTCAGATCCCCCAAAGGAACCTACACCTAGAACCCATTCTGCTAGTGAAACCATGCCGACTGAAGTTAGCCAGGAGTCTGCTACTGCTTCAGGCACATATTGCTGCAGTGTGTGCACCTACAGTACCAGCCGCTGCTCATCAATGCAGAGGCACCTACGGCGCCATATCCCAGCTTCTCTATTTAAATGTGATATCTGTAGCAATACATACGCAGACAAAGATAAACTGAAGGGACACAAACTAAAGCATGACGGAAAAAGCTTCCTTTGCGAACTGTGTGCAAAATCATACCAATCCCGGGATTCTCTTAGGGCACATACGAAGAAAGCACATACCAATGCGTTAACCTACAGCTGTAAACTTTGCACAGCAGGATTTATGTCAAAAGATCTGTATAACGGACACATGTCAAGACACCAAAATAACAAATCTGAAAAATGTCCTAAATGTGCTTGCGTTTTTCAATATAAACACAACATGGTGTCCCACTCGAAACGTTGTCTTGGCTTAAAAGTCCTGCTGTGCAAAACTTGTGGTTTACCGTGCTCTTCGAAAAAGGAGTTAAAAAGCCACGTGCTTTCAAAGCATCCACAACAAGATTACAAATGTGGTAAATGTGGAAAGGTTTTTAAATACAGGTCATCTTTGTCCTACCATCGCAAGGTCTGTAAGGGCAACAAATAAAACTTTTCATGACGTAGCTTGTCCTGATAAGTTTAACATTTTTTAATGTGTATTATGAAGATCTGCTATCTACAAGATTCGTATTGTAATGCATGCATATGACAGTGACACATTTTCGTTCTTGACATTCCAAGGTTTAGAATGTATTATAAGTATTTGGGAAGGGGTATTTTCTCAGATGAAGAGATGAATAAAACTATCTTATTAAAAACTGTCTAAACAATATGAAGGTTACAAGTTTTGTACTAATTTTAAGTTTTTAAATCATCTTTTTTATCATCTTTTTAGATACATTTTGAAGAAGGTATGCCAAGGAAGACCAAGTTCTATGGCTGATCAAGTTCTATATACATGTAGGTAGCGGATACAGTGTAGAACATAACATCGTTATCAAACAAATGGTACATATGACTTGAAAAAGGAGAATAGAGAAATAGTGCTTATATCTTTATTCAAATAATGTGTATCACTTCCTTGATATTACGGTGTTAATATTCATACCGAAACGTCACACAGGAAAACAGAAGTTGATCATCCATAGCGTATGCACATTGTATATTTCAATTGGAATTAACAGCTCTATGTTTTAAAAAGATTTTATCAACAAAGTATATTTTCAATATCATTTAATTCCATATTCTGTTATTCATAGTTGCCACTCAAAAGATTTGAGATTTACATTGAATGTAAAATGATAGTTGTTTTTCATCGTTGATACGACATATCAATCACATGCAATATAATTTCTTTCAAAACAAATGAATAGCTTTATTTTAACACAGGAATCTGCAATATGTAGTTAATTTCACATTCTGTTATTCAAAGTTGTCTATGATAAATTAAGAGTGTAAGGTATACAGTGTGCTCATTTCCTTACTTAGTATATAAACGTTGAATACGTCTGGAATACATACCGATTTTCTTCAACTCTTTCGTATTGAGACGATAAAGAATAAATGTATATTTCAATTGACAAGAGCAAGCGTTGTTTGTTTAATTCATTTAGACAAGATTGACAACATCTGCTCAATGATCAGCCATGCTAGTGTCATAGGCTGACGCCAAGACGTTTGTGAGGCAGTATCTTGGATTCGTCTGCTTTGTGGAATTGTCGAACTCCAGCCACACCACGCGAGTGAGAGTCCATATATATATATATATATATATATATACACAGAGAGAGAGAGAGAGAGAGAGAGAGAGAGAGAGAGAGAGAGAGAGAGAGAGAGAGAGAGAGAGAGAGAGAGAGAGAGAGAGAGAGAGAGAGAGAGAGCTCTTCTGTCAATGTCATCCTCCACCTCCACATTCTGCACGTCATCACTTGATAACTGACTCAGCGGATTTGATTGACCTCTACAGGAGTCCCCATGGAAAGGCATAACAGCCTTCAAGAATTCGATCATATCTCGAGCAAGTACATAATGTACTTCTAATGGTAAATATGACAGGATATCTCTGCTACTATCAGTGTGTACATCAGTACTTTCTATAACATTGTCATTTTTTGGGAACTCTTGCTCGGTCTTGTTAATCTTAGACGTGGCGCGTGCTAGCAACTGCATGTGGTGTGATTTTGCTTGAAAAATGACATGGGATGTCTTCAATTTTCCAATAGTCATGGGGTTTTCTGAAACTTCAACTTGATTGGAAAGTTCTAAATAGTCTGTACAGGTCACTTTGTTAGCATGGCAGAAGAAAGACAAAATCTCTTGTTTACGGCACTGTTTGACCTTTGCCCATACATCTTTTTGAAGTTGTAGGATCGTGAGGGGCTTTCCTTTTGAGTTTCGAACAACCAACTTGTTCAATTGACCATCACATGAAAACTGGCACATAGAGACCCTTTTCTTTGCATTTCATTATAATGCTTAATAGCATATCTGGCAAGGACTCAGCTTTCAAATTTTGACCTTTCGTACGATAGGCAAGGGGTAAAGCATGAGGCAGTTCAGGCTTATAAATTCTATTCAAATCTGATATCACAAACAGAAAAACCTCTGTTGCTTTGATGCTACAAAGATTCTGTGCTGTTTGGAGACATTTTTCAGAGGTGGGAAGGATCTACCCAAGCTCCTCTTGGATTTTCAATCTTAGTTGCCTATGTGTCATGCATACATGGGTGAAGTAGTGACCTTGGAAAACTCTCTCCTCGCTGTGAGTGCATGATCGATATTGTTGAAAGAGATGGGACTTCGGCAATAAAAGTAACATTCGAGGAAACGAAGCCATCAATGCTTTTCTTAAACTCTTTGGCACGAGTTGGTTTTCTATTGGGCCATGATGGCAAATCAGAGTTATAAAGATCATTTGCGCCTTGCCAAAGATTCTCCCACAATACACTGTCAAAACGAACTTCAAGGATTGTAGACCTCTCTTCTGAATAACACACGTAGAGCAATTTTTCTGTGTTCAATGCTTTCATTTCGCTAAGAACTTGAGGAACATAGTATGCTGGCAATGTATAATGAACCTGGGTACAGTACTTTTTATCTGGAAAAGGACACTTGATTTCAAATGCGATTTGTGCATCTCCCATGACATTCTCCCGTCGAGCACCATCAGGACTTACAGCCATAAAAACGTTGTTGTCTTTACCAAGAGCATAGCCACCTTCTTCTGAAAATACAATTTTTGGATAAAATGTTGGTAAGACTTTTCCAACGAGTGTTTCAATCGCATTTTGTCCATGGTCGCAGCCGTACTTCATTTTCACTCTTTGCTAAGGTGTAAATTCTTCATTCAACATAACAACAATTAAAGACTTTATCGAAATGAGCTTGCATTTTCTTCAGGGTATCTAAACCAACAGCTTTGTACAGAGTACTTCCAGTAACTTTGCACTGCCCTCGGAATTTGTGCCACTCATAACCTCTTTGTTTTATGTACTTAGTTTCAGATATATGCTCTTTGTTGAACACAGGAGAATGCTTTTCTGATAAGCAAATGAAATATTCTTGTTTACCAAGGTCAACAGATGAACCACTGCAATACTGATGACCTGTCTTGTTGAGTACAGAACAATATCTTCCAATTAAATCTATAGCAGCAAGTGTTTCACGAATACAGTTGTTTATCTCCCAGATGGTTGAAGACAAACTACTTATTACATAGGAATACTTGGATGTCTTCCAATGTTCCCCTCCCAGTTCTTTGCACTTGTCAAGTCCAAGTTGCTTCTTCACTCTTATTTCCTGTAAGTCCTTAATTCTCTTAAAATTTGAATTAGCATTTGTAACTTTTTGACAAGACTATCATGGTCATATTCCTCAATATCAAAGACTACTTGTTTCAGCTCAGTTATGAGTACAAGCTCATTTGCAAGGCGTTCCTTTCTGTCTTGGTGTGTTGGGGGCTCTTCAAAACCAAACAGATCGACTTCACCTTCTGACCTTGAACTGCTTATTTTCTTGCCGTCAAAACAAATCTTGAACGTCTCATTTGTACCTTGAGATGATAAAAGGTCTATTGTGCTAGTGATAATACCGGGTGAAGTGACAATCTGTTCAAAACCTTGATTCAATAGTTTGCGGTCCGGTATAGCAAAGTTAACTCGGCTTGTTTCCGGGAGGTAATAACCTCGATTTCCACCTTCCAAAAGGACACCTGTATTCTTAAACCCACCCATGAAACGCACTTGTCATGAAATAGAGACAACCCAATTTGCCAAAACTGCTTTGTTTGGGGGAAGTATAACGCATAGACGATGTATGTGAACAGCTAAACCATTTAGCGACGTCAAGAAGAAGGAAGGCTATATTGTCGAGTGGAAAGGCCCCTGTACCTATGAGTTTCAGAAAGCTAAAGAAGTCTGTCATATGACCAGCACTGTGAAGTTCTTTCATCACATCAGGTATCAATGACGTCATTTCTCGGACGTAATTTCCATGGTCCGTTTCTTCATCAATACCATCAATATTTTCACCGAACAAGACATCTGGCAAATTGCTCTTATCTTTCTGTTTCGCTTTCTTGCTCATAGGACTCGCTTTGTCTAAAGGTACTAAAGATAGACATTTGGTCTTATTGCAAATGTTCAATGTCTTTGTTTTACTTTCAAGTACATTCGGAATAATATTGTAGACGCTTGGCAAATATTGCGTCTTGCTTTTGTTTTCATTAAAAACTATTGTCATTGTCTTTATTTTCATATCTTTATGCTTCTCCATACAGTTATTTACAACCTTGGCAAAATCGTCAGAATGGGAACAATACTCACACCTTATCCGTTCAACCATGTTGTAAAGTCTGAAAAGGATCATAACTATATCCTTTGAATCCGAAAAACAAGTTTTTTGGACATTTTTATTGAGTTTTGGGAATATCAGTGCAGAAAATTCCGATTACTGCATTATCAAAATTTCCGATCACTGACTTCCGAGTTAACGACCACTGCACTAAATATCATGTTTACATTTTGTCAAATAACTTTTCACAGATTAATGCGTTATTATTAATGTTTAATCATATACCATATCGAAAAGAAAACAGAACTATATTTGATATAAACTACGAATGTGTCTCCTTGAAAAAAACGTGTATTGCCGATTAACACTGATAACTTTCCTTATTTTCATCCTAGCAACTTAAAACTTTGTTGATATAATCACTTTCGTAAACTGTTAAAATTTAAGTGAAATTGTGCGCATGTAGCAGAAAGTGAACTGTTTTTTAACTTATGTTTAACTTTACGTAGTGCACCCGATCACTGCCAATTCTCGCGGACAGTCCCCGATCACTGCACCCCTGCAGAACAGGACGTTTTAGGCGGTGAGTCTAGACGACTGTCAAGCAAACGACACTACCAAGTGGGTAGAGTCAGACTTCCTAACCCTTCCAGCAGCCCGTACACGAAGTGCACGTGCAGCTCGATTGAAATGTACACGTTACTCGGTCCCCACAGCTGAGTGTGTTGACCTAGATCTGCCGGCGGTTCAACAAAATGAAGCGCTTAGTAGCGCTCATTGATCGCTCAATGTAGCGCTCAATGAGCGCTTCTTCTCTCTTGAACGACACAGTGCAAATTCTTCGAAGTTTGCTCGCCTTGCTACGTAGCGCTACATTGAGCAATCGCGTTCAACAGAGGTTTAAAGGTTATCGCTAATCTAGCGATTACTTTGAAACCTATCTTGAACACGGCCCAGTTCACTGCAGTAAACTCACACACTGTGGAGACAGCGAGATGAACCTCTCTCTAACCTTACATCCCGGTAAGAGAGGCCTAATACAAAAGTAATATTCTAATGAATCCGAATATATAATAAATAATAACCAGGTCGAGGGTGTAATTAAAAATCGCACAAAGTTATAAACTCTGAGAGCAGCTCGGATGCGTCCACACCGCTCGGCAACAAAGGAAGGAATGACGTCACAGGGGTAAGCCACCTAGCGGGGACAGGGGTTGGGGGAGGTAACTCTCTTTATTTGTCAGTGTTATATCTGGTCGAGTAATTAATTGAGAGGAACTCATTGGCTACGATGAGTATCAACTAGAGTATGTAAATAATAGAATATCGACTGTATCTATGTTGTATATATATTTCAGTTAATGTTTTTCAAGAGTTTCCATTAGAAAGTTTTTTTCCAGGAAATAAAGCATATATTATTACAGTTACAGTTATTTAGAAGTTCTTTCATTATGGTTCACATCCAATATTTACAGGTGAAATGCAAGTATTGATATATTATCATGGATTTCATGTCAGTGTTTTCGTTATAAGTGAACCAACATCGTCCAAACTTTCATTTAAGGGTCGTCAAAGGGACAGAAACGTGGCTTAACCGTGCAAACCTCACTGCTAAAGTTCAAGCAATGATGTTACCGGTCAATCGTGACATAAGCAACAACATGCTCACATTATTATACCCACGACCAACGGTTGGGGGTATCTAGTAATACCAACGATTCCGTCCGTCCGAAGATATTTTTGTCCGATCGATTACAGAAAATCTATTCATCCCATCCTTTTCAAATTTGACACATGTCATCTTCACCACTAGGAGAGTTACAGTGCGAAATTTAACACGATTTGGTGAGTTTAAATATATTTTTTAACCAAGTCATATTCGGAGCTAGACTGTCCGGTCGAATACAGAAAAAAATATTCATCTCATCCATTTCACATTTACCACATCTCTTCTTCACGACTAGGCGAGGTGCAGAGCAGAATTAAACACGATTTTGTTTTTGGCAAATTTTTGTATTTTAGCCTAACATTTCTTGTCCGACCCTTTTCACAAACACTTAATCTTAGCAATTACATTACATAGCTAATCAATCCTTAGGTGTGCAGACACCTCTCTCTATAAGTAGCCAAAGGTCTCTAATGGAGAGTATGTGAAGAAGACACGTTGCAAAGGACGTTTTTTCTTTTCTTTCTAGGACCCTCACTTCGGTCATGTTTCCTTTTGGACATTGTAAACATTTTCGGAAATGATTGAATCTAGAGTAAATGAAGACAATTTAACATTTGTATCTCTAAATTAACAGTATCAACTTGTTCTTCAATAATCGCAAAAATGAGTGTTTCTTTGTGCTATAGTAATTTTAATATTCACTAATCAATATACCATACCTGATTCAATAATTCAATACATGTACATTGTACTTGATATGAAGAATATTGATATCGATTTTTATGAAATGAATATCAATACTTGAAAACCAATTTGAAGTTGATTTTATACTTTTCACCATAAATACAATAAACTATATTGAGATTCAATATATACATTTCTTTTTATGTTAAAACTCAATTATTTGCAATGAACGGTCTCTCATCCAGCTAGGTGATGTCTAAATGACAAACTAAGGCCATATTTGAACTCAGCACCACCGAAAACCCATTACTTCATGTGTCATTTACCTACACTACCCTTAAGAATTTGACCCCAAAATCAATTGGCCCCAAAAATCCCCGTTGTTCGGGACCCCTTATGGAGTGTTTCAAACCAGATTTCGATTTGAGGACATAGTATACAGATGTCAGTGCATATTTATCTACCTAATAATATCAATTAAAAATAGAAATAAAATAAGGTATAATAGTTCCGGTCTTCAAACTAAGTACACCGTACTACCCGAGCTTCAGACACAGGTCGAAATGATACTCACCCCAGTGTTCATCCCGGAAGATGACGTGACTGGAGCAAAATCGAAACCGTGTCAGACAATCTCCCTGAACTTCAACCAATGGTGGACTACTTTAAGAACACTACACCAAAGAGGACGCCGCCTTCCTCTCTTTCAAATCCCATCCTCGAACCAGCACCAGAGGACGCTGAATTGCTTTCCTCGAACCAACAATCACCTACAAGGCTGCCTCTGCGCCCGTTGATAAACATAGCCCACTGACACCAGTCATTCTGGAGGTGCATGGTTGTCATCAGACAAGCACAATCCCTCGACAAACAGTGATCACCAAGAGGTTGTCTGGACAAATTGCTGTACGAGCGAGACATCTATTGTGATCACGAGTTACGCCCATTACCAACTGTTTACATACATCCAATGAAGTCGTTGTATACATTAGGTACCAATATAAATGGCGACGCTCGATACAGTTACAGGCTATACAAGTCATTGTGATGAACATTGAAGCAGAGGATTTGAGAAAGTTTGCTAAAGGCTTGGAAAGATTTATCACCATTTAGTAGGTGGCAGTTTAACGCATCGCTGCAAACGCGACAAGTTACTGCTGCCATCTTTGTTGTTGACATCGGAAATTCATTTTGCAAAATCTCTCTTTTGATTAGCCTGAGTAAGCTCAAATTTTAGCACAGAAAATGCGAGGGTTGAAGACAAGGGCGTAGAGAGAAGAGTTGGAACTCTTTTTGTTAAGCCCGTGACGTTGTGAAGATGGGCTACAATCGAAGTTGAGAATGCTGCGGCTGCGAATATTTCGAGAATAAGGACCCCGCCTTTTTCCAATATCCAGCAGTGCAATGTCTTTCACCGTTCTGTCCTTAATTATGTTTGCGTGTGTGCTCCTATGCATATGAACACATGCTGGTCATGTTGAAGACCAGGAATAGTATAACATAAGTTCTACTTCAAAAGAGAAGCCTTCTCAATATTTATATTATTATGACTTGTTTAATATATGTTCTCTCTCAAAGGTAACGAGTTAAAATATTGTGGATAGATATCCCTCAACCAACGATTATGTTGAAAAAATATCCCACTGACCCTACCGGGGAATGTTTTGGATAGTTTGTCATTTTTCCCGTTTCCCTGGTAACAAGTTGAACAAAGGGCACTAAGAATAGAGGACCTATGGTTAGAGCAATTTAATCATTTTGGACAAAAGTGTGTATAGTTGAGTGTTAATTAGTAGGACTAAATCGGTCTAAGACGTATCAGAACATCTCAATATGCAAATCTTTGAGTTATGGGAGGCGTTTAGATTTTTTGAAAGCAATGTTTAGGTCTTATGAATATTTATGATCGTTTTATTGTTTAGTTTCTCTAAAATTTATAAATGTTTTCGATAAAGTGAGACAATTTAAAATTTTTAATGAGTAAAATGTCTAAAAGATAAACGGGGGTAAGAATACAGCTGCATGCTAAATGTTTGTTCATCTACATGTGTATTTTAGTGCAAATATCATGTAAATTGACGTTCATTGTAACCTCCATAGAATTACATCACATACAATGACAATTAATCATCAAATATCGATGAGTTAAACAATCATTCATAAACGGCTTCTGTGGCATGTGCATGTTTGTTAAATTTGGCATAATAAAATAGACAGAAAGGGTCAGATTTCACAAATGTCCAAATAAAAGTGTTCGTATCGATTAAATGACAGCAAATTCACCACAAATACATTGAATTAGTATAAGAGAAAATATATGATGTATGTTTGTCCCATTTGATCATTTACTGAATATTTCACAGAAGAAAATAAAAACTGTATTGACCCCTGGTCACTTCAAAGAGCTGCAAAACAATAAATGTATAATAGACCAGACCAATTTACAAATTACATGACATTTGCGCTGAAATACACAAAGAGGTGAGCAAAATTTCGGTTGGCAGCTGTACATGTAGCAAATGCCAATGAATATGATGTGAAATAAAGAACACTAATGACGTCATGTGTTTTGAAACTGGATCTATTCTGGTCATCCTCGATAATCCAGCGCTATTGTTCCGATAAATCTACACACAAGCGCTGGAAACACGCCCCCCCCCCCCCCCTTTTCACCCACGAAAAAAATTCAATAGCGCTTTCTAGGAGCAAATAGTACGTGTCAATTTTGAAGAAAATTTCTTTTCTCATACTATTTTTTCAGAAACAGATAATATGACGAGTCCTCACCCTATTCTAACACTAATATGGATGAAAATTTGGTCCTACAGCATCTTCTAGTGAAAATACGACATGGCAACCCCAATTTTCAGACGAAATTGAAAAAATTGTTGTTCCTATAGCTGTGTTTGGTGGGAGGAGGGTGCTTTGATACGTTTTTAATACGTTTCAAAATTCTCCCTAGCTTTCTTTTTAATTTAAAGCGTTTCCTGGGAGCAAATGGTACTTTTCACACCAAATTTGGAAAGAATTTTTAGCTCAACAGGCTTGACTGCCATGACATTGCGTCAGGCGTCCGTCCGTCCGTCTATAAACTTTTCCCTTCTTCGACTTCTTCTCAAGAGCCACTGGCTCCAGCGGGCTGAAATTGTAGGTACAGGCACCACCGTCAATAGGGGTCTTAAATCATAGATTTGGTTACCCCGTGGCCCCGTAAACTCTCTTTTCATCTTCTCAAGAACGAAAAGGCCAAGAAACCTTAAATCTTGTGTACATACTCCTTAGCAAATGCCAAATGGGGATCTGAAATTGCAGAGTTTGTGGCCCTGGTGGTCCTCAGATGCCATGGCCCAAAAAACTATTTTAGGCTTTTTCTACAGAAGTAAGAGCTAGAAAGTTGAAATATCGACTCCTAAGACATTTGGGATTGAAATTGTACATTTGGTGACCATGTGGCCCCTAGTAAGGGCAACATTGGCCACTCCTGAAAACGTTTTTAGCTCATCAGACCTGACCTCAAAAACCTATTTCGTCTTTCTTCTCTAGAACCAGCTCTGTAGGGACTACAGACAGCATATTGTGTACATACTCCTACTGTCACTCCTTAGATCATGGATATCTTGATTAATAAGGGCCCGAGGAACCACAGCATTAAAACCTATTTTCGTCTTATTCTACAGAACCACTGATTCCAGAATACTGGAATCATTAGTACAGTTAGCTTGACAAGCGGAGATTCTGATTCATATATTTTGTGACCTTTTGATCCCTAATAAGGTCCTCAGGGGCCACAAACTCAAGGACTATATTTGTCTTTTTCTCCAGAACCAGTAACTCTAGAGAGTTGAAGTTCTGTGTACAGACACCTTGGCAAGTGGGGATTATAATTTATAGTTTTGGTAACTTTTGGGTGTCATGGTTTTATGATCTTCTACAGAATGAAAAGTCTTTGTATTGGTCTCTTGGATTATGAATTGTAATTTTTCAAACAATATGTATAGTGTTTATTTAAAACCTGATTTTCAACATAATTTTGGATGCTATTTCAGGATTAGTTCTGATCGAACTGAGATATGAATGTTCTTTCTCAGGCTCTGGAACAAGTCAAACTTGTCCACTTTACTTCAATCCTATTTTATTTCCATTTTATCGTGACTTCTGTTGTCTTGTCTGCAAATATTGAAGCTCATACATGTCCCTTGCAATTACAACTATATGGTCCTGAGTACCCTAACACACGCACTCAAACATTCCAAATTGTTGCCGTTATGGACTAATCGTGGCCTATTGTAAACGCAGCATAAGCAGATTAAACATTTGTAATGATTATTATCCGAAATATTAAGAACAAAAGCACTAGGAATATGATACATGCTAACTTTCAACTTTCTCGCTAGTCCCTCTGTCCCTTTCACAGCTAGGACATAATGTCCTTTCTCTCAAAATAAATGATTTCTTTTATAATTCTTTTAAATTTCCGCCTTTAAAAATATGTTAACGGTGCTTATTCTATTCAGGTGCATGTTTCAGTTCAGACACATTTTCAAATGTTCTTTTCTGATTTGATCTCGACATTTTTCTCGACATAAAATCGATTTTTTACAGCCACACCTGTGTCAAGTGACTTTTTTTGCCCCCCCCCCCCCCCCCCCCCCCCCCCCCCCGTCATCCTGAGAAGCTAATTGACCCACGCTCGATCCACCCCCCGCTCTCAAGAAAAAAAATTGGGCCCCCCCACCCCAAAATATTCCCAGGATCTAAGAGAAATCTTAAACGAATAACTTTGGAGGACAAGAATCCTACTTTTATTAAAAAACTAAATTTGCCCCTAAATATTTGGTATCTGATGTGAAACGCTCAGTACTTTACTCCACTGATGATCAAACGTTGAGAAAATTTAACTACGATGATAATGCATGGTGAAGAAGATTTATTATTTACCCAGAATCGCAATATCGGGAAACCCATTTGTCTGGATTCACAGAGGGATATCCTCTACATCGCCCACAGAATAACAGAAAGTTGCCTCCACACCATTTCCCTGGCAGATAACAAATTTAATAAGTTGGCATGTTATCACACCAACATCGTTGTGAAGTTCTCTTTCTAGAGCGTGAACGTCGCGGGAAAATCAGTTTTAAAAGAATTGTTTCAAGTTGTATGGGTGTTATTGCTCCATAATACCACATTCAGCATTTGGTTTTATTTAGAGAAGCCGATAAATACAATCGTGCACAATCCTTTGTTCAATTGTTCGCATGTGGTTTTTAATTTATGAACAATTCATCGTTTTTCTGATGACGTGGCAAACATAAAACAATAATGTAATGCAATTTGATTGAATTTGAAAGAAATTGTGTCAGTGTGTCCATTATCTTAAAAAATGGTCCATATATCATTTTTAATTTTCATGTGAAGTGAATTCTTGATTGAGCTCGGTGCTATATATGGGACATTCATTGTTTAAGCAGAAGTAGTTATCCCGCTAAAAGATTTGAGGTGATTGAAACATCAAGTGCTGAAAGAATTTCATTTGCACTAGTTCTGGATGGATTCATGTTGAAATAATTTTGTGTGAAATGTTGAACAAAGTGGTGTTTGAAATAGTGAAACAAATGTTATTTGAAATGTTGAACAAAGTGGTGATGTTGAACAAAGTGGTGTTTGAAATGTTGAATAAAGTGTTACTGGAAATGTCAAAAAGTGATATTTGAACTGTTAAATAAAGTGTTGCTGGAAATGTTGAATAAAGTTTTACTGGAAATGTCAAAAAGTTCTGTTTGAAATATTGAACAAAGTGTTGCTGTAAATGTCAAAACGTGGTGTTTGAAATGTTGATTAAAGTCTTCCTTGGATTGTTAAATAGTTAAACTGGTATAAATTCCGGAGCTCGTCGACGGCATTTATACTTAAGATAAAACAAATGTTAAGTATTGTCCTAGATCAGGCCTAAGCTCCACCCACAATAACACCGCATCACTTACGTGTCACCACGCGCAAAACATGGGTCACAGGATAAATGATTAAAGTATTTATTTTTTGGTTCTAACATGCTGTTGTAATCAAACTTTCAATCAAACTATCAATCAAATCATGTTTATATTGTAGAAACAAAGTAAATTACGTAAATACGTAAATTTACAAACGTGTGAATTGTTCCTTCCTTTTGTACCTCAATGTATTAACCACATGTTACTTCAATAACATTATGACGTCATTTAGTCTGAATAATCTCCAGTTTTATTTTAGTAGTTAAACAATTTGAATAAGCAACTCATAAGATTATATAGCCACGACAGACCTCAGTGGAGGTGAGGGTAGGTGAGGTGAGTTAGGGTTTAACGCCGCTTTCAAGAGTATTTCACTTATATCGCGGCTGATAGTATTATGGCAGGGAGAAAGCCCGCAACGCCATGTGGCTATGAATTGCGGTGAAACCTGTGACTGGAATGACCGAACCATGGGTGGTACTACGCCTAAATTCAGTGTAGCATTGCACCCAAACCTTACTGCGTGTAGAGCAGTTCTCTACTACAGACAAAGTTGCCGCCCCCCTGGCGGGATTCGAACCCCAGACCTCTTGATCCGAAGACGAACGCGCTAACCACTGCGCTATCCAATACATAAAACACTCCCTAATAACTATACATCGTGCTTTGATACGTTTATTCACTTCACAACTTTGTATGGAAATGGCTCTGTTATCGTGCGTAATTACATTCGCTATTATTCAGGTTTCGTTAGGTTAAATCTTCCGGTTTACCAGGTTTTCTTGAAGAACACGGGATATTGGTTGTCACGATGAAAAGAGATCGATACATTAACGCTTGATATTATCTCTTAATCAGTAAACACAAATGCGTCAAGCTGAACGCTTTACACTCGTGTCTACAACAATGACGGTAGCTAAATTGGATATGTAACCAAGGGTTGCACAAAACATTTTTAGTCAAAGATAGCCTTAGTGCAATGCCAAAGAACGGTATCAAGTTTAACCTCAGTGCTAAGGGTGTTTTGCCCAACGGTCCCCTAAATAAAAAAAACTTCCAAACGTGTTATTATTTCGAGAATGTTGCTATGTTCTTTGTGTGATTCGAAATGTGTGCAATTAAAAACAATGTTATCGTTATAATTGTGTTTTCTGCATTTGTCTTCCGCTTTTGTAAAATCAGGGATAGAAGAAACAGTGTATGCTTTCTGAATGTGAACATTTCGAAGTATTTTGCAATGTTGTTTGTGTGAATGTGAAATGTGTGCAGTTAGAATGTACATAAGTTTTAATGTTTTGCGTTATAATTGTTAAATCAGTATTCATCTTCTGCTTTTGTAAAAGCAAGATAGAAGTCATCCTCGGTTACCCAGGGTTTTATATATGCTCCGTTACTCTCCACTAGTGATATGGTGGCGAGTAACGGAGCATATATAAAACCCTAGGTAACCGAGGATGGATATAAGTTAGAATTTTACACTTTCAGAATGATATATTCCTTGTTGAAGTACAGGACATACGTACTTCTACACATGAGTTGAATCTTTTTTTTATTCTTTATATATATGGATTTCAAGGAATGAAAAACATTATTTAATCTTAATTTCTTTATTTTCTATAGGCAAATTTTTAACATAGATATCAATGTTGTTGTCAAGTAAGTAATACATAGGAACAAATTGCAAGGAATTATATGAAACCAATTACACACATCGTCTGTGGATATATTTTGTCTTCCGTAAATAAGATAGATTTATATATGTCAAGACTGTTTAAAACAAATAATCTTGTCAAAAAAACGTATGTATATATCACTTGAAAGTCGAGCAACTCCTATTTTCGAGAGTTTTTTAAAACTTTTTACTTTTAATGTTCTAAGGAGAGCACATGTGTGTTTTCGTTAATTAAAATATTAACTGGCATTTGAATGGGATAGATGTTTAACCGATAGCCCAATTGCTGCTGTGGCATTCGGGAGCTAAATTCGTGGCATACTATAATTCATATTTTCATATGTACATACTTAACAAAAGTCACCCTATCGTGGGAGGATGTACTTCATTTTGCATTTATGATTTTTTTTTTAATTCGGTCCAGTCGACTGTGATAATGCTGTACATGTTACCGTTATCATAATTAATCGCTTTAACTACACTCAACCTCAAAAGAACGTCACCACATTTTCAACGGTATAAACAAAGAAAGACGATCAGTAACATAACGCCAAATTATCTTAGTAATGTTGTACCCCCTAGTTTATCGGATGTCTCTGATTATAATTTACGCAATAACACGAATCTTCAAACTATCAACTCTAAAACTGCGAATTATGCACGGTCTTTTCTTCCAAATACTGTTACATTATGGAATTCATTGCCTGCTGAACAGAGAGAAATGCAGTCCCTTTCAAGATTCAAAAATGCAGTTCTAAATAATAAAAATACCTACTGTCATTTTGATCTAAACAGTGGCAGCAGAGTTTGCCAAATCATTCATTGTCGTCTTCGACTTGAATGCAGTGATCTTAATGCACACAAATACCAACGCTTTATATCTGAAACTCCATCCTGCCCCTGTGGCCATGACTATGAAGACTCTATTCATTACTTTTTCGTATGCCCTATTTATAACGATATACGACAAACTATGTATTTTCACACTAATGGCTTTGATCTAAAATCAGTTCTTTTCGAAAACCAAAACTCTCCAGACAGTGTAAACAAAGAACTTATAAATTCCGTGCACACGTTTATAAATTTAAGTGGCAGATTTGATTCAAAATAATTTCAATGACATTGACGACTAGCAATGATTGGTGTATTATTCTTTTCAGACATGTAATACAATTTATTGTACATTCATCATGACATTTATTTTTTTTATTTTGTATCCCGGAGAGGCATTGACATAAGCGTCAGCTTGTTTGCCAATCCGGATCCATTTATGGAATAAATATGTTTAAATCACGAAAGACGATTTTGAATGATATATTATAGGGACAATTTTTTTAAAGAAGTACCCGCAATATCATACATAGTATCGTATGGAATTTCAGTGACAAAATTATCATATGATATTTCAGTAAGTTTATAGTAATTTTATCCGTTTGAAAATCCACTTAATGGTTTAAACATATTTTTATTCAATAAGAATGTGGTTTGGCAAACAAGCAAAACTCTGCTTATGTGAATGCCTCACCACTTAATCGAACTGTAAGCTTTAAACTCAAATTACGATGGAAGTGATTTTCATAAGACATATTTCTTGAATAAACCACGAACCAATTGACCATGTTACACAAACAAAAAAAAGCTTTTAAAAACGTTGACATCTCCTTGTTAATCCTCCAATAGCAGCTTAAATGCACTGATAACAACAATTAATCGTCTCGGAAGAGTTCCTTTCAACACTCGGAACCATCGATCTATTAGGCAGCACTCGTGTATGTATAGAAAGCTGTGTGATGTAAAGAGAAACAATAGATAATCAAGTTGAATCTGTTGGATATTTCCAGCTAGGATGCAGATAACACACTACCACCACGAACCTTTCAATAAAATCCCGTTATTGTGTAAAATGCACTATTTGTTAAACAGTGAAAGGTTCGTTACTAAGATCAATACTAAGTCACGTAGCTGGTAGTTGTGATCTTAACAGTTAAAGGAATCCTATACCAAAACGTCCATTATCACTTTAATCAGTCCGTTGTGTATAATGCATCATTTTCTTAGTGACCAATGTTTACACATACAAATGGTATGAAATGGCTATTCACTATTAACTTACAATAGACGGTTGGCTTACATCGAGGACAAGGGACAGTGTTGTGATTGGTCAGATTTCTTGTGACGCCATACAAGGAAGTAAAAAAATACAATGGACTTCTCTGAACTGTGGTGTACTGACCTTTATTAAACACTGCAAGAGGTTATGAAGTGGAAAACACTGGCTGTCTAGAATGCTTTGTTCTTGTTTGAATATGAAATGCTATAACGTCTATTTTGTTTGAAAATCTAAACTCTTTCTCAATTGTTTATAGAAGAACTTTTAGTTTCAGTTCACTTGTTTAGAAATTTAACAAGAAGATTTGAATAAAAATAAATGTTTCAGAATATAATGTTTAACGATTATTGGTGTTTCTTTTTATACTTCTAACATATAATACTTCAATGTCATTCACCTGATGAGACCCGTAATGGTCGAAAGCATGTGAATCTGATTAAATCATCGTAATTTCTTCGAACATATATATATATATATATATATATATATATATATATATATATATATATATATATATATATATATATATATATATATATATATATATATATATTATATATATATTATATATATATATGTGTATATATATATATATATATATATAACAAAATTCAGTTCAAACTTGTCCAACCCTCAGGTCTCATATAGGAAAATACAATTGTCGAAGAAATCACGATGATTTATTCATAATTCACAAGCATGCTTTCGACCATCACGGGTCACCTGATGAGACCCGTGAGGAGCGGTAGTTACATGAGCTCATTGCTCGTTTACCGATCAGATCTATTTTTTAAGAAATAAATGTGGTTAGATCAAGTCCCGGTTATAAACAATTCTAATAAATGTGTTGAAATATATACGGTTATAGCTTTCGAAAACTGTGTATCTATTATCAAACAATTTTCAATATATACAAATATTGTGACAAGACACGACCTTTAGTCTATTTTTATTTGAACTACACCTGGACTTGCCGTCAATAACTTTGGCGATCAAATATATTTGAATATTTAAAACATCACCGGGTAATTTTACAAGAAGTCGCAATTAGATCTTTCTTACGAAAAAGACAAACTTACCGAAAACAGTTTGACAAAACAAGCATAAACAATTTTTAACTAAAAAACAAGGATATCTTGCATATTTAGTAAATGTGATCAGACAAGAACTTTACATTAATATCTTGCATTAAAAGTCAACATCAACCAACAATAACACAAAACGACATAACATCAATACAGAAATGTGTACACCAATCATTCTAATTTCAAAACCATTTCAAGAGTTAATGATAACTTCATTGATGTTAACAATGTGAAATTACATTTAATTATTTCAACGTTCTACTTTCAAATAAACTGAGGTACGAAAGAAACTTTACACCCTATTTTTTCACTCATACAGTAAAAATAACCCAAACAATTGATATGATAGAACCTTGATATTATTTAATGTTCAATGTTGACTGATTCGGCAAACAATCATACTCGTTTTTTTTCAAACATGCAGAGTTAGTCACTGAAAGGACCAAGGGGTATAAAATCATTTTTACACCAATATGACCCTTACCATGTTTATAATGTTGTAAATGTGTGCAGAATGAGGCACATTTATTGATTTTAACTTAGCAGATGTCTTATATGTCGATGAACAGTTGTGTTTTATACACATTACTTTTGGAAGAATTAATGAATTTAAAATATCATTTTCCCCAAAAACACTAAAACCACATAGAATTATTCCTTGGCTGATGACTTAACGCCTGCACTTTTCAGTTTTAGAGTACGACTTCGAAAACATAAGATATTTTTAATTGGAAATCAAACATATGATAAAATCAACTGAGGTGTAAAGTTTCTTTTGTACCTTAGTTCATAAAAATCGACTTAAGTATTATTTCTCTTTGTCACATAAGTATAATTTTTATATTATAGAAACAAGGTAAATTACGTAAATACGTAAATTTACAAACGTGTGAATTTCTCCAAAAAATTAATGTGTGTTTTTAAAGGGCCAGCTGCACAGTTGGTTTACCACAATAACAACAGCGATACTTCAATCAGAGATTATTGTCATCAGGGGTAAAACTTGTCAATCGATACACCCTGAAATAAGAAAAGAAGAGCCTTAAAAAGACTATAGAATCTCGTTAATACTATATTAGATGAGATATAAATTTGGGATGTGTTTATCATAATTCATGAAGAAAAAATATTTATCCATTTGAGACATGATTTTGCTTAAAGGTTTTATTTTGATTATATTTTAAAAAGAAGAAACAACAACTAAATATCAACCCTTTCTTCTATAAACCCATGAATAATATAACCACAATTATACATTGTATGACTGCTAATCGATATTTAAAAAAATGTCATGGACTCCGTAGCTCATATGGCTTGTATTGTTTGATGATGAAGACTATAATACGTTGTTCTGCTGATTAAGCACAGTCCCTTGTCATGACCTAGAGAATACAAAAAACATGACTTGGCCCTTAAAGGCACCATAGCACTTTTTTTACATTATGTTTTCTCAAATTGCTGTTTATTATTAAAGCTTATACAATATATTGTTATTGTAATGGGTAAAATATCCCATTAAACGACCTGATAAGCCGCATCCATAGAAAACGGTTATCCGTTTTGGAAGAAAATGATGCGATGTTTTACGCGACAGTGGTGTGGAACTCTTCAGTGTGAGAGGTAGATGTGTAGGTCTCATAAAATGGCCGCTCGATAGTTTAGGAACTCTTTCTATTGATTCAGGCGTTTTATTTATCCATTGGTAACACTGAGTTGCATTTTTGTGAGAGCAATTTAATTCAGTAAAAAAATCGTGCTACAGCGCTTTTAAGACCAAATGAACAAACTTGACAATCCATTTACACATGTTGATGCCCTAGGTGCAAGATACCTACAAAAGTACAGCAGTATAAGGGAAGACGATTATGTAGTAAAGTATACTGACGACGGACGACGAACCATGCCTGGTGGTTTAACATTAGATTTTACGTACTCACCCTCGCAACGTTCTCCCGTATACCCATGGGGGCACAGACATCTGCCTAGTGTTCGATCACAAACACCTTGGTTGAGACAAAGGGGACACCTTGGACCTGCAAACGAGTGATTATATAGAATCATACATAGTCAGTATATTGGGCTCAGGGAACATGTACAACAGAATGAGAAAGTAGTAGATATATTTTAATTTTTAAACTTTCACGGTGGGACAACTGACCTTAAGGTAAAATATGATGGTTATGTCTTCTTCAGAATCATCTTCGTTCTGCGAGCAAATGACCAACTTCCTTCAACAAAAACTTGCTCCAATCTCCATCACAGGCTAATTTAAGCTTTGCAGCATATCCTTTACTTTATCATGCTGACATAGCGGCGCTATACCTTAACTGCATTGTGGGCTCTGATTCCCTAGAACTGAAAAATTAGGGAAATGCGGCAAGGCTTAAATTAGCCAGTGATGTAGACTGGCGCGAGTTATGCCTTGCGGAGTGAAGTTGGTGAATGACCATCTCGACTGATCACGTCACAAGAATACTAAAAATCCATAACGTGTAAAGTATTATCAAAGGAAAGTGAAGCTACAAAGTTAGTTTGAGGATAAAAAAGAACGTTTTACCTACATGCGAATGTGGCAGCAGTGGCTGCTAGGGCCGGTAGAGCGTAGAAATTGGCAACTTCAAACACGTGGTCAGAGGCGGGATCCGAAGCGATGGCTTCCATTTCGGATCGTACAGGCCTGCCTCCAATCCCAAATGCGAAGAATTCGGTGTCGGCGTCAAACTTGTTGACCTCGGTCATGTAGTCGGTAAACATAGCATCATCAGTTATGAATATTATGATATTGTCCGCGTCTGCTCGGTCGCCATTACCAGACTGAAACACGGTGTTGAAGGCAAACTGGAATGCGACGTCCTCCCGCGCTGATCCGGAACCGGAAACTCTTGCTGCAGCGAGAGCCACCGCTTGTGCCGACGTGACGTCATTGTAAGCGTTGAGGAAAAACGCCTCCTGCGCTATGACGTTATAGAACATCATGGCAACTTGGATTTTGTCGGCACCAAGATTGAAATAGCTGAGGGTAAGGTTGACGAAATATTTCTCATTATTTAATTCTCCATTATTGACACTTCCAGAGGAGTCAAGCATGAAGAGGATGTCCTTCTTCTGGTTACCGCAGTCTGAAATGAAATATACACTGTCATGTCTTTATATCAATAGAGGAGGCACTAAAGCTATCTTTGACTAAAATGGTTACAAACCCAATTTACATGTAGCTACTAAATCATTGTTATAGACACGAGTGTAAAGCGTTCAGCTTGACGCATTTGTGTTTACTGATTAAGAGGTAATATCAAGCGTTAATGTATCGACCGGTTTTCATCGTGACAACCAATACCGTGTTCTTCTAGAAAACCTGGTAAACCGGAAGAATTAACCTACGAAGCCTGAAAAATAGCGAATGTAATTACGCACGCTAACAGAGTCATTTCCATACAAAGTTGAGAAGTGAATAAACGTATCAAAGAACAATGTAGTTAATAGGAAGTGTGTTATGTATTGAAGTTCCACTGAGGACGGGGACGGGATAGCGCAGTGGTTAGCGCGTTCGGCTTCGGATCAAGAGGTCTGGGGTTCGAAACCCGCCAGGGGCACGGCAACTTTGTCTGTTCTACATGCAGTAAGGTTTGGGTGCAATGCTACACTGAATTTCAGCGAATTACCAGCCATTCGCTAGTTCCAGCCGCTGTTCGCAGGTTTCACCGCAGTCCATAGCCACATGGCGTTGCGGGCTTTCTCCCTGCCATCAAACTAGCAGCCATGATATAAGTGTTTACTCTTGAAAGCGGCGTTAAACCCCAACTTACTCACTACCGTATTCATCTTAATAAACGCCCTCTCCTAATAAACGCCCCCCTAAGCCATTTTTGACTCGCGGAAAATGACCCCTAATAAACGCCCCTCTTTTGTATCGACTTATCTTACTGATGTTTCATTGAAGAAGAGTTTTCAATCTTGCTATCAACCTCTTATGTCCAGTAAAGTGTAAGGTACATGGTATTTCCAAATAGAGCCATGGGCACTGTAGCTCATTAGTACTTGAATGATTTATTATCTAGGATTGTAGATTTAAAAAAATAGCAATTGGCTCTGTTAGGGTTTGCATGCTTTATAGTTTTAAGTATTTTATCATACAAACCAAGGGTCACAACAATTTATGACTATTAGTACGACAACAGACCTTACCAGGTACTAACTGCTAATTCAAATAGTACTAACTCTGTCAGATAGGAGTTTCATTCAATTAAATGCAGTTTAAATGCTGTTTAAGGATGGCTCACACAAAGTAACTAAATAGCAAAAACATGCAAGCCACTTATTACAAAACACAAAAAGGAACATCTTTCAATAAAACAAACATTAACTTGCAGCTAAAAAGTGCACTCAGCCAACAACCCAAATCCATATTTGAGGTTCTTAGCGTAATTAGTTCCTGGGGTGAAATTTAAGGTATGAGTTTAACACCCTGCCACGCCCATATTTGAAATGGGATTTGTTTTTTCCAAAGATCAAACTAAAATTCACATGTTATAAATATGTTATTCTGAAAATGTTAGCATTATGTATCAAATGTTTTTTTTTAGAAGAGGTCGTTTTAAAAATTTGAGGGTGGACCCCCTGCCACGCCCATATTTGACAAGGGGTCAAGTCGAAATGACCAAACTTGAAATTACACGACATAAACAGGTTATTCTGAAAATTTCAGCTTCCTATGCCAACTGCATGGTTTCGGAGAAGAAGTCGTTTAAAGGTTTTAGGGAAACTGTCTGTCACGCCCATATTTGAGGGGTGGGGGGAGGTAGAGATGAAATGTACAAAATAAGATCCCTAGGTGCAAGGTACCTCCCCACAAAATGTCCGCTTAGAGGGTGTAGCGGTTCTGGAGGGGAAGTCGAAAATGTCAAAAGTTTACGGACGACGGACGACGGACGACGGTCAATGCAGCCCACCTGATGAGCTAAAACAATCTAAATTTTGAATTTTGAAAACATTGTCCAAACAGCGATTGAACCACTGTGCACTGTACAACACATTTGCATTTATCAATCAATTTCCGTTGGAATGGCAGATTTTCCACCAATTTAATCCCATTAGCAGTATCTAGTACTTTGTATCAACTAACAGAATTTAGATGGTTTGATCCATTGACATGTTGCAATGATTTAAATGATAACACAGATGTCGTACTCACAGCTTCATCATAAATGGTGAGGTAGAGAGTTGCAATTTTGTGATTTCAAAGACCTAATGAAAAGGGTCAGGGGTTCGAACTCCCCTTTTGAAAAGGTAGGACTAATGTAAATTTGTCGGACCTCCTGGCTGAGCATTTCCACAAATAAGCTACGATATCACGATACATGTACGAATAGTTTACGATAGTTCGTGACAATATGGTGATTAATCCGTACTTGTTTCGTCTTTAATTCGTAGGGGTTTCGTAGATGATTCGTGAGTAATTCGGGGTGAGAAGACCACAGTTATGAACCATGATTTTTCAAAGAGCTCTTTACGAAATACTTACGAACTACACGATTAAAGTACGAATAGTTTACGAAGCATCTACGATACTGCAATTCGTAGGTGATTCGTGAAACGTTTTTGACAAAGAAAAAATTCACGAATACCACAAATTGAAGGAATGTTGTCGAATCAACTAGGAATCATTTAGAGATTTCAAGAATTAATTACCGCTTACTGATGTTCACGATTTCGCTTCGTGATGATAAGGGGTAATTCGGGTAGTGGTGAAATAGGGGCTTAACACATAGAACTGCATCCTGTTCACCTCCTTGTGTATCTAAGTGCAAATTTCAAGTTATTTGGCAATTGTATTCAACTGCAGTGAAAAACGATCATTCTTTGTCCACGTGTGCAAAAATCATTCCCAAATTCATTTCATCCCCATGACATCGATGCAAGAATTCGAACCTTTGCAAGATAAATTTATCAGAAGGTGTAATATTTTCAAAATTCCACTTTCCTTAATAACAATCAAATCGGCTAAATGATAAACTATTCATCACAAATATGTTGAAAGAGTATTAAATAAAATACATGACTGAGGTATGATTAGTCACTGGTGATCACAAGTTTTAACCCCTGTTCATTTTAACCACAGGTGAAGTTTAGCGAAAAATATGTTGCGCAACAGAGGTGAACAACCAGTTTTCCCTATGGGCGAACGAAGTCACTTCGTTCGCACATAGGGAAAACTGGTGAACTGGTGAACATACTTTAATGATGCAGCTGTGCGGATCATCTGTATCTATTTTACATGTATATGATCGGTATTTTAAAGTAAAAACAATTTGTTTTTAAAATGTTTAACACTTACCTAGTACAACTGGATCGGACTGGAGTTTCTCTGAAATAAAATGAAATTCAAATTTTTGAATTTATTCAATGCCATATAATTCAAAGTAGAACAATTTAAAAATTTTGTCGAACAACAAAACAACCGATTACTAAGTTAATTAAGAATAAAGAAATGGTAAATGTAAATATTATAAAATGAACATAAATGCATTTAGAACATCGAGAAACATTTTTGTTTTAAATGAAATAAATAAAATGTACTTCACCTGCTTTCTTGTAGTATTCTCGCCCGGTCTGTACAGTTCCGGTTTCATTGCACGCCCAGGTTTCGTACAGGTAACATGCAGATGAAGATTGGAGGTAAGAAAAAGTTTTACAGGTGGCATAACCTGTACAGACTCTTGCACATTCCAAATCAGACATCACGTCAACTTCATCGTAGAACCCCTCAATGTCATAATTGTGAAGACTTGTCGAAAATGAATATATATCGCTTCTAAATTCAGAAATAATAACATCCGTGCTTAATATCATAACAGAAATAAAAAGTAACGCCCAACGAGCCATTTCACCTGTGTTGCACCTGACGGCTCTTTGATGTCTGCCGCCGCCTAAGGTGAGCGAGCAAGTCTTGCTTTATTGATTGCGCTTTCAGATCGTGTAAGTCTTTGGAAGTAGTGATGTATAGCAGACATGACCAGTGTTAATATTTGTATTTACCGTAACAGGGAAACAGATATGAGGGATTGTCAGCAAGAAAAAATAATTATCAAGAACGAAGTAATACATCAAAACATACCATTTGAGTAATTGCGTTTTGAAATTAAAAGTAAATGGCCATGGAGCGTAATATGACTTTAAATGATATGCGCATTTGAATACCACCTTCACACACAAACACCTTTGATAAAGTGGGTAAGAGGCACTGACGAGATGAGGGAACCATTAATGATATTAATTGTATTGATTCCTATCTGATACACACCGCGTATTACGTACATTTGTATATTTTGCTAATTAATAGAGTCTAACGTCTTACAGTTGATTGTTTGATGGACACTGCCGTTTTCAGAAATCTCAGATTTAATATGACTGATGACAATTCACGATGACCGTGATTTCACAAGAAGGTTGCTGTTGTTGATGCAGTCAGTGTTGATTGGTGCCTGACTCTGGGGGTGTGGGTTCGAATCCCCCATGGTCCCGAAACAACTACACATATTTTTTTTTACTTTTGAAGGTAGTGTTATAATTCCTTAATGCAAAAATGTTACAACCATTCACTATCTAAATGCATCTATTCCTGACTGATTAACTTGGTCGAAGTTTCTGTCGGAAACAAATGATACTTTTTATGAAATGTTGTGAATGAGGGCTGATACCTGTATGGAAAGCCATACTTGCCTTCTTGGTAAACACTGGTCGCAACACTTCTAGTCCGTGGTTTATTCACATTTGTCTTGCTTGACTGAAATTTTATCCAAAGTCTCTTGAAATTATTTTCTGGATTTATTCAATTTCTTACCATTTTGACACTAACGTCATTACTACTTTTAATTCAGAACAACATTTTAATCATCGATTTCTCTTTAAAATGGAATGAAATATACAGAAACTTCGTGTATGGTCATAAATCAACATTTACGTATCGTACGTGTAAAATGACTGACACATTCGTTTGTAATTGAATAGCAATCACACTAGAAATATTATCATACAACATGTCATTAAATATATTAGTTACCGTTTTAAATCACATGCTTAAATACATCCATTGTACTAACTCCATTGCATAATTACTATTGATGAAATAATTCCCAAGCGTAGAAATCATCTAGCCAAATTTGTTCACATTTCCTGTTCAAATATTTTACTAAACGACATAGTCTAACTTCTGGTACGGATAATTTTCTGAAATTAATTAAACCATTCATGTGATGTTTACCTGCATTCTCTCGCCGTGTCCATTATAAGAAATGAGGTATGCGTGATTATTACACAAGTGATATTAGGTACAACCATTAGACTTATGAACCATCATTATACAAACCAAAAGACCATAAACTCTTCTGTATGGTCTCTACACAGATATAGTCCCTAAAGGAGAGAGTTTGTGTGTTAGCAATGTTAGGCAATGTTTTACTTATTTCACTTTTACCAGTATGTGAAATAAGGCATGTAACATGTAACATGTAAGCAGGTAACTTTTAGGGTTTTTTTTAAATTTAAAGTGGCAGTAGCACGTTTTTTTTGCTAATGTCCCTCTTTTGGAAATCAAGTTTTAAAATGAGTGTACATGGTTCGGTAAAGCCATGGGAATCGTTTTTGTAATTCGAAATAATAAAATGTGTTCACAATAAAATAGCCTCCATGCAAATTTTGATTTAAATGCAACACTGTTATTACCACTACGGATAACTGGTTTGTGTAATAAGATGGTTTACCCTCTAAAGGAAACATAAATGAGATAAACTATCATTATAAATGGGATATTTGAAAAAATATAATTTGCCAGAAACATGCTACAGCCCCTTTAAATTGACACAATAACACTAGTTTTTAAGCTTATTCCAGACGCTGCTTTTACTCCATATGACGAACTCATGCTTGTTACTATCGATAACGACGAGTATGTCCACCTTATTTTATTACTGCAACATAAGGTATTTTATGATACCACCTTCATTAACGGTAGGAACAAAACGTCTTCTTCGTCCTTATTGCTTTTTAAAAAAATGTCTATGTTCATGCTGCTCATAATTATGAAACAGTTCATGTCCGGCTTAATTCCATGGTCTTCATCATTTCTTCACCATGAACGTTGTTTTCATCGCGTTCTTCATCATTTTCCTCTTCTTTGTAATTGTCTTATTCGTACCCTCGTGTCAGTTTTTTTTACAGGAAGATGTCATCACACTACCTTTAAGCTTAACGTTGTCAAACAACATAACTTTGTTACGTCATCATAAAAGTGTTCAAGTACATAATGCCATGCATTGCGTGTGGTGCAATCAAATCATTCAACCGCAAAATGGTACTGTAAACATTGAGAATAATAACGAATAATGACGAATAATGAGAATCAATGAAATAACGCCATTGAGACAGATTAAACGCACTTAATATGATTTTCATTTGGGATCGACAATTGTCATGACTGTTATTTAATGATGACATCCGTAAGGGTTTATATACAAGAATGGTTGTTATGCAATTGATTGGGATAATTGATGTTTCAGCTTGTCTTTTATGATATTGAGTTGATTTGTACCAATTAAATTTAAGTTTTCATAAGAGTTAATTGATTGCTGTCTGACCTCGGTAACCAGAAGCTAGGCTCACACTGACAGCGATCTTGAGGTTCCGGGGTCGAGTCCACCTGTGACCAGGTGTGAACACTTTGGAGTCTACTTTGTGTGCGGACTCTTTCAGTGTTGTCACAACCCCTAGTGTACAGTACACAACCCTGCAAATAAGCAGTTGGTGGCCACATGAATACGTGCAGACGCACAGTGACGTGTATCACTTAGAAACAGCGTTTGGAAGACATATATCTAATGTGTGTATTTATCATACAATGGATGGTGTTCTCGGCAAGATAAAGGCAACGGATATTTTCGATATCCGTTGGGGTCATATACGGATAAAGATGCAAATTACAGAGGTCATGTGACGGAACTTCTTTTAAAATGACGTCACATCAACATTTCGAACGCCTGTAACAACGTAAAATTGCCGTAACAGTTGTAGCAGCGTAACAGCTTCATGTAAATATACATGGTTCATTTCATATACATTAATTTGAGAAATGACAAAACAAACATTGTGCAATGCGGCAAAATTTATTTTGATCAAGCAGTGAAACATGTTCATCGCAAGTTGAAATCTACCGAGCAAACACTGTACAAATACTCACAGGTAACAAGGGCAGAGTGAGTCACATATTCATTTACCGAACTTCAATCTTCACTGTTCCATCTCGGTAAAGGTTATGTTAGAATTAGCTGCTGAATATTTAGTTGTAGTAGCTCCCCGTGTGATATGTGAGTCGCCATTTGCAACCTAGCGGAAGGCAAGCAACTCTCTCTTCGTGAGATGGAGTCACGATTAAGCAGACAGACAGACAAACAGACAGATATTTTATTATAGTCTCACCTCATTACAATAACTATATATTAAAATATTAAAATGCTAAAGCAGGTTTTGGCATATATATATATATATATATATATATATATATATATATATATATATATACATATATATATATATACACATATACATATACATATATATATATATATATATATATATATATATATATATATATATATATATATATATATATATATATATCATTGTAGCGTATTGGTAATTAATAACCAGTTACCTCGATTATACATTCCATGTGTATATAATAACGAGTGCTCGCGTGTAACACCGGAAGTGTGCTTCTGTTGAGAGCTAGCAGACCACATGGCTGCTGATTGTACGTAGCCACATGTAACCCAAGTCATATGAATGAATACACTTTATTCTCCGGAACAACAAGTGTTTGTTATGCGCCAAAGTCATCACATAATTTGGCGACGAGGTAAAAACTGGATGTCTTAGCGTCATTGTGAACATTTTTAGTGATTAACGTCCGTCGTGTTTCACTCGCTCCATAAGCAACATGGCGTCGTCGGCCCCCGGGAAGATTGACGATTTCAATCCAGAAACTGACAGCTGGGACATTTATATTGAAAGGTTAGAGCTGTTCTTTACGGCTAGAGGTGTCAAGGATGATGACAATGATATGAAACGGGCTATTCTACTTAGTGAAATGGGTAAGACAGCCTACACACTTCTCCGGAATTTGTGTGCTCCTACGAAACCTAACGCAATGAGGTTTGTAGACATAGTGAAACTCATGCACGATCATCAACACCCAACACCATCAGTGATAGTTGAAAGACTTAAATTTCATAAGAGGGATAGAAAATCTCAAGAAAGTGTTGCAGCGTATGCTTCAGAGTTACGCAAATTAGCAAGTACATGTGATTTTGGTGCTACTCTTGATGATTCACTAAGAGACAGACTGGTTTGTGGCATTAATAATGATGCAATTCAGAGAAGATTATTAGGAGAGAAAATTCTTGATTACAAGAAGGCTTATACACTAGCACAGTCAATGGAATTGGCAGCAAAGAATGTAGAAGATATAAAAGTCGGTGCTTCAAGTGTTTCAGGATCTACAGGGGGTAACATGCACAAGATGTCGTCATCTCAACATGCTCCTGTCTACCGACCATGTGACAGATGTGGTTTACGGAATCATAAATCTCCGGACTGTCATTTTCGCAATGCAAAGTGCTATAACTGTGGTAAGATTGGTCACTTAGGAAAGGTGTGTCATCAGCCACAGAATAATAGAGGTTCTCACCGTGGACGCGGCTCACATCGATCTAGAGGTCAAGGTCGCAGTCGGGGTCAATACAAGCGTTCATCGACAAATCAGGTCACTCCTGATAATGATTATGAAGATTTGGAAAATGAAAGTGAAGTGTATGACATTTACAAAATGGAGACTTGTTCTACACCTTTTGTGGGGAGGAGAGAGAAGGAACCACCAATGTTCGTTGACTTGTCACTTAATGGTCAGCCATTAAGCATGGAACTTGACACAGGTGCAACATTTTCAGTAATAAATGAGGACACTTACAGTTCTTTAGGGAAAGATGCACCCGAACTTGGACCTCCACACACCATGTTACGCACATATCTAGGGGAGAAGATACCTCTCCTTGGTTCCTGCTCAGTGAAGGTGAGCTACGGTAAACAGACAGTAGAACTGCCAGTGATTGTAGTGAAGGGGAAAAGAGCTAATCTCTTTGGTCGCGACTGGCTACGACATGTTCGTCTAGACTGGGGAAATATCCTCAGAGTGGATTGTGATGATGTGCAGGGTATCCTCAACTCGCATCCCGAGGTTTTCAAGGAGGAACTTGGTGAACTGAAAGACACGAAGGTGAAGATAAACATATCTATTCCTTCACAACCACGCTTCTACAAGCACTGGAACATGGCATATGCCTTGAGGGACAAGGTTGCGAATGAACTTAATCGTTTAGAACAACAGGGCGTCATCAAACCTGTACAGTACTCCGAGTGGGCTGCACCCATCGTACCAGTGTTGAAGTCGGATCAGTCTTCAGTTCGCATATGTGGAGACTACAAACTAACAGTCAACCAGGTAGCTAAGCCAGATTGTTACCCTATTCCCAGGATAGAGGACTTATTTGCATCACTCTCAGGTGGTCAGAAGTTTACGAAGTTGGACATGAGTAACGCCTACCAGCAGCTAGTGTTGGATGAAGATTCCAAGAAACTCACCACAATCAACACCCATAAAGGTCTCTACGAGTATCAGCGTTTGCCTTTTGGGGTGTCAGCAGCTCCTGCAATCTTCCAACGGACAATGGAATGTCTAGTCAGCGACCTGCCACACGTGTGTGTCTACCTTGATGATATTCTCGTCACGGGCGTCGATGATGCAGAACACAACAGGTGTCTAAATGAAGTCCTTGACAGATTGCAGAAAGCAGGATTGCGTCTCAACGCTTCAAAGTGTTACATCAAGAAAGACTCAGTAACTTACCTGGGACACCGAATCGATGCACAAGGACTGCATCCACTAGAAGAGAAAGTCAGTGCTATTGTGTCCGCACCAGCACCTCAGAATGTGACAGAGCTAAAGTCCTTCATTGGGATGGTACAGTACTACCAGAGATTCCTGCCAAATCTCTCCATGATGTTAGCGCCGCTACATAGTCTACTACAAAAGGACACTCCATGGTCATGGACCAAGAAGCATGATACAACATTTCAGAAGGTGAAATCTCACTTGTCTTCATGTAAAGTCTTGACACACTACAATCCTGATCTTCCCCTCAACTTAGCAGCAGATGCTTCTCCGTATGGTGTCGGCGCCGTCCTGTCGCACATCATGCCAGATGGAACCGAGAAACCTGTGGCGTTTGCATCACGTTCTTTATCACCTGCAGAAAAGAACTATTCACAGCTTGATAAAGAAGCACTGGCCATAGTGTTTGGCATAAAGAAATTCCACCAATATTTGTTCGGACGGAAATTTCAGCTGTTATCAGATCACAAGCCTCTCATGGGTCTACTTGATGCAGAGAAAGGCATCCCAGTGATGGCCTCAGCCAGACTTCAGAGATGGGCCTTGATGCTAGCAGCATATGATTACAGCATTGTGTATAAACCAGGCTCCAAGTTAGCAAATGCAGATTGTTTGAGCAGATTGCCTCTGCAAACTCATGTGTCTGTGCCGCCTGTTCCAGGAGACACAATAATGCTCCTCGAGAACATGGCTGAATTCCCAGTGAATGTGAAACAAATTCAGGTTTGGACAAGGAAGGATCCCTTGTTATCTACAGTGAAGAAGTTGGTAGAGTGTGGGTTTCCTGAAAATATGAAACCAGATACAGAGCTCAGGCCGTATGTGCAGAGAAAACTTGAGCTGAGTGTTCAGGATGGTGTGATTCTGTGGGGTAACAGAGTAGTGGTTCCACCTCAGGGTAGGAAACAGTGTGTAGATGTGTTGCATGAAGCACACCCTGGTATAGCGAGAATGAAAGCTATCGCCAGAGGTCTTGTATGGTGGCCATGCATAGATGCAGAGCTGGAGAACAAGGTCAAGACTTGTTCTGTGTGTCAGGAGAGTCTCTCTTCACCTTGCGAAGCGAAGTTACATCCGTGGGACTGGCCCTCTAAACCATGGTCTCGTCTCCACATTGATTATGCAGGTCCCATGCAAGGTAAAATGTTCCTCATCATTGTGGACTCTCACTCAAAGTGGATGGATGTATTCCCTGTCAACAGCGCAACTACTAGCGCCACACTCGAGTGTCTTCGGAGAACGTTTTCCATACATGGTCTACCAGAGACAATAGTGTCGGATAATGGGACATGCTTCACAAGCGATGAATTTGCTTTGTTTGTCAAGAGAAATGGTATTCAACACATCTGTACATCCCCTTACCATCCAGCGTCCAATGGACTGGCAGAGAGGAGCGTTCAGACATTCAAACAGGGATTTAAGAAGCTCAACGGAGGTTCAATCGACACCAGGGTGTCAAGATTCCTGTTCAGATATCGCAACACTCCGCAAACTACGACTGGGTCATCTCCAGCACAGTTACTTCTGGGAAGACGTCCGCGTTCCCATCTTGACTTGCTTCACCCTGACATCGGTGTTAAAGTTCAGCATAAACAAGAGAAGCAGGCAAACTACCACAATAGACATGCGAAGTCACGAGACTTCAACGTCGGTGATCTAGTCTACATCAAGAACTTTCTTGGTAAGCCCAAATGGTTACCAGGGGAGATAATCCAGTGTACAGGTCCTGTCTCCTACAAGGTCAGCTTGGAAAACAACAAAGTTGCTAAGAGACATGTAGATCACCTCATCAAGCGATATGTGGATTCTGACTTGATGAAACCCGAAACTCCAGAGGTTTCGGAAGGAATTGAAATGCCTACGTCTATCACGTTCTCACCAGAACTCCCAGGACAGATTCCTGTACCAGTATTGTCCGCAGACAATCCATCTTCAAGTGCCACATTACCCACATGTGACACTCCTCCGACACTGTCCTCATCGGTTGAGTTGAGAAGATCAACTCGTGATCGTAGAGCTCCAGATAGACTCGATCTGTAAATTACTGTATTTCATTGTTATGTGTTATCTTTCAGAATATTGAACTCTTAAGTGCATGCTCATTTCTTTATTTCAGCAACCAAGTGAATGAACATTAAGTTGTGAAGTTCTGTGTTAATGAACACTTAAGTGAACTCTATTGGAAGTTTTCCAGTGAACTTTTAATTTGATCACTATTTTCTTATTCAGTGATTGTTGAAGTTAAGTATTGTTGTTCATTAATTGCTTAAACAAGTTGTTAACTAAAGGTGGAGGAATGTAGCGTATTGGTAATTAATAACCAGTTACCTCGATTATACATTCCATGTGTATATAATAACGAGTGCTCGCGTGTAACACCGGAAGTGTGCTTCTGTTGAGAGCTAGCAGACCACATGGCTGCTGATTGTACGTAGCCACATGTAACCCAAGTCATATGAATGAATACACTTTATTCTCCGGAACAACAAGTGTTTGTTATGCGCCAAAGTCATCACAATCATCAAAATTTGGGAAGTCAGTTTCATACAGGTGACATCTTAATAGCACGTGTTCTTCGTCTTCCACACCGTCATGACACACCGGACATATTCTCTCATTTTTGGGTGTGTTAGTATAGCGTCCAGTTTCTATTTTGAGGGGAGCCACGCTACGCCTGGACTTGGCTAAAGGTGACCTGTATTTTCTCGGCATAGGAGTTCGAACATATCCCTCTGTTTTGTATCATTGCTTGAAAGTGTTGTAGGTTCTTAGTTTGTTTCCACCAATTCCTTTCTTTCCGCCCTTTTGTGAAACTTCTTTCCTCCAATTTTCTTTAAAATTTTGAAAAACCCTTGTTCTTTTATGGTGTCTTCAACGTGTTTACTTCCGTATAACCTAGCTGTCTTATGGTACAACATGATCGAGGCCAGATTATTGTAACTTCTTTTGTAGTCGGAGGCTCCTGTTTGGTTTTCGATTAACTCCCAGTTGTGACTCCCACTTGAATATATTGTAGTTTAGGCGCTGCTGTTCCATTCTCCTGAGACGCATATAGGAAGTATCTCATTGCATGATTGTGAACAGCATCTATGCATGGCATGCTGTAGGTGCCCCAGATGTGCGCTCCGTAATCGATCACTGACCATACCATTGCGTCTTAAAGTTTATATAAGGCCCATACTCCATGCCGCCTAAAAGTTTGAACTTCGATGTTAAAAGTCCAAGAGCTCTGCTAGCAGAACTTGCTGATGCCTTTGCCATTCTCTTGTAATCTAAATGCTCTGTGAGTAATATCCCCAAATATGTATATTTGTGCGTTATATCCAGATATTCACCTCCTCACTTGAAAACTGCTGATGTTCTTTCCATTCTTGCACCACGGAAGTGTATCACTTTAGATTTAGAAAAAACCAGTCATATCAATCTTCAAACACCAATTGTTTAAGCACTCCAACAGCACGTTTATGTCATTTTCTTGTTAGCAAATAAAACTATATCGTCAGCGCAGGCTATAATTCCTATTGTATTATCTCCAACTGAAACACCGATGTCCAAACTGGTAACTAAAGACATGAGATCATTTATTTGAACAATAAAGGAGACAATAGGGAACCTTGCTTAAGTCCGTTGTTTACACTGAACCATGGAGTGTGTTTGCTATGTTTTCGGCCTACACGGAGGCAACAAGACGCGAGTTCGATTTCGCCGTCCTTACGTTAAATATTTTTCATTTGAAAAAAACATTTTGTAACGTATTAACACATTGAAAATTAAGATCATGCCAAAATAACAGTTATTCTAACTGAAAGCATATTTTAGGAGGCATTATTACCGAAATAATAGCACGCTGTTCATTTGCATATCAATACGCGTAGTTAAAGAAAAGTTCAACTTTGAAGTTAATGTTGTCAAGCTGTTTTGCGTAAAATAAATGAAGAATGATATTTTATGATAAAGAAGTTATCATGCTCGTGTGTTTTGGGATGGTAAATATCCTGCATTAGGAATAAACACTATGTATTTAACTCGCCAAGGCTCGGAAAATATATGTGTTTATTATATGATCGAAGGTTTTTACTAGTTCTGATTGGTCCAAAGACGATCACATGGCAGTCCATAGAAAATGATATTGACTTGGAAAAAATAGACCTATCAATCAACTTTGATATTGACCCGTTGTTGACGTAGTATCTTTGTTTACGTCACCTTTGATGTCGGCGTTTCGCGCTGAAATTGAATCGTTTTGCCGACGTGAATGTTGAACAAAAGAAATGTTTAGCACAACTCGTATGTGGAAGCTGTTTCTTCTCACACGTATAGATTCTTCGTGAGGTCAGTGATGCGTGTGTTCTGTGACGTTGTATTATTATTGTTGCAAGTCATTTGTTAAGAAGCTCCATTCCATCAAGATATTTTTTCTTTGAGCCATATAATAAAATCTTTACGGACTCTTGTAGAGGTCAATATCGGTTGTCATTGACCTGAGTAAAACAATATTGACCTCACAAGCTCTTTGAGCCATATAATAAAATCTTTATGGACTCTTGTAGAGGTCAATATCGGTTGTCATTGACCTGAGTAAAACAATATTGACCTCGCAACCTCGGTCAATATTGTTTGACTCAGGTCAATAAAAACCGATATTTACCTCTATACAAGAGTCTATAATTGTATAATGTATGTATATATAGGTATATGTCTTCCAAACGCTGTCTCTAAGCGACTCATGCCCCTGTGTGCAGACGTGTAGTTTCAGGTATAGCAAAGAGCAGTATCCTTGGACAAAATACTGAGACTATGTGTCCTAGTTCACCCAGCTATGAAAGGGCACATCGTTAGGATGAGCAGGCTGCTTAAACTAAGTGCGCCTAGTAGTTGCACAAGTGCATAGCCCAAACATAATGTCGTTACGAGTGACATCCAGTGATCGAGGAAAATCAAAAGCGCCTTTGAGATTCTTTGAGTAGCTGGATATTGGCGCTATACAAATGTTTCTGTAATGGTTAACACCTGAATACGAGGGCGTTCCAGCAAAGAGAGGCCTTTGTCCTAGGGACGACCCGAGGGTCTTCCCGTAGGAAAAGATCTCTCTTTGCTAGAACGCCCGAGGATGAGGGTGTTATCCATTTTATATACCGAAAAAAAACTCAAACAAACTAACGTGAGTGCAGGGTTGCGAAGCGAAAGGTTGCGGGGTCGAATCCTACATTTTCTGCTATGAAATAAACTTGGCAATTTTGTGGATTGATTACCTTACTAAATGGGACTTAGTATTTCTTGGGTGCAAATAATTGTACTAGGAGGGCCTTATACTGGACAATGCCCTCATGGAAGGATATTATTCTGTGCAAGGCCATCCCAGCGAGGTATTATCCAATATAAGACCTTCTCAATAAGACCCTAGTTCCTTTCGCAGAGAAGTTCTCCCGGAAAAAACAACTGAATTGAAAGACTGTTAAATGGACATTGAGGTATATAAGTGTATGTATGTTATGGATTCAAGCCTCAGTAATTTATGGCTTGAAAACCTAATGATTTAATCGTCTGTTAAGCAGTTTTCTTTTATCGGAATCACTTTTCAAGCATAGTAAGCTACTAACGCCAGACACGTTTGGTGCTAATCATATTGATATTTTGTGGCGTTCATACAATTACCAGTTTATAGAGCATAACTAAATTATGATAGTGGCGCCTTTCAACAAAGGAATGATATCCCGTCTCAAAATAATGTTTTCGTTAGAATAGGAATATTTTCTGGATAACAACTTCTTCAATGTGAAAATACACGACGTTTCGGAGTACATACTCACTCCTTCATCAGGTGGAATGTAAGGAAATCACAAAATTTGATACATTTATATAGCAAACAAAACAATAGTGAGGAAACTCAGTCAAGGAAACGTCAACTCCTTTCAAACAAATATTAACTACTTGAAATATATATACTAAACTCACGTGCAAAAGAAACGTCCCCATACAAAATACCAGATATTTCAATCCATGAACGATAAATACCACTGAAACATGGTTACATCATGTTTTCAGAACCCAACAATACTCAATATGAATTTTCAAAACATTATCTGTTCATTTCTCTGAAAAACACACATTTTCAAAAATCGTCGTTTTTGGAATCTCCTTAACTAGACGAGATTTTTGGCTTGTTTTGTGACCTCTTACAGTTATGATGCGTCACCAAACTTAAATTCAAGGAGGTTATTTATGTCGACGACATCTTTTATTAATAACACCTTTTAAGTTTTTCAAACTTAAACACCAAACATTATGGCCAAAAAACATCTTGAACAAGATGTGTTTGTTAAACACGGATGCCCCCGGATGTACCAAAATTATGGCAACGGTTAAAGTTTTCTGAAGATGTCCACTGCGGCAAGGTCAAGGTCACAAGGTCAAATATGATGACCTCATATGAAGTTCTCATCACAAGGTATGCACATACCAAGTATGAAAGCCCTAGCTCTGCGCAATCGAAAGTTATGGCCAAGGTTAAAGTTTTCTGAAAATGTCCACTGCGGCAAGGTCACTGTCAAATATGATGACCTCATCTGAAAGGTCTCATCACAAAGGTATGCACGTACCAAGTATGAAAGCCCTAGCTCTGAGCAATCCAAAGTTATGGCCACGGTTAAAGTTTTCTGAAAATGTCCACTACGGCAAGGTCAAGGTCACAAGGTCAAATAGGATGACCTCATCTGAAAGGTCTCATCGCAAGGTATGCACATGCCAAGTATGAAAGCATGTCATTTCTGAAAATGTCGACTGCGGCAAGGTCAAGGCCACATGGTCAAATATGATTACCTCATCTGAAAGGTCTCATCACAAGGTATCCACATGCCAAGTATTGAAAGCACTAGCTCTGAGCAATCCAAAGTTATGGCCAAGTTTTTGTGGACAAACACACAGACGGACAGACTGACGGACGGACAATTTGAGAGGATATTCTCGTTTTCACATGTATAATCTAAATACGAACACAGTAAAATTGAAAGATATTAATGAAGTTCATATTTTTATGTCTTTATATTTCACAACAAGATAAAGACTCTCGCACACTTGTTGAAATATAAAAAAAAAACAATGAGAACTGAAGCCATTCATCGGTGCTGTGTGGGGAAAAACTTCGCTTTGAACTAACAGCATATTGTTTATATTAGTTTTATTATATGTTATCTTTTACCATGTGCATTGTCTATCATTGTATATGTTTTCTTTTTTTAAAGTGTAAACTTGGGTTAACCTGCCAGTTTAGATCTATTAAACCGTCATGCGCCAGGGAATATACTATGTCATTCGAAACATCTGGCATGAACATATTTCTTATACATAATTATACATCACAGCTAAAATCGTATTGTTTCATGTGAATAAACACAAACATATATTCATATTCAATGGTTTTATTTCTCGTTGGTAAATTTGCTTTTTCATTGAGCGTTCTTGAAAAAATACAACATTTGGTTTGTTGGCAACTGTACATTATAATATACAGACATATACAAATAGACAGAATGTACATGATCTATCAAAACAGAATATGAAATATGGGTAAAAGAACACAAAATAAATTTAGAAATGTTTTGTAAATAATATTTTGAGAAACAAGGACTCAAACGTCCTCAAAAGGCATTTTTATGTTAGTTCGATGAAGAAATACAAATTAATGGATTGACAACTTCTCTGCTGAATACAGATGCGAAATTTTGTTGAAGATAACGGTGTTTGCATCTACACCAAAACGTTGCATCTTTCTACAATAAAGAAGTTGTACATCTATTACCTTCTACTTCTTCAAGCACGCAAATGTCTTTAGTGGTGTCCTTTAACAAATACATGGGTTAAAAGGTAATTGGTATTTTAATAAATGCATAAATAAATGTTTTTTCTCATGTGCTCGCAACGTGACAATAAATCCGTTTGTAAGATATAAACTTCACAATTTGATGGAGGATTCACGATAAACACAATGAACCTCTCCCATAAGGTATAACCCACTTGCTAACCCAAACCTTGTTGTATTGTGTTACCTTTTCTGTGCCAATGCTGCACCTGGACACGGTAGTGCAATCAGAAATCTTTGGCACAGAAATGACGGCTTTAATTAGCCAGTGATAGACTGGAGCTGTTATGCCTTGCGGGAGAAGTTGTATAGTACCAGAAATCACTGTATAATTCGCCATTGTGATCTCCCATATATACTTCTCTAGAAAAATCGATTATTAACATGAAAATTGGTGAAATTATCACATTTAAATAGGTTTTTTTATTCTTTAACTCATTGACAATGATATCATTCACATAAGGGGATGCAGAGACAGTTGCCAGACTGAAATTGGTTTATCAAGATGCTAAAACGAAACAGTCTTCGCAAGAAACATTCACATATCTCTACTGGCCGTTCAGATCATTTCAATTCACAAGAAACTTTACACGATACTTAATGATCCTATGAACACGTATTTTTTCTTGATTAAGAAACCAACTTAGGAATTTATTTACTAATTAAAGGTGCATCCATTTTGTCTCATAAATTTGTATTTTGCTTTAATACGTTCCAACTCACCATATGTGCTGTTTACAGTACAAAATAAATTCACTCAATTTGCATATTTATCCCCAATCGCCAAATATATCATAATTACTAGTTTCTAATTAAAATCGAGTAACATCATTATGCATGTGTAGAAACCGAAACTGCACGTCCAATTTACATGCATAGTAGTTAAATGACTATCAAACTTTATCAACCCAAATTTGCCATTTTGTCTGTTATAATTTGATTCCAAAATTACTCATTGGCGCGCGACAAGCGCAATGCATTGTCCGGTTTTCGATCAGAAAGCACTACTTTTATCTTCATATCGTCAATATACTAAGTCGACTATCATCAAAATGGTAGGTAGTTTTCGGTAATAATCGGTACTTCTCGATAAAGTAACACCATTTATAACGTTTGGAATATGTGACCCCAAACAACACAATGGATGTATCTTTAACTTCAACAACAGAAAACAGCTAGCAGAATGGCTGTCTGCAGAGTCGGTATCGGTGAAAGACATTTGGTCTTAACGTGAAGTCAAGTGCAAGGTATACTATGCCTATTATATATAATCAATAAGAAATATAGTTTTGATTGTTCACAATGCATCATACAATACATACATATTGCTGTTTCGCAAAAGCTATGTACACAATTATGGTTTTGTTTGTTTGTATAATTATTAAATGATAATATATATGTATGTAAATAGAAAGCTATCATTTCACATACGGATGTAAATACGTATATGCATATATTCATATTCGTGTGAAATTCTTATGATGTTTTAGACAGCATTCTTCCTTCTCGCTGCTTTAAAATCAATTAGATAATAGCAATTGTGAAAATCGTGGAACATGAGTGGGCTATCATACATTTAACAGATAACATAGCATATTATATAAGTAATTTTGTAAATGGTCCTTTTAATGTAAATTTTGCTTGATATTAGTGGGGGGAGAGCTGCCCTCGGCTTACGTATCTTTCCCCTATGTGCTAGACAGTTGAACACATTCTTAGTTTTTTTGCTTTGGTGTCTCTCGTTTGAAACATGGTTACATCTCATTTCAAAGAACATTTTTGGTCTGTTGTGGATCATTCCAGTTAACGTCCCGTAACACTATACGATGAAAAGGGACAAAATGGTAAAATGGTAGTTTTAACTTCCCGCTTTGATAACATTAGCAATAATTATCACAGAGTTCTTGGACATTGCCCCAATGACATTTCCAAATATTCTCAAATGCATTGAGGTACACCGTTCAAAAGTAGCCTTTCATGCTCCGTTGAAGTCAAACGACTAATAAAACAATAAAACAAACGGCATTTTCCATAACATAATCTGAACAGTATGATAACTCATCTCGAACAGTATAACTCAAATCGAACATAACTCATCTCAAATAATATAAAAACTCATCTCGAACAGTATAATAACTCATCTCGAACAGTATAATCACTCATCTCGAACAGTATAATAACTCATCTCGAACAGTATAATAACTCATCTCGAACAGTATAATCACTCATCTCGAACAGTATAATAACTCATCTCGAACAGTATAATCACTCATCTCGAACAGTATAATAACTCATCTCGAACAGTATAATCACTCATCTCTATTCTCGAACAGTATACTCACTCATCTCGAATAGTATAAAAAAAAGTCTTCTCGAACAGTATAATAACTCATCTCGAACAGAAGAAGAACTCATCTCGAATAGTATAACAACTCGTCTCGAACAGTATAACAACTCGTCTCGAACAGTATAACAACTCGTCTCGAACAGTATGAATAACTCATCTCGATTCTCGAACAATAACACAAGTCATTTCGAACAGTAAAATAAGTAACCTTAAACAGTATCATAACTCATCTCGTTTTGACATTGAAATATATTCACATTGAATATAGATTCTAAAAAATATAATTTCAAAATGTATTCGAGAACATTTTTAGTAAAATCGACAATGTAAGTAAAATAAATGAAGTTCTCAAAAACATCATGAAAACCGTTCTCGTCACAAAGTCTGACGTCACGACACATAATAAGCATGTCAATACACTGACAATTCAAACGGGTAGGCTACCAGATAGTTGCCGTCCTGATACCACTGCTCCAGTGTCGGTCAGGTCACACGTCTACGTTGACTTTCACTCAGGTCATTGACTCACTGTATAAGGGAAAATAGTACACCCGCATCTATACGTTGATATTGCAAACAGTATATATGTGTAAACTGATATCTCACCAAGATGTGTAGGGTGTCACGTATAGTACCATACTATCATGGTTCAGAGGCCCACAGAGGTAAAATTTAGTTCCTCCTCTTTTCCTCCTCTTAGTACGTGTATGATCCTTTTCTTGACTGTGAGACGTTTCGCCAGTTAAAAAATCCGAGGTTTCACACAAGGACTTAAAGGTAGACCTTTGATTTCTAGAATTGCTCTGCACATTTAAGGCAGTTAACGTATTGCATCACAGTGCCTTCTATGAATGTCTTACAGCACTTACGTGTCCATCTGTTGGTTAAATATAATGCCTTGTACATCGATCATTGACAGTAAATTGACAATCGTCCAGTGTCCATGTGGCACATATTACAAATTTATCCATTTACATGCTACACAGGTCCCAGATAATACACTCTTGATGTTCCAGTTGTTACTGAGGTCCCAGCAGCCCCCTGTGTAGGACCGGAAGGGGTATCCGTCTGTCGAGAGTGACCTGCCCCTTGGTCCTCTTCAAGAGACATGGCGGTTTCATAGGTCGGAGGACTTTCTGGAAAACCTTCATTAGGACTTTCAGTGTATGGCGGTGGACTGACATCAGGTGCTGGATTCTGACCAGTAGGTGGCGACTGATGTTGACTTCCGGTATATTCATGGTAGGCAGGAGGAAGTTCGTCTGGCCCTGCAGAGTAAGCGGGGTTGGAGACCCCCGGGTAAGGGGGAGGAGGGTTTGAGGACCCCCCTCCCATGTAGACAGGGGACACGACATACACTGTACTGTTGTTACGGTTATAGACGACGGACTGGTTGGACTCAGGTGATCGTCTGCCTCCACGTTTGGTTTTGCCGAGGAAACAGAGGAAGAGGGTAATAGTGATGAGGAGGAGAACAACTCCCCCGAGAGTTCCCCCCACCAGCAGTCCGACAGACTGGTCCTGCGCCTCTGGTTCTGTAGGACAAGTCAACAGTGGATATTAAAAACATCGTCAATCAAAATGTAACAGATGGAAGTTGATGCAAATCTAATTAAGTGCGTTATCATATATGAATAGAACTGTATGAACCTTTATATTTCAATGAAACCCAAAACATTTTGAATTTGGAAGGCCAAGCAAAACAATAAGTAGAGGTTTTAAAACAATCATCAGGGGTTCGAACCCTCTGCCCCTCCCGCTTGAATTTGATTGACCCCAAAAGTGACCCCCCATATTGCCCATATGTAACAGAGGGTACTATAGACAATCTGAAGGGAGTAACCTCTGTGGGAAGAGCGAGTCAGTGAGTTGTTGTTTAACACCACTTGGACATTATTGCAGCCATAAGCAGCGATATATGGGAAGAGAATGAACATATAGAAAGTATTCAAATCCTGACATTAATGTCAGAGTGGATCCTTCATTATCAAATACATGTACCTAGTATTACCTACCTTCTGTTTCCAGGTGTGCAGGTGTGATCCTGTACCTGAGTGTGAAGCCCTTCCCCCGGGTCACGCTGTCACTCTTGAAGACCAGGATCATAGTTGGGCTCGAGGTCTTATACTTGGGTCGCTGGCCTCCACAAAAAACTCCAATCTGGTTGTTTTGGTACATTTCACCTGCAACAGTGCAATAGATGTGTACCTCATCTTTACTTTAATAATCTGCGTTACGGTTTACATCCATGTCACAAGCAATTTTGTTGAACATTTAGTTTTATTATACTTAGTGTATAAGGGACATAATTCCAAAGCGCCAACATCGTTCAAATGTACGGATATAATATAAATCTATATAGAAATGTTACCGACAAAAGAACGTTTCACGATTCTTGAAAGCTGAGGACAAATGAACTATTGAAATATTTTCTCATATGATGGAAAGTTGTCATCATATTAGAGCATGCAAGTAATTGTAATGCGATTGTAAAATGAACATTCAAGACAGAAACTGCAGTAATGCAAAGGGGAAACGTATATTGTATGAGCGGAACACTTTAGCAGAGCATACCATCAAAGAGAGTGACGTAATCGTAGGAGCAGACATAGGACGACTCCATGCTGGACTCCAGGACCTCTACAGACACTGTGGTTGTACTGTTGTACGATCCGATCCTCCACGTACACTCGGCGTCGCTGAAACATACATGATATTGACACAATCAGCGTCGTTGAAACATACATGATATTGACACAATCAGCGTCGCTGAAACATACATGTTTTGATACAATCAGCGTCGCTGAAACATACATGATATTGACACAATCAGCGTCGTTGAAACATACATGATATTGACACAATCAGTGTCGTTGAAACATACATGATATTGATACAATCAGCGTCGTTGAAACATACATGATATTGACACAATCAGCGTCGTTGAAACATACATGATGTTGATACAATCAGCGTCGTTGAGACATACATGATATTGACACAATCAGCGTCGCTGAAACATACATGATATTGACACAATCGGCGTCGCTGAAACATACATGATATTGATACAATCTGCGTCGCTGAAACATACATGATATTGACACATTCAGCGTCGTTGAAACATACATGATATTGACACAATCAGCGTCGCTGAAACATACATGATATTGACACAATCAGCGTCGCTGAAAAATATGTTAATTTGACACATTCAACGTCGCTGAAACATACATGATATTGACACAATCAGCGTCACTGAAACATACATGATATTGACACAATCAGCGTCGCTGAAACATACATGATATTGATACAATCAGCGTCGTTGAAACATACATGATATTGACACAATGAGCGTCGCTAAAATATACATGATATTGACACAATCAGCGTCGCTGAAACATACATGATATTGACACATTCAGCGTCGTTGAAACATACATGATATTGATACAATGTGCGTCGCTGAAACATACATGATATTGATACAATCTGCGTCGCTGAAACATACATGATATTGACACATTCAGCGTCGTTGAAACATACATTATATTGACACAATCAGCGTCGCTGAAACATACATGATATTGACACAATCGGCGTCGCTGAAACATACATGATATTGATACAATCTGCGTCGCTGAAACATACATGATATTGACACATTCAGCGTCGTTGAAACATACATGATATTGACACAATCAGCGTCGCTGAAACATACATGATATTGACACAATCGGCGTCGCTGAAACATACATGATATTGATACAATCAGCGTCGCTGAAACATACATGATATTGATACAATCTGCGTCGCTGAAACATACATGATATTGATACAATCTGCGTCGCTGAAACATACATGATATTGACACAATCAGCGTCGCTGAAACATACATGATATTGACACAATCGGCGTCGCTGAAACATACATGATATTGACACAATCAGCGTCGCTGAAACATACATGATATTGACACAATCGGCGTCGCTGAAACATACATGATATTGACACAATCAGCGTCGCTGAAACATACATGATATTGATACAATCAGCGTCGTTGAAACATACATGATATTGACACAATGAGCGTCGCTAAAATATACATGATATTGACACAATCAGCGTCGCTGAAACATACATGATATTGACACATTCAGCGTCGTTGAAACATACATGATATTGACACAATCAGCGTCGCTGAAACATACATGATATTGACACAATCAGCGTCGTTGAAACATACATGATATTGACAAAATCAGCGTCGTTGAAACATACATGATATTGACACAATCAGCGTCGCTGAAACATACATGATATTGATACAATCAGCGTCGTTGAAACATACATGATATTGACACAATGAGCGTCGCTGAAACATACATGATATTGACACAATCAGCGTCGCTGAAATATACATGATATTGATACAATCAGCGTCGTTGAAACATACATGATATTGACACAATCAGCGTCGTTGAAACATACATGATATTGACACAATCAGCGTCGCTGAAACATACATGATATTGACACAATCAGCGTCGTTGAAACATACATGATATTGACAAAATCAGCGTCGTTGAAACATACATGATATTGACACAATCAGCGTCGCTGAAACATACATGATATTGACACAATCAGCGTCACTGAAACATACATGATATTGACACAATCAGCGTCGCTGAAACATACATGATATTGATACAATCAGCGTCGCTGAAACATACATGATATTGACACATTCAACATCGCTGAAACATACATGATAATGAAACAATCAGCGTCGCTGAAACATATGTAATATTGACACATTCAACGTCGCTGAAACATACATGATATTGACACAATCAGCATCGCTGAAACATACATGATATTGACACAATCAGCGTCGCTGAAACATATGTTAAATTGACACATTCAACGTCGCTGAAACATACATGATATTGACACAATCAGCGTCACTGAAACATACATGATATTGACACAATCAGCGTCGCTGAAACATACATGATATTGACACATTCAACATCGCTGAAACATACATGATATTGACACAATCAGCGTCGCTGAAACATATGTAATATTGACACATTCAACGTCGCTGAAACATACATGATATTGACACAATCAGCGTCGCTGAAACATACATGATATTAACACAATCAGCGTCGCTGAAACATACATGATATTGACACATTCAACATCGCTGAAACATACATGATATTGACACAATCAGCGTCGCTGAAACATATGTAATATTGACACATTCAACGTCGCTGAAACATACATGATATTGACACAATCAGCGTCGCTGAAACATACATGATATTAACACAATCAGCGTCGCTGAAACATACATGATATTGACACATTCAACATCGCTGAAACATACATGATATTGACACAATCAGCGTCGTTGAAACATACATGATATTGACACAATCAGCGTCGTTGAAACACACATGATATTGACACAATCAACGTCGTTGAAACATACATGATATTGACACATTCAACGTCGTTGAAACATACATGATATTAACACAATCAGCGTCGTTGAAACATACATGATATTGACACAATCAGCGTCGTTGAAACATACTATTGACACAATCAGCGTCGCTGAAACATATGTAATATTGACACATTCAACGTCGCTGAAACATACATTATATTGACACAATGAGCGTGGCTGAAACATACATGATATTGACACATTCAACGTCGTTGAAACATACATGATATTAACACAATCAGCGTCGCTGAAACATACATGATATTGACACATTCAACATCGCTGAAACATACATGATATTGACACAATCAGCGTCGTTGAAACATACATGATATTGACACAATCAGCGTCGTTGAAACACACATGATATTGACACATTCAACGTCGTTGAAACATACATGATATTGACACAATCAGCGTCGTTGAAACATACATGATATTGACACAATCAGCGTCGCTGAAACATACATGATATTGGCACAATCAGCGTCGCTGAAACATACATGATATTGGCACAATCAGCGTCACTGAAACATACATGATATTGACACAATCAGCGTCGCTGAAACATACATGATATTGACACATTCAACGTCGTTGAAACATACATGATATTAACACAATCAGCGTCGCTGAAACATACATGATATTGACACATTCAACTCCGCTGAAACATACATGATAATGACACAATCAGCGTCGCTGAAACATAATATGTTATGTAATATTGACACATTCAACGTCGCTGAAACATACATGATATTGACACAATCAGCGTCGCTGAAACATACATGATATTGACACAATCAGCGTCGCTGAAACATATGTAAAATTGACACATTCAACGTCGCTGAAACATACATGATATTGACACAATCAGCGTCACTGAAACATACATGATATTGACACAATCAGCGTCGCTGAAACATACATGATATTGACACATTCAACGTCGTTGAAACATACATGATATTAACACAATCAGCGTCGCTGAAACATACATGATATTGACACATTCAACATCGCTGAAACATACATGATAATGACACAATCAGCGTCGCTGAAACATATGTAATATTAACACATTCAACGTCGTTGAAACATACATGATATTGACACAATCAGCGTCGTTGAAACATACATGATATTGACACAATCAGCGTCGCTGAAACATACATGATATTGACACAATCAGCGTCGCTGAAACATACATGATATTGGCACAATCAGCGTCACTGAAACATACATGATATTGACACAATCAGCGTCGCTGAAACATACATGATATTGACACATTCAACATCGCTGAAACATACATGATATTGACACAATCAGCGTCGTTGAAACATACATGATATTGACACATTCAACATCGCTGAAACATACATGATATTGACACAATCAGCGTCGTTGAAACATACATGATATTGACACAATCAGCGTCGTTGAAACATACATGATATTGACACAATCAGCGTCGCTGAAACATACATGATATTGGCACAATCAGCGTCGCTGAAACATACATGATATTGGCACAATCAGCGTCACTGAAACATACATGATATTGACACAATCAGCGTCGTTGAAACATACATGATATTGACACAATCAGCGTCGCTGAAACATACGTGATATTGACACAATCAGCGTCTATGCTATCATCTTCGACAATGTCATGTGTAACCCAGCTTTAACCCTGGATGCAAAGTATACATATAGATAGTACTTAATATGTCCAGGCTAGTACTTACTTAGGATACTTGGAGTAGCCCACTGGATACTCCAGTTCACTCCAGTGTGCCTCAGCTGTAAGACTTTCAATCTCTCCTGGCAAACATGCTCTGTCTGCTGCAAAACGGAACAAAACAGCTGTGAAACAGTGACAGGATATGACTGATGTCAGATGTAACACAGAATAAAATGTCAGCTCACAAAATGAAAACTCTAATTTTAATTTATTTGATTGATGATTTATCCCACATCTTATCACAATTTAATTCAATGATATAGTGGTGTTAAATTATTCAATATAAAGATATAATGTAAATGTTACGTTTTCCGCTGTGGTATATTATCTTGAACAATCCCACGAAGCCTGGGTGTACGTTTGTTTCGGCTGAAGTAAGATGAAGCAATAGACTGGAGCCATGACTCTGGAAGATCCGTATCTGGGGGTCGTTAGTACAGAAGAACGACAGAACACCGTCGTATGTGGTTGGTCCTGGGGAATTATATTGGTGAAATCTACATGTCATTTCATCAAAGATATAGAAACTCATTTAAAATCGTCATTGACGCAAACGAATCCTAACTTCTGGTACCGAACACTTTTCAATTTGACAAAACCAATGTTCCAATGGGCCATGTTCAAGAGAGGTTTCAAAGTAATCGCTCAATGAGCGATTGCTTTTAAACCTCTCTTGAACGCGATTGCTCAATGTAGCGCTACGTAGCAAGGCGAGCAAACTTCGAGGAATTTGCACCGTGTCGTTCAAGACAGAATGAACGCTACTTGAGCGCTACTTGAGCGCTACTTGAGCGCTACTTGAGCGCTACTTGAGCGCTACATTGAGCGATCAATGAGCTATTATAAGCGCTCGCTGTTATGGAACGGAGCCCTTATAACACTACCATATACACGGGTCATTCGGTGCTAACATTGGCGACCACCCCTGAACCATGACACCTATATATTCGTTTTAGCTTGTTGAATTTTCATGGACAACTCTCCAGAGCAATCAGAGTATATAGACACGCCTTAATTCAGTCTTTCACGTATTTACTAAAAGTTTCAGTAAACGCACGTATTTACTGATTACATAGATTTACTGAAACATATATACATGCTCCAGCACCTAGGTTCCAGAATACACTATGTTGTATCTTCCGACGCTAGGAGAAGAGATTCTGTCTAATTCGTACATAAAAGGTGAGAAACTAAATTGAGGTGAGGTGAGGTGAGTTGGGGTTTAACCCGCTTCAAGAGTATTTCACTTATATCGCGGCTGCTAGTATTATGGCAGGGAGAAAGCATTGGCTATGCTTTGCGGTGAAACCTGCGAGAATCGGCTGGAACTAGCGAACCATGGGTGGTACTACGCTGAAATTCAGTGTAGCATTGCACCCAAACCTTACTGCTGTGTAGAACAGTTCTCTACTGCAGACAAAGTTGCCGTGCCCCTGGCGGGATTCGAACCCCGGACCTCTTGATCCGAAGCCGAACGCGCTAACCACTGAGCTATCCCGCCCCCAGAAACTAAATTGAAGCTTATGAAATTATGAAAATGGGTAAGTGCGGGTCGTGTGAGTAGAAGAAAAAGCTACCCCTGAAATGAATACAACGTGTATATCCCTACCATCATATGCAATAAACCTGTCGTTCCTGCTCCTACATGGTCGGGTGTGTCCCTCCAGCTGAATCGTGATGACCGAGGCTTGGTCCGTCTCTATCAACCAGTACCATTCAGAGTCTCTGAAATATGGGTTCGTATACATTGGCTATTGACCAATCAGAATTCAACAAATTATTCTGAAGGGTTATCAACATCCGTGTTTATGCTGGAGCTGGTGCAGGCGGTTAAGACAATCATCATTTGCATAGAAATGCATGCGCCGATTTGAAATCATTTCGTGCGGATGCGGAAAGCCGGTCCGGTTATATGAGTACAATTTATAAACAATAATAATATATAAATCGTGCGGAAGGAGGGGTTTCTGAATATACGGAGATCCAAGCTTAAAATCTCAAATCTTCATTTCCAGGGACTCATTATTTTATGAGATATTGCCTATATTTTCGAAGCCTATAAACTCATCGGCAAAAGAAACTTATCACCTCAGTTGATTTTATCACATATATGATTTTCAATTGCAAATATCTCAAGTTTTCGAAATGATAATCTAAAACTGAAAAGTACAGGTGTTAAGTCAGCAGTCAAAGAATACTTCTACATGTCTTTTTAATTTTAGAAAAAAAAACGATATTTTAAATTTTTAACTTCTTCAAAAAGTATTTTTGATGATACACAATTGTCCATTTACATAAAGGTATATTATATGTGAAAATTGAAAATGTGCCTGATTCTGCACACATTTACAACATTTTAAACATGGTATTTTGATGGAAATTTCATTTCTTACCCCTGTCTTCATTAAACAAAGAAATTTTAACTAAAATGTAACTACAATCACCAATTAATTCATCCAAACTACTGTAGATAAGTATTATTGTATCTTGTCACAGTCAAATGCATCTGATTTCTTTTAAATATTGCATTAATCAAAACCAACTGACGTGATAAGTTTCTTTTGCCGAAAAGTTTATTTTCCTTCAGGATAAAAATGTACTCAATATTAGGCTTTATGTATATTATACTTATTGTTATATAGATGAAGGCATGACCTAATGACCTACCATGATAAGTATACCTAATACTTACAATTCGTACGGTGATGGGTAGTGTGGGGAGAACAGGATTTGTTCCGATACAGTGGCGGTAAGAGTCTGTCGAGTAGCTGATCTCAGTCCTGTAATACACAATTGACAATTGAACAGACGGTTAACAGACAGACAGATCATTTTATTCATATCTCACCCGTAGTTACATAAAATATATATAAACATATACTACAATTAAATGTATAACGATAAGAACAAACGCCTTCGCTTCTTAAAGGGACAGTAGCACGTTTTTTCGCTCAAATAAGTCGATTAAATGTATTTGAAAAATAATTTCTCCAATACAACACCCTTCTCTCTTCGGAAAATCAAGTTAAAATGAGTGAAGATGGCTCAGTAAAACCATGGGAATCGTTTTTGTCATTCAAAATAATAAAAATGTGTTCACAATAAAATGGCCGCCATGCAATTTTTACATTATACGCAACACCGTGTTAGTACTACTACGGATTATAGGTTTGTGTAATAAGATGTTTTACCCTCTTAAGTAAATTTAAATGACACAAACTCTGATTATAAATAGGAAATTTGAAAAAATAAATTTGCCAAAAAAACGTGCTACAGCCCCTTAAATACTTTTAAAAGCGTGTTGTCGTACACAGGCCAGTTAAAATATATAAACTGATTCAAATTCATTGAACTATTAGCAGTTTTATTATGTGGCATGATCCTTTCTTGATTAATTATTTGATATAAGCATGTTTTACCAGGTACTGAAAAAAGGATATAAAGTAATGGTTAAGCAGAAATAAAAAATACCATTAAAAAGATAATATTAATATCGTAATAGCTTGCAAGTATGTAATTTCAACATTTCATTTTTCATTAGAATATCTTTCAAATATATATATGTATATAGTGTCGTGCTGGAATCTAACAGTGGATTAAGCTGGAAAAAGTTACTAACTTTATTTTAGGTGTAATGTTTATTATCGCATGTGTCACATCGTTATATAACATATACAAGTATGTAATTTCAACAGTGGCTGATTTTCAGAAACTCATCTTTCATTACGATAACTTTTAAATAGAAAAACGTTGAAATTGGTTGAATTAAACATTGGATGTAGCTGGAAATAATAACTGAATTTTTTTAGGTGTGATATTTGTTATCGATTACGTCAAATTATTAGATCACGAGCCTTCCATCGCAACATTTTGTTGTGTACATATTTGAAACCAAAAGTGTTCCTGTTCGACACAGTTATAGCGACAGTTGTCTCTATGTCGATCTTGATGAAAGACGAAGCACATGAAATACTCACTGACATTATAATATGCAAATTTAAATCCTTTGTTTGTATTGCGAGAGTCGGTAGTGAATCTAACATCCAGAGAGCGCCCAGTAGACTGGAAACTGGATTGAGGGTACCCATCCCCACACAGCGTGTGACCCGGTAGTGTTGAACCTGTGTAACATTAAATTCATTCATTCATTTCTCAAAAACACTCAAATAATAGATTATATAAAACAAAGCAAAGACCAATAACAGACAAACTTGTTTAAATTGACTTACTCAATTAAACCTTTTAAAACCGTGTTTATATTTTACACGTGTTCAGGTCAGTTTGTGCGTTGTTTGTTGCAACCATAGCATTGGCACAGTAACCATAGGATTGGCACAGTAACCATAGCATTGGCACAGTAACCATAGTATTGCCCCTTTAAGATCAGGTAAGAGAGGTCCTCCTACCATGGCCTGTGTTCAGAACTAAACTAGAAGGTGTTTTTACTCTTAAAAACATGTCTCCCCCTTCAATTCCAGTTATTACTCTTCTAAAAGACAAAGTCCAAATTAATGCCATAGAAACTGATTTTTTTTCAAATTCCCAAAACGCAAATCTACATGATATGGAGAGATAGTGTACCAAATTTGGTGAATATTGGTCAAGTAGCTGTCGAAATCTACCCTGGAAACAACGAAAACGCCGACGCCAACGGAAACTCAACCAAAAACAATATGTCTCCCGACCCTTAGGGGAGAGATTTTATACATATAGAGCTATCAAGCTATCAAAACAAGCGAACTTACCTTCGGTTACGGTGGCGACGTCTGCAATACAGTTGTCCGTGTGGACCTCGATGACCTCGACCTTGATCTGGCTGCCCGAACTCTGGCTGACCAGTGTCCAGGTACAGTTGGCGTTGCTGCAACACGAACGCCTCTTATCAGTCTCGATAGCCATTGGTTGTTGTAGTTCATAAATGATCGTACATTATCCAGCAAAGAGAATTGCGAAAGAAAGGTTTTGTGTTTAAAGGTGCACATTAGAGATTAATTCAAGTCAAGGAGGAGAGTATTTATGCAGGGAGAAAAATCACCGAAAATACCTACATATTGTGACTCTGTCTTGCAGCTAAACATGCGAACATGTGCTGCAAATCTATAAAACCATGGATGGTATAACCTCCCTTCGCAAGGCGTAAGTCTATTACTGGCTGATTTAAACCTTGCAGTATTCCCCCGCTATTCCGTGCTAAGAAAGTGGATCGCTGCACCTGAAAAGCATAGTTGGTTATGATTTCCTTGCACGGAAACCTAAAGGAAATACGACAATGCTGACATCAGCGAGTAATGGAGACTGGCAAGAGTTGCTTGCCTGGGGAAGTATTACAGTGAATATGATTCAATGTGATCATTTCTAACGTACTTTGGGTAGTTGCTGGGGAATCCTGGTGACATCAGATAGGACCATTGCTCCGCGGCATGTAACTCAACGTTGTCGCAGTGAACTGAAAAGATTCATCAGAAATCAGAACATAAAGCTCAGGACAACACAGAGTGAACATGGCTCATACGCTCGCCATCTGTTATCCGAGCATTTAGCTATAAACCTCATTCCATCACACATAATGGTATTTCCCTAAGTGGAATAGTTCCCGAGAAAACTTATTAGTTTCAGAGTTTCCAGGGCAATATTCGGTGAAAAATAGTAGTGAAGTGGCTTTTGAACTCGATCAAGAGTATCATCAGCCGTCTGTTCTATAACAGTGAGCGAATTGAGCGCTCATTCCCTCCTGAACGACACGGAGCGATGCCTCGAGGCTTGCTCCCTTTGCTACATAGCGCTACATTGAGCAATCGTGTTCAAGAGAGGTTTAAAAGTTTAAACCTCTCTTGAACATTGCCCAGCTGTCTGTGAATTAAATGTCATGCAGCAATGTGTACTAGTCGAGAAATCGTGAGGACATTGTTAAAGCTTTAAAAATTTGGGTTAATGCCGACGTATCCGTTTTGTAGTACTGACCGCCGTGACCGGACGGAAGAACAGACGGACCACTTTGCGGCGAGGGTAATAAAGTATGACAATCCAATAAAACAATTATTGGCACTGTAAAGTTTTGAATTTGCCAAAACTGTAAATTAAATATTTGTTCATAATATGTTCCATTGGCATGACATATAGACAGGTCAGGTCAACGACCTTTGAAGAACATGATGACCATTACTTTCAACATCCAGATTTGTCCAGAGTAATGTCAGACAGTGAAAGGAAATACAATGACGATTGACCTGATATACTTCTACTTACAGCTTGTATTGGCTCTGTAGATGATCCTGAACTTAGGGTCCAGGGTGAAGTCCTTAACCCTGACCTTTAGCCAGAGGTCACCAAGAGAAGTTACATTGGTGTTGTCAGATCCGCACCAAACATGCGTTTTGTGTTGGAACTCATCACTACCTGTATAATCAATTATTAATAAAACCTTAATGTTGATTAGAATCAGTTGACAGTGAAGTGGACTTGTACTTAAAGGGGCAGTAGCACGTTTTTTGCAAATTTTATTTTTTCAAAAAGTAAAACATCTTATTACACAAACCAATCATTCGTACTAGTAATAACGGTGCTGCGTATAAAGCAAAAAATGCAAGGCGGCCATTTAAATGTGAACACATTTTATTAGTTTGAATTACTAAAGCAATTCCCATGACTTTCCGGAACCATGTACACTCATTTTTTAACTTGATTTTCAGAAGAGAGAAGGGTGTTTTACTATTAGTGACATTATTTTCCAAAAACATTCCATCAACTTATTTGAGCGAAAAAACGAGCTACTGCCCCTGTAACACCATTAAATGAGAACAATTCATTAATTCAAGGATGACTGCTATCTTGGTGGACAAATGCTGGCAACACCACGCATTTAAAATGCATGAAACTAAATTGAAATATCACAAAAAAATGCCTCGATAGCACGGTCAAGTGATTTGTTACTTTAATCCCTTGAAGAATTTAATACAAGGATGGTCATTGATGGACGAAAATCCCAACCTTTGATACCAGAAGGAAAACAAGTTACGTCCATTCCTTTGAAAACAAAGAACTTGGTTGAATCCTATAGTTAAGCAAGAAAGAAAGTAGCAACTTTCTAGAAATTTCTAGAAAATTTCAAGTACGTATCTAGAGAATGTCCGGTGTATATCTTGACCTCTCTAAATACGATCTCCTACCTTTCTAGGTAGAAATGTCTAGATCGGGATATGTTTATTTATTGGATAACTGTACATATACCAACCGTCATAAGCCAGCAGATGGTTGTCTGTATTGATACAATTAGTCGGGGCCCTGTTCTGTAGAGATAGATCAGCGACATCTACGTAGAGCAACCCTGACGCGCTCTTCAAGTGCCATATACACTCCACCTCACTGTGGGAACAAGTATATAAATATAATATACAATAATAATAATATAGTTAAAATCCATAGTTGGTTTCTCATGTGGAGAACGTTTATATACAACTTGCGCTCCATTTTGTGTTATTTGTATAAAAGGGGTCATGGATCGGGTGCTTATGACGTTGACTACGCTTGATAGTATTATGCGATCATTTCATCAAGATCGTGCCCAAAAACCAACTTGAAAACTCGATTTCAGCACCCAAAGTGTATTTGAACAGGCATAAAAATAAACGTAAAATACGTTGATGTATGAAATGATGAGTACTTCTTCACAAATATCAAAATCGACTCACCTGGGTCTAACATTGTTCAGCCTCATCCTGACAGTTGGGAAATCTAACGCTTGGTTCGTATCCATCACTGTTAGTGTCTCAGTGTCACCTGAACAGTTACCTGTGGTCGAATATATTAATCATAATAGAGACAATGGGGTGGTTATTGTAAACGTTTAAACAAAAGTTAAAATCAAAATACGTATAATGACATAAAAAAATAAGTGTCATGAAAATGAATTAACTTTTATTGAATAATGTTAATTATGATATTACTCATAATGTCATTAATGATAATCTGCTTTCGCAGTAACACTTGCCCATTTCCAATATTATAAACAGTTTCATCTCAACGCCTAAACTTGGGAGGATTATTTCTGAAAAAATGGCTTTTTAAAATTTCCTTTTCTAGGCGAGATAGGAGAGTGAAATATTGTTTTTCAAGCAGGTTTCGAGACATCCTACAGCAAGGGAGGGGCAATGCTACACTGAATGGTTTGGTAGTTCCAGCCGATGCTCGCAGGTTTCACCGCAATGCATAGCCACATGGCGTTGTGGGCTTTCTCTGCCGTAATACAAGCAGCCGCGATATAAGTGGCGTTAAACCCCAACTCACCTCACCTCCTACAGCAAGGATGGGTCATCGAGTCCAATAAGGTACATTATGCCGATACAATATTTTACTGACATAACATCCATATTTCATAAAGTTTCATTTAGAAAAAAAACTTTGAAATAGCAATTTCAGCACTCGCATGAATGAAACTCGTAAAGAGATATTTCCTCATAACAGACATTCAACATCAAATTCGATAAAAATACGTTGTGTTTGACTCTGTGGAAAATAAAATTCGGTATCGTTTCTTTTACCCAACGGTGTATAGTAACAAAGGAACCATTGACACGCATATGGCCCTAAACCCTGAACAATGTACCTACCTGTGGTATCTATGGCCAACCAGAAACCTTCATCTGGAGACTTCACCTTGATTTGTAGAGAACTTTTGGTGCCCGACATCCCTCCTCTCTCCTCCGGTGAACATACCCCCATCAGCCGGGAACCACTGTCTGTTCCTGAAGTTTCAAGAACATCATTTTGGATTAGGTGACGTCTTCTTGTAACATCATCACAGCGCACCCACTAAATTTGTTTAATTTACTTATATACAGACGTTCAAAAGAAACGTGCCACTCAATTTTGGCTTGTAAAAAACATAAACTAATACAGTTTTACAATCAGTGGAATAAAATATTTCATGTTGTTTAATTCTAAAATACAAAGAGTTGATCAAACCAGCGACATATAATCAATAAATGACGTTTTGAAGATAGGTGGGGTCCAGAACATTTTTAAAAGTTCATGGTAATAACTAGTTTTCTTAAAAAGTGTGAAGTTTCGTTTCAACGTCAGTGTGTATATTTTCTTCCATTTCTTTTCAATGAATACTTGAGACTTATTGAAAATATTATATTAAATATATTATATGAAAAAGACCTTGCTAAAAGAAATGAAATTCTGATAACGTTCTACTGCCATTTTCATCAGGACCATGTTCAAGATAGGTTTTAAACCTCTCTTGAACGCGATTGCTCAATGTAGCGCTACGTAGCAAGGCGAGCAAACTTCGAGGAATTGCACCGTGTCGTTCAAGAGAGAATAAGCGCTACTTGAGCGCTACGTTGAGCGATCAATGAGCGATTATAAGCGCTCGCTGTTACGGAACGGAGCCCAGGATATATATTCTCGAAACGATCGCATATAAAGCCGTTGAAACTTCTTTAGCCCATTTTTGGTTTCGAACAAACACAGAATTCGTTGGGCTAGAAACGATCCGAATATAACGGTCTAGACATTGTACTACAACATTATAGTTATACCTACCATCGTAAACTTCAATGTAGTCCATGTATGAACCCTGTATCTGATGTAGCCACGCCGTCTGAACCTCTACGTGGATACAGCGGCTTCCGGGACTGTCTGAACGCAGGTTTAGTACCGGTCTGAAACATACACATACATATACCATTCATACATATACATATAGCCGTGCCATTCATCGTAATTACAAACATCTTGTCTCATTTATCAAAATTACCTAATACAAATTGATTCGATTATCGAGTTATTATCATGCTCGAATTAGCAATTTAGGATTTCAGAACAAGCAGGAATTTTAATGAGTTTCAACAAGAAGAATTGTTGCTGAGTTTCAACATGAAATGAGAAAAACTTTTATTAATTTTACAACTTTTAACAATAAACATAATAATAATACGACCATGAAGTCGATCAACGTTAATGACAGAAGAGAATTTGTGTGATATCGTCAATGTTCCTGTTTAGTCGAATGCCAATTGTAAGTTTACAATGTAGTGATAGGCGCGGTATGATTGCTCCCTCATCTCTAATGATTCAGTCATAAGGAGTCGTAAATAGTCATAACTAGTCAAAACGAGTCATAAAGAATAAAGATTTCTCTCAGACTCTTCCCACAGAGGTCACTCAAGTCAGTTCTTCCATTAACGCTTGTTGCATATCGAGAAATTTCTCGGCTAGAATAGAGAATCCCAAGTGGTAACATCAATAGTTAGTTGTGCAATCAGCGACGTTGAAATCACTTAAAGGCATATATTTGCAAGACAGAATTCGGTCGCAGATGTAAAACGATGTTTGGTTTGAAAAAATAAGGACGTTACTAGTGACAACCTTTACCGCCAGGGACATTTTGAGAATCATGAAATATTGCATATGTAACAGAGGTTAGGATGGAAGAATTGATTGACAACTATTAAATGAGTGTCACATACATGAGATAACTGTCTTGACAAAATGATAGTGAGCAACGAGCGTATGATCATTTTATAAACCAATGTCGAATTTCGCCTATTGTTTTGCTAAGGCCCTCGGGTTTAACCCCTTCTTTAGGTCTTCTCAGAGTAGAAAACCTCGGACTTATGTTTTCTCCTTCACGAAAAGGTTCATACCTTGCTGTCTGTGTCGCCATTCTAGGAATCCATACATAGGAGCGTGACTGTACGACTTCTTTGTGATGAGTGTCAAAATAATCTGAAATTGAAATTGGCTTACATTAATCTATATTCAAAATTTATCATTTGTCATGTTTGGTAAACTTATAATGCATTAAGTGTACTGTATTAATTCATCATGATTAATCATGTATGTCTATATGTATTGTACTGCACTATACTAAACTGTACTATACTATACTATAATGTACTGCACTGTACTATACTATACTATACTATACTACACTATACTATACTATACTATAATGTACTGAATTGCACTATACTATACTAAACTATACTATACTATACTATTCTATACTATACTATACTATACTATACTATACTATACTATACTATACTATACTTTAATGTACTGTATTGCACTATACTATACTATACTATACTATCCTATGCTATGCTATGCTATGCTATGCTATGCTATACTATACTATAATATACTATACTATACTATACTATACTATACTATAATATACTATACTATACTATACTATACTATACTAAGCTAAAATATCATTGTATCATTATATAACAGTACCATCTATTTAGTTAGTATGAACGTTTTAGTTAAACGGAAATAGTGTATTCGTTTAGTATCATAAAAGCATTAATTTTAGTTTAGTATTTATTTTGCATAATATAAAAATAATAAAGTAATGACATTATTCAATATGGTATAGTATGTATATTTTTTGCGTTGTTAAATATGAAAATAAAATTTAGCCGTACTTTTGAAAATGCCGTATGGAACACCATGTCACCACTTACATTTATAAATAGAAGAAAACGTAATTCTGAACCGATGGCTTGAAGACAGTGGGAGCGGTTTAAGACCGGAAGTGATGGTCACGTGATTACTAGAAGACCGAATGAAACCAAAAGGCCTTGTACTGCCACACTTAGAAACCAGCTGTGTTGCTGTCATATCCTCGCCTGGAAGAGAAAATCATGAATTAATTGTGTCAGTGTTAACAAATCCAACATCAAAGATGTAAACTGTAGTTGTAGTTGATATGAAGAAAAGTGTAAAGATATCACTTGAGGTGATAAGTGGTGTGACCCTGGTAAGCATTTCCAACCTTGCAGAGAGCACTCATTAGTTCAATGTGTAAATCCAAAACTATATGGCAATAACTATCTCTTTCGGAGGTTAACTGTGACTGAAGTTCTTTTATTTAAAGAAACAGATAGGGTATCATGAGATGATCTGATATCATTCAACTGGCAACGCTGTTCAGGAAGAGATGGAAATTAGTTGAATTTTTTTTTATTTACATAAACTAATGATTCTCCAAAATTTAACCTAAATCAAGCATGTTTGACTCCGTAAACCAATATTTTGATTCAAGAAAACGAAAATGGATGGTTGATCTCATTTGTATAGTATCTTTTGTTTGAATGGATTTTTGAGAGGTTACAACGGGGGAGAAAGGGGCCAAGGGTGTATTGTATTAGTTCATAGCAATATGTTGTCACTTTTGAACAGTCTATCTGTTGCGTTACAAATATGTATATACATGAAAAGGGAAATTCAACAAGATCAAAATAGTTTATTATTGTTCATGTAAAATTTCATTTGATGAACATTTACAACAAATTGCCATTTACCATTATTCTTCGTTTTCGGGGATCCGAAGAACAGGTTTTACAAGGATCAAGTCAAAATTAAAAAGTGTTTTTTTTTAAATTCAAATAATGAATGTTGCGCAGAAATACCAATTCTGTTTCGTTCCGAAAAAATGATCCTTCATTTGATTTAAAACCACATCAAATCGAGGAAAGTGACTTATGGATATTTATTGTGCAATGCTTACCATCAAGAATTTCTAGCGGTCTGCTCCCGCAGGTGAATCCGTCATTATCCCACGTGATGACCTCAAGATTGATGACGTCATTAGGACCGGCGCTGATCTTCCACCAACACACGCTAACGCTGTATGTACAAAGAGCAGAACCGCTGAGTCAGTTTTTTATTCAATTAAATCATTTTTTATAGTTTAAAGTCAATAATTGTTAAAACAACATTGCCATACAGGAAATTTGAATGAGGAAATATATTTAACTTAATAAAGCAATAAAGAGGTGTTCACATGCAGTGCATTAACATTGTATTTTTCAGCAACCTTATTCTTGCATTTAGAAATGAACATGATATCGCAACGAGAAATTATATTTAAAATGCATATAAACTGCAGTCTTTGCTTTCCACATGTTACACATTTGAGGCATGTCGAATCTGGATAAGAGGTGGCTGATTTTTCAACCACCAGTGTAAGATGAGGGCGTCACCGAAGAAACGCGAAACAACATTAACAAAAAGATAAGGACATTGAATAATGCAATTGGATATTTTTTTAAACTAAGGTTATACGATAGATTATTTCTTTCTATAACAAACATTTGGTGTTTCATACAAAAATGATAATACAATAAATACCCAATATCAGTAGGGAATATAGGAAGAAGTTCGCTTTTGGTAGTTGCAGCAATGTTTCTGACGTCACCTGGTTTGCAAGTGTGATCTGCAATAAAGCATAACTGTTTCTTATTCTCTGGAATTATGGAATGAATTTATGAATATTGTCGTATATATTCATTTGCCAACCCCAGCATATCTTACAAACCACGTCGCACCACTATACTGCCTATAACATTATACTCAATAATTCCTATGTGGATGTTTTATTCAGGGGATTATCACATAATCCCCGGGATTCTAACGTAATTTCCCTCTACCCAGGGCAATTATCTCAATAATGACACTCTTCAAATATCTGTATTTAATACTGAGATGTTAAGTTTAAGATGAAAGTTAGTGTATGTTATGTTTAACTCTATTGGGAAAACAAATATTAATTCAAACATCAATCTTTGCAATAACCCGTCTCGAACCCGAAACCTCCATACTCCTGCACACCAAGCGCAGCGATGATACCACTGTGCTAAAGGGACTAGACTGTTGAGGTTGTTTCCTAAGTTCCCTTTATACCCTACTGCCTTTCACCAAAAGGGGATATTTTACGGACGACTCCTTTACTTTTTCGCACTATCAATAAGAATAGATTAAACATAAAATTTAACAACGGGGTTGATCTGTAAGCTTGATAAAACATGCCAAAGGGTGTTTATGAGTTTTAAAACCCCTACCCTCGGGATAAACAATCGGGGCTAACGCCCATCGTGTTTATCCCTCGGGTTGCGGGTTTTAAATCTCATAAACACCCTTTGGCATGTTTTATCCTATACAAATAGTATGGCAAAAATTATGTCCATCTCCAGTATGGTTTTACAGTCATCAAATTACAATTAATAATCCACATTGGTCAGTGTATAACTATACACAAATTCATTTGTCTGAACACTTGCAGAATTAAAGGTGTGACCTCTATTGTTTTGTCTTCACTATAGAAAATTTCAATTTTACTGATGGAATACCTCTCGCAACAGCATAGAATTCTAAACTAGAATTAAAAGAAGCTTAAACATGTTTTCCCCCAAACCAGAAACTCCAAAGCCCCTAGCCGCCTAACTGACCGTGGTTGGCCACCCCCAGCCATCCTGGAAAAACCCTTCTCCTTCACCCCCACCCCCATTCCCCACCCCCTTACCACACTGCCACAGCTCTTGACCACAGGAACTCGATATCGTACGTAAAACGTAGGTAAAACGTAGGTAAAACAAACCTACCCTCTATATAACATAGAGTAAAGGAGCAAGGGCAGCCATTTTGCCGATCTAAGGGTCCATTCAACATTAGGTCAAAAGTTACGCTAAGAATTGGTGATATACACAAATGAACGCCCGTACTTATCAATGATACATTTCTCCGCAAAACCCGCACCCCTAGAATAAGTTTAATAGCTCTTCAAAGTCGAAAATCCACCACAAAAACCTCTCCCGTGAACGTTAGACCGCGGTAGAAACACTTTGTACAATCACACATCTACGAGACAATATGAACTGACCAATACACGGGGTGACACTAACATCAGTTTTCAATACACAAGACCAAGTCAACTTTAAAGTCCAGGTGAAGGTTAATCAGCAAGGCAATCAAGAACGTCTGGGACCATCTTGTCCCACTTTGGGACCTGAGACATTCGTTTTACTCTGGGAAAGGATTGTCTGGTACAGGCTCGTTAAGCAAGAAGTAGGGGAAACGATTTGTTTTAAATACATCGTATCAAAGGCAGCATCAACAGATATATGCTGTTCCAAAATATTGTCCACTTACTTCCAGAGGAGGTGTACGTTCGGAGTAGAAACCCACTTAAAGTGTTGGTACTATCAGATTTAAAGTTGAGCAGTACGTCAGAGGCACTCTGGTAGAATCTGTTGCCTGTAGTGCCACACCACACAGTCTTATCTGTAATATAAGTTGTATCATATTAGGATTGGTTCGTGATAAAAAATATAAAAAATATTATGCTGGGATGGGAAGCTTTCCAGTCTGGTTTTTACAATTTGGTTGAATGAAATGTTAAAAAACTATTTCACAAGTATAACTTTTAAATAAGATTTAAATTACTTTACTAAAAATATGTTTTAAAACTATAGTTTATCTTACAAACCTGAGTTCACATGTGCTGTTTGACACGTTTTTCTTATTTTCTAAACAATGACTTTCAATGATTTTAGAATTGCTTGTCCTTTCCTTTAAGATTTATCAAATTATTGAGAATATTTTATAAGATTTAAAAAAACAAGACAATTTATGTCAATGTCTTTCTAAGAACAAAACACTTCATCATAAAGACAATGTTACAATTGGCAAATATAAGCAAGTTACTATTAACATCTTTAACTGCCAAATGATTAGAACCTTTTTTTTAAAAGGAGGGTTCTATCGACGTATTTTTATGGAAACGAAATTCGAGAGGATATTCCTGTTTACACATAAACGTGTATGTTTTTAATGCATGATTAAAACTCAGTCAAATTGAAACATACTAACGAAGGTAATATTTTGATGACTTTATATTTCACAACTTGATAAACACAAGCGCACATGAAATGAAGCCATTCATCGGCGCTGCGATGGGGACTTCTACAGCATAACAGCATATTGTTTATTAGTTTTATGACATGTTATGTGTTACTAACAAGGAAACGCTCAACACCCACAGTGCTGCATACTTTGCGGGGCGAACAATTGACATTGAATAGGAACGAAAAGCACAGCCTTAGATAAACAAGTAAGTATTTAATTATTTTTTAAAAGGATTATTTTGCACCAAATATGGTAAAAAGGCTTTTGTTCAATTTGAAGGATATACAATGATTTTTATAATCTATGATATGAAACAATGTCTCATAAACTTACAACCTTCATGTAAACTGACGTGCCAAAGAAAGTATAACACTCAGTTGTATTTATCATATGTATAATTTTCGATGTCAAATTTCTCCAGTTTTCCACGTCGTATGTTATGTGTTACTATGTGAATACTTTATCAGTTTATGTCTTTAGTCATTAAAAAGTTGTGAAATTAGATACGATATAGCGTGTTTTTTTTTATTTCACGTAATTTAACAAAATCCAAGATGGCGAAAGAACCCTCCCTTAGTTAGTATACTTACTGTTACTGCTCGAAGTGGGCGACAGGGTGAGGTAATCGTATTCACAGACCCCGTTTCTTCCTTCCTCCACTTTGAACTCCAAGGCCTCTACGTTTATCATCTCAGTTGGGTGCCGCTTGGTCAGTTTCCAGGTCATATTGACCGAACTGGATCGAATAAAATGGGCATTTACGTCACATTATAAATATTGAGAGTGGAATATCAACTTGAAGCATGCGAGAAAAGATAATAAGAGTCTTTACGCAGCTTATTTAAATCTAATTTCATGTTAGAACTTAATTATCATCACTTTTAGAAACAAACAGAATTTCGGTTAAATATTTACTCAGGATGAACAGGCATAAGAAGTTTTATAACTACATTGTCGTATCAATCACTAGTCATTTTGAATACATTGATAAATATAATATGTCATTTCCTCACCATTATATAGAAACAAAACAGAACTTCATTTAAATCCTCATTTTGACTTATCTGGATATATAAATTGTCACAGCTTGTCGAAGTTAAAATAACAATTTAATCGCAAATTTACACTAAAATGTTTATTAAAATGCTGGATAAACGCCATGAATGTATCCAATTTTCATTTTCTAATTCTAATAATCAACATAATAATACCATCAAGTATCATTGTTAATAAGTCATAAGGAAAACTGTATCTGAGATATGAAGAAATACTCACTCGGGGTATCCCACCGGGTACCCAGGGGAATAGATATAAACCGGGGTCGAATCCACCTTTATTGTGTAGCTCTGCTCAGCAAAGTCACCAGCTGAATTATATACAATTATTCAAAATCATTATAACCTATTTGATAAAGTGGATCAGAAGTACTTTTTTTAAATTCTCACGACATTTAAGAAGGTCACGACATTTAAGAAGGTAATGAGATTTTGAAGTGTGTATATGTCTACTTTATGGAAAATTAAATAAGATTCGTTAGATCCGTTTTATCGTAGCATCAGTGTTCGTTGTGGACTTTAATTTATTTTTGTATATTAACAGTTTGTAGACCTCGGCATCAATCAATCATGATGTCGGCTTAAACAAGGGCCACATGTGGACATTAGCGTTAGATTCACGCCATGGGAAAGCTCACTTCAAAACATCCTGGATCTATGGGCCAGTTCCAGGGAACCAGGGTGACTTAAAAAGTGGGTCAACATCCTATAACAATGTATAGGCATATCCCCTCCGAAACCTCCTGTCTGCTATCCAGACATAACGAGTTTTATTATATACTCCATTTATAACAATCCCATTACATAATTCATGCTTTCTCATGGATTCATTTCAAGGAGGAAAATAAGCAACTTGCCTTCTAAGGAAGAAACACTCATATCATAGGGGTCAGTGCCAACATATTTGATGACCGCACTGCCCCTGATGTCCACTATACTGGCGTAGGACTGACCACACCATCGTCCAATAGATTTCAGTCGCTGAGTATCCGGCAACCCCACCGCTTCTGAATCTGAATGGAAAAGTGGAGGAAACATTTCAGAAAAAGTTGCATTCGAACTTGGTCATCTAGATTAGAACCAGGTACGATACCAACTGGGCCTAAAGGGAACTCATTGTACGTCTTCAGTGGCATTTACCCCGCCATTTTGCATGTAAAGTTTTTGGAGCCCTCCACCTCCCTTTTCAATGAGTGACATTTGATGAATGAAATTTACATCAACATGATCCGTACCATCTTAAAAATGGTGTTAACCTGTGTAGAATGTGGCACAATCATTGATTTTCGTATATCATATGTCTTATATGCCGATGAACAGTTGTGTTTTATCCAATTGAATTTGGAAGAATTTTTAAATTTAAAATTTCATTTTTGTAATTGAAAAACCGCGTAGAAGTATTCTTTGACTACTGACTAAACGCCTGCACTATTCGGTTTAGAGGACGACGTCGAAAACTCAAGATATATACTGAAAATCATACATATGATAAAACCAACTGAGGTGTAAACTTTCTTTTGTACTTCAGTGTATATCATGATAATGAATAGGGAGATTTGTACTTGCCGTGAAATATTTCAGTGTACTCTTCCTCACACCCAGGGCTGTCTTTCAGTCTGAAACCTGTCGTCCTTATTCGTACGAAATCATCTTGCATCACTGCGCGGATCTTGAATTGGCATGCATCGCTGTTAAAATATGAATGATAAATATTTTAAAAGGATTTTCTAATGTAGGCAGTTTCCCCCCATATAGAGCATCATGTTGTTTTTTCAATATTGCGCATATGGTGTCGTCCCAACAGTCCCACTAGTCAATACGGGTTAAAACAACATTATGATATGGTTGACTGAACCGACAACTACCATTGTATCACCCAACAATGAAGTGGACTGATCCAATAAACAAACACAGATGTATGACTAATGGGACACAACACAACAATAGAAGTCTAAAACATTTTTTTAAAGCATATAAACGTATATGCACTAAATTCAATATACAATAAATTCAAGGTTATTCAATTAAATCTCCGATGTTGGTGTTTGTTCGGAGTAGTGAAAAATCACTGAAAATAGTGGAATAATTAGCCATATTTATTTTGTTTTGGTAAAGTCTTTACAAGTATAATATATAATGTAATTTAAAAATTATAGAAGCGCAATGTTGTGCAGTCTGGTTTCCATACCATACTTGTAAAGAGAAATTTAATATATTTAATCATTTAAAGTAATTTTTTCATAAATGAGCATTACTTTGAGTATAATTTAAGTAGGATAATGATCTCGTAACTCTCCACTCAGGTCTTGGTTCCATTATTTTTAAGGAATGGAGAGTTACTCGGACATTAACCTTTATATCCTGACCATATGTTCATTCTTCAATGTATAGTTGTGTAAAACCATATAAGTGTTTAAAACATTGAATCTGCTTCTCTCCTTGCCGTGTGGGAGTTAGACAATGAGAACTCATCCTCGGTTACCCATGGTTTTATATATGCTCCGTTACTCTCCACTATATCACCCATGGGAAACCTTATCAGAAAAATCTGTACTCAAATTACCCGCCCTTGGCCGGCGTGAGCCAATCAAACTGCTACGCAGCTTGGACCTGCGAACCAATGACAATTCATATCACTTCGTTGCAAAGCACCCGAGGTCATATGTTAGCCATCCGTCACCGGTTATCTCCCTTGACCATTTCCGTCTTATCATATTGAGCATTTTCTTTGGTTACTGACTTCGTCACGCCGACCAAGGGCGGGTAATTTTAGTACAGATTTCTCTGATAAGGTTTCCCATGAGTGATATAGTGGAGAGTAAAGGAGTATATATAAAACCATGGGTAACCGATGATGTATTTAACTGTGAATCGACAGATTCCATGTAAGACTTACGTTCAGCTTACTATTACTCACTGTGAAGCATGTTGCAATACATGGAAATTGACAATAAACAATTCAAGTTCTTGTATTTTGGGGAAACGAAACTAATAGGAGTAAAGGTATTCTCTCCACGGTACTCCTTTAGAATATGCCAACGAAAATGTACATATTTGTTTCGTAAAAAAGATGATTGCATGTAAAGAAGAATTTATATGTTGTATTGTGAGTTATTTCTTGGAAGATGGAATAATATACCTATATCTAAATAAACAATTTTGTACATACCACCTGTTTTGTAAATACGTCCAAATATGCTTTACTTTTCAGAATATGTTTATGTGTAAAAAAAAAATATCTGCATTAAAAACACTTGTAAAATCATGTCGAAATTTTCTTCTGGCTAATCACGTATCTGCTATCGTTATGTATCATATTAACATTCTGTATCCATATGCCGAGGATAATCTATGTTCGTTTATTGGTTTTTATTTTTTCATTATCACAGACTATGGCATACTCAGAACACTAAGATAAAGGTACATCCATTGTGTTGTTTGGGGTCTCATATGGCAAACGTTATAAATAGTGTTATTTTACCGAGAAGTAATGACTTTTGCCGAAAATTGCCGTTTTGATGATAGTCGACTCAGTATACAGATGATATAAAGGTAAAAGTGTCGATTTCTGATCGAAAACCGGACAATGCACCGCTTGTGGCGCGCGTCCATCAGTCAAACGTAATGTTCGAAACTTATTTACAACAGGCAAAAAGACAATTTTGTGTTGATAATGTTTGATAGGTCATATAACTACTGTGCATGTGAATGGGTCGTGCAGTCTCGGTTTCTACACATGCATAATGACGTTTACTCGATTTTAATTGGAAACTAGTAATTATGATATATTTGGAGATTGGGAATGAATATGTAAGCTGAGTGAATTTATTTGTACTGTAAACAGCACATATGGTGTGTTGGAACGTATTAAAGTCAAATAAAATAAAAATGAAACACAATGGATGGACATTTAAGTTGATCCGAAGTTCTCTAATTAGAGGGCCAAACCATTTGACCAAAGGGTATGTGACTGTTGTTGCTTTAGCTAACCCTTCATTTACTGTATGACTAGTGGGACGTATGACTAAAGGGCGTTGAACTAATGGGGCATGACCGCGCATATACATGTACCGTCTTGAATTGACACCGGGTCTCGAGATCGAATAGACGCGGGGTGTGACCGTTTGAAAGAAAAAGATGCCGAGTCTGGAATAAACACCTGGTGATAAGATTACCAAAGTGTTTAATGTATTGTATAGGCTCACGTACGCCTCTTAGTGAAGTAAGATATTGTTATCGTTCAATAACGATTCACCAAAATAAATTAATATTCACAAACGTTTGTCAAGATTACATTTATATATATTTATTAGTCGGGTGAATACAACTATATTCGAAAATATTGATAGGCGTCGATCGCGAATAGACGCCGGAGCTGTAGGAGGTCCGAAAATATTTACGCCGGGCGTCTATACGAGGAATCACGGTACATGTACAACTTCACGTGCGAGAGCGTATTACCGTTTCACAGTGCATGAAATAATCGTGCGATGTTTCATACACAATCCGGGTCCATTGAATCTGCACGAGATGCACGTGCGATTTGAAGGTTTTACATGACGAATCTTTCCTGGTGGCATGATTTGCACATGCGATGTAGCCTGTTCAATAACAAACTAATGGACTTCCACGTTTACCCATATATTGTGTTCTTTTAATAATAATAATGATGATGATGATAAAAAAAAATCATAAATTATCGATATTTTCATTTTTTTGAATAATTAATTAGCTCATGAAATTGAGAATAATCATTATCTTACTCGGAATAAATCACAGTACACTAAGGCTGAGCAATATTAACGCAATACCAATATATTGCAATACTGATTGTGCAATACAATTATTCAATATCGCACCAACAAAAGTTTAGTGAAATTTATTTATATATCTTGTACTTAGACATAGTTCGCCGCTTAACTTGTGATACAATTAGTTTGGGGTGCAAGAATATGAGTTGAACTGTATTAAAAATGTTTTCTAAATATATGCCATCAAAATTAACTTCTCATTTTTACTAATGTAACAGTTTTATGTAGAGTTCACTCAATATATTGCAATATGTATTGCAATACAGGTTGTAAATATTGCAATATATCGCAATACGAAATTTGGTGCAATGCTCAGCCCTACAGTACACCCTTTAAGATAGATGAAATGCATTTTTCTCAAGAATGACAGATGATTACCTCTACGTATATTGTATATCGGAATCAATTGAGCATAAAATCGAGACAATATACACTTGCAATTGATAATTAAGACGATTTTAATTCACCCATTTTAACACTACCGCAATTTGTTCGGCGAATCCTTTTGAAAATGCTCACTGAGGCGTGACTGTGATAAGCGACAGGCGGGGCGAGTAGATAGCTACTCCGCCGGTGTCTCGTTAATTAATTAATGATGATTATCACTGTCGCTAAATGAATTTATGAGGTGTATTACATCGCCAAAAAGACATGTTTATGTAATAATTGTGTAATTGTCATCTGCGGAATTACTTAGTTGGATATCTAAACATTCGATATATGGGAAATTTAAGTTGGTTTATTGAAGGTTTCTTTGTGAAATTACCAATCAAAATGTTGCGAAATTACGTTGAATTGTGACTATCGCCGAAAATCAAATTCCTCCACATACGTCACAGAAGTCATCCCTTCACGGGTCACACCCCCGCAGACTTTCATTCTGGTCGCCGGGGCTAAATCAGGCGGTTTTTTAAAAAGCCGTATATAAGTAATTTCTGGACCGATTTCAGAAATTTAAAATCGAGCAATTGTCAAATTGACATCCCATTTTAATGAATCCGATTTAGACCATATGTCATTTCATCTATCCTTTAATAGTTTACGAATGGAAACACTTACACATCTCATATTAAGCATCACAAAGGGTATATCTTATAAATTACTATTTAGGTACTTCATATTTTGAACGAGAGATCATAATTAGCTGAAGTCGACAGGACTAAATGATAGTACAAGAATTTAAAGGTCTGCTTCCATCAGAAAACTATTTGTACGAAACTGCAGATTTCATTTTTCGTAAAATCCTAATTGAATGTCGATCGGGGCTGCTACGTTTAATACTTAATTAAGGTACATGGCAGAAAATGATAGCTAAGGTTATTAAGAATTTAAATATATTCTTACTACCAATGATCAATCTATATTGAAAACAGGTCATTTTAGTTTCCACGCTTGTCACCATGCTCTATATGTACCTTTTGAAATGTTTTTGTTGCATTTTGTTTTATTGTATATGAATTGTGTATCCATGTATTTGGGCCCAGAGGTCTATATACTTGAATAAAAATGATGAGGAGGAGGAGAGGGATTATGATGATGATAATCAAATCCCCATTTAAGATTTTGGAAGAAAGTCAGTAACGTGAAACTCTCCATCTCTCCCGTTTTGTATGCTATCATCTCCCGTGAACACTGACAATGCATGTGTGGAAAGAACATTTAGTGGGGATTTTATGAGCGCCTCTAACTGAACACACGCCATGGACATGCAAGTAGATGCAGGTAAATATAAGACGATTTTAAAGTTTATAAGGCATTATTTCATATCATAGATTTAAAAATCATTTGTATATCCTTCAAATAGAACAAAACATTCGGTTAAAGGCCTTTTTACCATATTTGGAGCAAAATAATCCATTTTTGAGGGAAAAAAAAGAATTAAATACTTACTTGTTAATCTTTAGTCTGTGTTTTTCGTTCCTATTTAACGTCACTTGTTCGCCCCCGCAAAGTATGCAGCACTGTGGCTGTTGAGCGTTTCCTGCGGAAAAATGAAAAACATTGAACAAGATACCACAAAAGTTCAAAAGTAAAAAGTACAAGGTTCACATAACAATACGAGTGTCGTGTTTAAAAGCGGTTTGCATAAAACTATAAATCGATTGAAAAACAGCACAAGTTATCCAGGCGCCAGACCATAAATATACATATTATTAAAGAAGGTATTAAAGAAGATTGATCCAGTCAAAACCATCTGATGTTTACTCTTTTCTATATATAGAGGATATCTGTCTTTTCTTGACTAATACCATGTTTATCTCATCGAGTGAGGTAGAAAGGTTATATTTTCACGAGTGGCGCAGCCACGAGTGAAAATATATAACTTTTCTACCTCACGAGATGAGATAAACATGGTATTTGTCAAGAATTGACGGATATTCTATTTATTATATGGTATTATCCATGTAATTACGTCCGAAAAGGGTCGTTTTCACGCCAAGCGGCCGCAAGGAACAGCCCGTCACCACAGCAACACTGTGACGTCATAAGCCAAATCGCCGCGCGAGACCATTGTTTTATGACGTCAAATTATATCAGTCACCGTTCGCAGTGAAAATATAAGTTATTTTCACTGTAGCTTGATAGACAGTTTATTCCACTGATAAATCCCAGTATTTCACTGCTCGTCATATAATAAATAACCTTACTTCACGTGAGAAGCAACTCATCTTATATATATACTCATATATATATCATCCAAAACTGGTACCCACAGTAGATATCGCTTGGGTGAGATCAAACGATATCTACAAGCGATATCTACATTGTAGATATCGCAACAATCAAATCGTCACAACCATATTACATCATCAGCTAATGACATCACAAGGCTTTGACATCACTGTGAACACTGCTGACAATGCTATGACGTCACAAAGTTGATGACGTAACAATGCTATGAGGCCACAATGCTGATGACGTCACAATGCTATGACATCACTGAGCTCACTGCTGAAGTAGTCAAATGGCAGTTTTGTGTTGCAGATATGTTCATTATTTTGCTAATAATCGCTGAAGAATGATTTTGAATGATAAATAAAATCTCACCCTCGTGTCTTCAAGCCTCGGATATTTGTAACTTTAATCAACTCGTGTATTTGATATCAGAAGACACTTGGGTGAGATTCTCTCTCTCTCTCTCTCTCTCTCTCTCTCTCTCTCTCTCTCTCTCTCTCTCTCTCTATATATATATATATATATATATATATATATATATATACATAAAAAGAACCTACATAAATAACATATAAAAAAGTGAGACACTGTCCGCCATCTTGGATCCTGCCAGAGGACCAGGATTGGATAAACTGGTTTGCTTGTTCAAATACGCTTTGTAATACTCTTAGACTGATACAAGTTTCAATTTCTAGTGTATTTGAATAGACAAAAAGAAAAGTACCATACTCTGATGTACAAAACTGTGAGAACTTCTTTACAAACAACAAATACATTTAAAATCGCATTTCTCAGGCAACAGTATTTCTATTCTAACTTTGTTAAAAATGAAATTATGTTTCTTTTGCTTGTTAGTTAAGATGTCGCCTTTGCAGTGGGAAGATGGCAGATGGCCATGTCATGGAATATATTTCTTTGCAGTGATATTTGGTGTGAGGTGAGGTGAGTTGGGGTTTAACGCCGCTTTCAAGAGTATTTCACTTATATCACGGCAGCTAGTATTATGACAGGGAGAAAGCCCGCAACGCCATGTGGCTATGCACTGCGGTGAAACCTGCGAGCATCGGCTGGAACTAGCGAACCATGGGTGGTACTACGCTGAAATTCAGTGTGGCATTGCACCCAAACCCGACTGCGTGTAGAACAGTTCTCTACTGCAGACAAGTTGCCGTGTCCCTGGCGGATCTCTTGATCCGAAGCCGAACGCGCTAACCACTGCGCTATCCCGCCCCTTGATGTTTGGCGATATCTCCCCCACGGGGGTTATTGAAGTCATTCCCATCAACGTATTTGGAAAGGAAAGACTTCATTAAGCAATCTCTGTTGGAAGAATTACATTGAAAGACGTTAGTAGAATGCATAGGTAAGAAGATACCAGGGGAAATGTCATTAAATGTTTGTAAGTGACTTAATCCCCATATATAAGGTGTCGATTACCACCCTGTATATCAAATTATGATTATTAGCATCCAATACGTCAAATTGTATCACATTTGTTATGGCGTAAATGGTTACTGGGCGAATGAAGTTTTCCTTATTACTGAATTTCCATTAAGGTTAAATATCATTGATTGTGGAAATATTCAAGCACATATCATTAGTGAAGGAAGGAACTAAGCTGGAAAGGATATTCGGGTGATATGTAATGTCATCTGGTGTGTACAGGATGTTTGTCATAATGTTTTATTAGTAAATATAATTATAGTATAATTGTATATTTTTCTGAAATTTCTAAGAACTTCTAATTTATCCACCTACATATTAATATGGTCTAATTCGTACCTGAACATCGTTGAATTTAAAACAACGTTCAGTGATTTATATATGTCATGACTGAGACTAGATTTGCGGATTTTCAGTCGAATTATACAGCAAAATGTATACAATATTGAATTATTTATATTGGTTTACTTCCTCCATTTCAAGTACAGGCATAACTGGTGTCACACTGATGACATTGTGTATAGGAAATAACCTACATATAATAATTTAATTACACCTTCAAGGGGCAGTAGCACGTTTTTTTCATTTATTATTTTTTCAAATTTCTCATTTTAATGATAGTTTATGTCATTTATATTGACTTAAGAGGGTAAAACACCTTAATACACAAACCAATTATCCGTATTGGTAATAAAGGTGTTGCCTATAATGCAAAAATTGCATGGCGGCCATTTTATTGTGAACACATTTTATTATTTCAAAGGACATAAACGATTCCCATGGCTTTACGGAACCATGTACACTCATTTTTTAACTTGAGTTTCTGAAGAGAGAAGGGTATTTTATTATTAGTGACATTATTTTTCAAATACATTTCATCAACTTATTTGAGCGAAAAAAACGTGCTACTGCCCCTTTAAAATTCAAGTTATTTTATATTAATTCATCACTTAGCTGATACAGGTCTTACTATCTACAACGAAACATCGCATTCATTGCAATAAAGAAGTTGACTTTAGTTACATCTTGGTTTTCTTCATCTATATAACTTCTAAAATGCTTCTCAGAGAAGTTAGTTTTTAAAACTCTGTTTATTCATCAACACATACTTGAAGACAAACTTCGGACTTTCCAACATGATTATATGCTATATTATATCATATAACAGTATACCAGGTACAACATTTTGCTACAATATTTAATATTGGATCATAAAAATAGCGTGTGTACATAAAAAAAACACTATATCAATGAGCAGGGGAAAAGTGATATAGGTTGTTAAATTATCTATATAGTCTATGCACCACTTCAAAGTGAAGATTGTCGTTTAGTCACTGAAATGAAAATTAAGGCCAGAAAAATATAGAATTACCTGTCATTTATAGACAGTGAGAATCCCTAAATTTAGGCTCATTCGTGATATACATCAATCACTTTGTCATATTATAGGGTATGACACAAACATGATGACATTTGAAGTCATGTCACATAATATTCATTGAAAATAAAGGTTATTTAACAAATGAAAATAAAATGAATAAACGCCTATGATATTTCTTCATTTTCCTAAGCCATAAAAGTCCATACATGTAAGCTCATTTATGACATATCATCAATCACATTGTCATGTTATAAGGCGTGACGAAAACATGAAATTATACACGTGACAATTGAAGTCATTTCACATTAAATTCATTGAAAATGAAGGATGTGAATAAAATAAATAAATAAGCCCTCTGAGATTTTTATAAAAATCCATAAATGTTGGCCATTCATGATAATAAAAATTATATATCAATCACTTTTGTCATGTTAAAGGACATGACACAAAAAGGAAATTTGACACGTGACATTTGGAGATATGTCACATAATATTTATCGAAAATGAAAGACATAAAATAAGATAAAATAAATAGGAGATTTCTTCGTTTTCCTAAGATATCTAGTCTTGTTATAGACTTGACAAGGCTTTTGTGTAACGTTATGTAGCACGACGGTCTATCAAAAGTACAGCAGGAAATGAAACAGTAATACCAGAATAAGACCTCCCTTCAAATATTAATGATATAGACTATCGATTTAACTACTTTCATTGTCATGACATGACACATACATGATGACATTTAAAAGTGACATTTAAGGTCGAACACACAATATTCATCGAATATATTAAGTGAAGTAATTGTTGATTCACCTGAAACAAATACACAATTTAAACAGAAAAAGGTCACAAACCACTCGTGACATTCAAACGACCACACCTGTATTCCATATAACAGGTGTCAACCTTACCTGCTCTTAGGAATACGGAGATAAACAGGTAAATCACAAAGGGGATGTAGTCCGCCATGACCCTTTCTCGGCCCAACAGGTAACTTGGCCTGTTACTGCGTTACAACATCAAAGGCGCCGACACAGGTGAGCTCAGGTGAAATAGACGATCCCTCATAGCGATCGATAATCCTCCATTTGAATTATCCAGATGATCGTAGATTCACACCTGGTTTTCAACTTATATCCCCGGCGTTTCCCATTTCCTCAAACACTGAGTGTTGTCAACATGCTTCAAAACTGTTATCCCTGAAACTGTAGTATGTGTCCTTCTAATGGCGAAATGTCCACAGGCAAGAGAAACGGCTTTGTCAACCGACTTGCTCAACTATAAATAGACCGGAACGGGCTAGGTACCCCGGTATACCGCTTTAGCCGTATAACTGTCAGCATCTTTACAATATCCCCATTCTAAGACATTTAGCTGGATTGAGTTTAAACTGGTGAAAGGATTACGGATATTGATATTTACTATTCTGATAACTTTGAAAAATGAGTTAGCGTTATAGACGTGACCGGCTTATATAATTATACACATGGATGTAGATATAAATAATAATAAAACTTCAGACACAAGTTGATTTTAATATATTTTCTATAGATATATTATTGACTTTGTTGCTACATATTCCCTAAATGGACAATGGCGTATTATTGGGTTTTTTTCTAAATAGATGAAGTAATTGGCCTTATTGTAGCTGTTAAATTGTGTCGACTTTGCACCACACGTGCTTGTTTTGTCGGTTTTTTAAAAATTATTAATTCATTTAATTGTTTTATTTCCTTTTTTATACATTTCCATACATTTCGAGATACATACAAATCCTTATGCATATTGCGCATGTCAAGTCAAACATGGCATTTCTTAAAGGTAGGCCTACATCCATTGTGTTATTTGGGGTCACATTTGCCAAACGTTATAAATTGTGTTATTTATCGAGAAATACTGACTGTTGCCGAAAATTGCCATTTTGATGACAGTCGACTCAGTATACCAACGATATAAAGGTATAAGTAGAGATTTCTGATCGAAAACCGTACTATGCACCGCGTGTGGCGCGCGTCAATTCGTCAAACGTAAACTTATTTACAAGAGACACATAGACACCTTTGGATTGATAATGTTAAACATGTCTTATAATACTGTGCATGTAAATGGGACGTGTAGTTTCGGTTTCTGTACATGTATAATGATGTTGATCAATTTTAACTGGAAACTAATAATGATTATTATACTGGATGAATATGCAGGTTGAGTGAAATTATATGAAGTGAAATCAGCACATATCGTATGTTGGCATGTATTAAAAACAAATCACATTTTATGAAACACAATGGATGCATCTTTAAGATTTCGAAAAAAACATATGGAGTGATGACCAGAATGTTTTGAATCCAGTATCCACAATTTGAAAATGTAATCTTGTTTGTTATCTTATAATATCTTTAATATTGTTTATGTAATGGTTTAAAGTTTGGTTTAACTTTTTTATATTGCATCTGCAAAGCATTGATTGTGTAATAAGAATAAGTGCGTTCAATGGGTTGTTGTTTTAAAGGATGGCCGAAATATATTATTTTCTATTGAATTATTATCTGCAATTGGTTCATCACACTATTTTTAAATCCGAATTATTTTTTTTGTTGGGGGTGGGGATAAGCACTCGGGTTTCTTCACACCTTAAGTCCACATGATATGTAGTCAAGGTAGTATGTGAGAGTTTCATGTTGACACGAAGAGGATAATGATAATGAGGGTAATACAACTCCACAATAATAATTAACTCCACGCCACAAAGGGACATTAGTAGGTGACGCGCACACACATTATTACCTTGGTGTTAATACCAACATCGACCCCTTTTCAATATTGTTCATTTTCAACTCCCTGTGTACGACCAAGCTATATAGGTATATATAGGCATATATACAACATAAAGTGCAAGGAGGGGTTTCTGATCGAAAACCGGACAATGCAACGCGGTTGGCGAGCGTCAGTTCGTAAAACGTATTTTCGGAAAGTTATCTACAACAAAGAGACAAATTTGGGTTGCTAATGTTTAATTTCAAATAACTACTGTGCATGTAATTGGAAGGTGCATTTTCGGTTTCTGCACAATGCTGTTGCTCGATTTTCATCGAAACAAGTGATTATCATATATTAAATAGGTTATGAATATGCAAGTCGCGTGGAATTATTTGAACTTTAATTAGCACATGTGGTATTTCGGTACGTATGAAAGCCAAATAGAAATGATGAAAGATATTAAATGGCTCTTTAAATAAAGTCCCATCAAAGATCCATCGACGTATCACATCGATTGGTATACGGGGCAAGGACGAGTAATTAGGGTACGCATTTTCCTTGGGAAAAATCCTAGTGGTTATATAGTGTATGTGATGGGAAAATCGAACTCTCGATGACCAATGATGCAAAGGTCGAATCTTGCAAAGCCATATGGGGATGACTTTCCAAATTCTTTCCGGTATGCTGATTAAGCGCGATTTCAAGCTTCCCCGATATGCAGCATGCAAGTGGTTCTTAATTAACGGTAGTCTGCCATCCACACCCACTTATTTTATCAAAGTCACATCAAGTCTAGCGCATTATAGTAAGTATAAAAAGATTAATTGAACCATCTCAGGCTATTTATTTATTTTAATTATATTTTCCAATATTAACTTTTGATTCTGAAATTTGATACCAAATTGACAGGATCCTTAAGAAGACGACGACGAAGAAGACGAAGAAGAAGAACAATATTTGGTTACGTGGCACATATTGCAATATAATATAGCCATATAAAAACATGATTCAAGCAGGGGGTGTTCATTAAAGTACTTTAATAAATGCCACAAACATGTTTTTTCCGGTTCAAACCAAACTAATCAAGTAAAACAGATAACAGATGTATTTTGCTAAGCATCTCAGCCAATTTCTTCTTGAAATCTAAAAGTACAAGATCGCCGATATACCATATGTTATTGTTATCATATAAATACGACTTGACATATTATGTTAATGCTTACTTTTTGTCAAGTATCTTTCCCTGTAAATCACAATGGAATGTCCATGTTTCAAAAACAATTAATGATGTTGAAAATGTAACTGTATGGAGAGAGTTATGACTTCGAGAGAAAACCAACACAGATACTTATCAGTACGAGACCAGAATGTTCATCGCTTATGGCAGATGTCTATCTTACAACCTGATTTATTTGACAGTATTGCTACATTGGTGCGAATCAGTACTCTTCGTATCCAATCCAAAGAAAGTTTATATGGAATATTTACATATTATGATATTGTAAAACATGTGTTTATGTACTGTGAGAATACACGGTCTCAGAGAGATACTCTTATGGAAGCAATAATAGATATTTTAGATGTAGATACGTTTTCCAGCCTTTGGAACAGCGATGAAGAATTAACTTTTTACTTGGGGGACTGCCCACAGAATACTGTTCATCTCTTGAACCTCATGTGTGGCTTAAATGTATGCTTCAAATATGTAAATTTACAACTGTTAACCACTGGAAACAGTTCTTTACCAACTGTATATCAGGATTTGTATTAACCTGTATATAATGTAAACTGCCATATCACACTCTATCTTCATGTATTGGAGGAAATAAAGAATATCTACCTATCTGTTTGTTCCGGTTCAAACCAAACTAATCTTACATCAAGTAAAACAGATAACAGATGTCTTTTGCTAAGAATCTACTTATTATCATCTTCGGTTACCCAGAGTTTTATATATGCTCCGTTACTCTCCTCTAGTGGAGAATAACGGAGCATATATAAAACCCTGGGTAACCGAGGATGACCTATTATAGTATGTCTTGAATGTCACTGTAAAATGCCACCATGAACCGTCTATTTACAGGTAAACATACGAAATATTTAGGAAAAAAATACAGGCGCGTGACATATAAACAGGTATCTCTGATTATATAATACTGACCTTATCTTGCTTGACCACACGTACATTTTACGTGCAGGGGTCATCTCAAAATGTTATTTATTGTTATCATTGATATTTCGTTCTCCATCTACAATATAAGGGTTTAAATATTGAGTTCAAGAAGGAAATTGTGGCTTATTTTAGAATATCCGTCTACAGAATGATGAATTTTTCGAAGTTAAATGGGCGTTTGTGCTGATTGAAAATTTGACATTTTCGTTGTTCATAATTCATATATGCTTTTGACATTTCTCTTAATGTACCATGATATATTTTAGACGTCTTACCTGCGTCTTTTAGTTTTATTTTATTCCTTTATAAACGTATTGCTATATATTTAAAGACTTTCTGATTTTGAAAATATTCCGAGTATAACCTTTCTCACAAATGGTTCTCCTGCAAAACCGCCTTTAGAAAAAATATTACACTGATAACTAGAACTTTCCAGATAGATAGTCACGTATTGAGAAGATGTTGTCCGATTTTGCAGCCAATTTAAATAAACCCCAGAAGGCATTTTTCTATAGTAGTCCGCCAGTACTTTAGGCAAGCGAGGGTCCATTAGGCAGTCAATGATATATAGGCAGGCGATGGCTCATACGTTTTTCATTCATGGCTGCAGGCCGCTGGTATTGAGTCAGTTCACGGAGATTAAAGATGCTATGTACATGTATGTTTACCCATATAGCTTGACGTATATACCAGTCCCTAATACTACATTTAAATACGTTGCCGTGCTCCTATAAATAGCGCCATTACCCTTGGTATACGATCGGGCATGTTAAAACGAGCAAGTATAGCGTCTCGACGAAATCCAGTAACGATTTGTCTCCTTTTGCAATATTTCACTGGGCGTCACTATTTGCATATTAATGCATTAATCTGAATGAGTTCAGCAATTAGGCCGCAATGTAAAGTATATTTCAACATTAGATCGGTGTTATGGGATTTATTAAAATGTACACGAATTTTCCCCTTCAAATCAAAGATATATTCCAAATAATGCTTGAGTACTTACTTGTTTCATGTGAAGGATTACAGGATTAAGCAGCTATTTTCGATCATTAGTATAATATCTGCAATAAATTATAACGTAAGTTGACGTGTGATTGTGTAAACGTGTTACGTGCGATTGTTCATTATCATGACACAACGTTTAGTATGATCTATGCATCAAGATAAACCATTATTAATAATATGTTGATAACTATTATGTGGTTATGAAGATAAGAAAAACTGTTTTTTCGTTACGTTACCAAGTCATATCTACTTGCAATAAAATTTTAAAATACATTTTAAAGAAAAAGGTCGGCCATACAACATGACATGTCAAGCATTAGCTTGTGGGCCGTCATATTTCAATATTTCTTATCTCATATTTCTAAAGAACAAATACAATGTTGAATTCACTCCAATGCAATTTATTTACAAACGAGGAAAGAATATGTTTCGCCACATTATGACTAAAGGGATAATCGAAGCATACCATGTTTGCATCCACACATAGAGGGGAAAATTCCAAACCATGTATGTTAAAAAACCCATTAAATATAATAAAAATCACGTGAACAGGTTGTCTCGTAGCTTTGCCCAATGATTGCATAATGGGAATGAATACAGACAGCTATTCGCCTCACAACGCTGGAAGAAGGGGAAATTTCCAAAGTATACATAATTTTCATAAAATTGTATATATCTCAAAATATCATCACTTTTGGATATAATGCACCTAAAGAGGAATAATAACACATAAAAAAGATATCCAAATTAATCTTATTAATTAATGAAGACAACGCGAGGTATTGGTAAGGGGAAAATTCCCCTATGTACAATATTCAGAATATGTATACATCTCCATGAATCATTCAAAACATCGATTTTGAAAACTCAGCACTCATTAAAATTCAACACCCATCAATACTAATTATCGTAATTAACCTAGACGACTCTTTAATGAAAACGACTAGACATGCAAATAAGATATACCCTTTCCTATCTCCATATATAGTATCGAGCGCCCTAAATACGAACTGCTCCCTTGGACACGTAGAAACGTTTCCTCCGTCTACCGTGGGAACAGAGCTGGCGACACAGACTGGTAAGTCGAGCGTATTTTGACAGTGTTTACTTGAAATCGGGGGCTTCTTTTGTATTGAAAATAACAGATATCGAAGCTGAATGCCCAATTGTACCATTGACAACTCTAACAGGTCGTGGTTTGAAGCAACAGTTAGGTAAAACGGTTTAAAAGCGAGCAACTAGCACTCGAAAACCCTTTTGACCCTACTCGATGGGGGCGGTGGCCGAGTTATTTCCGTGTTGGAAAGGCTCTCGCTTTGCCGAGGGCTTGTGTTGCTAGCCGAATCTCGTTGTTTGCGAGTTTGTTGAGACGTCGTCATGTGAAATCGTATATTTTGACTTTATACTTTGGCAGGGAAATTTCCCCGACTTGCAGGAATTGTTTATAATTTATTCCGCTAGGGGTCGTATGAGTTTGGCCCTTAGGGGTGGATTATGGCGAAGGTAGCACAAGACGTCTAGAGGTAGAGTTTGTCCCCAAAATGTGAGTTTTAGACCCGTTTCGTGGATTTTATTCATTTTAGGCGGAAAATATTGTGTTTCTGCTCATTGAAATTAGTGATTGAACTTTATTACATCTGCTTTCTATTTACACAAGGGGCTTTCCAGGGATAAAGGGAGAATTCATTGTAGCGTTCCGTCGTTAGGTGCCCGTTTTGCTTATGTATATGCATCACTGATTTCAATGATTTTCGGTTTAGTTTTGGTATGTTATGCTATTGTATTAGTAAATCCCCAGATTGGGCAAATTTTTGTGTGTTGAACACTTTGTCTGGTGGAAAGTTTCCAAATTCTGAATTGGCAAGTTTTGCAGTCTATGGCAGGGGGGATGTTAACATGATTTCACCAAGTTGCTGAATTTAAGTTCATTTTGATAATTTTGAAATATGTATAATGCTTAGAGCAAAGTTAAATTAAATTTTTTAATTTATTGTAAAATATTTGCCAAAAAATGTTAGTTGAAATTTAATTATGCATATTGATAATTTGAAAATTGAAAATGCATTTAAAAGTGATAATTTCAATTATTGGGGCAAAATAATTATTATACCACCACTTAAGAAGTAATGAGGATTAGCACTTAGCCTATCTATCCGTTTGTCCGGCTGTCTGTCCCTGCCATCTTGTATATTGTATATCTCTAACACTTATTGTCAGAACTTGGATTGTCTTTGAAATGAATTTATCATCCTTAACATTTACTTTAAACAAATTTTTTTTATAATGTTTGCATATAATTTATCCCACTGTTTTTGTCAGACTTTGTATGCCTAGCATGTATCCATTAGATAATCTAAGTGTCCCTTTTGAAGAAATCTATCATCTGTTGCTATCATCTCTCTATTTACATATTTACATATTTACATATTTACATATTATTATGTCTACATTGCATATCTGCAACAGTTTTGGTCAGAGATGCTCGATATTAAAAACATATATTCACTAGATGATCTTATTGTGTCTTTTGAAGAAAGTTCATATTAAATATTATTTTGTATACTTAATTTAAATTTTCCAGTTTCTGTCTATTATGCATATTTCTGTTTGTGTTTCCGAGAGACCCTTGATATTAAAAAAATATATTCAAAGATAATTACCGGTAAGTTATGCCTTTTGAAGGAAATAATCATCTAATTCTAATTTACATATTTTATGCAAATTTTCCCAATTTTATGTCTACATTGCATGGTGAAAATAAATTGTCAGATCTTTGTTATTCATAGAATATAATAACTAGATTTTTGTCGTAAGGAAGCTCAAAGCTTGAGAAATAATCTTTGTTGAATGGAGACAATTATATGTGAATTTAAATTAATAATAATAATAGTCCTTTTATATAGCGCATATATCCATGCACATTGCATGCTCAAAGCGCTGGTCGACATATTACACCTGGTCAACGAGTACAGGAGACTCCTTAGGAGAATACAACCGGTCGCCTGTCAGGTGCTCAAGGTTCAAATTAAGTCTACCATCGTATCATACCAGGTACCCATTTACTGCTGGGTGGACACTTCGAACTTAGTCACTTGCCCAGGGTGACACCACAAGTCTCTCAAGTCATGTCCCAACGTGGGTCAGGGAATGACCGGTCAAACTTTTAGTTTATACAGCAATGTAGCAGGTAACCCACCAATGCGGCAAGCCACGCCAATTGTTGCTGAACTTCACTGCTGGCGGTCGACTGAGCTATACACAGGATCACGTGCCACCACAAATTGCCCAACTCGAAATATTAAGGATGTGGCAGAGGTGCGAATCAAAGTGGTGCATCCCCATAATGACTGATTAAATGATAAATGTAACCAAACTGATCTTGCAGCTTTCAAACAAGCCCAATTTCATGTCTGTAGCACCATAAATAAGGGAAATTGAGATTTTTTATTTTTTATTCACTGGCTAATCTTTTATGCACAGTGACAGGCAGGCATTGTGTATTGGCTATTGGCTCATTATTTTGTTGTATATTGAATAGGGATGAAATAGTACAATTGAGCTCAATTTGGTATGTGTGCAGTATATTTTAGTTTCAAATCCAAGAAAACAACAAACTAAAGCCATAACAAAACACATAAAGGTTGGTATGAGGCAGGGGCAGATACAGCTTTTTGAGTTGGGGTTAGGAGGGTGCACTGTACTTGGACCTCTCTTTGGGGGGGGGGGGGGGGGGGGGGGGGGGGGGGGTTGCACATCCCCGCAACCCCCTTTTAGATCCGCCAATGTGTGGTACAAACCGATAATACACTGACTCCTAGTGCTTTGAAAGAGAAAGTTTTTCCCCTAATTAGGGGTGACTATTGATCCAAAGAGACTATTGCCATAGCGATAGTCTATTGCCATTAACTATTGCGATAGCGATAGACTATTCAACTCACTATTGCAATAACTATTGCTATAGGGATTTTTGTACAAATATGCAATAATCAGCTAGATTTTTTACAGGTTTAAGTAGAAATTTTTAATCGATGTTAGGACTATGGAACCAAAAGAAATCTTAAAGATAATCATTTTGCTATTTCCTATCTCTAGTTCTTCTCTTTTGACATTCTAAAATGAAAAATCTTGAATTAAATGCAGTGAGACTTGTGAAAATCATTCATAATTAATGGAAATTTAATAGTGTCGATAGTACCGATAGTTACCTTACTATTGCGATAGCGATAGTGTTTTTGTATATACTATCAATATAGTACTATTGGCAAGCCAACTATTGATTGCATCGATAGTTCGATGTATTGTTACACCCCTACCCCTAATATTGAATGACTGAGGGGTCACTAGGGTGGCCGGGGCCAAGTTAATTACTACCCAATACATTACATTGCATAGCTGCCTAGCCCAGTTAGTTTCACCTCAAACTTAGTTACTTGTGATGGGGATTATTGTATGGGGTTGAGGAGGAGACAAACAAGCTTTTATTATTATATGAAAGACATTCTTAGCTTTTATTAAAGCCATTTCAGGTATTCTTTTAAATGTTGAACAATGTATTACCTGAGAAAATATGTTTTTAGATCCAGCTTCTATAACAAATCATGCGTAGCCAGATGAGCTACAGAGCCAATGGTTCTATTCTTCGAATACTGATATTTTTCTCATTCTGATGCAAATCATAGAGTTTTAGACAGCTGTCTCAACAGCGTGGCTGGGTTGGAAGGAAGGGGGATGTGCTTATGGCATTGTGTCTGGCATCCGTCCGGCCCACCGTCAGTTCATTTGTCGTCCCTAAACTTTTCACTTTGTAGCTCATCATCTGTCCACGACCTAAAGGACCTATTTTCATCTTCTTCACCAGTCTGAAAAGCCTTAGCTAGCTGAAATGTTGTGTCCAGACAATGGGGATTCTAATTTGTAGATTTGGTGACCTAAAAACCTATTTTCATCTTCTGCTACAGTATGAAACGCTCTAGAAAGTTGAAATATTGTGTACAGACTCTTTGACAATGGGGATTCTAAATTGTAGATTTGGTAACCCGGTGACTCCAAATATGAGTCACAGTTGTCATGACCTAAAAACCTATTTTCATCTTCTTCAAGCTGAAATGTTGTGTACATACTCCTTGACCAAAAGTGATTCTAAATTGTAGTTTTTGTATTATTTGAGATAACTTAATTAGATATTAAACCTTAGATAATAAATTAATGAATTCCTGATGAGCTACAGAGCGATGGCTGGACTTGAAGATGTATGTTTCAGGCAGTTTTAGGACCAATTGTGACACAAGACGTGATTGGTCAATTCGAACTTGATTAGGTATATGATAACAATGATATGCAGATGATCTAAATTTATTTAGATTGTGTAATAAGGATTTGATGGACATGAGGATTGTTATGTCAATTTAGTTTAGAAAAAAAAATTATGTCTGTTTTGGATCTGTTTTATAAATATCAATTTCAGAGGTTATCTTGCGTTTCATTGTTCTCAAAGCATTGCAGAAGAAAGTATCTTGGTATACAGTTCCTGCCATCTAAAAATGATTATAACAATAGCAACATGAATTTTCAAGTATTCAGAATTCTCACAATCTTTTCTTCTTTCCACAGACACAATGTATCACCATTTTGACAACACAACTACTAAAAGACGATGATGACCTTCACCGTAAGCCAATGACCTCCGACATGCGACCTATAGGCAGCGACGATGCAGTGCAGGTCATCACCAGGTACATGTGCAGATTCTGTGGTCGCCAGTTTCAGAACTTGTCTGAAATGCAGAACCATACTCAAGTGCACTTCAGCGAGAAACCTCCACACGCGTGCTACGTCTGCGGCCGGACTTACCGAACTCCATCGAAGCTGCAGAGGCACGTGAGAGTGCACAGCGGCGAGCGGCCGTATGCATGCTCCATCTGCGGGAAGAGGTTCACACGGTCGGATCACGTGAAGCAACACCTGAAGGTGCACATGCCCCAGCGTCAGAAGAACGTCTGCCGTCTGTGCGGGATGAGGTTCATGAGGAGGCAGACCCTGCAGGCTCATCTCCGCAGTCACGGGGTCGTGCAGGTGGGTACACTCTCGGGAAAGTCATTATCCTCAGATGAGCAGTGTTACAAATAGGATGAACATGGTTTTATTCCTAAAGTGTTATTGGTTGATGCAGAATAGTCTTATTCTTAATGTGTAGAATAGCATATTTCTTTTTACATGGCTAAATATTCCTTGAATTTAGAATTTCTTATTCTAAGATGTAGAATAATCTTATTCATTCCCAATATGTAGAATAACTTTATTCTCAAGATGCAGTATAACCTTATTCCTATGATGTCGAATAATGTTATTCCTAAGATGTAGATTAACCTTATTCCCAAGATGCAGGATGACCTTATTCATAAGATGCAAGAACTTTATCCTAAAGATATAGAATACATGAGGGAATAGTCACATGCCTCAAATATTTTTTTTCTACAATGACACATTTCTAAATGCAGGTGTTTTCATGTAACCGCTGTGGCGAGGCGTTTGAGTCCGCCCTTCAGCTTCACCATCACAAGGAGACCCACAGCAGCATCTTCTACGGGCAGAGTAACGACGGCCTCGACGCGGAAGGAGGTCTACCAATCAGCATCAAGCGCGAACCAGGGGAGGACGGAAAGTTTGAGGAGAGTAGACCAATCTTGGGCCTGGCTAAGTTCGGCCTCGGACCTCAACCGGACGTGAAGGAAAACTTGGACGGCCAGGTAACTGAAGAAAGTAACAATCCTGCCCTTCTAGCTAAAATAGCCCTGGACTTGGCGCTGAAGGCACAACTAGAACCTGAATACTCAGATGATAAAACTAGTCAAGTGAACGGCCACATGGAAGAATTAGGAGACAAGAAATCGACCCCCATGGACACAGACGGAGAGAACGAAGAAGACGAAGACAAGGAGAAACCCCAGATGTCGATATCAAACTGTTTTTCTCTTGCAACTGGAAACGCATCGTTAGACAGCATGAATCTAAAACAGCTTGAAGAGGGTCGGAGTACCACAGTCAGCGATGGTATGAAGATGATACTCATCCCTCCCGACCTCGGAGATGAGGACAAATCTGATAATTCTAACGAAGATGACGATGAAACGGGGTCGGAACCGAAGGTGAAGGTCGAAGAGATAGAGGAAGATGGAGAGAAGGAGGACAACATCAGCTCAGCAGACGTGTCCTCCTCGAGCAACGGCGATGACAAGGCATCTAAACTAGTTTCCATCCTACCAAGACCGCCTCCAACCCTAAGTGCGCCCATGAACAGGAAAGAACGTTTTAATCTTCCTACCAACACATTCTCCAACATGAGGAGCCTGTTGACGTCTGCTCCGATGCCCAACATGCGACCATCACGTCCGGAACCCCCTCTTCTTTGCATGGGAGTTCCAGGTCTTTCTTCAGCCACAGCTGGCGGCAAGAGCTCCGGGTACCTGTTCGGGAGGAAGATGATACGGTGCGACCATTGCTGTGTCTGGTTTGAGGACCACTCCATGAGTCTACTGCACATGAGTTTACATTCAGCCGACCCCTCAGACCCTTTCACATGCCGCAAGTGTCTTAAGCGACTTGGAAATCGTCTCGAATTCATGGCTCACATTGTTTGGCATTTGGACCCCAGCATGGAGGAAAAGCTTATGAAGCGTCCTTAAGCTTCTGGATATATGATCATAATATTGACAAAATACTTGATATATTCTCGAAATCTGATCATATTACAAGGTTACGTGAAATTGAGAATTAAATACTCTTGACAGAGTGTATAAAAAGCTCTGTCCGCCAGCCTGAAACAGGTAACTTTTGGATTGGGCTGGTAATTTTTTTTAGATTTGTCTTTAATTTCATCGTTAAAATTGACAAAATAAGACTTTTGGGCAGGCTCCTTTTCAAGCTTATTCAATACACAGCTTAAGACATATATTTGAAGGCGTAGATTGTAATATTAATGTTGTACATCATTAATATCGGGATTCAAAAACTTTTCAAAAGGAACATCATGTTTTGTTTTGAGTTTTCATTTTGGAATGAGATTAATTTGAAATGTTATGCATTTATCGAAACTTGTATTCAATTAAATTAATATGATCAGATTTTGAAGGTGCTAGATATGACTCGAACTGTAATTATGCACAAACTTATCTTGCCCCAAACATGGATAATTTTTCCCTCAAAGATTTTCAACTTGCATATGTCATGTTTACCATCGCTGTGTGATACAAATCATCTAAGCAATTTTGTTTCTTAACAAAATATACCATAATATGTTTTCATGTTTGTGTGTTGTTGACAATTAACATGTGCCTATACACTCTATTTTGTATCCATAACTCTTGTTGCCACAATGTGATACACTTGTTCAAGTTTGATGGTGGATGGAACGCTTGTTTTCCCAATCTAACAAAAATCAGACCACACCTTGCTCTCCTAACCTCCCTGATTGATCGAAGAATATTCTGTAAAGAAATCTCCAGTGGCGGATCCAAGGGGGGGGTTCAGGGGGTCCGGACCCCCCCCTTTTCAAATCCATGTATAAGTTGGGATATACATTTACACCCCCCCCCCCCCCCCCACTGAGTGGAGAAAAATTGTTTTGGGACCCCCCCCCTTTCAAAAATCCTGGATCCGCCCCTGATCTCTACCTGTGGATTTTTTTACAACAGCCAATCAGCAGTTAGACACTATTTGCTGCATTCTCTTCCGCTCAGTTCTTTCATCCAAATCTCTGTTGCATATGGGCCATATTTTACTATTCTCGCAAAATCCCCTGGAGGTGATAGATTGCACTGGAAACTCTGTATTGTAATCAATATGTGGGCTTTGGACAGATGGGGCAACTCTAGTCATTGATAATTATGAATGCTTAGTTTGAAACAACGTCGCTGATGGAAAACTTACTTCTGATGCAACCAATCAGGATTCTTCATTTCTAGTCGGGGGGCGGGATAGCGCATGTTAGCACGTTCGGCTTCGGATCAAGAGGTCTGGGGTTCGAATCCCGCCAGGGGCACGGCAACTTTGTCTGCAGTAGAGAACTGTTCTACACACAGTAAGGTTTGGGTGCAATGCTACACTGAATTTCAGCGTAGTACCACCCATGGTTCGCTAGTTCCAGCCGCTGCTCGCATGTTTCACCGCAGTGCATAGCCACATGGCGTTGCGGGCTTTCTCCCTGCCATAATACTAGCAGCCGCGATATAAGTGAAATACTCTTGAAAGCGGCGTTAAACCCCAACTCACTCACTCATTTCTAGTCGGGAAAAGTACTCTGTATGCAACAGAGTTTAGGATGGAAGCCATTATTATGGGATATATATTATGAATGAAACATATTTTTACATCATTTAGGCACTCAGTGTACAAATAACTTATAGTCTTCACTGGATTTGTTGCATTTTCTATGGTATAAAAAGTAGTCAGCTCTTTTAAAAAACATCACAGTTACTTACAGAAACTTATCAGTAAGTAGCTGGAGGGCAGGCAGCCACTTTGAACAATGGGCAATCACTATCTATCAATATTTTCATATCTACACCAAATTATGCTTAAAGGTAACCACTTAACAGATCATGCTATTTTTGTGCTGCCATTTGCATTTGCCACAAGCAAATGATGAAACGTTTGTGGACAATGAAAACTTTGCAATGTCATGCCGATCGCAACGCTGATTCGAACTGTTTATAGGAGTTGACATTTCAATCTCCATTGTTACAGGGCTACAACCCTAAGTTGATATATCTTGAGCAGGTTTAACAGATGTTTAAACTCAACTCAACAAGCTGTGGAATAACATTGCACAACTCTCGCAAACCAACTGAGTGTTTGAAATTGCAAGTAAACATTTTTGCCTGACATTGTCTTCAAAAGTAATTGTTGTTTGACTGTTGAAAGTTCATTTTGAGGTTAAAATTTGGCTAGTTCCTATCGAGTATGATCAATTTCCATCATGAAGTGTAAGAAGTGGTCTGATTTTAGTTAGTGGGTTCCCAGTTGGATCTTGTTAAGAGTTACCTCCCTTAGACTATGAGATAAACATCACTGCCATGTGAAATCTCGTGTTATTCAGCGACTGAGCCATGTGATCTTTTTTAAAAGTTTGATATTAACAGGTTGTTGAACATGTATGATACTACATGTTAGTTACGATTCAAGAACTTGTGATCATTTTGAAAAATGTTACCTTGTTTTTTGTGTAAAATTGCTTAAATCTTACTTTTTATATTGTAATGATAATCATTATTACAGTGAGCCTTATTAGTGGATATTGTTGAAATTTTATTTTAATTTATTGATATATTTTGAAATAAGTGTTATCAAATGAATTTTAAATGTTTATCTTCTAGCAGCTTTCAAATAAGCATTTGTTTAAAGTAGGCCTACATTCTGAAATAATGTTACCAATTATGATAAATCCAATTTTAATCTGCAAATTATACAAATGTTTTAATTTGAATGCCTCCTTTCTTAAAAAATTCGTCATCAGACAAATTAATCAAAATATACATTTTATAATCCATGTAGAATTCACAGGCTAATTCAAATCTTAAAAAGAATATCATTGTACGTGATATATCATAGTGATTCATTTTTGTCTTAAGTAAAAAATTTTATTTTGAATTTTATATGAATATCATATGTGATATTGACTCCCCTGTATGCAACATGTTATGTACAGCATAGTTTTGCTATGGTAACAGTCGATATCTTGCCTGCATAATTGTTGAATTTTTCAAGTTCTTCGATTAGGAGATTTCAGTTCATTTCTAAGTTTCCATAAGGCAAGTGAAAGTAGCTGTTACTGTTATTTGTAGTGTATTCTGCATGTTGAGTTTTCTTAGAGTGAATTTGATTGTTTTCCCAATATCGCAGTCTGATTAAAATTGACCTTGTATCAAGAAATAAAATTTGCAAATTAATGCATCTACCGGGATACGAACAGGTTCTGTAAATTCCTCTCCACAAGGTCTGAGAACCAATTGCATAATGGTTTTTAATGGTTGCCCTTTTGAAAGCATCCAGATTCAATCGTTAACACGTTGTTATGGAAATCAACGAATGTATGGCTGTTGGGAGTTACTTGCCCCTAGCTTCTTATACCGAAAGCTTTTGTTAGATGTTCTCTGATTGGCTATCTGAAATGCGGCAGACCATGTGAGCCTCAGGCTGTTATTAGACGGTTTGGCAAGGAAATCCCAATCGATAGGAGTTCATATCCCGGTAGATGCACTATTTTTCAACTTTTATTCCTGGACAAACAGTTGATTTTAATCAGACTGTGAAATGTCGCAAATCGTTGCATGTTTTCTTGCATGACGCTAGGCTAGTGGATATTTTATTTATTGTCCTTTATGAGATTATAAGATGTGATGTTTGTTTAAACCTTAGTAGTATATTGTTCCATAATGAAAGCCTCATTTTGAGAAATTTGTTGATTTTCGACTAATCTTGTTACAATTTGATTTGTTTTTAACTACAAAAAGATAGATTTAGATAAATTCATTGCATAATATGCCTTTTAATTCAAGGAAAGTTTTTATTTATTTCTGAAGACCATCTGTTTTGTTTCAGATTAATATTGATAACTGTTCATGAAATTTATTCTACAATTTTACAATACAATATAGTGCTTTTTTCACATATAATAGTAATATGTGATGTAAATTTACTTCAATGTGAATCATAAATATTTGTTTTTAGATTTTCAATTCAATCAAATTACTAGGATGGAAATTGTAATAACAAACTGCTCAGTTCTCTTTTTGGTATGATCAAACTTATTTTCAATGTATATGTTTTGGAAAATACGCAAAGAAAAATTTAATATAGAACTATTTCAATTTATTATACCGGTATATATCTGTAAAGATATTATTGAAATTTGAAGGGTTTTTATGATATCACGGAAGTATATGTCATATGTAAACATGTTACTTGACAAAAAAATGTGATACTTTGTCAGATATTTACAATTAGCTAGAAAACATAACATTTATTTTATTGCCTGTTTTAAAAAAAATTAATTATTTTAATGTATTAATTATGTCCGTACTTGTCACAAATAATTTAAATTTCTCTCTAATTTATCAATGATGTGGCTTCTAGTCTCTTTGTAGTCTTTAGTTAATATATTTATGATCTATTTATGTTTATTTCAGTCACAAGTATACATCCTTGTATATTTCATGAGGGCAAACATTGGGTTCTATATTTGTGGTCAATGTATTTCATGTCAGAATTATTTATAATCAAGATCTTTCAAAAAGTCTATAATCATGTACAGGAGTTATTTTCTGTAATTCTGGAAATTGTATTCAAGTTTTTTTCTTGTGATTGTAATTCCTTGTACAGAAAAATATGTTTGGAAACGGCCATCTTGGTAGCAACCAGGGGAGATAACTCCCGAGAAAGTTGTTAAAGGAACTGTCAAATCAGAGCATTGTTTGTTAAGGTTTTTATTGCATGTGACCTAGATTTTTATTTAAATTAAAATTCATGATAGCCATATATATGGTCAAATTTACATGCAAACTTGTTCAAAACAGTTTGGTTTGAACCCCGTCTGAATCCTCCATTGTTACTCAAAATATTATACCAACAGTGACATGATAAGCACCCTAAGTAGTTGAAGGTTTCGCTGTTGAGGATATCCAGATGCAGTCGACAATAATTGAGAATGATGTCAATCAGGTTTTGTCATCAATGTTTTTATAGAATGTAAAGCAGAGGCATGCTTGCTTATACAACTTACCATTGTTAAGATACTGGTTATGACCACCATGAACATATGCATCATGTATAATTTACAGTTACTGCCGAAATTTCAGAAAATTTGGTCCTCTACGTGCTTAAAGGTACATCCATTGTGTTGATGGGGGTCAAATATGCCAAACGTTATAAATGGTCTTATTTTATCGAGAAGTACCAACTGTTACCGAAAACTACCATTTTGATGATACTCGACTTAGTATGTTGACGATATGAAGGTAAAAGTATTAATTTCTGATCGAAAACCGGACAATGCACCGCGTGTGGCGCGCCAATGAGTCAAACGTAATTTGGGAATCTTATTTAAACCAGACAAAATAAAAAATTTGGGTTGATTATGTTCAAAAGGTCATATACCTACTGTGCATGTAAATAGGACGTGCACTTTCAGTTTCTGCACATGCATAATGACGTTATTCGATTTTAATTGGAAACTAGTAATTATGATATGTTTGGCGATTGGGGATGAATATGAAGCTGAGTGAATTTGTTTGTGTTGTAAACAGCACATATGGTGTGTTGGAACGTATTAAAGCCAAATAAAATGTTATGAAACACAATGGATGCACCTTTAAATGTGCATTTTGGGGTCTTGTCAAAAAGGAGAGCTAACTATGTCAATTACATAGTTGAAGATCTATTCAATGATTTACTTGTGAAGTTTACCTGAAGTTAAATTTTAAAAAATACAAAAACATCAGTATGACAACTTTTGTTGTAATCATTTTGTGAGTGTAATGTTGAGTATTGTAATAATAGAAAATATTTAATATTTTTAAAAACGTTAGATGATTACCATTTTTGATAAAATAAAAAAATGGATATTTTAAGTTAATTTGTTGAACAAGTTACCGCTCTTAAATTCATAGGCAGCTCTTTCTGGAAAATGCAATTTTAGGAATCCAAATTTGACTTCTGTCTTCACAAAAACTCAAATGATTCTTTTGAGGAGAGATTGGATGAAGAATTAATATATTTTAGATCTTTTTTTTTTCAAATAGCAAGGTTATGTTTTTAGCTGAAAATGTATGAAAATTTAGTTATCAAACTATCGAAACATTTATCATTATAATAATACTGCTGTCGGCAAATTACTCTATTACTTACAGATTTTATCAACTTAATAAAACTTTTCATGAATCCTTTCAGATTCATTTTAATCACAAATGGGGATGTATGCAAGTCTGTATTGTGTAAATTAATAATAGTGTTAGGAGAAACAAAATTAATTAATAGCGTTTTGAAATATGATCTTATCATTTTTGCAAGTTCAACTTCAACAAACTGAAAAAACAAATTGAAAACCAAAAATTCTTTTAACAAATGAATTCACAAATAGAGTAGAGTATGGTATATTTATCATTTTCTGTTAATGTTACGTACAGTTAAGCCAATACTCCAAAAGTAATGCACATATTTTAGATTTATTTACAACAATAAAGTCTCGCTGTAAGTGAGTTCAATTTCTGTGTATCATCTCTCCTTAAAAGAAAGATTTAAAGATTTTCCTTTTAGAATTGGTGACCGACTTTTCTGTTATTTCAAGAGGGATATATCCACAGCTATATTGTCATGTAAAAATTTGAATCATATTGAATATATATATCTCCTCTTGACTAAATATTTTTATTTCCAAATTTTGTTTCGAAAATAGATTTATATGTCAATCTTCTGAATTTGATGTTGAAGAGATCAAAAGTTAATTTTAAATCATATAAATTTAAATATTATTCTATCGTGTGACCTCAAAATTTATTTTAGGTTTTCTCACCATTCATGTTAAAAATAAAATGTTACAAATACGTCTCAATGTTTGTTTCATATTCCATGACATTAGAGATTTTAATTTTGATTTAAACATAGCCATTTGGGTAAATATAATTACTTACAATTATTGAAATTAGTGATTGTTTTTGTTTCAAGAAAAAAATGGTTTTGCTTGTTTGGTGAAATTGTACTAAATCTAACAAGTTATTGGAAAGCTTAAATAGTTATATCTGATACTATGGTGATTTGTTATGTCCTATGTAAAACATAATTTTTCACTTAAGCCATGTTATTGATTTAGTTAGAATTTAAAAAGTCATGAGAGTCAAATTTCATAATTAATCATTATCATGTTAAGTTAAGTCTATAAGAAGTTACAAAACTATAGAATTCACTTTATTTAAGATTTTATACAGTTGTATTAAAAAACATGAAAATTAAATTGATCACAATAACATCAAGTATTCCCTTTAAAACAGCTGTTGTAAGTAACTTTGTTAAACAAATTCGATAATTCAACATATATACATCAATAATCATTTCTCAGTTAATCATAAAACTATTGAACATACCAGAACACAATTAGGTCACCATGGCAAACAAAAACTTGTTTCTTATCTCTTTCCCTATTTCACTTGAGGCTAAACCAATAAAATAGATTATTTCCCTCTTATAACTATAAGACATATATTCCTCAACATAGTATATATAATATAACTTTGCATTTTTCACAATCATACATCTATCTATTGTTAAAAATGGTTTATGAAATAGTCACAAAAAGACAAGATTGAAGAGAGTTTCTTTTGAATGTGTCTAGATAGAAATGAATAAACAGCATATATTTTATTTTGATAAATATGATTTTACTTTCAGCACATGTATAATTTATATAAAATGTTCACATTCTATATATATTTGTTTAAAAGCTTACCTATAGTAACAACATGAAATTGCTTCCCTTCTCATGAATTCAAACCCAAATATTCCCATTTCATATAATCTTGAGTATAATTTTGACTGAACATACATTACAAAATTCATTGATTTGATTTCAAAACGAAAGATAAACCACCCTAAACTATATGTATATGTATACAAATATTTATTTTGTAAGTTTTGGATTTCAGTTGCCTTCATCAGATGATTTTCAGTGTTATGACACACTCGGCCAAGCTATCATTTATTTCATATTTAAGATGCACATATTTTATTTGATAAAACTTTGCCTGATTTATTTTTTCACTTTTCTCTGATTATACTGATCACTTCCACTGTGTCAACTCTAGGGTTTATTTATGGTAAATAAACATTGTTGAATTAAATGTGTTTTGTCATTATAACAAATACATCAAATTACCTGCCCTTGGTCGGCGTGAGCCAATTAAACTGCTACGCAGCTTGGACCTGCGAGCCAATGACAATTCATATCACTTCGTTGCAAAGCACGGACCTCCTGGGCGTGGTCATTTTGTTATCCGTCATCTGTCGCCGGTTGTCTCCCTTGACCATTTACGTCTTATCCTTTCAAGCATTTTCATTGGTTACTGACTTCATCACGCCGGCCAAGGTTGGGTAATTTGAGTACTGATTTCTCTGGTGGAGTTTCCCAGGGGTGATATAGTGGAGAGTAATAGATCATATATAAAACGCTGGGTTACCGAGGATGGGGTCATCTTTGGAGGTCTATTTAAATTTACATGCAAAAACTTCCGAGGGGGGGGGGGGTGGGGGGGGGGGGGGGTGTTCGGACCCCCTGTACCCTCTGGATCAGGCACTGCACTTGTCATTAAGGTGACATGATCCCCTCCCACAAATTCATACCTCACAATTAAAGGGGCAGTAGTACGCTTTTTGCAAAATTTATTTTTTCAAATTTCCCATTTATAATGATAGTTAATGTCATTTAAATTAACTTTAGAGGGCAAACCATCTTATTATACAAACCAATTATCCATAGTGGTAAAAACGGTGTTGCGTATAAAGCAGAAATTGCATGGCGGGCATTTTATTGTGAACACAATTTATTAGTTTGTATTTAAAAAACGATTCCCATGGCTTTACCGAATTATGTACACTCATTTTTAACCTTGTTTTCCGAAGAGAGAAGGGTGTTTTACTATTGGTGAAATTATTTTTCAAATACATTTCATCAACTTATTTGAGCATAAAAACGTGCTACTGCCCCTTTAAAGGATAATGTCATGGTCACCAAAATCAATTGGGGCTCTGTATTTCCCCTTGAAGAAAATTGATGTAAGATAATGATGAGAATCCAGTGAATAGTTTTTTTTAACCCAAGGGTGTTATTGTTTTGGCGCAGCCCGTCTTTCCGTCCGTTCCGAAAAGGATACTTGTGTTCTGACATCAACTCCTCCCACAGTTTGGCCAATCTTTCTGAAACTTTACAAATGCTTTAGATATACATCGATGATACGCATGTTCTTTTTTGGGACTGATCGGATTAGTATTTTCAGAGTTATGGCCCTTGATTTAGAGCGCTCAGCTTTCCGATTTCAGACATATAGTACCTGTGTTCTGAAATCAACTCCTCCCATGTGGCTATGCATTGCGGTGAAACCTGCGAGCATCGGCTGTAACTATTTAATCATGTTTAATACTGCACTGAAATTCAGTGTAGCATTGCACCCAAAACTAACTGCGTGTAGAACATTTCTCTACTGCAGACAAAGTTGCTGTGCCCCTGGCAGGATTTGAACCCAACCTCTTGATGCAAAGCCGAACACACTAACCACTGTGCTATCCCGCCCCCCAAAATGGTTTGACTAATTGCCACATCAACAGAATTATATGGATCCAAATTAGTTTCCTGAATAACACATAAAATGACACATACAAAACAAGAAACAAAATAAGAATGTACCTGATATATATTTTTATTGCCAATTACAAAGAAAAAACCCTTTGATAATACTAGTTGTTTAACCAAATTAGTGACAAATGTGAAAGGACAAATATACACTGTAAAAATAGCTTTGTAAAATTGACATGTTACATCTTATCAAATTTTATATTTTCATATTTAAAAAATATTCAAATGACCCACAACAGGTTTGGATACTTCATGCATTTTTATATGTGTACACACAATATAAATTTTGATATATGCATTATTTCAAACCTGATAACGAACAAGAAAATGCCAAAAAACAAAGACAACATATTGTTCTTATTTGTGAATAACAACCAATAAGACCTTCTCAAGAACCTTATTTCTGTATACATGTGTACCAGTATATATATATTTATATATAAACATATATAAACACAATTACAAGCATGTTCAAAGAGCACAAATATGTATACTGACATAAAATATAAAAGTTGTCAGTTGGAAGTTCTCATCTAAAATCTTGTTCTCGTCAGTTGCATAAATTGTGTCAAAACTGTATTAAAGCTGATGAATGAAGAGACAATTGTTTAACATCTACAAATACTGGAATCATATTTTAATTTCGTGCAAGTTTAATTTCCGTGCTTTCCGTGCAAAAATACAACCTGCAAATAATTATGACACAGAATTAAATTTCAAAGTCAAATACAATTGAAAATCCACAATTTATTTAATATCACTTGTTTGACAATAACATTAGAATCTATGTCAAAACCTCACCTTCTGAGAACAAAGATGTTGTACATCTATAAAAATATTCATATTCGTAACCTGAACTTGTAGAATCCCCAAAGAAATACTATTTTCTCGCCAAGATTTTTGGCCTCATTTACCTGATGAACAGAAGGAAACAGTTAAAATTGAGCATTATATAGATACAAATGAAATGACATTAAATAAACCCAACAAACTTAATACATAGTTTATGAATAATACCACAAATGAATCTTTTATCAAATTCTCATTTTATCATTGTGAAAAAAAAGGGTTAAAAGGTTATGAATTTTTTACCCCATAAAAGTGAAAGGATTTACGATCTATGTGTAGGAATATTTAGATCCATGTTGAGTGAACAAACTTTACCGTATTTCCTCAAATACAACCCCGGGGTTTTATTTCGCTCACCAGCCCCTAAACCCAGGGTTCTATTTGAGACCTGGGTTATACTCAAGGAAATACAGCAGGCCTTGAATTCACAATATAAGATACCTACGGCAATAAAACATAGGCGGTCTATTGGACCGACAGCGTGCTCGTGATTTTGGACGTCAGTTAGAGCGTCGCTTAGCAAATGATGTCACATTTTACGTCACTTTGATTGTTCAATGATAGAGAATGTGTTCTACAACGGGAGGCATTAATATTTTCAAAATATAGTTTATACAAACAACATAATATCTCCATGTTTTTTATAGAAAAGCGAGTAACTATTTAAGGGCATCTCATATTAAGAAATAGAAGACACGTTGTTGTGCTTTATCGTAGAATAAAACATAGCAGAGAGCATAAAACACTCATTTTTTATGCTCCCTGCTATGTTTTATTCAACGATAAAGCACACCGACACTTCTTCTATTTCTTAATTCGAGACCCAGGTTGTATTTACTGCATCACCCCATACCCCCCGCAATGTAATTGAGCTCCGAGTTGTATTCAAGGAAATATGGTAGGTCTTAAATTCACATTCGAGACTTGTTTTACCTTAGTGCCCCTTGACCCCCGAATTGTTTTCGAAGCCTGGATTATATTCGAGGAAATAGGGTATGTTGACATTGATCTGATAGGATAAGGATGTGCCTTTAATATTATGAACACACAAATACTTGCCATTTTACCTCAAACAAGACATTTACAAAATTTAGATAATTTAACTCGTGCATTCCATGTTAAAAGTCCTCTTGCACTATCAGGGTATTGCATGCAAGATAATATCCTGATCCAATGAGCGTTTTCTTCCTAGTATTGTGCTGTAACAATTTTTTTATTTGTAACATAACAAATTTATTTCCTCTCTACCTAAAGGCTCTAGCCTTGGATAAAACTAGACATTTGCTCTGAAACTAATCATGATTTGTACTACACCACATGTGTATTTCTAACAATACTGACTGAAATAGCACTTTTAAAACTAGAAAATCATTCAAATTTGGCACACTAATTTTCTCTTTTGTTTAAATCAAGCACAATTTAAAAAGTGGATCAATAAAAATCACTTTTTTAAAAACAATGATACACAAAAATGAATATCAGATCTGTTTTGAATCCAGCATTTTCAGATCCAAATTTTGTTGACGATAAAAACAAATCATATCAATTCAAAATTGATAACAAATCATGATGTTTAAAAAGTTTTAAGAAAATCTTGAATCAAAACATTAAGAAATACAGACAAGGGACTTAGTAGGAATACGAGCTCTCTGATAGAATAACATTAGCTTGACAACGGTGTAAGCATCTACACCAAACATCGCACTCCTGCAATAAAGAAGTTGTATTTCCATAGAACTCATTCTCCTCCATCTAACTAACTTCAAATGCCTTTGAAAGAAGACAGGGACTCAGTAGGTTGGAGTTCATATTTTAGATGTGATGCACTGGGGCAAAATATCACTTTCTCACGGTGATGTCATTAACAATGTTATGATGTCACACTTCGTCGACAGTCAGACCTCGTTTAACCGGACCCCATATAACCAGAAAACGCAGTCATCAGCACAGTAGTATTTCAAATCTTCTCTATGCATTTCTATGCAAATGATGATTCGCTTATCCGCACAACTTGCTATCCAGACATGATTTTCAACTGTAACCAAATTGTGCGGATAAACGGGGTCTGACTCTATAACGTTGTGTTCTAAATGCGGCGGCAGAAAGTAACAGGCCTATGAATTGACTTTTACATATTTTCCTCAACTTCGGTAATAAATACAACATATACATAGGCGTAGGAACCACAGCCTGAAATATTTTGGGGGGGACCAAAATCGAGATGTAAACGCAAATCCAGGTATTTAAGACCAAATATAGAGAGAAAACTTTGATTTTGCAATGTACCTCCCCAAAAATTTAAGTTTGGGATGTAGGATGACAGTGTCCTAGTTCCGACTTTAAGGACTAAAGCGGCATTGTCAAACACCCAAAATATGACCTGATTTCAAATCATTGGGCATACTGTAGTAACAGTAACTAAAAGATTATCTGACGCCCAAATATTACACCTTGGCGTCTACATAATTGGCACTGACAGAATTCAAAATCTTGCCGCCCCCCCCACCCCCAAAACTTTTGAACCGTTCCTACGCCTATGATATAATAATGTCAATGACATCCTGTGTTAACAATACTCGTGGCTGAATATCAGTATATCCGTTGCTCTTGATGGTATGACCCTATTTGGCATTGGTATTTAAAAAAAATCAATTAATAATAATTCCTTTTTCATCATTCAACATATCTTATTTCTTCAAGAGAAATCAACAGTATTTAAATGTGTGATTTCCAAACTTTTGAAGATACATATCTCATGTTTCAAAATACACAACAAATCACATCATTACATATGTTAATAGAATATGTAAGAGAAAAAATATTATTCAAAGTATTTATCATACTTTGAAACTAATAACATGTGGCAAAATCTTGGTTAAAAATACCCATTGTACATGTTTAAGTATAAATGGCACCCAGGAAATATTTCATATAAAATAAAGCAAGCATAAGCAAATAATAGTTGGAAAATAAATTCAAATGAGATTTCAATTGACAAGCTGGAGGATTTCATGAAATATTAGAAAAAAAGGATTTGTTAATTTTGTTTAAAACCTAATAGAGGTACATGTAAACTTTTTAAATGGATTTTTGTGAATTAATAAATTTTTACTTCTTCAATGAACAAACAACATAAAATAATCAAGCTTCTAATTATGAATGGTAAAAGGGAAGAAAAAGAGCTGAACAATTAAAAAACAATCAGTGTGTTTCTCATTTCATATTACACAATGCAGTTGAAACATGCCATCTGAATGGAAGTATTCTTCTCTATGCAGTTCTATGCAAATGATGATTCTCTTAACAGCAAGTTAATTTTTCCGGACGATTTTCACCTGTAATCAAATCGAAGGGATAAACGGGGTCTAACCAAACCCCCAACCCCAGAGCTGTCAATGCCTGCCTGTCCAATGGCAGTTTCCCAACATGAGACAGTCTGGTTAAAATCAACCTGGTTTAAAGGAATAAAATCTGCAAAATGGTAAATGTATAAAGGGATACAAATTCTACTAGTTTAGTGCAGACAAAACCCAGTCACATAGCTGACCAATCACATCATAGTTAACGGTTAACATGTTCCTCATGATACACAAACAGACAAAAAGATAACCGTTTGGAGTTACCTGCCCCTTGCTCCTTGCACCGAAAGCTTTTGTTGGAGGTCTTGTGATTGGTTAACTGAGGGGGCGTGGGGATCCTGGATCCACCACTGTATTTTGCAACTTTTATTCGTCGGAAAAAGAAACGGTCTTAATCAGACTGTTGTTGAGAGTATAAGAGTATTCGATCTAGATTGTCACAAATTGAAACTGATATTCATTATTCATTTTCTTCTAAAACTGTAATCTATCTAATTATTATCTAATGAACATATACTGGTGTAAAAATGAAAATTAGCTAACACAAAAATCAACAAATAAAAACAAAATAAATTGATGTCATTAGGCATTGGCAAGATATAATCATGGACTAGACTTCATTTTGATTTATGAACAATAAATTATTTGAAAATTATATTAAAAGTTTAATACTTAAAGATAAAAGTTAGTTTTAATACTTAAAATATGTTTGTTTTAATGAGTTCAACTTGCTATAACTAATATAAATTAAACTATGAGAATATCATTGCATCGCAAAATACATTGTAGCAACAAATTTTCATTTATGCAAACTTTTTTTCAGAAGAAAAACTTCAAAAAAATCAGTCGTCAAAGTAATGAAGTGATACTATTACAGCTAGGTGAGTTTGATTTCATACATTACTTTTAGACTTATAATCGTCATATACTTTCTCAAATTCCGTTAACAGAACTTTTAAAAAAATAGCTTTTTGAAAAAAGAGTTACTTATACTTATTACAAATAAAATTCTAAATTATTTCACATATATCCAAAACCATTCTACCATTTGCAACCAAAAACTTTCAGATTAAATTTGTCAAATTATATTTTCAGATTAAAATTTGTCATGTCAAAATTTAACAAATTTTTAAAAATTAAAATTTATGGATATTCCTCAGATGTCTAAATATTTTCTAAAATGTTGGTATCACAATCTATCATATAGAGAGTAGCATAATAAGCTAAATCAGTTATACATTTTGATTATGTCAGTCAGAAGTCATAGTACTAACATTAAAATATTCACCTACAATGACAACAATTCAATGAAAAGTGATTATGGTAATTACATCGATTATGACCAACAATTATTGATGAAAAACAATCAAACAATTGTAACAACTGTCATATGATACAGAACACAAGGTGATTCCAGTTTTGGCATAGCACACACATCTCTAAAATGGCTAAACACTCACCCCATCTTGTTAGCTATAAAGTGAAAATTCTAATGCAATAACATATTAATCAGTCAAATTAACATCTGTCCCAACACTCTACATTCTCTTCTCACAGTGGTTACTCCCTTCAGATTTCCGATCCTAACCTCTGTTCTTTATCGCTTGCAAATCCAGGGAAAAAATGGAGTGTTCTGATTGGTTGCAATCAGCGACGCCGTTGTAAAAGTGACATTTGCCAATGACACGCGATAATGATAAATATACGTAAGATAAAAGTTTTCTCGTTTAATGTATTTTCCTCGAAATATGCTATTTGATTTTGTGAAAACTATTGATCATAAACATGCTTATAAATAAAGAAGACCAAATCAGAGACAAATACCCAAAATAGTTCATTTGTGTTATTTTCATCAGACATATTCAAAATACATATGCTAATGAGCAAGATCCGTAAGAGTCAAAAGCCTAGATCTTTGAAGTCACTCGGTCGACATGGCCGCTGAAAGATGAGTTTTCATTGGTTAAAAAGCAGGGATACAGTATGAGGTTCCCATTTCCCCCGCTTGGGAATTTTGCTGGAGTCTAGAAATTCAGGCCAGAGGTAATGGTTCGGAAATCTGAAGGGAGCAACCTCTGTTGAAAGAGAATGAGCACTCAATAGAATACTTTATCATTGTTCTTTTGTAACAAATTGAAAATCATGATGGAGAAACGAGTTCTATGGATTACAACTTATTGCTGGATTGCAATAAAGAAGTTGTAATCCAGAGAACTTGTTTCTTCTTCATCTTACCAACTTCAAAAAGTCTTAAAGAAGAAAATCATGTTGTCTACAATTTCTTCCATCTAAAATAGCTGCCCAATAAAATAGCTGCTTTCTTCAGAAGAAACTATATACATTAATTTTCCACGGATCAAATGCAAACATTGTTAAGAAACAAATAACAACTTGTTACATTTTGGCAATCAGAACTAACACATAGAAAACTTGTCAACAGCCAAAGATATGTTATTATCCGACAGCGAATATTGTGCTATGAACATAACATGCACAGAATAATTGAACATATACAGCACTGTGCCAAAAGTGATGCAAGAATGGTCGTTTCCCCGTAAGATCCCATGTTATTCTAGCATTGCATAATTAACTTTCATGATCTTGACAATAAATGAAAACTTTGTTGGAATATACGGTAACATCTTGAGATTATATTGATAATTTTCAGATTCATATATTTGGTTTTGGGAAAACAGCAAAATAATGAATGGATATTTTACGGTGACACGCTCAGAAAAACTGGACATACCTCAGTAATCATTTAAGTGTTCAAATTCTGAAATTTTTTACGTCTTGCAGAGTAGACTTTCTGTTTCAATGTCAATTTCAGTAAAATATTTATGAAATTGAGGCAATTAAAATTATCTTTATTATACTGAAATAATCTTATGGGAAAATGGAGATTCTTGCTTTTGGCTAAGTGCTGTTAACAGATGGCATGTAATGGGTACCATTTTTATGTTAGTAACAATTTTACAAATAAACAGATTCTCGCTTGATAGTAAATGCAATAGCATGGACATATATAAAGTTGATATAAAATATCATAAATGCATAAAAGAAGCTGTTGATCGGTATGTTTTCATATTCGACTTCAAGACAGAACGAATCATTTGTACATTTCGCTGTCATTCAACACATGACATAGGAACAATTTCTGAGACAAATTCCTAAATGAACTTTTTCAATACTCTGTGAGCTTTTAAACCCTCATTTGCAAATAAAATAACTCTAATATCAACAATATCAAATCACTTAATCCTTCTCAATTTCTTCGTTAGCAATACAACTCAACGAAAGTTGAAGCCCGATCTAATACTCACTTATGAAGATTTATATGGATTTGAACAGTTAAGTACGTAAACATTAAAAATTGGGAGTTTAACGCCGCTTTCAAGAGTATTTCACTTATATCACGACTGCTAGAATTATTGCAGGGAGAAAGCCTACTGCACCATGTGGGTATGCTTTGCGGTGAAACCTGCAAGCAACGGCTAGAACTAGCGAACCATGGGTGGTACTGCGCTGATATTCAATGTAACATTGCACCAAAACCTTACTGTGTGTAGAACAGTTCTCTACTGCAAACAAAGTTGCCATGCCCCTGGCGGGATTCGAACTACGGATCCGAAGCCGAACGCGCTAACCAGTGCGCTTATTCAACCCTATTCCGCCCCCTGAAAATTGGGATTGTACTTGACTCATCGTGTAAAATTTGTTTTTGACATCCCTTGATTGCAATATAAATTTTACTCTAATCATGCTCACCTATAAAATAACATCTAAGATCACTTTTTCACAAACTCTTAATACCCACAAATACACCTCACACATACTCAAAACCTAGATTCCCATATCACATCTTGCTCCTTTGAGGCATTTTAATTAAGTACACTACTTAATACCCTGAATGCATAACACAGATAATGCTTGAAAGGGCTAAATATAACCAGAAAATCACCTAAAGGGGCAGTAGCATGTTTTTTCGCTCAAATAAGTCGATGAAATGTATTTGAAAAATAACTTCACCAATAGTAAAACACCCTTCTCTCTTCGGAAAATCAAGTTAAAAATGAGTGTGCATGGTTCCATAAAGCCATGGAAATCGTCTTTGTCATTCGAAATAATAAATTGTGTTCACAATATAATGGCTGCCATGCAATTTTTGCTTTATACACAACACCATTATTACCAATACGAATAATTGGTTTGTGAAATAAGATGTTTTACCCTCTAAAGTAAATATAAATTACAAAAACTATCATTATAAATGGAAAATTTGAAAAAATAAAATTTGAAAAAAATGTGCTACTGCCCCTTTAAAATCAAACAATACTGGCAGTCCCTGGATGAGAAAACCGATGAGCGATCATCAACTTACAACATTTCATTCCTGGCTATATACACGCTTTTAAATAGCGTTGTGTAACCAGCTGGTAAGCTTTATAAGCATTTTCCTTCTTACACAGTCAAGGTATTAAGTAGTGTAATAGATATAAAACCATTAGGGAACAAGCAATCAAGCAATATGCAAAAAGATTTAAATCGGAGTGAGCTTCATCTTTTCTTCATACGATAGTTCGGGATGCCACAGATCCACGATGAGCACCAATCTCTGTTCAGTGCCCTCATGCCACACTTCGTGTTCAAATGAGTCATCAAAAATTATAAATTCTCCCTCAGTCCATGTTCTGAAAAGAATTGAGAAGTTACTTCCATCAGAATGCAAAAGTATTGTTAAGTTTTGTTTGTTTTGGATAAAGTTTACCAAAGATCTAATGGGTTGTAAGTTGTCTCCTTTGTGAATCATATTTAAATGTTTAAAGGGGAAAACTCTTTCAAGTAACAGACAATGAAATGGGTGTTTGAGATTCTAAAATTGGTGCGCTCCAAGACCTCTCCAAACCTCCTGCCCTCATCTCTGAAGACCTCCTCAAACACACTGCCCTCATCTCTGAAGACCTCCTCAAACACACTGCCTTCATCTCTGAAGACCTCTCCAAACCTCCCGCCCTCATCTCTGAAGACCTCTCCAAACCTCCCGCCCTCATCTCTGAAGACCTCTCCAAATGTCCCGCCCTCATCTCTGAAGACCTCTCCAAACCTCCCGCCCTCATCTCTGAAGACCTCTCCAAACCTCCCGCCCTCATCTCTGAAGACCTCTCCAAACCTCCCGCCCTCATCTCTGAAGACCTCTCCAAACCTCCCACCCTCATCTCTGAAGACCTCTCCAAACTTCCCGCCCTCATCTCTGAAGACCTCTCCAAACTTCCACACCTGTATTAAAGAGAACACCTGTACACCTCCGAACAAGGTACAGTCACACCTGTATTAAAGAGAACACCTGTATACCTGTACACCTCTGTACAAGGTACAGTCACACCTGTATTAAAGAGAACACCTGTACACTTCTGTACAAGGTACAGTCACACCTGTATTAAAGAGAACACCTGTACACCTCCGAACAAGGTGCAGTCACACCTGTATTAAAGAGAACACCTGTACACCTCCGAACAAGGTAGTCACACCTGTATTAAAGAGAACACCTGTACACCTCTGTACAAGGTACAGTCACACCTGTATTAAAGAGAACACCTGTACACCTCCGAACAAGGTACAGTCACACCTGTATTAAAGAGAACACCTGTACACCTGTGCACCTCTGTACAAGGTACAGTCACACCTGTATTAAAGAGAACACCTGTACACCTCCTAACAAGGTACAGTCACACCTGTATTAAAGAGAACACCTGTACACCTCCGAACAAGGTACAGTCACACCTGTATTAAAGAGAACACCTGTACACCTGTGCACCTCTGTACAAGGTACAGTCACACCTGTATTAAAGAGAACACCTGTACACCTCTGTACAAGGTACAGTCACACCTGTATTAAAGAGAACACCTGTACACCTCCGAACAAGGTACAGTCACACCTGTATTATAGAGAACACCTGTACACCTGTGCACCTCCGAACAAGGTACAGTCACACCTGTATTAAAGAGAACACCTGTACACCTCCGAACAAGGTACAGTCACACCTGTATTAAAGAGAACACCTGTACACCTGTGCACCTCTGTACAAGGTACAGTCACACCTGTATTAAAGAGAACACCTGTACACCTCTGTACAAGGTACAGTCACACCTGTATAAAGAGAACACCTGTACACCTCTGTACAAGGTACAGTCACACCTGTATTAAAGAGTACTCCTGTACACCTCTGTACAGGTACAGTCACACCTGTATTAAAGAGAACACCTGTACACCTCTGTACAAGGTACAGTCACACCTGTATAAAGAGAACACCTGTACACCTCCGAACAAGGTACAGTCACACCTGTATTAAAGAGAACACCTGTACACCTCTGTACAAGGTACAGTCATACCTGTATAAAGAGAACACCTGTACACCTCTGTACAAGGTACAGTCACACCTGTATTAAAGAGAACACCTGTGCACCTCTGTACAAGGTACAGTCACACCTGTATTAAAGAGAACACCTGTACACCTCTGTACAAGGTACAGTCACACCTGTATTAAAGAGAACACCTGTACACCTCTGTACAAGGTACAGTCACACCTGTATTAAAGAGAACAACTGTACACCTCCGAACAAGGTACAGTCACACCTGTATTAAAGAGAACACCTGTACACCTGTGCACCTCTGTACAAGGTACAGTCACACCTGTATTAAAGAGAACACCTGTACACCTCCTAACAAGGTACAGTCACACCTGTATTAAAGAGAACACCTGTACACCTGTGCACCTCTGTACAAGGTACAGTCACACCTGTATTAAAGAGAACACCTGTGCACCTCTGTACAAGGTACAGTCACACCTGTATTAAAGAGAACACCTGTACACCTCTGTACAAGGTACAGTCACACCTGTATAAAGAGAACACCTGTAAACTCACCTGGTCTCGTTGACGACCCTGATGCGGGGACCCTTGGGTACAATGAGTCCCAGGTGAGCCCTGATCCGACAGTTGGTAGGTCCACAGTGGGGCCACACATGAACTCCTGGCTGCATCACCGAGAACTTCACCTGAAGGAAGGGATGACTTGATGACATTGATCAGGTATAAGAATGTAGAGTGAGAAAAATCTTGTATTTTCCAGAGTTGGTATTCAGTTTGAACTCGATCATTTAATCACAAAAAAAATCCAGATATATTCTCAAGATATTGCGCTGTGGAAATGTGCAAGTGATAGAAAATCAGAAACGTTAAAAACTGAGTATTTGTTCTGTTCCTGTAAACTTTGCCTATGCAATGTTCATTAATCTCGTATAAGATAGAAAGCATTAATGTCAAAACAAAATTAAAGATTCATTCTGATTGGGTAAAGATAAGGTGTAATTCAGTGGAACACGAATATAGTGAACAAATTTAGTCTAATCAAAATATATAATATGCCATACGTGAATAGCGAACAGCAGATATAGCGAACTGAATTCTTTGGTCCCTTGGAGTTTGTTATATCCGTGTTCTACTGTACATGTTTCAAAATTTTAACCTCTCGAGGTTTTTTCTTGAATGCAAAAAATCTTCAATAGCAACAGAGGTAACATGTTTAGACAGGAATTGAGTTATCTCTTAGCTGGATAATAAATGTACACTCCCAGTAAGTAACATGATATGGTCTAATAAGGATGATAAAGAGTTCTAACAAACCTGTCCCCTTTTACAGCCAGTAGCGCCAGGAATCCTCTCCACCAGGGAACATGTTAATGGCATTTTCTGACACGCGTTCTTGTTCTTACGGCCTGCAGAGAACGGTATTATCACAAACATGAAATCTCTTGCATTGAGTCAACAAATAGAGCCATTGGCTCTGTAGCTCATAAGGCTTTAGTTGTTAGAGGGTTTTAATAATCTCCAATTTATAATCCACATGGACCAAGTGTCTGTACACAATATTTCAGTTTTTTGCTTTTTGTTCTGACAAAGAAGACAAAAATGGGCTATTAGGGCACCAAATCTACAAGTTATTCTCTCCATTGGCTGAGGAGTCTACAGAAGACAAAAATAGCAGATATCATATTGATATCACAAACATAAAATATCTTCTCTTGCACTGAATCATAACAGATAGAGCCATGGTCTCTGTAGCTCGTCATACTTGCTATTGATTTAGGTTATGATAAAGGGGTATTCTCAACTCAAGAAGGTCAGCTACTCTGAATGGTTTTACTCTTATCAACTGCATAAAGGGTTGAACAAAACTATAAAGAGAATATAGCACTTCTAAGTCCTAAATAAACTTTACAAATGAGGACCTAGGTAGTTATGTCCCTCACCCTGTGAGAAAAGCGTAAACTGTTTCCAGTCGCCTTTCTCTCGGAGGTTCTCATCCTCGGGCTTGAACAGTCCGCTCTCGTCGTTCATCTGGGCCAGAGCCTCATCTCGAATCTCACGCCAGCTTTCTTTCAGGATCTGCGGGGAACAAATATTTGCAGAATATCAAATAGCATCACATGAAAGCAGGATAAATTTGTGTAAAAATTTCATAAAAGTCTCATAAATATTTATTTTTAAAAAGTTTTCTCAGAATCATTGAAAGTGAGTTATTTTGTCAAGATGATCTTCTTTTAAACTTAATTAACTGCTGAAAATTGATGCGTCTAATTTGGAAGGACCATTTTTTCCCCTCAATTTTTAAGTGCCTGGGCAAGTCTACAGAGGTCAGTCAGATAAAAATGAAGACAGGCTCTTTTTTAATTATTTTTTCAGTTTCCTTTCAAATTTACCCTGCCTCCTCAAAACTTTCATCCTCTCAACATTCTGTCATTTTAAAGATAAAACTGGGGATATTGTAATCAAACTGGGGATATTGTAATCAAACTGGGGATATTGTAATCAAACTGGGGATATTGTAATCCATGTGAATAAAGAGTGTCCAGGTGATGCCAGAAACTGATCAAGATGTTGTACTGACCGTGAGCTCGTTCTTGTTTCCAGTCTGGCCGACAGTCCACCAGGGGTGAGAGCGCAGGTGGTCCACATTGTATATTGACCGCTGGTCAGCTGAGAGGAAGAGACCGAGAGAAGCAGCCTCCTGGAAGTACTTGTGTGCCTGCAACATGAGAACAGGATGGTCACTATAATGAACAATACAGAAATATCACATGCTAAAGATGCAATCATTGTGTGTCTTAATTTTTTTGGGCTTTAATACATGCCAACATATGATATATGGTTATTTCATTTCAAATAAATTCACTAAACTTGCATATTCATCCCCAATGGCCAAATATATCATAATATTATTAATAATAATTATTATACATGTACAGAAATCGAAACTATTTACATGGACACTAGTTATATGACCTATTAAACAGAGACAATTGTACACCCTGATAGGAGGAATTACAATGATTGTATACCTTGATATAATTGCTAATGTGACGGCTTGAAAGTAAAGATCTGAGAAAACTATCTTAGACTAATTTTGAAAAAATTCGAACTAACCTGTATAGGTTTCAGATTCTTTGAAGAGGATCCTCCTTGGGGTACTTATTGCATAAAATCCTCGATTTTTGATATATGACAGGTTGTAACTATATTTTCCACTTAAAATTAGTTAAAAAACTAAAAAAACGTACTTTGGGTCACCCCTTTCGAGCCCCACCCCTTACGGTTGTCATGCAACCAGGGGCGGATAACTCTAATCTCACCACTTTTCCATCCAGTCATGCAGGCTGAATGAAGGGGAGGTGGGTGGCCCTACCCCAAGGAGGATCCTCTTCAAAGAATCTGAAACCTATACAGGTTAGTTCGATTCTTTTTCAGAAGGGATCCTCCTTGGGGTACTTATTGCATTGGACAGACTCCCAAAGATTGAATCTAAGGCAGTGGCATTCAGACTGCACCCAAAGGCGCACAGAATATATGAATATACAAAGTTAACTCACCCAAAGTAGCTTGTGAATCCACCATGGAGGAGACCAACATTGACCTGGGGATTACCTGGCGCACTCGCAGTCGCCTTACTGGTCAAAATACCCCGCCCCCCCCCCCCTTTTTTGTCAAAAGAGAGAACGAGGGCAAAAAAGGTACCATATAAAAAACTCCCCGCGGGGTACCTTAGCCAGGGAGGTCACCGTGGGAAAAAAGGACTTGGTAGTGGCATTAGTAACATTTAAAAACAGAACGCACAACCCTCCTCTGCTCATTCAGCTAGGGGGTTGACGACTCTGCCCACCGGAGAGAACTGTCTGACCAAACCGAGCACGCTCCGCCGAGAGCCTGTCGAGTTGGTAATGACGAATGAACGTGCTAGGCTGGCTCCAGATAGCAGCGGAGCAGATCTCTTCAATGGGCAGGGCCGCTGCCGTACGCCTTAGACGTCGCAACTGCCCTAACCGAATGAGCCTTGAGGTCACCTGGGGGCTCACGGCCCTTGCTTACCTCCCCCGTAACAACAAAAGAGTTGCTCATCTCTACGGATGGAGGCCGTTCTTTTGAGATAGGCTTTCAGCGTCCTGCGCACGTCCAGAATGTGTGCGTGCGAGGCCTGAGACCCTGATGCAGCCGGTTGCCTAAGAGCCGGTAATTCTATAGGGGCCGAGACATGGAATGAGTGGGCCACTTTTGGCCGGTAGGAGTCTGGCAGTCTGATGCTGACTCTGTCCCTGTGGAAGACTGTAAGCTCGGGATTGGAGGACATAGCATGTATGTCTCCTACCCGTCTGCCAGACGCCACCGCCACTAGAAAAACTGCCTTCCAAGTAAGCAGTTGCAGCGATACTGCTGATAAATCCCTAAATTGCGGACCCGAGAGCCAATCCAGGACTATAGAAAGGTCCCAAACCGGGCTGGACCGCCTCACAGGAGGTCGGATCCTGTCCACGCCTGCTAAAAAGCGCTGAACCAGAGGATGTACCCCCAAAAGGGCGCCGTCCACTGGCACATGAAAGGCTGAAATAGCCGTGGAGTAACCCCTGACAGTAGATGCGGCCAAGCCAGCATCTAATCTAGACTGCAGGAACTCCAAGACAAACACTAGATCTGCAGAAAAGGGATCGAGAACTTCCCTATCTGCACACCAGCGCGAATAGCAGGCCCATCTATCCTCATATTGAATGTTCGTTGAATCCCTCCTCGAAGCCAGTATTGTGTCTGCAACTCGTGCAGGAATACCGCTGTTTTGGAGGCGATTCCGGACAGAGGCCAGGCCACCCACTGCACCCTGGGGTTGGGGTGGGGGGCTCCGTCCTGGGACAGAAGTCCCGGTCGACACGGTAACAGAGCAGGTGGCATAGCCAGAGACCTGAGTACCTGTGGAAACCAAGTTTGCGCTGCCCACAGAGGTGTGATTAGCACCAGCAGACGCGGAGGATGAGTGGCTAGACGGGCAAGGACCTTGGAGATCAGAGGCACTGGTGGGAAGCCGATTAAGCCGCGGAGACTCCTGATGGCAGTGGCAGCCGATAAAGGGCCCGAATCCTCCCGAACCTCATCCACGTCCATGGACTCGATCCCGGATCTCCCCGAGAGGCGTGAGTCCCGAGCCCCCAGCCCGAGGATCGACCTCGAGTGGGCCCCCCGAGACCTGGGTCTCAAGGGTGCTCGTGGGTCCCGCGTGCGGCCCGGACTGCATCGTCACTGGGACGACGGTCTCGGAGCACGGGGCAGGTGTCCGAGGACGCTGCACCTGGAGCACAGGCGGCGCCTCATAACCTGAGGTAGATGCCTTACCCTGGGAACCTACTCCAACGAGCGGCACCAGGTTCGGCGGGGCCAGCGATCCCCCAGACGAGACCTGCCCGAAGCCAGGTGTCTGAGGGGACTGGTGTGTTTGTGTTATGGTAACCTGGGGCTCCATACTCCGCAGCTCGCGAGCCGGAAGCTGAGCGCCCCGAGGAGACCCCGTGCCTCGGACGAGTCCGACACCGAGATCTCCCCTGGTACCATGAGCTGCATCAGGTTCATGACTCGAGGTCCGGAACTCCGTACGGAGCCCCGAGACCGCCGAGTCAATCATGACCTTCATTTGCTGTGTAATGATTTGCGTGAAATGCGACATATCAACTGGGTTAAAGTTAGCAATTTGTAAGTTAGGTTGTTGAGGGGAGGGAGGGTGGATGAAATCCCCGGCTGAGGACCCCCGCTGGTCCTCGACCAAGTCGGGCTCGGATGACAAATCATCGAGACCCGACCTGGCCGAGGACACCGTAGCGGAGGCCGAAGCCTTAACCTTCTTACCGCTTACTTTCTTAACCGGTGACTTCTTCACCTTTTAAGCCTTAGACGGGGGGTCAAGCTTGGTGATGTCTTGTCCGTTCTCCAAAGCCTCGGAGAAGAACTTCAAGTCTACATCCCTCCTTGATCTGGCCTTGGGGGTAAAGGCCTGACAAATCCCACAGTCGAGTGGGTGATGAAAGTCAGAGGCCAAGCATTTGAGGCACTCATCATGGGCGTCGGTGATAGACACCGGCCCTTTACATTGGGCACAAGGCTTGAAAGGCTAGAAGCAAAATAGCCAAATCAAGACGTGCACATGCAACATGTGTATATATATAAATATTTTTAAAATATATATATACTAAATACATGGGGGAATTGCAATGTAAATGTTTTTGTAAACATGCATGTAAAAAACATGAGCAGAGGCGAATGGCAAAATGCGAAGTAAAATGTAAACAAGCATGGCCACACCCCTAACATCACTGAAACAAATAGAACATGAAATATGAATAATTTGCTTGCAGGCCAGTGGGCGATTCGAAATACTCACCGAAAACGAATCTAGAACCCAAATATGATAATATAAAGATGTGGAAAGCCCAGATTTGACCAAATTCCACGATCAAAACAAATCGATCGAGAAAAAATGGCCGCCATCTTGGGTCGACTTTCCCGCCCTACACGAGAAAGCAAGTTTCAAATACACGAAATTTAGTACTAAAACGGATAAGCCATTCGACCCTACTGTAGAAAAGGTAGAAGTTACCACACATACAGCTTTGTTATGGGCCATTTTCTTTCGATCTTACGTACTCAGCGAAACAAAACTTCGTGAAAAACTTTGTGCGTCTAGTCAGTTCAATGACAGGATGAAAAGTGGTGAGATTAGAGTTATCCGCCCCTGGTTGCATGACAACCGTAAGGGGTGGGGCTCGAAAGGGGTGACCCAAAGTACGTTTTTTTTAGTTTTTTAACTAATTTTAAGTGGAAAATATAGTTACAACCTGTCATATATCAAAAATCAAGGATTTTATGCAATAAGTACCCCAAGGAGGATCCCTTCTGAAAAAGAATCTTAAATATACAGCACAATGTGAACCGCAAATGTTTTGACGAAAGTGCGTCTCGAACCCGTAACCAGTGAGACATGTCCTTCGTGAGCTAACGCTTAGACTACTACCAAGAAGGCAGATGGAAGAGAAGGGTAAAGAAGAACCTTACATAGAAATCTTGGCCGTATTGGGATTCAGCCAGTGAACAAGGTTCTTAAAAACGACTCTATACATAAACCGGGGTTTTTGATAACACGATAACAAAGCGTTTTTTATACTTAAAAACGGTTGATAATATGGAGAAACCATGATACTGAGGATATGGTAAGGTTGTAGACCCTGATAGTCAGGAAAAAGGTTTATCCTTCCTATCAGGGTCCACAAACTTACCATATCCTCGGTTTCATGGTTTTTCCTTATATTAATAATAATAATGAGGATACTTGTACCTCACTATTCTCCCATTTTAAAGGGGCATACTCAAAACGCACCTTCACATTTTACCCTGACCTTAGTGCCAACATCATTCCTTTTTCATTCTCAACTCCCTGGGAGTATGCAATCTAGCGGCAACATATTTGCAACATTATAACGAATAATCACTGTCAAGCACAAATTTGAATCAGCAATCATTGAGGTAATTGGGCGTGATCGTCCTCACATGATTTTCAGACTTTCCTGATTCTACAGTAAGAGGTAAGCCAATGAAGCCAAACCAAGACAGTCAAGTTTAGGAAAGATTTAACATTTACTACCGACCTATGTTAAAGGAGACACTTGGCGCCTTGTCTCAAAATGGTGCAGTAGGGACAGCAGCATGCAGATCCACTTAAGGATGCAGAGACGGACCAACAGAAATTGAGAATACAGTAGAACTCGGATATAGTAAACACGGATATAGCGAACAAACGGATATAGCAATTAAACTTATAAGTCCCTAAAAAGCCCTTAATAATATACCAAACTATATAGCGAACTGAATTCTTTGGTCCCTTGGAGTTTGTTATATCCGTGTTCTTCTGTAGTTGCAAGGAGGATAAAACCATCACCAATACATGGAGCCATCTGCAGAAAGAGCAGAATGTGGTAAGTAACGGGTTTTGGGTGTTAGACCCCTTCACCAGACTCATGGAATCTGATGAAATGGGTCTTACCCTGAAACATAACTACAAAATTCTGCTCTTCCTGCAGATGCTTCCATATAATTTGATGACGGATCTCTCCTCCTTTTAGTTACTGCAACAGAATTGTGGGACAAAAAGCTTTTCACAAGATTCTCAAGTTCAGACTACCTTATATTCCTCCCTAGGACCGAATAACATCCTACCTTTGCATAGTTCCCCAGTCTCTGTAAAGAATCGCCCAGATGGTAGTAGAAGCGGCTATCTTTCGTTCCCTCAGCTCGACTCTTGATGCCTCGCTCCATCAACGGAACAGCTTCCACGTGGTTCAAGTCAGCCGTCTTTAAGACAAATCCTAGGTGCACCATCGCAAAACCATCGTGGGGATCGATTTTCAAAACCTTGAAAGGATTAATATTTATACATGGAGTATGTAGATTTAGTATGTTGTTGGAGTATAAATGGGGCAGTTTTGACTCTTGCTGAAATAAGCTAGTTCATTAAAAAAAGAAATAATATAAAAATGAAAGTCATGATTTTTCATTAAAAAAAACGCAGCTGGCATCAATTAATCAAGAGTAATTTTGGAGACTTACCTTTAATAGGCAAACGGACAGATTTGGGCTGATAATGTTATATAACTACTGTCGTAGCATGTTAGCATGTTAATCTCCCTGATTGAGTTTCCTCACCATTGTTTTGTTTGCTATATAAATGTATCATATGTAGTTATTTCCTTACATTCCACCTGATGAAGGAGTGAGTATGTAATTTTCACATTAAAAAGTTGTTATCAAGAAAATCTTCCTGTTCTTATGTAAAAAAATTCTAAATGCCCTTCAAAGACCTGAACTACTGTCTTGTAAATGGGCTATATAATTTCAGTTACTCGACTTTAATTGAAAACAAGTAATTATCATATATTTGGCGATTCAGTATGAATATGCATCGAGTGAAATAATTTGAAGTTCAATAACATGTGGTATTTCAACACATATGAAAGCCAAATGAAAAATTATCTAAAATACATAATGTCAATTAAAGGTGGTATGCATCAACCACGTTTGGTAAATGTCCTCACCTTCCTGAAGACTTCCTTCCCCTCCTGGTAGCGCCCCGTCAGAAGGTAGCTCACTCCGAGCTTGTTCAAGAGTGAAGTGTCCATCGGGTACCTCCCTATCAGCTGCGTGAGTGTTTCAGATGCCTCTCGTGCGTACCCTGGCCGGGCAATACATACAATTAATGAATAAATAGGGGACATTGAAATTTCTCGTTGAATACCAAGTATACATATCTCATCAAGTGAATTAGAAATTTATATTGTTACCCGTGGAGCTGCCATATATGATTTCGACTTCACAAGATGGCTTCTCAAGATAAAATGATAATGTTTATAAGTTTTCTGAGGTGAAGTGTTTTGAGAAAAATGTTTTGCACATTCTTACATGGTAATTGACAAGAAATGCCAAATATTTTAGATATTTAAAAATACTTACCCTACTTTTACTAGTGCATATTACCTATATGATCCGATGAAGGATTGAAAACGTGACTGAGACAGGATCCTAACGTAACTGTAGTGAAGTGTAGACAGACTGGCTCTAGGGCACGTCACTACCCGGAAGTGTAGTGCAATCCACATAGCTGCGCGCGCAGTGATATGTAAACCTCACATTTCCTAGAGTCATCGGATCCTATAGGTAATATGCACTAGTAAAAGTAGGGTAAGTATTAAAAATTATATTTATTATATTTCCAAGGCCAAATTTCAAGCGTGATTTGCAGGGTACTGTAACTATCAAATACATCTGGATAGATATGAAATCGAGCCATTGGATCAGTAGCTCATCAGTTTTTTTAATTATTTAAATTTAGCTTTAAAAATAGGTTTAAAGATTTTGGCATCTGTGGATCATTTCAGGGGTTAGATGGTCCCAAGATCAGAGCAACCTAACTCAGCACAAAAAAGGTGAACCCTGACCTCTAAACTGTTGTCTGTCAGCCAATCGCAGTCCAGCTTTCTTGTACAGTTTGTCCGGGACATCATCAAGTTTAAGCAAGCTCTTGAAGGCGTTGAGACACAGTTCCAGTATCTCGTTGCTTCGTCTCACCTCTGATAGTTTGTCCAGCGCCATTGCTTTACCATACAGGGCTCTTGGACTCTTGGGGTATTTTTCAATTAATGAGTTGTACCTTTCGAGTGCTTGTTCAATTAGATTCTGTCAAGAGAGAGAGAGGTGAGGTGAGGTGAGTTTGGGTTTAATGCCGCTTTCAAGAGTTTTTCACTTATATTGCGGCTGCTAGTATTATGGAAGGGAGAAAGCCCGCAACGCCATTCTTGCGGTGAAACCTGCGAGCATCGGCTGGAACTAGCGAACCATGGGTGGTACTGCACTGAAATTCGGTGTAGCATTGCACCCAAACCTGACTGCGAGTAGAACAGTTCTCTACTGCAGACAAAGTTGCCGTGCCCCTGGCGGGATTCGAACCCCGGACCTCTTGATCCGAAGCCGAACGCGCTAACCACTGCGCTATCCCGCCCCCCAAGAGAGAGAGAGAGAGAGAGATAATTAGTAAGGATATTGTACATTAGTTATTTGAGTTCCATAAGAGAACACAAGATTTTCTAAATTTATGGTGCAACAGGTAATCGGATACTGTAACTGTTGCCGACACACAGAGTTCAATGTCAAATTACCTTCATGAGTAAAAAACTAAGATATCCAGCGACTTCAGAGTCACTGCTAAAAATGCTGCTTGAGCAGTTGAAAATTATAAAAGCGCAAATGTGAACTTTCTAACCCTTTGCTTTCATTACATTTTTTATTTTTTTATCTTCTATCTCAATGTCTATTGCCCAATTCTGCTGTACCTGTTCCAAACTTGCATCAATCTCATCTAGCTGCTTCCTGATCTTGAAGTCTGCAGAGTTGGTTATGTCTAACTTTGAGTAGACATGTTCATCCTTCTGTCTCTCTGTCTTGCTCGAACCTCGTGCTGGGCCGTCACTATCCTCCGCTCTTTCTTCTTCCATCTGTTCATCTCGCTTTGTCTCCCCCTTACTGTGCTCCTTATCATGGGGAATCTTTGAGGACTTATCTGTGGACTTATCCTTCTCTGCAGACTTATCCTTATTGGCTGCAGGTGTCTCAGACTTAGATTGCTGTTTTTGGCTGCCATCTTGTTTTTGACTTTGGGTTTGTTGGGATTCTTTTGTTACTGGCTCAGTCTTTTGATTATCTGGAGTGTGAGTTTCTGTGTTTGCCGCCCTCTCCGTCCTGCTGTCTCTAGTATCTTCAGTGTCCCTGTTAGGTCTTGTACCAACTGAATCACTGCCCAGTTCTTGTAGAATATCTATTTTTGAATATCTTGTTATCAAGTCATCTGCAAATGAGATTGAAACAATTGTGAGATCTAAAATCATAATGTTTTAAAATCTCTATATACAGCATTCTTTTCCCAGAGGTTACTCACTTAAGATTTTTTTTATCGGAACCTCTGTTCTAATAGAGCTGAATAAGCCGAAAGAAAAGGGAGAATCTGATTGGTTGCATTTGAATCTAGTTATGCAATAAGCGACACCTTTGTAAAAGTGATATTTGCCAATGACACGTTATAATGTGTTTTCCTCAAAATAAGCTATTTGATTTTGTAAAAAACAATTTATCATAAACATACTGATAAATAAAAAAGACCAAATCGGAGACAAATACCATAAATAGATTATTTGTATTGTTTACATCAGACATATTCGAAGGACATATGCTAATTAGCAAGACACTTCTGAGGTAAATGCCTAGATCTTTGATGTCACTAGGTCGACATGGCCACTGAAAGATGAGTTTTCATTGGTTAAGAAGCAGGGAAACAGTATGAGGTTTCCCCTTCCCCGCTAGGAAATTGTGCGGAAATCTGAAGGGTAGAGAATGTATATACAATGGACTCCGTCAATAACATATACTGCAGCCCCCTTCGGACCGAAATAGTACTGTATTCTCCTGGGTATAAGACCATACTCTAGCCTATGACCACCCCCACTTCTCATAGGGTTGTCCTGGTTGGGGTTATTCTCAGGTGTTAGCCCACCCTCATTTTTGCCAGATATTCCATGGTCATACATTACATATATATATCTAGGTGGTAACTAGAGCTATAAAGTTTCCTACTGCATGTTGTCTCCCGATTGATGGCTAAATTATCCCTCTTTGTCAATTTAATATTATTTTAAGTTAAGTGTCAAAAACCTACATTAAAGGCGCTGTAGCACGTTTTTTGCAAAATTTATTTTTTCAAATTTCCCATTTATAATGATAGTTTATGTCATTTAAATTAACTTTAGAGGGTAAAACATCTTATAACATAAACCAATTATCTGTAGTGGTAATAACTATGTTGCGTATAAAGCAAAAATTGCATGGCGGCCATTTTATTGTGAACACAATTTATTATTTTGTATTACAAAAACGATTCCCATGGCTTTACCGAAGCATGTACACTCATTTTCAACTTTATTTTCCGAAGAGAGAAGGATGTTTTACTATTGGTGAAATTATTTTTCAAATACATTTCATCAACTTATTTGAGCGAAAAAACGTGCTACAGCGCCTTTAAAACCTATTTTGACTGTCTGACAGTCTCTGGTATGAATTTTTATCTGAGTTGGGGTCTCTCCCCTCTAAAAGCCCACCCCCATGTTTGAAAGATGTTTGTTTGCCTGGCCCCCCAGTCTTATACCTGAGAGAATACGGTATGTCTTCATCTAGAGATCTACAAAGAATCTACACAGAGTTAATCATTGACATTGACAAAACTATTGACATTTCATACTCAATTTTATGCTCAGCGTAATCCCAAATGACTTGTCATTGATATATTTGACTTGTTTAAAATCCGGCAATCCGGCTATGATATTACCGAAGCAGGTCATGTTTATGTAACAATCACCAAAGGCGGGTAATTTGAGTACAGATTTCTCTGATAAAGTTTCCCATGGGTGATATAGTGGAGAGTAACGGAGCATATATAAAACCATGGGTAACCGAGGATGTCTACAGTTATACTCCAAAAAAGAAACAAATTTCTTTCAATTACTTTAATCTAGGAGTTTAAACCCCTAAAAGGCACAAAACCAGCACATAGCTTACCTCAATACCAAATTTAAATTTCCAAGTCTTATAGTTTTGGAGTTATGCTCCGGAATCGGTTTCGGCATACGGACGTACGCATGAGGCGCTATATACCCTGATTACGTAGTGGGGGGATATTAATTCACCAACATACAACATATATGAAGTGGTTAATAGAGCATAACTATCAGTAAGGATATGCCTGAAGCAGAATATAAAATGTCCTAGCTATGTGGCCACAGGGAAAAGCATTTGTGTTTGATATTATCTTGATACTAGCTGTACAGAATATAAGGACATTTGGTCTGTTTTACAAACTTAAACCGTGACTATCTCCATCATTTGTCTCCCTCACTTGAAATTATCATGATAATTCATTCATTCAATTTCAGCATCTCTGATTGCACTACTATCTTTGATTGCAACCAAAAATTCTGGATTCCCTATTTCTCTAAGAAAATGTTACACTTCCAACAGAGGTTACTTTGAAGAATTGATTTGAGGGACCTCCATGAGGAGAGAAGTTTTCATGCTTTTTTTCATGAAATTGAAGATACATAGCTAAAACTAGTTCAGATAATCTAAACTTCGGTTTATGTGCGATGACTTTGCACCCGACGTAGGAAAACGTCTAGCATGCTGGACTAAGCTAAAACAATATATCCAATCAATAAATTGTTCTCTAAATATTTTGAAATCCCTTCCTATGACCTTGAAAACAAATTTTGAATGGTGAATGCCAATTCCATGAATTAGTACCAAAACAGCACAAAATCAACAAAAAGGTTCTACAGATATTGTCTTAACCCTTGCTGTGACGATGAAAATGACCTCAAGTTTACCGAAATTGATAATTGTTGTGATCAATCTATTATCCCAATTTTGCAATACAGTATTCACTGACAGTAATATTGGAGAGTGCAATGGTGAAAAGATTATATCATATCAACAAAAGCCCACCTGATGATTATTAACAAAAGTAAACAAACAAACAGAAGAAAGCAACTGTCACAGTGCCAAAAACGATATCCCTCACTTTGCTCTAAACAAGCAGCTGGGTCCAACAACAAAAAGTTTGCCACTTACTGACAGCTTTCTGTGCTTCAGGACTTGCATAGTAGATGGCTACAGAAGCAACAAGGCTGCTTAGAACTATAACAGCCACCCATCTAGATCTGGACAATGCTTGGTGTCCTTTCCTGGGTTTGGGATGTTTCGCTTCACTTGATTTCTGTTTGACGCCATTGCTTGTTGCACTGGACCTCACCTGTGTCACCTTCTCTGTCGGATTGAAAATATGATTAATAAGTGACCGTCGGCACCAGACTCTAAATATACATATACCTACGTATCTATATAGTCCTAATATATAAAGAAGGCGAGACACTGTCCGCCATCTTGGATACTGCCATAGGACCAGAAATGGAACCTTGAATCAGTCTACGAATATTATAAAGCATATTTGAGCCAGCAAACCAGTTGAACCATTTCCGGTCCTATGGCAGGATCCAAGATGGCGGACATTGTCTCAGCTTTTTTATATGTTATATAGGTAGGTAGGTGAACGTATATTGAACTTTATTACCTATGACGGCAATCATATGGAGGTTCATATTTTCCATACGATGCCCTAGGGCAAAATATCAGTTTGTCAAGGTGACGTGACATCATAAACAATGCTATGACATCAGGCTTCATCTATGATGTTGCGGTCTACCTGCGATGGTGGGACGCCATCCTGTTGTGGAAAGTGGATTTTAGCATAATTTCATTGATTTTACTACTTCGACAATAAACAGAATATTATATCTGTGTCTATGTCATACTATGTTTACAACACTCAATATCGGTATATCCCTCGCTCTCACTCGGGAAGTACTTACATCCAGGCATTTGTGCCATAAACATAGTATGGCTTAGCCACTTATATAATATCCTCTATATATTAAAGGTACATCCATTGTGTTGTTTGGGGTCACATATGATAAACGTTTTTAATTGCGTTATTTTATCAAGAAGTATACTGACTGTTGACGAAATTTGCGATTTTGATCTTAGTCGGCTCAGTATACGGACGACATCCATTTTTGATCGAAAACAGGACAATGGCGCGCGTCAATTAGTCAAACGTAATTTTGGAAACTTATTTACAACAGACTAAAAGAAAACTTTAAGTTGACAATATTTAATAGGTCTTATAACTACTGTTGATTTAAATGGATCGTGTACTTTCGTTTTCTGCACAAGTATAATGATGTTGCTCGATTTTAATTGGAAACTGGTAATTATTATATATTTGGCGATTGGGGATGAATATGCAAGTTGAGTGAAATTATTTGAACTGATATCAGCACATATTGTATGTTGGCATGTATTAAAGGCAAATACAATTTTATGAAACACAATGGATGCTCCTTTAATTCGTTTTGACTTGTCTTTGCTGTGTCATCAATGCCTGTGAATTGCACACACTGACAGTCATACACAGGGGCTTGTATTGTCGAAACTAGCGATTAAAACGAATATGAAGTCGACGATTCAGCCCTATAGTATATGGGGCTGGATCGATTACAACGAATATGAAGTCGACGATTCAGCCCTATAGTATATGGGGCTGGATCGATTACAACGAATATGAAGTCGACGATTCAGCCCTATAGTATATGGGGCTGGATCGATTACAACGAATATGAAGTCGACGATTCAGCCCTATAGTATATGGGGCTGGATCGTCGACTTCATATTCGTTGTAATTGCTAGTTTCGACAATACAAGCCCCTGTGCAGTCATACACAGATGACTGATTTGGTAATATCAAATAACGTTACTTGTAATAAGGCCTTGGAAAACACTGTTCAATATTTCAAATCTATATATATACTATATATGTAAAGCCAGGTCAGGTGATACAAAAATTACCTGTTCACAATTGAATATCAATAACATGTAATGCAGTGTACATGTTCAAAAATAAAAGCAATTTGTTCAATATTCTCTAAACATATGGTACTGTGATTATGTGTATGTGATTATGCATTTACCCTTTTACAAACATTGTGATATTATCTAAAATTTACAATTTTGGCAAAGGAAAATATGTAAAACTTGATTAAACTGTTCGCTAATGAGGTATATTTTATGACCTAGCTGTTTTATTGTTTATGAAAGATTTAAGTCAGGAATATGCCTTCAATATCAATAATACACTTATTAATACAATAATACAGTGTCCTGATAAAGTTTTGTTCTTGCACATAGGAATGATATTTTATGCAACATATTTGGTTATATAAATGTCACCTTGCACTAACTGACTAATCTCTCTTAAAAGGTATCTTTATGAATATGTTTTGCCAAAATCGTTGTTGCATACAAGACATTTACGGCTAATTCATCTGTCTGAATAGATAATGCCAGTTCATGTGGACAATTTTTGGGTTTTTAAAAATCTACACGGACATGGTTGAAATAACATCCTACAAACATGTATATTTATACAATACAACAATTTGAATATGAGTCATGACTAAACTACTGTAAATCCTTGAACAAATGTCTGCCTTGTAAAATTGTTGGATCTAAGCCCTCTTTCAAACATATAACCACCAGCATTCAATAATCGCCGGCTTAAATTTGCCAAATGTACTGGTAAACAAACTAGTGGGTATCTCCTTTTTAAAATAATTCCGGAATATATATTTAACCTCATGCCAAGAACTTTGCTTAAAATATTCACAACTTTTTAAAATTTTGTCTTATACCAAATACTAATGTCTGCCTTGAATAATCAACGGGTCAAATAGGTATTTGAATTTAATAATCTGGGCAATTATTCAAAGATTTACGATATGAAATTTTGTTTCATTTTATGAAACATAATTTGAGTTTCTAACATCTGTAAGCAATTTAAAAAGTTTTTAACTTGAATGAGTCCTGACTTATCTGCAAATTTCTTTCAAAACAATTCTTGCCTGACTGAACACGGCCAACAAGTTACAAAGTAATTTTTTCCATAGCTTTCTATTTGATTTTTTAAAACTTATTAGTAGCTTTCATCATACGAAATAATTAATGCAATCATTTCACATATTCACATTTTGTACAATATTAAATGTACATCCATTGTGTTGTTTGGGGTCACATATTGCAAACGTTATAAATGATGTTACTTTATCGAGAAGTACCGACTGTTACCGAAAACTACCATTTTGATGATAGTAGACTTAGCATATTGACAATAGGAAGGTATAACTAGTGATTTCTGATCGAAAACCGGACAATGCAGAGCGTGTGGCGCGCGTCAATGAGACAAACTTAATTTTGGAATCTTATTTAGGCCTATAACAGACAAAAAGACAACTTTGAGTTGATAAAGTTTAAAGGTACATCCATTGTGTTGTTGGGGGTCACATATTCAAAACGTTATAAATGATGTTACTTTATCGAGAAGTACCGACTGTTACCAAAAACCACCATGTTGATGATAGTCGACTTAATATATTGACGATATGAAGGTAAAAGTAGTGATTTCTGATCGAAAACCGGACAATACACTGCGTGTAGCGCGCGCGTATGAGCAAACGTAATTTTGGAATCTTATTTATAATATACACGATGATAAATGTGGGTTGATTATGTTTAATAGGTCATATAACTACTATGCATGTAAATGGGACGTGTGGTTTTGGTTTCTGAACATGCATAATGATGTAACTCGATTTTAATTGGAAACTAGTAATTATGATATATTTGGCGATAGGGGATGAATATGCAAGCTGAGTGAATGTATTTGCACTGTAAACACCACATATGGTGAGTCGGAACGTATTAAAGCCTAATAAAATTTTATGAAACACAATGGATGCACCTTTAATGGATCATATAACTACTGTGCATGAAAAATGGGACGTGCAAATTTCGGTTTCTACACATGCATAACGATGTTACTCAATTTTAATTGGAAACTAGTAATTATGATATATTTGGCGATTGTGGATAAATTAATATGCAAGCTGGGTGAATTTATTTTACACATGTGGTGATTTGGAACGCATTAAAGCCAAATCAAATTTTGTGAAACACAATGGATGTACCTTAAACCTATGGCAATTAAATTCAATGAGGCAGTTTAATATATTTTACATTGATAGAATCAAATAAATCTACTTTTAACAAAGAGTTAATTGTGCTATTTTGACAATGTTTACAAGAATACAAAAATATTTAAAATCTACTCGGTTTTCGCAAAGGATTTAGATAGAAATCCTATATCTAAATCCTTGGCTTTCATCTACGATCTTGTGTTGTACAATTAATTTTTTGGACAAAAATAAAATTGCCTTTAACAAATGTTTTAAACCTTTGAACATATCAATGTTGAAACAAATAAAGTGCAATAAAGTACAAATGTAATGTAACCGAGTTATTGTCTAAAGTTTAAAAGAAGAATGCCACTCCCCCGGCATGAAATCCAATATTCCAAGACTATCTGCAATCGTGGCACTGTGCTGCCAGGGTTGGCAGAATGAAAGACCTTTTATGACATGAAAGTTATAATTATTAAGAATATCTACCCGTTTTTTGTCCCGAAGTGCTTTTCCCTGCGTTCTTTTTCTTAGATCCCATTGTTGCTGCATGTAAACTACTGTTGCCGGCGTGACATACTAACTGTCATTCACTGTTATCAATGTCAATATCACGACCAACGTGGATTGATCACCGGAAGTTTTTGTAAGGGGAGATAACTTTTGTAACTAAATAAAGAAAAACTATTCGCCTTTCAACATATAAAGTATTAATGAAGTGACATCAGGCATCAGATGGTCTAATTCAGGTTGATCTGAAAACAGCTGTGATTGGACTGTAAAAAATATAGTTTTCATGGAGATTTTATCGTTTAGCCATTCCAAAGTTTTGATAAAACAAGATGATAAGATTGTACATAATTATCACATTTCACATTTTTAAAAATCATTATATATCTTTATGTGTAGATACAATTAAGTCGCGATAAAATTGATGTGCAAAGTAATCCACTTACTAGGATGTTACCTGAAGAATTATGTTATCTTTTGGTTTTCTCTTTTTGAACGTCACAAGATTATGCCACTGTTGACCATTGAGTCGGCTAGTATAATTCCATGAGAAAGTCAACGACCCAGTAAATTAATTGTGACAGGGGCTCTAATTACAGAGTCCTTGATTGTGGATATAATGGTTTAATGTCCAGAGAACAAGGGATAAGCCGTTAGAACATGTTAATATGAGTGATACTCCTGTTGAATTCGTAGCCGAATATATAAGTACCAAGGTACTAGGGCTGTGTATTGCCTCTATTTTTGTATTGCGATACGTATTGCTGAACTGTAATGTATTGCAATACGTACCACAATATATTGCAAGATCCTCTGACAATGAGATATTTCTCTAGAAACCATTTTAACTAGTGCCAATGATATTGCAACATGCTAAATGAACTCTACATTAAACTTTTATACTTCTTTTTGCAGTTTAAATTTGACACATTTGATAACATGACTTTCAGATCTTTAAAAAGTTAATTTGTAATACAGTCCAACATACATTCTAGCACTTCAAAACAATGTTAATACTATTTAAGCCAGTTAATGTGCTTTTTACATGATAAATGAATAAATTGGACTTAATATTTGTTGGTGCAATATATTGCGATATGAAAATCGTATTGCAATACGTGTATTGCACAACTCTGTATTGCAATAATTAATATTGCACAGCCTTGCAAGGTTCAACCATTGGCGATCAATTAAATTCAAATAGCAATAATGAAGCTCTATATTTCATGAGGAAATTTTGCTCCTGACAACATCACCAGCCTCATCAAACCATATCAACCTTGTCGCAGTTTGCGGTCAGCTGACCAATATCTCCTTGCCATACCAAGCTCAAGAACCAAAACATATGGTCAGCAGTCATGTGCATCAGCAGCACCATAATAAACTCCCACTAAACCTACGAGTCAGCGAGGAACTGTCAGACTAAAGACACACCTGCTTCTAGCCTACTGAATTTCAATCTGTATATACATTGGACTCAAAAGAGCTTTAGAACTGTTTTTATTCTGATTTTAGCGCTATATAAATGTTTTTATGTATATGTATGTATGAAATTAACATCGTTTGATGTTGATATTATTGAATGTTTCTAAACATGTTTTTGCTCCAGGCAGACAGTGTTGATTGGTAACGTTCTTTCAGTCTTCAGAATAAAAGCATACTAATCAGGAAGTCTAATTAATTTTACCATTGATAGAGAATGGCGTAGGGAACATACTGAGTATGTTACAGAAGATGAAATAAAGAAATTCGGCACATTTTTCCGAAATTTGACAGCGATGAGTAAGCATCAATTCAGGTATCAACCTTATTAGTCCAGATCGTTACCAATGTGTTTCACGTCAAATTAATCTTCTATCTCTAACTTCCAATGGATATGTTGTCCTGAAATGAAGGAGGTGGAAGTGTGCCACGTCCTTTGATATATATTTTTAAAGGTAGGGTTCTGTCGCCATCTTGGATATTTTGCATTACGTGAAATGAAAACACGCTATACCTATTGTACCCAATTTTGCAACATTTTGATAACTAATGACATACACTGATAGAGTATTCACATTGTAACACATAACATGTTATAAAACTAATAAACAAATTGCTGTTATGCTGTAGCGACGTTTTCCAGACTAGAAGCGCCGATGAATGGCTTCAGTTCTCATTGTTTTATTTTTCAACAAATGTGCGCTTGTGTTTATCAAGTTGTGAAGTATAAAGTCATCAAAATGTTACCTTCATTAGTATCTTTCAATTTCACTGTGTTTTAATCATGTATTAATAACATATATGTGTAAACAGGACAATCCTCTCGAATTTCGTTTCCACAAAAAATACCCCGATAGAACCCTCCTTTTAAATTAAGGATCATTCATGGTTTCAGTTTAGATTGTTCACAAATTGGCCTCACCGTACTCTGTCCACGTCGTTACTATATTGCCAAGTAACGGCTTGGACACTTCTTGTAACGGTCAGGGCAACATTCCTTGTACTTTTGGGAACTAATGAAGTCAGACAGACAAACATTTATTAAATATAAATAATAAAGGCCAAAACCCCATATAAAATACATTACAAAATTGAAGTAAGCGCACATAAAAGGTGACAGGTTTACGCATTGACATTTTTAGCTTTCGTTACATGCATATGTTACAGGAAGTTACACATATATATTAATCATTGGTTTTATATTTACTGTTAATGATATGTATAAAGTTTTGCTCGTTGTTAGTATTTGACAGACAGACAGACAGACATGTTTATTCAGCACCTCCGGCTCAGTGGCCCATAGTACAGTTGAACTCATATTAAAAGCAATCTGGTCACGTGACTTTAAAGACGATTTTACATGAGATTTCATAAGGTACATCCAACGTTTTATAAATATGGCAACATTTTGAATGACATCAGCATTTTTTTTTAGAATATTGTACGTCGTGTGGAAAAAATTGAAAGTCTGTTATATTCAGTTCTTTACGAAAAATGGTATATTTGGTATTGTAATTTTAAAAAAGGAAGTGCATTTAACAATATTTTGAAGTTTATTTTTCAAAAGCTACACTTTTCGTTTGCAACCATTTATTGAGAATGAGTGTTTAACGCATTTTAAAAACTTATTCCTGCTTTCGGAAAGGCTTCACAGATTAACAGAATATGATATTCATCTTCAGTTTGGCCTGAAGAACAGTATGAACACGTTAAATCGTTCAGAGTATTATTATATTTCCTAAAACATTGAATTTTTAAGGCATGTAGAGAGGGTTGTAGTCAAAAGGGCCGAATGTCAAAAGGGCCGAGAACTGCATAGTCAAAAGGGCCGAAGGAAAAAGTCAAAAGGGCCGAGGTGAAAGTCAAAAGGGCCGAGCCATTTAGTCAAATGGGCTGTGTTCCAAGTCATAAGGGCCGAACCCAAAAAATACCAACATATAACATAGCAAAAATTTAGGTTTCATCTTCATTAACCATGCCTATTCATGTGCCAAAACCTGCTTTAGTATCTTAACGAAAAGAAATGACTTCTTATATTCTTAATTCCTGTTTACACTTTTTGGGTTATATTTTAGTATGGGTTTATTTAAGTATTTTAAGTCTCTCATAGAATATTAGAATGTATATATATTTTATAGTTACCGTATTCATCCTAATAAACGCCCTCTCCTAATAAACGCCCCCCTAAGCCATTTTTGACTCGCGGAAAATAAACGCCCCCCTTTTGTATCGACTTACCTTACTGATGTTTCACTCTTATGTCCAGTAAAGTGTAAGGTACATGGTATTTCCAGTCCCCCGGCGACTGTCGAATGTCTGTAACGATCAGTCACTACACATTCTATGCGACCGCCATGGAAAATGTCTTGCTCAACTCTCTTGGAAGATGTCCCACAATTCATTTAACTCTTCTTTGCATTTATTTGATACACTTATTTTGATTAAAAATCTGAAATAAAATCGATGTTTCTTTTTCTTTTGGACATCCACAGATATTTTTTTTTAATGAATGCTCCCTTTTTACGATTTTTTAAAAGTCATTTTCATAAACGCCCCCTTTTACCAATTTTTTAAACGCCCAGGGCTTCTATTACGGCGAATACGGTATGTATGAATCCATTTTAAACCCAACACATAAAATGCGATCAACCATGAATACACGATTACTGATTGATTTAATTAATTAACACGGCCAATTGCTAATACCTCGTTAGTAGCTAATTAATGTAAACAATAACCAGATTAATTGATAATTGCTTGTGTAAACATTGGTCGCAACTACTGAAGAACTGTGAAATGTGAAATGTGACAAATGAGAGATTCACATACAGCACGGTCTCATTGACTATTAATATGAAAATGAGTCTAAACATAAAACATTAGAGACTACTACATTTGTTTGATTTTGGTTATACGAGTGCATAAACGGTGGAACAATAACAGTCACTAGTCATAAATATAATAATTTTGGAATTGATTGGGATCACTTGGCTAAGTAAAGATATTACAACTATCAACTGTAGGTTGAATGTAGGTTGAGATATTCTAATCTTTCGACTTGAAAATAAAATGCCCAAATAATTGTAATAAGTGACTACGGTTTGCCGCGGAATGTCCACTTCTCCCGTTTAGCCACAATTCCCCCGTTTCTAAAAACAAAAATATTAGATGTTTCAATATTATTGTATAATAGTGTAGCAACATTATATTTGTATTTACAATAAAAATAGGATATGCAATTCATCTATAAGGATCATATTCATTAAATTAGAGTTGTTGTTACTTTTGTATGTAACTTTTAGTGAACCGTGTAATGTGTAAAAGTAGTTTATTGTAATATGTAGATTTGAAACTATTGTTAGGCTAGAAGTACAAGGCACAATTTATTTTTTAAAAAGCTACCGAGTAAGAACCTCCCTCAGAGGAACATTATTGTGAATAGTTGTGACGAATATCTTATGATGTCGAGTTTGACATTTTTCGGATAGCTGGGGTTATTTGGAAACCATAGTGGATATTATGAAATATTATGGTATTTTCTTGAAGGAAATTAACTAAATAATTTGAATTAAAGAACCGATGTAAACATAGCATGATAATTAACTGCCGACAATAAGAGAAGAAATATACATTTTGTTTCGTTTGTTTACAAGGCTTGGCTGTCATCACGCCTCGGCGTGCTTGGGGCGAATTACTACGCACTAATCCATGATTTATGATATAAATACACTCTCCTCAATAAAGTATAAGAAAATAAAAACAGTTTGAGATAAATGGTCGGTTGTTAAGCTTCTATTGTGTTTTATTCTGCACTCAAAAACAATATACTTCATTTTGGTGGGGAACTACATTTTCTCACGGCGTATGGCTTCCTCAAGCAGGTTGTGAGCAGGAGGCCGACGATGAAGTCGTGGAGAACGCATAGATGAAAACTTTTTCATATCATTATGGTTTAATTCGAAAGCCCGTGGATTATCTATTCGAACAGAACATCATGGGAACATCGGAGAAATGTTTCACGAAAGCAATCCACACGACGCTGATTGTTATGTTCAGCGTTCAACTGGTAAGTTACTCAAATCTAACGGTTGTGAGGAAAAAACCTTTCAGTCACGCACCTGTTTTGACGAATGGCTTATCAATGGTTCAGGAATGTGACCGATTTCAATTGTATGTTGATCCATATTCCGTTACTGCTTAATGGAAAATATAGACAAAAACATAAATTTCACAGTTAAAAGGACACGTGAAATGTGTACGTGAACTGTCTAGATATGTTGGGAGTGGCATTTCGTTCAACTGTTCATGACAGAATGTCAAATTTTGTCCAATTTGTTTGTGACGAAATTAGTCGTCAAACCAGGTTTAATGGTTACATTGTGTCTACTTTACCAACCATTAGACAATATAACATTTCATATTTGGATATCATTTTATTAATACTCATATTAAAGCAGTTCCCGATAAGGCCTAATATCTAGCAGGAACATGTCATGTAATTTGTCGGAAAAGGCATCAGTATCTCTACAGTAGCTTGTCGTGGTGAAAAAACTTCTTTTGGTATGTGACTTCATAGTCCATATATATCTGAAGTTGAAATTGATCCTACATGTTTATAAAGTTCAATGTTCAAGTGTAATGTAACTATAGTAATAAATTGTTTACAATATACTTGAAAATAAAATAGGAATAAACCATTGACTAATATGAAAAGAAATTATAAAACAGGATCATACAATATTTCCTTGAAATGGACTGGGGGGGGGGGGGGGGGGGGGTTCTACCATTACAGTTGTTATTACAGAGGGAAGATAACAATGAGTTGGTTCCACACATGTGTGATACCACCGCGTGCTGTCGTAACGTCATAATCGGCGCGTGACGTCATAGTCGTTTTTGTTGACGTCACAATGTAAGCCGTGCGACTGCAATAGCGGGTTGTCTATTTGCAAGTGAGCGTCACTAAAAACGATTTACTCGCAATTCTGCGCTATTTACACCATCGAGTTATAAATAAAATACTAAACCGGCCCCATTTGATAACATGTTTATGAAACTCGAAAATGGCATCGGTATTTAACTTGCTTTCGCTCATTAAAATACCAAACCATTCACTCGTTTCATAAACATGTTATCAAACGGGACATAGTTTAGTATTCTATATATATAACATAATTAAATACATTACATATCAGTTTATTTTCTGTATTAAAACTTTATAAATAATATTCCTCATTTTTGTGGTTATCAGTCATGTGCTTGCTTCAGTGTCTACAGTCGTAGTAATGGCAATTTGGCTGTAAAAAAAATTTGACTGTATTAAAACATATTACATTTTGATGATCATATTTGCAATATTTCATTGTTTTCATGCCTTCTCAACCTTTATAACATTGTCAACTGGAGAAACATATTCTGTAACTTTCGAGTGAAAGGTAATTTTAGTCTGAAATCTATACATATATATGCATTTCTTCAGGAAAGAGAACGATTTGCTGATCATGATGAGTTGAAGTCCCAACACATTGCATGTTGTGAACACAGAATTATTTATTAAAGGTGCATATCATGTTTCTACGCTCAGTGCGACAGGGTTACTTTTCATACCTTGATCCAGATAACAATCACCTAATTTCAATAGCAGGTCCCAGTGTATTGAGGGCAGTTGGGGGGTAAGGTGTTATTCATGTGTTCAGTCAACCATATCGAGAACAAGTAATACATTGGACCAGGGACATAAAGTACTATTTTTGGCTCTGATCATTTTGAGTGTGTCCCACATTCAGGTCCTTTTTTCAACTGACTGCTTTATGGGTGCTATTCTGGTGAGCTAGTATGCAAACACCATTAGCGTAGTCGTAAAGATGTTATGTCTTTTGAATAAGTAATCTGGTTCGCTTACAACTGACAGTTGTGCTCGGAATTGAATTCTATTGACATTGGTCTGGTGAATTGAACGACCATTTGAATGACAAATACAAAATGTACCCTGGAAAGGATTTAAATTTTTTTTCCTTTCCTTTTTTACAATATGTCCAAACTTCATTTTATATTAATAGTTGATGATATATATATATATATATATATATATGAGTGAACTGTCAATGACTAGAGATGTAAGCAGATTAGAAGATGTTATGGTTTCTTGTGTTGTCACACTGAATTCACATAGTGTCATGTCAGAGTTATAACTATAAAGTTTGAATGTAATGTCATCTGTCCACTGACATTAAGATTTCTCGCCCAACCTTCAACTTGAGATTTTTTAAAAAGCAGTGTTTGTAATTAGTCTGGTAACCCTGGGCTAGGAATTAAATGAGTTTGGTCTGAATTGAAAGTTATTGTCTATTAAAACTTGATATAATTCATTGTGTGTGTATTTGGCTGTCCCAGCAAATGAGTTTGGGCTAGTACTTCCAAAAATGCAAGAGTCTGTAGGGGTTTTGAACCCCTACCTCCCTTGAAAAGTTGTGCATGTAAATTTGATTGACCCCCAAGGTGAACATTTCTGTGTCTGCCACTGCTAGTGCTTTGGTCAGGTTAGATTTGACCCCTAAATTTCCACAATGACCAACTACACTGAAGTTTCTATCTAACCTTTTACTAAATTAAATTATTCATGTGTTCAGAAACTTATGATCAGTTAACTGGTGTCCAGTTTTCCAAGCCCAGCTTCATCTAGCAGAAAATGCAAGGTTGGGTTGAGATGATGATTATCTCAGAAGAAAGGTAGGCAGGAGTGGTTGCATGGGGAGGGAGGGAGGGAGGGAGGGGACTCAGGGGTGAGAAGGTCAGGGCGCATTCCAGCCCCCATCAGTCCCACACTAAACTAGACTGAGTAGACTCGCTTTTAGGCTATGGCTTTATCATATTGTAGGTTGTATTAAAATGTCGAATCAAATTCTATGTTGTAGATTGTATTGAAATTGCAGCTAAATTCAATGTGTATTTTCTTATCTGTGTTTTGGGGAAGTTTGGACTTTTATAAAGCCAAAGTTGCCAAATATAAGTTTGTTAATAATATTATGTAGTTGTGAATTAAAAGGGAGTAGATCTTGAATTATTCCAGGGTCTAAGAGCGATTCTCTGTAAATTGTGCCAGAGTATATTTTCAGATTATGAGGTAAAACAAATCCATGTTATATCTAGGAGATCTATGTGAGTAGAGTAGGTTTTTTTCATGAAAATACAGGTCTATAAAATGTTATAGAACATCGGTGGATTTTAAATACTAATGGTTGAGGTCAAAGGTGAAGTAATGAAGTCAGAGTTCAAGATTCAACACTCTGTTGCAGTGTTATGTCTGTTGTGCTGCTGTAAGTTGTTGCACCTGCAGCCAGTGCAAAGTACTTTGTTGCATTCATTCATGAGAACAATATCCCTAATCTTATTTGCATTAAGCAGATCATTGCCCTTAGGTCATAGGGCAACAATGTGACTCCAAGATTATGGCAAGAATAATCCTCATGCTAAAGACTTTATGATCTCAACTGAATACAAAAGGTTGTCACAACCAAACCTCTTTTTTTGCGTTTTAATGTCCAAAATAAAAAGAAACTGTGACAAGGGTTTTAAAAGAGTTTATTTTGGTTCTATCTGAAGTGGAAAGTGTTGAGATTGTGGATGCCACGCTGGTAGTAAGGCATGTTTCACAAACACTGGCATTGACTCTCACTTAGATGCTGGTGACCCTTGACCTTTGTCTTGGGTGTCTTGGTTTTATTTTAGACAAGGATGATGAAATTGACAACACAGTCAGTGGACATTTACTGTCATTTGATGATTGTACTTCTATAAAGCATTGAAAGAAGAATTAGATTCTTTATATTTACTGGTGTTTGATTTTGTCATGGACATTGAGCTTTGGTAATAATCCAGGAATCCTTACTTCAGGGTTGTCATTCAAAAGTTTCCCTCAGTCTGTAAGATATTGCAGTATTTGTTATAATGATTTCAAATAATCCTATTCTTGTTATGATGTTTAAGTTATGAAGGATTGATTGATGGGGACTATAGGCTCGCATTTTAACATTTGTAAATAACTTGTGAGCTAGAAATTATATTAATGTAATTATCTATAGTGACAGTCTATTTGTATACATGTACAACAATTCATCGGATCATTACAAAAGAACATCTGAATGGCTTAGTCGATATATAATGATAATGAGCTTTCCGTGATCTCTGATAATGTTTGTCCTTGCTCATAAGCATAGAGATTTTCTATATATCTAATAATAGATATTATTAGTCAATAAGAAAGCTTTGGATTGCTTTCAGCATGGGCTTAGGGATTTTTACCAATTGAAGTATCAAGATTCCGCATCAAGATTTAAAAATGGCAATATATTACATGTTTTTATTTTTGAATGTCCAAATATAATTAGTTTTGTGAACACTTCCATCCAGCTTTTCTCATTATTCCTGTTATTAGTCCAATTTCCAAATAGCATTTCATATATGACAATGTCCATGGTTGTCATGCGACCAAATTAATAATTAAAATTGGATGTCAGGTTTGACAAGTTTGCAATTGGTGTCAGAAATAACTGTTAATAAAAACAATCATTGGATTGCCAGACATTTTGTGATTTAGATTTTGATTGAAAATTTTATCCTTTAAATATATTGGACTTAAATATCCACTGAGGATTCAACATATTGAACCACATATGATCAATAACTTCAGGGGTTGAAAAATTGCTTTAAAATTGTACTTTTGACTTACCTTATTGAATAAAGAATCAACCTATATTCTAATATTTTCTTAAGTTAAAATAATTTATTATGTTTTTCAAAAATAATATTGAAAAAAGTTAAAATAGAAGGTGAATGACATGACCACAGTCAACAAGGAAATGATCTTTGTGCTCAGAAACAAAGGTATGATTATCTTCTTTAAGTATTTGCCTCCAATAATGCAATAACTTGGCCTATGGTTGGTTTTTAATTTAAAACATTAAACATTTTAATGTTGACGGTTGTGTTTGCTTATGTTCATACTATATCCTATACTGCTATCCCTACCAAGCCTCCCTATCAAACAGGTCGTCTAGCGCCTCCTGAAATCATCATATGATCATTTTATGTAACGCCACACACACAGTCCCTAGCTGAAATAAAATCGGTCAAGAAAACAGATAACACTACATACAAGTATTCTCTTCTCACACACTTGTGAACTGTGTAAACAAATAATCGTAATCTTCTCAACATAGCTTAGCATGTTGGCAGGTGAAGTATTTTGTCTTAAATTACACTCACCTGTATCATTGATATGTTTATTTGACCTGTAAATATTTAGTGTCCTTATTCCACCTGATGAAGGAGTGAGTATATACTCCGAAACGTTGTGTATTTTCACATTAAAGAAGTTGTTATACAGGAAATCTTCCTGTTCTATGTATACCACCTCTAAATGCCCTTCAAAGACCTAGTGTCCATATTGTTACTTTGTAGAAATCTGAGAATGTTCTAGGGAATACCATGCTTCTATTATCAGTAGGTCAAAAAGGAAACCTAATTGAATCATTAAATGCTTCAAAGATTCAACAAGGATGGCATTCAAACATGTTACAAAGTAATTCAAGTCTGTTTTGGTTGACTGGTCATTCAGGTGCAAAATAATTGCATGCCTGTTGCGCATGATAAGAGTTTTCAAAGAGTTCAGTTCTGAATGGGTGGCTAAACCGTCAGTCGCACAGGGTTGACATGCTTGGTCGAAGGTTTATTGACATTCCCTACCTTGGAGTTTAAATATTGCAACTTTGCTGACTACTGTCACCTTAACAAACATATTGATTATTATGGATTCTCACACACGTAATCAACTTGTCCTTTGCGGTAGTGTGGTCTGTTGAACAGCACCTCGACTGGATATTACATTTTGATTTTATTAGCTCATCAGGCCTGAAAGGCCCGATGGGCTTATGGCATGGCATGGCGTCCGGCGTCCGTCCGTCCATCCGTCCGTCCATCCGTCCGTAAACTTTTCGCTTTTTCGACTTCTTCTCCAGAACCAATGACTCCACAGAGCTGAAATTTTATGTGCAGACTCCTTGGCCCATGGGGATTCTAAATTGTAGATTTCATGACCCCATGACCCCAAATGGGGGTCACAGGGGTCACATCCTTAAAAACCTATTTTCATCTTCTTCTCCAGTTCCAAAAGGTCTAGAGAGCTGAAAAGTTGTGTGCAGACTCCTTGGCCCATGGGGATTCTAAATTGTAGATTTCGTGACCCCGTGACCCCAAATGGGGTGACGGGGGTCACATCCTTAAAAACCTATTTTCATCTTCTTCTTCAGTTCCAAAAGGTCTAGAGAGCTGAAAAGTTGTGTGCAGACTCCTTTGCCCATGGGGATTCTAAATTGTAGATTTCGTGACCCCATGACCCCAAATGGGGTCACAGGGGTCACATCGTTAAAAACCTATTTTCATCTTCTTCTTCAGTTCCAAAAGGTCTAGAGAAATGAAAAGTTGTATGCAGACTCCTTGACCAATGGGATTCTAAATTGTAGATCTTGTGACCCCATGACCCCAAATGGGGTCACAGGGGTCACATCCGTAAAAACCTATTTTCATCTTCTTCTCCAGTTCCAAAAGGTCTAGAGAGCTGAAAAGTTGTGTGCAGACTCCTTAGCCAATGGGGATTCTAAATTGTAGATTTCGTGACCCTGTGACCCCATTTGGGGTCACGGGGTTCACTTCCTTAAAAACCTATTTTCATCTACTCCAGAACAAATGTACCTAGAAGGCTGTAATATTGTGTACAGACTCTTTAGCCAATGGGGATTCTAAATTTTAGATTTGGAGACCCTGTGATGCCTCAAATAAGGGCCTCAAGCCATGACCTAAAAATCTATTTCAGTCTTCATCATTAAACAATATAAACCCTGATGAGCTACAGAGCCCATGGCTCTATTTTCTACACATAAATTATGAAAACCTTTGGACTGCTGATAACAAATAATAATGATCATTGTTAAAGATCTTATCAATAATTCATTGTAGATTTACGATTTAGCCTATTGAAAGGTGTTTAAAGGGGCTGGAGCACATTTTATCGCTCAAATTCTTCAATGAAATGTATTTGAAAAAATAATGTTTGCAATAGTATAGTACCCTTCTCTCTTTCAATGAGTGTACATGGTTTGGTAAAGTTTTTGTAATTCGAAATAATAAAATGTGTTCACATTAAAATGGCCGCCATGCAATTTTTGCTTTATGCGCAACATCGTTATTACCACTACAGATAATTACATAAACTATCATTATAAATGGGAAATTAATAAATTTTGAAAAAAAACGTGCAACAGCCCCTTTATAAGAGACCACATAACATAGCTTATATTAGAGTTGAATCAAACTCTGGTGTTTCTGATTGATATCAATGGTTCTGTTGCCTAGCAACACGAGGAAACAATGATGTATATAATATATGTCCTGCTTATTGATTACAGGTAGAGACTTTCAAATCAATACTCCTTCAGATCAATACACCTTACCAATATACCTTCATGCTTTTGTCAATGAGTTATTTATTAATGAAGTCTTTACCTACATTCATTGTTGCTGGAATGAAATAGTTGACTTCTGAGGCAAGAGATGTTCTATCTCAACTACATTATTGGGAAGTCCATGTCTTAGACGGAACAGCTCAAGTTAACCTGTTACCGTGAGTAATCTGCAAATTTACTAACAATTGTGATAATTGGCTATTAGTTGCAAAATTTCATGTATATGTAGTATCCAATAATTGCTAATAAAAAGGTAACATCTTGAAATAGTTCTGGTGTAATATTCAATGAACAAAACAGAATTATATTTTCATAAAACATCCACCACAATTTGATAAGCTTTTATTATATAGACAAGTTGTATCCAAAATAGGTGTGAAATACTTTTATGTGTTCTGAAATTTTAAATTGAACTAAATTAAATTCAACCATCTAAAAACTAACTTTATTAGATTTTAGAATGATATATAAGTTACATGTGCTGGATGAAGATATGTTTATGTTAAAATGCTTTTGTTTATTTGGCTATGATATGCCTGTAATCAATATCGAGTTATGACTTAAATATTTATATTTCATGTGTCATACATGAGTCTTACATGAAGTAAGAATCAACATTTGTATATTTCAAAATAAACAACTGACATTTTATGTACTTCTCTGATATGTGAGTGAATTTCTCACCTCAGACCTTTCAGTTGCAGACTCGAGAGTATATGTTTTGTTTTTTAACAAAATGTTTGTTCCAATAATGGGGATAGAGCTCAGTTGGTAGAGTGTCCGCTCATCACCTGGAAGGTTGGGGTTCAATTCCCAGCCGTATCATACCAAAAGACGTTAAAAGATGAGAGTTGCTTCTTTGCTTAGCGATATAAAAAGCGCAATATAAAACGATAGAACAACGCTTGAACTAGCGCTGCACTATGGAGTCTGTGGCTGCTGGTTGCCAATGGTGCAAAAAGAATTTCCGATTATATTGTAATTTTGTAATATGGACAATAAAGTGTTTATTATTATCATTATGTGATGTGCAATGAAGATTAATGATGAACTATGTTGCTTGCAGGTGAGCACAGTTGAGAGGCAGGTGTTTGACTTCCTGGGCTTCATGTGGGCGCCAATCATCGGCAACTTCTTCCAGCTCTTCTGTGTTATCATCGGCCTCTTCGGCACGTGTCAGTACAGACCAAGGTTTATTATTGTGGTAAGTACATCAACAGTTACTCCAACTAAAAAGACATATGCTCCTTTTATGAAATAGTAATATTTTGCAAAAAAAGGTTCTTTTCAGAGTCTGAATGTAAGACTATGATGCAAATAGTGTCTCTTGAATTGTCAATCAATTTACCTGTACTGATCAGTGAAATGACAATTAAAAGTTTTGCTAAATATTGACTCTTTTGGATCAGATGCAGATTTTTGCATTGTCTCTTACACCTTCATAATGTTGATCATGTTTGAAAATCCACCAAGATAATAACTGCATCCTTTAGTAAGTATAAAGTTGCTCGTCTCTTAGATTATACCAAGGGAAACCTTGAGGGCTTTATAGTTAACTTACCTCTCTGAAGTCGTTTAGCCAAAGCTGAAATCTTACAAGTAATCACATATACACATTATCTTACCTCCAAAGAATTAGATAAATGTCTTATGTTAAATGTTCCCATGATACAATATTGAGTGTTAATATACATGCAATCTGTAATTATTGGAAGAAAGATCGGATGGAGCTGATTTTGTTTGCTCTTCAAGCAGGGGCCTAAACTTTATTTCCCAAGCATACAATATTTCATATTAACTGGCATACATACTTTGTATTTATATGTCTTGTCAATGTATAATGTATCAATCTACACTGTTGCCCTTTATGTTCAGTTAATGTATGTAATTACAAATTATAGGAGAATTGGAGGTTCAATTTGTTCTTGTTTACTTATATATATAAGTAGACATAACAGGTATGAAGCTTGTTGACAGATACTGCATATAAAGTTGAAGTAATGTTTACGATGGATATCATTGAAAAATGTACACTGTCATTTTCAATAGATTCATGGTTGACCTATTTAGCAAATGACTGGTTTTATGCTAGGCACATGAAGATATCTTGATATTTTACTTTCTAAGGGCTGAACGTTTTTGCTGAGTGGGCAGATATTTATGGAATATAATAATTCACAAGTTTGTAGTTTCAATCATTTTGAATAAAAAGAAACGTAATTTTACCGTTTGAGAACAGCTACCTTTCAAATTCAATTTCATTCTGTAACAGATGTGCTTTATGTTTAGAGCAAAAAGTAAACTGAATTTGTATTATTTAAGTTTCATAAATGTAAATTGAGTAAAACTATAATATATCCTCGTGTGCTAAATAAAGCAGTATGACTGCGTTCTTGCCTATGGTGGTCAATTTCTAAAGATTAGTCAGCTGTCATTGAGTATTATAGCATATGCTAGAATTCAGATTAAAAATTAAAATAATATTAATGCAAAATGATTTAGTACTGGATAATCAAGCATCTTATTTAGACTTGTACAGCAAATAATTCTTTGTTGTAAATAAAGGTTTGTGAATAATTAATTATAAGAATTGTCATCAATCAGACATCAGCAAAATTAAGGTAGTGACTAAAAATTGCATAAATATATTTTAAATACAGCAAATGATATTCTTAAATGAGTCTTGGAGACGGGATAGCACAGTGGTTAAATTAGCATGTTCAACTTAGGCTTAGAGGTTTGGTGTTCGAATCCCGCCAGGGGCTAGACAACTTTATCTGCGATAGAGAACTGTTCTACACTGTCACTGAATTTTAGTGCAGTGCCACCATGGTTCGCTCATTCCAGTCAATGCTTGCAGGTTTCACCGCAATGCATAGCCCCCATAATCTTGTGGGCTTTCTCTCTGCAATATGCTAGCAGCCATGATATAAGTGACATTCTCTAGATTGTATTCAGTGTAAGTTTGATGCAGTCATGATAAAAAGGGTGTGGTGTTGACTGACAAGTGGAAGTAAACAATTGAGTTATCAGGAGATAGAATGCCTGCATGTGGTGAAGATGTATCCTGATTGCAAGTGTTGGAATGCTTGCATTATATCCTGCATCAATATTATTTATGAATCATCATCCTGCTCTGAACAAACAAACAAACATCTCGTCTCGGACATCATATGTCATCAAGGGGGTGTTTCATTTTAGGTTGAATTGTGGGGTCTAATGACATATACATCATAACAAAATAGCCACAAATATTTTGATGATATGCTTCCTGATGGAGACTTTTCTCGTAACAGAAAAGGATTAATCATGCAAAATTGGCTTAAAGTTTTATATTGAAGAATAGATAACTATTGCATTGTTTATAAAATAGTCAAAATAACTTAAATAAATTATACACTAATGGAAATTTGGACACTCTGATCATCTTGTTCTTTTAACTTGAAAATATTTCCTGAGATTAAAACTGAATAACAGCAGAGTATTGAAAAATCCAGTATCGGCTCAACAGTTTTGTTTCAGAGTTAAATTAATTATTCAAATCCAATTTATACTTTGGAAAATCGTTATTTCTATATTCCTCTCAACATGCAAAAAGTCTGGCATACTGACTTGAGTTGATGAATATTGTTACTGTGTGGTGAAGACAGATTATCGGATCAATAAGTGATTGTCTCCCTTGTCTGTTGAACTACTATGAGGCAAGTGTAGTGAGAATCTGACTGACTCAGGCCGCCTGGCGCAAGAGTCCAAAGTCCACTATGCTAAGCCTGCTAGCTGAGTCATGCTCTGTTAGCATGGACAGCCAATAGTCTGGTCACAGATACAAACATTCACCTTTGACCCCAACATTGTATACAAGATTAGCTGGATTAGGGTTTTTTGTTCCATTAAGAGGGTTTAGAATTACATAGTTTTCTTGGATTGTCTGTTTAGTTTATGTCAAACTGAGGGTTGCTATCTATGTTAAAGAGGGAGAGTGTTGTTGTTGTTGTTGTTACCCTTATGTTAGTGATGAGAGGACTGAGGGCTGCTTGTGTTTTATGACTGGTCCCTATATTAAATTAATATCATCAAAATGAAATTTATGTTCATGTTGAAAATAACATAATAATTTAATTATTGATTACTGTATTTAATTTTGTATCTGTTGAAAAATTGAAAAATTTGTAAATTATGCAAAAAATATTGACAAGAGTCTGTTATGGATATTCATGCATTTGTGGGAGCTTGGTAGGATTTCAAGCATTCAAAATTGCTCTAATTATGTTATTAATACAGAACGTTCACTTCCTTTATTTCCTGTCATAATGGATTTTGTTCACAGTATTGATTAATAATCACCATCCATCCTGAACTAATGTGTTGTCTGATTGTCCCATATTGGAACCATAGGATGGCATGTAGTTGAAACAGTACAGTTTTGATTAAGTAATTCCTGAGTATAAAGCTTCCAAAGACACGATGTAGACTTTTATATTCCAGATTTGATTGATCTCCTATATTTTACAGGAATTGTAAGACAGACTAATGCTATTGTTATGTTCCAATTTTGCTTCGCTCAAACGAACATGATTATTTACGTAAGTTAGTAAAACATACTCCTAACATTGGGTACTGAGTGTAAGCACGCCTCAAAGCGAGCAGGTTTATTCCGGAAGTGTCTCAATTGCAACAACGCAAAGACACGTTATCTAGATCATTGAATCGGAAAATGAGTCGTTAACATCAAATGACCCCCATATTATAGTTGAAACATGAGAAAAAGGAAAACATCTTTCGGGAATAATTTGTATTGAATTGCCCTATATTTACATAATATTCAGACTAATGTCACATTTGATACTTATAGGTATATTGGGTACTTTGTATGATACGATGGAAGTTAAACCTTGAGTGTCTGACTGCCACCTGAATTTCTTTGGGAGTGTTCTGTACTTGTGAAGGGTAATATTCGGCCAGCTCTTTGAGCATGCATGTGCTTGGATATATGCACTGTATAAATGGACTATCAATATAATCCTAAAATGAATTGTGTTGTGTTCCAGTACTGTGTGTGGAGTCTGCTGTGGCTGGGCTGGAATCTGTTTGTAATCTGTATATATCTAGAAGTGGGAGTCCTCCGCAGGGTGAGTAGTGCACACAGACAGGTGTTACCTCCACAATCTGATTGTCTGCAGAATACTATGCAGTAAGCAACATCAATTATTGATAGGGCGGATATATTTGAGAAGTTAGTGTGATCTCTTGTTGGTGTTTGGTAACTTGCCAGTAATGTCTTGTTACCTGTGAAATCTTGATCATCAAGTATGCACGGATGGGAATTTCTTTGGTAATTGGTTTAACTCTGAGTTCACTAGAGTCAAATTTTGACCTGAGGCACTTAAATTTCTAATTTCTCTTTTAAATTTCATGCCTTTTCCAGTATAAATATGGCTGAACAGTTATCTCCCATTCAAATATTATTTCTAGAAGAACTTATCAATCTAATCAGTGGCAGTGTTAAATTTTGACATTCAGTATGAAATTGAAACATTGAGTGCAAAGAATTGAATTCAAATACAGTCAGAATTAGCCGTCAAATATTTGCCCTCTTCCTACAAATGTCCATATCTGTTTCAGGATAAAGAGTTATATATTTTAACAATTGGTACAAAAACAAAGAGTTGGTGGTTGGAGCATGGCGTGGGTTGCACAGTAACCAACACCTCATGGCAGAATGACGTGACCGTTGACTCGAGTCGCCCCATACCCCCGGAGGAGTTTGTGGATGGCTGTATTCTCCAGTACTACTATGTAGAGGTTATACACGCTGCTGTGCAGTGTCTGCTCTCGGTAAGTACATGTGGTAGAGGCCCTTTCCGTGAAGTGAGCACTCGGGTTATAGAGGCCAATCCAGAATCGTCATATCATGAGACTTTTCTGAAATATAAACCAACAACCCAAAAGTTTTCTAATGCAATGCATGTTGTATTACTCTCTTGTTGAAGAATTTTTTTTCGGCTAAATAAAAAGATGAAATCACTTGTATTTGTGTGCTTGACAAATTTTTATTGTCATTCCTAAAAAATTTATTCAGAATTTGGCCCATTATTATTGATAAACCACAGAATCCATTTATCCACCAAATATATATGGGTCAGCAGGAATGGATGCCGTTTTGCTTTCTTCTACAACATCTAAACTATATTTTGATTAAAAATAATAAAATGTACTCCTCCCTAATCACTATATTTCCAATCAAAATGTAAAAAGAAAGACTGTCACTTTTGGAAAAAATGTGGCCGAGAAACCTGTTAACTTAGCCCTGAGCCTAATAATACCAACACAACATAATGCTGCTTTTTTATGCAAATTACTGATATTGATTACTGAAGTAAAATTATCTATACATATTTCAGGAAGTATTGATTTGAACAATTTCCTCATTTCAGCTCCTGGGTTTTGTGGTGTCGTGCGTGACAATCTACGCGTACACGGAAGAAGAGGAGTCTTGTAAGTACATAGCCAAATCTCGTACTTATAACCGCCCCAAGTTGACCTCATCCTCCTCCTCGGCAGGGGCCAAGTATCAACCGGTGCAGGTCCGGGACTCCTGGTGTCTCCCGACCTACGTCTCGTACACCGACAGTATCGAGTGGTCCAATCAGAACCCTCCTCCTCCCACCGATCAGTCCGATGCATGATATGATTGGCTGCTCGCTGGTCGAGCAGACACTAGCAAGCTAGTCAGTTTCAGGTTCGTTCTTTGTCACACTTGTTTCATTGGTGAGGTTTTGAATTTTCATCCCCTCATTTCGATTTCCGCTAAGTTCATGGCGACCATTGGAGTTGGCCTTAGATTTAAGATTTATGATTGTGGATTAGAATTTGTATTTCCGGTTTAAATATTTGAAACTAGAAATAATTCTGGCTTTATAATTTGTGTTCATATTGGAGAAAATAATATGGGGAGAGATACAACTCCAATTGTTTCCATTTGGACAATAAACAGGCATTTATGTTCAAAGCAACTAATTAGATTCGAAAGGTCTGACAAAAGCTATATGAAAGATACAGTTTCTTGGGTGTCTGTTCTGACACAAGTGCCTGTTGCACAATCTAATGATAACTTCATATCCAGCATGTTATCCATAACTTATCGTTGAAATCGTACTTGAATTTATCGGTTGACAGATCTGCTTCAAAATATCTGCTGTCACATTTCATTAATTTGATTTACACTTTCAAAGTTTGTTAGATGAAAGAATATTGCTGAAAAGAAGTTATCATTAAAGCTTTGACCCCCTCTCATCACTAAAACAATCACAGCGACAAGATGTATCGTTCACAAATCAACTAGATGGTTTTAAAGATATAGTGTCACCAGATTGTGGACTCAACTTCAAGATACACTCTACAGCATCGGTTTGAATAAGCTGGGAGGTTTAAAGTTCTGCTGTTGGTTGTTTCTGATCTGCTTCTTGTGCTTTTGTGATTGTCCTGTGTCAAGTCGGGATTCAAACTCAGACCAGATGACCCATCTTCAGAATGGTAAGATTTAGTGAGATATCCTACAGATGATCATTGGACCTCTTCAGTGAGCAAATCTGAGTGAAATACAGATCTTGATAACACTTTGCACGGGGGCCTGAAAGATATGCAGAAGAGTCAATTGGACAAATTATCTAATGATGCTGTTACACAGTTATGTTTGTAATTGATAATGCATCATTCTCTTTCCACAGAGGTTACTCCCTTTAAATCCTAACCTCTGTTCTAATTCAGCCCTGTTAGAACAGAGGTAAGGATCGGAGATTTGAAGGGAGTAACTTCTGTGAGAATTTTATGGTGTATGATGAATCAAATAATCTTTAGCTAGAAGAAACAAAATTCAAATCTTTTGATAGTTTGTTGGTTACAGTACAGTATCATTACCAATTCTTTCAAATCCTGTGCAGTGATGTAAAGATCTGTATTTTATTTGGTCATAAACTTTACCATTCCAATACAGGTAAGTGTACTGTTGCTTGCTTGTACGCTTCATCATCCTAAGATCTTGGGACATTTCCGGACCTAATATGAACCTTCAAACCTTGTTTAAACCCATTGTCACTTATAATGTTGGTCTAGTTGTTGTGAGGTAAATGTTGTGACTCTTATCTTAGGGGAAAATCATATTTTGATTTAAACAAGAGATATTTGATTAATTTGTTTACCTGCTTCCAAGCAAATTTGTATAATCAGTGAGAGAACCTGTAAGCGCCAGCACTGAAGATACCCTCGACACTTTCCCATTACACTATTTATGTTGTAACACTTTAACCTTTCTGTCTCATTTGTTCTGCCTCATCACTGTCACTGAGACCACTTGGCTTCAAAGTTTTTAGTTGACAATTGAGTCGATGTTTCTCTTTACAGTTGATATTATCCACGGCAAAGACACAAATCCTTCTGATCTTGCAGTGATCAGGGCATCCTATATGCAACTTCAACCTGTTTTTACCGACACAACCAAAATTTAAAGGTTTCATTTACATTTTGACCTGTTAGCATCTTGATTTGCCTTGATGACTAACTTAACCTGGTTACCCTCTTTCTAGAACTTTATTTTCTAGGTAACATTCATCCCCAGTTAACGTTCCTTTCATTCAAGTTTTCTATTTTGGTCATTTGGCTTCTGTTCTTTATTTCATTTATAATCCTCCACATTTCAATATTTAACAGTTCATGGCTGTGTTATACTGGCTAGTTGACTTGTATGCAGTTTGTTCAAGCATTGCTTGGGTCAAGATGACCGACAGACCTCTAAGGTCACGCTGACCTTTTCCTTTTGCAGTTTGGAAACTGTTTTATTTTTGTCAGTTGCTTACAGTGCCGTATGCCAAAAGCTTCTTGTTTGTTGCATATTTTCTTCAAAGCCCAGAAGTTTGAATTATTAATTTTTTCAAGATGTAGAATATTGTTGTGTGCAATAAAATAATCAAGTGCTTTGTATCCGTCAGCTATGTGATGTTGCTGAAGCTACTTTATTCATCGCTAGGTAACTTTTTAAACAACTTTTTAAGAGTAAAATATTTTCATATTTTGGATTTCGGGTTATAGAATCTTGATAGTGACTAGATTGGTTTATTGAAAACCCTCTTCCATTTTAACAAGGTTTTTTTGTATGGTCCATTTTCCCTTTGTAATCAGCTAGTCCTTGTTTATGAATTTCAAAAGCAACGACTTGAAAATGAATGTTACATAATGTTATAGACTTTGAGAAATCTATTTACTGTTTGTAGAAACATTTGGTAAATTACCTGGATAAATTTTGATAACAGCTTAAATCCTTTTAATATGATGGTTATTTTACCTTTTTTGGTTAACGGAAATTGGATCCATTGAAACTAAAAATGGAAAATACTTTTTGTAGAGACAATAAATTATGTAATGTTAAAATTTAGTTGGAGTTTTTTCAAACTAAATTTGTATCCATTATTAACCCTATACCCACTGATGAATATAAAGAGTTTTCAAGGCCATTGCCGACACTGCAGTATGATAAGAAATAACTACAAATTTCACTCATTGAAATCAGCATGTTATGTTGAATTGTTTCAATTTTCAACCTGCTTGAACAGAAAATGTAAATCAAAATATGAGACATTCTCTGGTCTAGAAAGCAATAGTTGCTCAGAGCAGGAAAAAGGATACATTAGATATATATTCCTGGGCAGGTGCGGTTTGAACATGAGAACTGTTATGAAGCATTGATATTTCAGATGATCAGTACATCCCGTATGATGAAGGTAAAACTGTGGTCTCCATCCATGTGGACAGCACCCATGTTTTGTTCCTGTGTGTTTATCATCCCCTCCCCTCGTGCATCTCAACCTCCACAAGGCTTAACTCACGGCAATCTCCATCACTGGCTAATTTAAGACTTGCAGCACTTACCTAACTTTCCCAAGGGTGCTAAGATAGCGGAGTGCTGCACCTGAAATGCATATGGGCTCAGATACGCCAGCACAGAAACATTTTGGAAATGCTGCAAGGCTGAAATTAGCCAGTGATGGGGACTGGTGTGAGTTATGAATTGCAATGGAAGTTGGCATCTCATGTGCAGCAAGTTCATCTTAATCCCTAACCCGCCCCAACCCATGTACATGTCTGTCTGCCGTGCTTTCATTACCATCATCAATTGTTTGGCATTCTTTGTTTCATGCATATCGTCACTTATCGTGTATATTCAAGAATTGGAAATGTGCATTTCATGACTTGTCCACAAGCTTCGGGCATTATTTATGATTAAATTGCATTGTCTTCAGTCAGTAATGTTTCTGTTGGTTCGAACATTGGTTTTCATTTCTCACACGGTTTCATTTTCTGTCAACCACATATCCATTTTAATCACATTTAGTTGGTCATCTTTAGTCTTGTTTGTTTGTTCTGTTCGATTTCTGCATGTTTATTTATCCCATAGCACAATCTTAATTTTATGATATTTTAACATTTTCATCACCACAGGGTTTTATGTTTATGCGTTATTTACGCTTATGTGACCTTTATTATTAAATATTTAAAAATATAAATTGATGTTGAACATAACTTAATTTTGTTGGAAAAAATCTATGGTCATAAAAATTAACATACATAATTTAGAAATTTCAATGAGTGATAACATTATAAAAGGTACATAATCAAAGATTAAATAGAGATATTAGCAATCAGCCAATCACAGTACCACTTAAGTATATATATATATATATATGTATATAATCATGTATACAGGGGTAGAAATTTTGTTAACAGTTTGAGTATATGTTATTTGACATGCCAAAAAATCTACATAGCCTGAATTTCAATAGAATTTACATAGGCATGAGTACATTTCAACCACTATGCATATATCTGTCTGTGTCTCTCATCATGTGTAGTAACAAGCTATTGCCGCTAATATGGAACGTCATGCTCTATCATTGTGGCAGCTCGAACCTAACTAGGGGCATGCAACATTGTTATTCATAACTCTTTAATGTAACTGTGCATGATAAAGTAGTGCTTGAATCAAGTCAAACATATAGTCACAAAATCTACAGAAATTATTTCACAATTATGTATTTACATTAACTTCATTGTTATTTTACAAAAAAATCCGGACTGAGTCGATTTGAATTTATTTTCCTTCACCTTATCACAAACACAAGATTTACACAGATAAATGAATGTCTGATCTAAAATTTAAATTTCATTTTCCTTGTGTTGCAGCAAGCCCAGCTAACGATGAACTCGAGTTTGTAAAGATGAGGTATCGTTCGCCAGCCCACACAGCGTACCGAGACAATCAGACATTTGACCACCTGACCCTTGCAGACCTGAACACCCTGGAACGACCACCTAGCTATGACACCACAATGAGGGACAGTGACACCACTGCCGCTAACCTGTACTACGCATCAGACAGACAGAGTGTACGCAGTAAAGCCAGCACTCGATCAAAGAGGTCCACGAGACCCAACCATGCAGTGAACAATAACTACGAACGTAGAGAGGACCTACCCTGGGTGCAAGTCACACCGTCGGTGCGAGACAACACCCACCCGAGGAACTATCCTTAGTCTGTCTTGGAGATGTGTTGCATCTGTTGTGCATGTCTTTGAATGTGTGCAACTTTCACGTCAAGATCAAAATATTCATTGTGCAGGGTGGAATGGAAGAGTTGTGGTCTATGTTTATTCCAGTGCTGTCGGCTGTAAATAACGTGTTGTGGTGCAGAAATAGGTCTCGTGGAAAATACTGGACTCTTGAGGAGCAACAGTGTACAAGTGTCAGATTCGAAGGGTTTGGGTGGGGATCAGTGGGCCGGCATGCAGGAAATATCTTTTCTGTTGGCTTTGTGCTCTCTGCTAGGATAATAGAATTCATTGTGTACAATTTTTGCAATTTGTGATGCTTATTTTAATCCTTATCATCTACATACTGGACTACTCACATATGTGTATGAAAACTATTTGGGCTATTTTTGCATTCAATTTGCAAAATGTCATTGAAGAATTTTTTGCTAACATTAGATGTTTGCTCACTAACATTAGATATTTGTGTTAGTTGTTTCTTCAAGTAGGTTTTCTTTCTTTTCTGTGAAACAGCATTCCAAACTAACAATCATATTCATAACATTCTATGAGTATTATTTGATAATTGGTAAACATGTTCTTACTTATGTTAAGCTGAAATATTTTAAATATATTTTTACTATTGAATAGTGCATTAAAGGGCCATTGAGTATGCTGTTGGAGTCACATTATGTCGAACTTTGTTAATTGTGTTTTATGGAAAAGAACGGACTGTTGCTGAAAATTATCAACTTAATGCTAGTCGTTTGTGCATTTAACAGACAAAGACGGTATGGGTTGCTGTTGGTAATGTTCAATAGGTCATGCATCTACTGTGCATATATGGGCGTGTAATTTTGGTTTCTTTACAACTAAAAGACTGTTGCTTGATTTTCATAGGAAACAAGTAATTGTCATATACTTTGCAATATGGTATGAATATGCAAGTCAAATGATATTATATGTCTTTCGGCACATATGAAAGCCAGATGAAATGTTATAAAATATACTCAATGGCTCTTTAACTAGAATGTACAAGATATCAAACTAACAAATAACCCGATACGAATTACAATTTTAAAAATTATTCTCCACGAAAGAGGCTAATGACCGGCAAAACTAATATTTAAGTATCATACAGATAATATTTTAATATTGAAAGTTGGGAAAATTGTGAGAAATGGCAAAATTTGTATTACTTTTAAGTAATTTTGCAGTCTTCCAAATAGTATTTCTGTTTAAACTTTTAGTCAAGTTGATGTACAGAAGACGAAGAAACCCACCTTAAAACCACAAACATTTTTTTTTCTCACAAGTTACAAATAGTTACATTTTATAAGTGTCTGGTCTCAAGTTAAAGTATTCTCAAAATATTATGAATTCTAATTAATTCATTACCAAGAGATGGATTACTATAATAATGAAAACAGACCTATGGATAATTCACATTTATTTGAAGCCATATTCATCGCCGTGAGATGAACTTATCTTAGATCTCATGACAGCCATTTGTACAGATGTTCCTTTATGAGGAAGCCACTTTGTAAATATGCATGGAAACGGTCACTTGTTACACCTGTTATACTCACCATTGTCATGTAACCATGGTAACAATTGTATGTATATTTTGTCACTTGTGAAATGACCTGAAATGTTCTTTTAAAAATTGCAATCATTTCCACATTCTCCTTTGCCCATATGGGCCAGGGCATCCATGTTATTTATTGTGATATGTTGGCTTTATGATGATGTTAATAGTTTTGTTGCTAGGATTTGCACTTCTTTTTTAATTCATGGTACGAGCATCATTCCTGTACTTTGCATTTATTTAACCTTTTAATCTCTTTTTCGTGACCTGGTTGTGAACGCATCAATGTATGTCACAAAACATCTTTATTTCTCTAAAACTGTTTATTATTCTGCTTTTAGAAATGATCATTTTAGGTTTTAATAAATTATTTCTGGCTCAGTTTCCTTTAAGTACATTAACAGCAAACATTTGCTCAATATAATTGAGAAACATTGATATTGCTTGGTGATGATTGTACTTAAACTTTGCCAAAATGTTTTCTTTTAATTTAACTCACAAAGATGCATGCAATATAGCTGTTCAACTCCTATTTCATACAGGATTCTGTACCAAATGATAGTCGAAATATCCTAGAAATGTTTTTAATTTTAATCTATAGGTAATGTAAAGGACATTCTCTCCCCACAGGGTTTCCTCAAGTCATATCTTTCAACTGACCAGGGCCCTTATTCTCAAAACGTTCGTAGCCCTACAAACTTCTTAAAGGATAGATGAAATGACATATGGTCAAAATCGGATTCATTAAAATGGGATGTCAATTTGACAATTGCTCGATTCTAAATTTCTGAAATCGGTCCATTAATTACTTCTATATGGCTTTTTAAAAAAACGCCTTATTTGGCCCCGGCGACCAGATTGAAAGTCTGCAGGGGTGTGGCCCCTGAAGGGATGACTTCTGTGACGTATCAGGAGGAATCTGATTTTCGCCAACAGTCATAATTCAACGTAATTTTGCAAAATTTTGGTTGTTAATTTCACAAAGAAATCTTCAATAAACCAACTTAAATTTCCCATATATCGAATGTTTAGATATCCATCTAGGTAATTCTGCAGATGACAATTACATAATTATTACATAAACATGTCTTTTTGGCGATGTAATACACCTCACAAATTCATTTAGCGGCAGTGATAATCATCATTTATTAATTAACAATACGGCGGAGTAGCTGTCTAGCCGGCCCAGTCTGTCGCTTATCACAGTCACGCCTTGGTGAGCATTTACAAAATGAATCGCCCTACTGATTGCGCTAGTGTTAAAATGGGCGAATTAAAATCGTTTTAATTATCAATTGCAAGTGTATATTGTCTTAATTTTATGCTCAATTGATTCCGATGTACAATATACGTAGAGGTAATCAATCATCTGTCATTCTTGAGAAAAATTCATTTCATCAGATCTTTAAGCCAATTCTTAACACATGGCTACAATCAAAGTTAAGAATTGTTAAGGTTATGAAAGTTTGGAAATAAGGGCCCAGTTCTCTTGCGTGAGAGAGATTTATTGGTTGTCATCAAATCTAATAGTGCAATTGATAAAGTTAGGACAAACTGAAAACATAGCTTGTTCTTGAAACCTGTGCTATGCACATATCGCTTAAAAGATAGAAGTGTGTCAAAAGTGTAAGGTGATTTTTAATCTGTTGCCAAATTTCCCAAATAGATTTGTAATTGAGACATCAGGGATGTCATTGAATTATAGGTCACATGAGAATATGATGTTTGTAAGATCTGGGGAGAGAATGTCTAATCTCTCGAGTGAAACTCACAATACCAAGTCTCAATTTATGAAAAGAATGGCGGGCTCTTGCTGCATTTGTTAAAACGTGTTTAGAATGTTATGAAATATAAAAATTAATCAAATTAATGAACTTTACCTGCAAGTGTTTCAAGAGCTCTGGTTGCACATCTGTGATAGAAGAATAATTGAATTGTGACTTGAAAACCCTGCTCTTTACCATCAAGTTTCAAAAGAAGTGTCATTTTTTTTTTTAATGAATTCATTAATCTCAAACTAAGGAGATTAATTGATTTTTAAAAAGTTTTTAGTTTTATTAAAATTGATTAATTTGTTGTCTAATGATTGAGGTAAAGAGCTTTGTTCTGTTGTGAGATTTCTCTTCCCTTGACAATTAATTTATGGACACTATATTGTGCAGGTTGAGGCCGTGTTAAATCAACAAGCATTCATTGGTGATATTATGGTTTTGGGATCAGCTGTAAGTGAGATTTCTAAAAACATGTTTGTATTTAGATAAATGTACGACTAGGTCAATGTAGAATATCCCAGAACTACCCTCTAATTCATTCTCTCTTCTATGCACTTTATGTTTTACATGTAAGAATTGTGAGCTTGGGTATGTCGCCATATTTTTGCGCATTGTTCACAAATGAGAAAATAAAATTTGTGTTAAAATTGATGAAGTCTTTTAATTCTTGATCAGTTCCCCATCAGGTAAACAATATTTTTGACTGTCAAAGAACGCAGATGATTTAGTTATATGCGCCATCAGTGTATTTGTATCATCAAATTTATTTTAAATTCACAAACATCTCAAAAGTTGCCAGCCCAGACCAAAAGTAACCAGGCTGGAGGGGCCTTAACTGCTGAATGGTCACTTCATTTCTTATAAAATTGTAATACCTATGGATATAATGTATCACTTATATTGAGAAAACATAAACAATTATGTTCATTTAGTCATAAGACTGTCTTAGTCTGGCATGGTGTCAAACATGGTGTCTGTCAGTAAACTTGGATATTGTGGATGGCAATGTCCGTGACCCTGCGACCCCTAATAAGCTGTCTTTCAAGTCACGAAAAGGGTTTGATGAAGTTTGTTAAATTTTGACATATGACATTTTTGATCTGTCAACACTTCTCAGTTGTGGTGACTGTTTATTTTCATGGTCAGACAAGGGATTGTGCGATATCTGGAAACTTATTCACATGGGTTTTGTTTTAACTTTCTTCTAACCACCCAATGACAACGATAGCCAATGAGTTTAACTGCCGTGGACGTGGCTCAAGTTATGAGTTGTTGGGTAAATTAAACGAGCTAAAGAGCTTAAGGTTCTGTTGTTCTGTGAACTGAAATGGCCATAGCCAGTTCAAGGTTAGTTTGTACCTGTTAGTTAGCAGCTCCGACTAAGTCGGAGCTGCTATCAGTTTTTGTGCAGTTTCCATCACCGCCGTGTTTTGTATTGGCTATAACTTTTTTCCTTATTAGGTTTTGAGAACTCATATACATAACTTCTTAATTATACCCATGGGGAATTTTTTTGACATGTTCACATTCAAGGTCAAAGGTCAAGGTCACGAGTTCTGAAATCGCTAAAATAATCCTTGTAAACACGATAACTTGACAAATATTTGTGCTATCAGGCTCTTCTTTGGTGTATATCAACTATGGAGAAAGGTTTTCGCTAAAATCAAAGGTCAAGGTCATAGTGAGGTCACAACTTAAGCATGCTTTTGCAAAACTGTCTTATTTCAACTATTAACACTTTGAATCATTACATGATTGTGATACACAATGAAAAGTAATCACTGATTGTGTGACCTTGAATTTTAAAGGTCAAGGTCACGAGATAGGGTCTTGGTCACCAGTTCTGAAATCATTAAATAACTTCTTTCCAAGAAGGTATCAATACCTCATATACATAACTTCTTACTTATGCCCCTGGGGAATTATTTTGACATGTTCATATTCAAGGTCAAAGGTCAAGGTCACAAGTACTGAAATTGCTAAAACAATCCTTGTCAACACGATAACTTGTGAAATATTTGTGCTATCAGGCTCTTATTTGGTATATATCAACTATGGAGAAAGGCCAAGATTTGAAAAGGTTTTTGCTAACATCCGTCAAAGGTCAAGGTCATAGCGAGGTCACAACCTAAGCATGCTTTTGCGAAAATGTCTTATTTCAACTATTAACACTTTGAATCATTACATGATTGTGAAACACAATGAAAAGTGATCACTGATTGTGTGACCTTGAATTTTAAAGGTCAAGGTCACGAGATATGGTCATGCTGACCAGTTCTGAAATCACTAAGTAACTTTTTTCCATGAAGATATTAACACCTCATACAGATAGCTTAATTTCTTTCTTATACACCTGGTGAATGATTTTGACATGTTCACATTCAAGGTCAAAGGTCAAGGTCATGAGTTCTGAAATCACTACAACAATCCTTGTAAACATGATAACTTCAAACTTTATTTGTGCTATAAGGCTCTTATTTGGTATATATGAACTATGGAGAAAGACCAAGATTTGATCGCCGCTAATGGCTGCAATACTGCTGAAGCGGCGTTAAACAACAACTCACTCACTCACTCACCCAAGATTTGAAAACTTTTCGCTAAAATCTGTCAAAGGTCAAGGTCACAGTGAGGTCAAAACTTAAGCATGCTTTTGTGAATATGCCGTATTTTAACTTTGAACACTTTGAGTCATTGCATGATTATTATACGCGATGAAAAGTGATCATTGATGGTGTGACCTTGAAGGTCAAAGGTCAAGGTCATGAGATATTTGTGCAGGCCACGTTAATCCTTTGATCAAATTTTGAAAGAAGAAATAGGTTTAAGATCAAACTTGTGAAAAGTGACCCCAGTGATGATTAGTTATAACTCGAATAATGAACAAACTTTTGTTAAAAAGAATTCCCATTTTACTGATGCTGACGGGAAGGCGGAACAGGGAAAGGCGAGACCCTAAGTTTCGGAGCTGCTCTGCTTTTGCGGTGTCCCGCAAACGCTAATCTAGTTAGACAATATTTTATTCCATCAAATACACACATACATAAAGAAATTGCCTTCAGATCTTGCTCTTACTGAAAATGGACCAGTGGCAATTGCAATGTCTAGGATTATAGTGTATCATAAAACTAATCCTCGTTGACAACGGATTGTTTCTTAATCCGAACAATAAGTAAGGCATTATCTCCTCTTCAGATTTCCGATCCTAACGTCTGTTCTAGATGGCCTGAATCGGCTGGCAAAAATAATGTCTTGGGCCCATATTTCCAAGCTCTCTTAGTGCTAAGATTGTCGTAAGTCAGTGAGAGCTTCGAAAATATGGGTCCTGATTGGTTGCAATTTAATCTAGTTGTGCAGTCTAGTCGTTGTAAAAGTGACACTTGATAATGGTGATGATAAAACGTAAGATTTTCTCGTTTAATGTGTTTTCTTCAAAATGTGCTATTTGATATTTTGAAAACTGATCATAAATAAAGAAGACCAAATCAGAGACAAATACAAAAAAATCATCTAGAACATACGTTAGCGACATCTGAAGTGAAGAAAATGTTAGTATTTATTATGCCCTTTTTACATGCACACTTTACTCTCAGGAGTATATTTACTGCTAGGGGTAAAAGCATATTTACTTTACGTTCCATTGGAAAAAGCCAAAACATCATTCTGGCGAGAACTGAGTTAACTGCGTATCCAGAAGTGAAGAATATCAATATGTTCTGTGTACAGACTTTGTGCTTTGTCTGTTGACTTACAAAAACAAGTGGTTGAAGGATTCACAAGTATGGTGATAACAATGTCAGGTAAAGTTTTCAAGATGAACAGTGAAACCAAAACTTTAGCAATGACTAAGGAAACATTATATGTATTATGAAAAGAATCAAAACATTATAAGGCTGCTATCGTATTGGCTTTCATATATTGCTTAACACCAAACTATCAGTAACCTATTAGAAGTATTTGAAAATATTCTCCATAGATATGTTACTTCCCCAAATGGTGCAGAATTGCAGGTTGTAATCACTTATCATTGAAGATCTTCCAATGTGGACATGCCATAGACTGCACCGACATTTCAATAGTCCAGTTTAAGCTCATGCCATAGACTGCACCGACATTTCAATAGTCCAGTTTAAGCTCATGCCATAGACTGCACCCACATTTCAATAGTCCAGTTTAAGCTCATGCCATAGACTGCACCCACATTTCAATAGTCCAGTTTAAGCTCATGCCATAGACTGCACCCACATTTCAATAGTCCAGTTTAAGCTCATGCCATTGACTGCACCCACATTTCAATAGTCCAGTTTAAGCTCATGCCATAGACTGCACCCACATTTCAATAGTCCAGTTTAAGCTCATGCCATAGACTGCACCCACATTTCAATAGTCCAGTTTAAGCTCATGCCATTGACTGAACCCACATTTCAATAGTCCAGTTTAAGCTCATGCCATAGACTGCACCCACATTTCAATAGTCCAGTTTAAGCTCATGCCATAGACTGCACCCACATTTCAATAGTCCAGTTTAAGCTCATGCCATTGACTGCACCCACATTTCAATAGTCCAGTTTAAGCTCATGCCATAGACTGCACCCACATTTCAATAGTCCAGTTTAAGCTCATGCCATAGACTGCACCCACATTTCAATAGTCCAGTTTAAGCTCATGCCATAGACTGCACCCACATTTCAATAGTCCAGTTTAAGCTCATACCATAGACTGCACCCACATTTCAATAGTCCAGTTTAAGCTCATGCCATTGACTGCACCCACATTTCAATAGTCCAGTTTAAGCTCATGCCATAGACTGCACCCACATTTCAATAGTCCAGTTTAAGCTCATGCCATAGACTGCACCCACATTTCAATAGTCCAGTTTAAGCTCATGCCATAGACTGCACCCACATTTCAATAGTCCAGTTTAAGCTGACGGCGACTACCTCAATCGTACGTTATGGTATTCTGTAACTAAAGTACCCGCATTTAAAGCATCCCAAACATTTTCAAAACAAAAATGATGAAGTTGTTTAAATGTTGGTTTATACCTTTCCCAAGAAGCCGTAGAGCCACTACAGAATCGCAACATCACAGAGACAAGCTTAGCAGAGCCCGGGTGACTATTGAAGACACATTTGCGACACATACAGAAGAGCTTGGATGTAGATTTGAATATACCTGTACAGTTAGAACTGCGTTGTGCTACACAACCTTTATTAAATGAGATGAAAACCCTTATGACATGCAGATAGAACCTGAGGATGGCCCCAACGACGCTGATGGTTACAATAATGATGACTCATTGCTGGGTGCTTAGAACCTGTGCAACCACTTGGCTGCTTAATTTGTCCATTCTTAATGACATGCTTATAGTCTTTGAAGCAAACTAATGTTATTACCATGCCCTATTATTGTAATTTGAGAACATAGTTCAAAATGAAAACGAGAGTATTTTTGTTTTGATATGCATCAAATAAAATGACAATACAATGAAAATACAACAACCTCTAAGAACAAAAACTTGCTATAAATATACACAGTAAGTTACTGCTAGGTATTGGGAATGGACGTCAAATGAAAATAAACACCCAATACACACGTATTAGGAACCACGTTATATGCGCCGAAATGAAACATGTTAATATTAAAATGAATACAGTTTTATAATATAAAAAAAATATTTGAAATTTACCAATTCTCACACAAAATTAGTAGATACAAAATAAAAGACCAATGGCAATAACTAGTTAATTTACAAAGTTTAAAACATATAAAACGTCCATGGATTATCAAATTCCTAGATGTTGCATTCAGTTTGCTTATAGGAGTAAATAGAAAATCTGTTTACATGCATGACGCGTTACTTACAGGAGTAAAATACTCCTGGAGTAAATATACTTTTACTTTACCTCTTGGGGTAGAGTAGTTTACCCCCAGGAGTATATATACTCCTGTAAGTAAATTGTTTTGGATTGTTTACAAATTGGAAAATTGTCAAAAGGGACATCTATCATCTTAGATATCATCTTGTGTATGAAGTTTGGTGAATCAACGTCTACCAAAGTTTGAGGACAGAATGAACGAATACACCCTTTTGCTTCCTAAACTAAAGAAAATAGACACCGTTTTTAATATACAGATAACATGTCCAATCAAGTCCAATCCATTTTAGCTATGAACAATTAAGGGATATTCCCTCATTTTGGCAAGGTACAATTTGAAAGTCGGTTTAGTAAAGAAGACGTTTGGTTTTTAGATATTTTATTAAAATGCAACAAGTAACAGAACATCAGATAAAATGAATACTATATACAAATTGCAATATGAACAAAATCACAGAATGCTGTACAATTTGGTTTGTATCCGACTGACAAAAAAGTCAATACATCCGATTCATTATCACAAAATATTTCGAATGAAATATATATATCACAATTGTTAGAATATTACAGACTATCACAATGTTTAAGCACTAGATATGTTTGTACACCAAAACATTAGACATGGATACACAACAGAAACATGCGTGAATGTCAACACAGCACCCACTTTCTATAAACCCATCAGAACAAATCATGCAAACCCAAAACAAATTTCAGTTGTAATTTATTTACGATCGAGTTTTCTTGTTCAGAAATTTATATTTTGCCAGCTTGATTATTGAAGACTTTCAGGATGTACTTAACAAGAAAAGAGTTTAAAAGATGTTAAGTGCAACATTACCACTCATATCATAACGATCACATTGTTCTTTACAATCCCCATTTTATCCCCCTTGTATCTTCCAGCATGGATCATCACAATTAAAAAGTAACAGTACATATCTTAATAATAAAAAAGATCAAATGAATTAGAACTTCAATTACCATATCAAGTAAGTCCAATTTTCTCAAATGTTAGACAGATATTCTGAAGTTTGACCAGCATGTTGACAGTATCGAGGACAAACCGAACAGCATTATATGACAGTATTGACATCCGTATTCTCTGAATCACTCGCAGTTTTGGACACATATCACAGATCCATTTGCAACACTAGTTAAAGGGGCAAAGATGAGCATAGTTTCTCCAAGGCTGACAACATTGAAGGATATGCCTGAGGTGTTTCTTGAGGTGCAGGTTCATGGACATCTCTGTACTCGGCGTGGGAGAGTCTGTCATGGTAAAACCCGGGGTACGGAAAGGAGGGGTGTACGAACCTTGGGGTACTTTGTCCTGGCTGGGGGTAGTGGCAGGGAAGTCGGGTATCGGGGGCTTGCAGAACGGGACTTATGGCCCGGGGAAGAGGGTGGTACTTTGAAGTCCTCGAGTCTGGAGATGTTATAAATGTAGTAATCGGGGGTGGTGAAACAGACGATGACCTCACGGACATGTTAGGAGGGGGAAAGATATTCATTGGGTGCTTCATCATTTGAGGGGACGGAGGGGGAGTGATGAGCGTGCTAGGGTGGGTCGGAGGGGGCATCAACCCGCCTACCATGTTGTAGGCATACTGAGGAATGGCAGACGACATCGAGGTTTGGTAGGGAGCCATGTAAGGAAGCACTTCCGGTTTCCGATTTAAATTTCCACCAGTTTCTTGGAGCTTCTGCTTCTTATTCCGTGCACGTTTGTTTTGGAACCAAGTCTGTAAATACATAAATACTTCTGTTAAATAAATACAACATTGATAATTATTTAAGCAAAATTGTTTATTCGTGAGGAAACATCACCAATACTTACTCCATAAACGTAAATTACTCAGCTACTCACTTCAACAAATCTTTACAACCTAATACTAAATGCCATTGCAATGCAAACGGAACAAATGCATTTACCAAAGCAAACGAAACAAATGCCATTACCTTAAGATTTTTCGTCTGGAGTGAGAGTTCATCTGCTAAGGACTCATAGAGGTGTGGTTCAGGATAAGGGGTTGTCAGAAAGACCTTCTCTAGCTTCCTCAGTTGATTGGCCGTGAAGTTGATCCTGTTCCTCTTCCCACGAGTACTGTTAGCATCTGGCGACGTTGGACTTTCGGTCTTTGCGGTATGTGTTTTTGATTTTGATGCTCTGTTCCTCTTCGTGGGAGCTGGAGTTTTGTCGTCTGCTCTTGAAGAAGTATCAGGTCGTGTGGATGGCAAATTGGAGGACAGAAGGTGTTGACTCTGGTGCTGATGATGCCGAATCTGCTGATGATTATGAAGCTGGCTCTGATGTTGAGGCTGATGTTGAGTCTGATGTTGATGTTGAGCATGATGCTGATGCTGATTCTGATGCTGAGATGACCCAAGTAGAAACTCCAATGTGAAAGGTGGTCTTGGTGGTATTGATGGAAGTGATGAGAGGGACAGGTCTGTGTAAGTCAAGGACGGCTTCGCGTGTAAGGGGAGGGAACTCGGTTCAGCCTTGGACGAAATTGGAGTTGATGGAGGTGAAATGGCCGACTCGCTATATGTGTCATCTTCTGAAATGGAATTTTTGGAAAATATAATCATCAAAATTACTTCACGGATATGAAATTTTCTGGTATATTTAATTTGAGCCACTATTTCTTGTAATTAGAAAGATTGAGTTATTATAGGATACCCTTATACCATTTGTTTCAGCCTATATTTAATATTTAACCCCTAAGATTATAATTTAGTTTGTCTCAGTTTTGTTTATGAGTAAAGTATATGCCAAGAATGTAAAAATAAACGTCACCAATTACAAGCTATGGTCTTACCATCCTTCCCCTGTTGCCACTGATTATGAAAAAAACACTTCCTTCAGATATTTTATCATTGGCCAGTCTTCAAGGGCCAACAGTTATGAAGCTTTCTTAGATAAGTACAAGCACAAGTAACTTTCGAATCTTAAGATCCAGATCCTAAGCTAAGACTCTTTAGCTTACACGCAACATTTTAAACCATTGGCTATTTTCCCATTAGCCAGGTCACTTAGCATTACCAGAAAGATGATAAGCAATGAACATGTCCAGCCCCACCTTTCCCTTGTTGGTGATCCTGTAGGTGTGAGATGTCCGGAAGTCGGGCGATATCCTGGGACAGCAGAGAGGTCAAACTGCCGTCCAGGAAGCAAGGAGGAGGGGTCAGACTGGGCGGAGCCACTGGGTCACTCTCGTCCGGCTTCATCAGGAACGATATGGAGAAAGGCTGGAATAATATGTTTACGTCATGAAAAGATGTCTTTTTCAGAAACCACATATAGCTTTGGCTTGGTTTGCTGCTGGAACCTAGAAAAAGGCCATTTAGTACAAAGGTTACTTACTTACTTACTTACTTACTTACTGAACTAAACTCTCAGGGCCAACAATATCCCTCTACACAACATCTATTATTAAATCCCCAAAATAACCTAAGCACCTTTCAAGCATTAGGCACTTATCCCAAGGATTCGGACCTCCTGGTCCGAATCTAAAAACCTAAAAACAATCAATACCAAACCAAACAATTTTCACATTCCCCCCTCCCCTCCCTCCCCTCTCCCAACCCTGGCTTAACCTAACCTAGGCATATCAAAATTTCAAAATTTCAAAATTAGCCTCCAAAACCTTTTCGGCCATGGCATCAAAATTATCCGTTTTCGGAAACCTTTCGGAGCTTTATTAAAGGCCACAGTGGCCCGAGTGAGAAATCAGCTCTGCTGGAAAGTGCTCGTAAAATCTCTAAGCAAGCAAAGGTTACGTGGGAGGAAACATGCATTCTCTTTCCACAGAGGTTACTTCCTTCAGACAACGTGGAATGGGGAAGAACTGACTATAGTTACCTCTGAGGGGAGAGAATGCTCTGACTGAGTCAGAAGAATGAATGTATGTCAATCAAAGGTTAAAGGTATTCATTTTCGCATCGTCAGACTGATCATTTTGTGCCAACCATGACCTTATACCATAATGATTAAATTGCATGTTAAAGCATTTTACACATTTGGCAAAATGAATTCCCTGTTCTCTTCAACCTTACAGCGTTGGTTATAAACGTTACGCTGAGTTGGACGCCATGTCTACAAAACGATATATAGCGACTGAAGTGTATTTCATTAGCATTATTCTCGTTTGATTTCATTTGACTGTTTCTACATCTTCTCAATGACATTGCATGTAACTAAAGAATCTAGCTGTTTAAATACTCACACATGAAAATATATACAATTATTTATTTCTGGTCACGAGAACTACCATCCTCGGTTACCCATGGTTGTATAAATGCTCTGTTACTCTCCACTATATCACGGAACATATATAGAACCATGGGTAACCGAGGATGGAGAACTACTACATGCGCCTGCATTGTGTAACAGTGTTATCAAAGACCATAGGTCATAGGTTATACTGAGTAACATTTAATCAAAAATGTTATCAAAGGTTTAGGGCGTTGTAGCACGGTTTTTGCAAATTTTGTTCTCTCAAATTTGCTATTTATGATAAAAGTTTAATACAATATATTGTAACGTTAAAGTGTAAAACACCTCATTACACGAGCCGATAAGCCGTATCCATAGACACCAGTTATCCGTATTGAATCAAAATGATGCGACCTATAACTCGACAGTGGTGTGGAACTCTTCATTGTGATTGGTAGATTTGTAGGTCTCATCCGAATTTGAGAGTTCAGACAGCATAATTAAAACTCTACCCTGAGTGTACAGGTATCGCTACGTCAGTCGGATCACTTGAACTACCTTCGAGCGGCCATTTTAATGTGAATAACTTAAAATGCCTACTCGAAGGGAAATGGACTTCCATGGCTTTACTGAACCATGTACATTCGTTTTGCAACTCTTTATTGGTTGAGGAGTATTGTCCAGCTGTTGGTAACACGTGCTACAGGGCCTTTAAAGTCTCATTAAAACATACGTGACATTAAAATGTCTAATGTCTAACTTGAAACTTTACCTTGAACATCTACATAACGTTAAGACAGACAAGCAGACAGACATGTTGTTTTATAATTATGGCAACATTTTGAATGACATCAACATTTGTTGCATTAAGAGGTGTACATCGTTTGTTGTTAACATTAACGCATTTCAAAAACTTATTCCTGCATTCGGAAAAGGCTTCACAGGTTAACAAAATATTATATTAATCTTCAGTTTGCCCTGAAGAACAGTATGAACATGTTAACTCGTTCAGAGTATTATTATCTTTCCTAAAACATTAAATTTTAAGGCAGATATTCTATATTTACAGAAACTTCTTAAAAGGGATTAACGTTAAAGCCTTTTTAAAGACCATCTACATTCCAATGTCTAACTTGAAATATAAGGAAACAATCGGTATTCGTCTTAATGGTTTCAGTGGTATATACTTTGAACGGTAAGGAAATTGAGCGCGGAAAGTGTAAGCGAAAAGTTGTTTCAAAATTGTATGGACCCTATTATTGTTTCTTCGTTGAGGATTTGAAGGATGATGATTTTAAATAATGATGAGATTGAATACAGGTGTCCTGGGATTGGTCTTTCTACAAAGAACACACTTTTCATACTGTGTGTAAAATCTGTGGCAGCTATTTATAGACTTGTTAAAATATAGTTTCACATTGGCTACCATTCAAGAAAATTATGAAACGTTTCATTTTCCCAGAAATGGGTTTAGAGTAAAGTTTATTTCCATGTCGTTGATGCGTGCATTTACTTCATGTAAAGTTTGAATTCATATCAATCATGTAAAACAGAGCCATTAGGTCTGTAGCTCATCTTTGTCTAGTCAAGATTTCCGCATTATAGTGCTCTTCGTTCTTAGAGGAACATTAACATATTACTCACACATTGTCACTCAATGTCACACACATTCGGGAGCTGGTTCTTGAATGTCATATGACAATGCACATGTATTACTAAAAACCTAAACAGATCTAAAAACGTTTGAAAACGTGTTAGAATTAGGCATGCTAGATAAATATAACCTAACGTGACATGACAGATGAACCCCCTTTCCCACCACACTTACTCACTGAACTGTATCTGGTCATAGTTGAGATGAGCTGAGGTGAGATGGGGTGAGTTAGGGTTTAACGCCGCTTTCAAGAGTATTTCGCTTTATATCGCGGCTGCTAGGATTACGGCAGGGAGAAAGCCCGCAACGCCATGTGGCTATGCATTGCGGTGAAACCTGCGAGCAGCGGCTGGAACTAGCGAACCATGGGTGGTACTGCACTGAAATTCAGTGAAGCATTGTACCCAAACCTTACTGCCTGTAGAGCAGTTCTCTACTGCAGAAAAAGTTGCCTTGTCTCCCGGCGGGATTCGAACCCCGGACCTCTTGATCCGAAGCCGAATGCGCTAACTACTGCGCTATCCCGCTCCGAAAATGTGTTAGAATTAGGCATGTTAGATAATAATAACCTAACGTAACGTGACATACATCAACCCCCTTTCCCACCGCTGTCGCTCACTGAACTATATCTGGTCATAGTTAAAAACACATGACCAATTTGTATCGCTTGCATGGTTGCTGGGACAGTTGATAATGAGAAACGTTTACGGACGATGGATGAAGGACTAACTAATGTTCACGTGTTAAAAAGTAATATTTACCCCATGGAGACGTTTAACGTCGCTTTCAATAGTAGTTTCACTACGCGTACTAAGATTATGGCAGGGAGAAAACACGCAACATTAATGTGGCTATGCAGTGCGTTGAAACCTGCAAGCATCGGCTTGAACTAGAGAACCATGGTAGGTACTGGCTGAAATTCAGTGTAGCATAGTATCCAAACTTTACTGCTTACGGGATTCGAACCCCGGACCTCTTGATCCAAAGCCGAAAGCGCTATAACCACTGCACTTTCCCGCCCCCGTTATTGGTAACAAGGCACTACCCTAATTTGATGCAAACAATTTATGGAAGGAAAGCTGTTAACCTGAAACTTGTAATGAAACATACAAATCATAAAATAATTATATCAAATGCTTCCATTAAAAATTCGTAAACTTAAAAATTAAGTGAACGAGGTAAATATTTATCATGTATATATTAGTTAATACAACACGGCCTATTAGTTATTTTGAATGAGTTACCATTAGCTATGAAATTCCCTGGTACTGTCACTGACTCTCTCATTCAAACTATAATGTTATATTTAGATATAAACTGACGGGCAAAAGAAAGTATAACACTCACTTGTTTTCGATTAATTCAATGAAATGAGATGCATTTGATTATGGCACGATACAATAACACCTTTCGGCAGTAGTTTGAATGACTTAATTGGTGACTGTTTTATTTTTTAACTAAAATATCATTATTTAAAGTAGACAGGGGTAAGAAATGAAATTTACACCAACATGACCCTTACCATGTTCAAAATGTTATAAATGTGTGCAGGACGAAGCACATTTATGGATTTTCACACAGCGTATGTATTATATGTCGATGAACAGTTGTGTTTTATCAAAATTAATTTGGGGGATTTCAAAATTTAAATTTTAAATTTTAATAAAATAAAGAATTCAAATCGCGTAGAGGTATTCTTTGACTGATTTAATGTTTTGGACTAATTTCACAGACTAGTCCGGTTTTTATATACGTCGTCGAAAACTCGAGATATTTGACTTTGAAAATTATACATATGATAAATACAACTGATCCATATACTTTCTTTTGCCCGTCAGTGTACAATAATATACAATGGTCCCGTATCTTAGTAAAACGTGTTGCACTTATCGATGTACATATCAACCAAGAATGTTTGAAGCAATCAATATTGTACATGTTTACTTTACATGTAGTGATACATCTAATAGGTAAAGCTGATCATAAAATGCATTTATCTGTGATTTGATATAATGTCCTGAATATTATTGCCTTTATCACATTGTACGTAATTTGAAGGGTAAACGGAACAAATATCTGCTTTTAGTCTGAACACCTTTAAAATAAAAGACAAGCTTGATGATTGCTGATAATGAACCCAAAACTGTTCTATCTAAAGACGGTCCAAACATAAGCAGACATATTACATGGGTAACACTTAATCAACGTCATATATGATAAATGTCACATACTGTGCTGTCCGATTTGCTGGTCATCATTAGTCCACTTGCTGGTCAGTCAAATTGAAAGTGACACCGACTGAGTGGTCAATAAGGATATTCTTGGCCCAAGCCAATCAGAAACTCGCCAATCACGTGCAGGCACAGATTGCACGTGCAGCTTGCTTGGACTTTGTCCCATTGAACTCCGGAACACCTGAGTTCATATACACTTGTTTTCAAGGGGGCAATTTCGGAACAATTCAAACAAAACTTTATTAAAGGTCCCAGTGACCCGAGTGAGAGAACAGCTCTGCTGAAAATCGCTCGTTAAATCTCCGTACTCATCATCATCGGGGGCAACCATGTATACATGGTTCAAACATATTTTTATTTCACAAAATTAAATCTGGATTCACGAACTAGTCGTAAGGCTTATTTGAACTCTTCTCCGGTTCACAAGTGAAAAGGCTGGATACAGACAAAAATCAATGAAATGATGTAAGTACTCGCCCATAGCATTCATGTAGACATCCGTCCTTTATGTTCTATTTTATAAATACTATATATTTCATTTCATTTTAGAGGTTAAATGTCAGACTATGATTTCCGAATGAAATACGTTTTTGAATAAATATCTTCTGTTACATAACAATTTTGTAACCTTTTGTTTTTCGCAATTTTAAATACTTCACGGAATGTATAAACCTTTAGCAGAAACATGTGTGCGCATGTGTATGAATGAGAAACTGTAAGCGATTTTATTCTGCAGCCGTGATGATTCTGGTCCTACGAAACACCAAATATGTTTGACAATGACAAGTGCTGTATGTTTTTTCCAGGAATAAAACAGAAAAAGATAAAAATAATGTATAAATTTAAAACGCAAACTATATTTTAAGAAAATCATTCAGTCTATAATCAGTGAATATATGGTCATATAATCATGTAGTAGTCGAAGCAGTAAAATTAGTAGTAGTAATAGAAATAGAAGTAGTAGCTAGTATAGTAGTAGAAATAGTAGCAGAAGTGGTAGTATTCGAATAAGTAGTTGTGATAGTAGTGGTAGCAGTGGTAGTAGTAGTACGTAGTAGTAGTAGTAGTAGTATTAGTAGTAGTAGTAGTAGTAGTAGTAGTAGTAGTAGTAGTAGCGACAGCAGCAATAGTAAAGGAGAAGTGGTAGTAATGGTAGTACTAGTAGTAGTAGTAGTGGTGATAGTTTTAGTAATAGTCCACTTATCCAATTTCCTCAGTTTAAAGTTAACTCATATTTGCTGTGGCTTTAATTCAGTATCTCCAATCCGTATAGGTAATGTATTTATTTCAGAAGCGAAGATGGTTTCCAGTTCTTCCTTAATCCTTTGGTAGTGAAACTGATTAGCACTTTGACAAAATGTTTCTTAAAAAGTCATTGAAGAGTTTTATAATATTTTATTTTGCTTTCATACGTGCCGAAAGAAAACATGTGCCGATGTACGTTCAAACAATTTCACTTGACTTACATATTCCTACATCGCCAAATACATACTTATTACTTGTTTTAAATGAAAATCGAGCAACAACTTTTTACATGTAGAGAAACTGAAATTACACGTCCCAAATATAAGAACAGTAGTTATATGACCTATTACTGTTACCAACCCACATGTCATTTTGACTGTTATAGGTAAGTTTCCAAAATTACGTTTGACCAATTGGCGCGCGTCATTGTACAGTTTCCACTTTATATTGTTACTGAATGAATGAACTAGCATTGAATCGATACTTTTCAGCAACAATGAGTACTTCTCGATTAACTAAAACCATTTATAACGTTTGATATGATGCGACTTTAACAACATACCTACATAGAACCTTCAAGGATGTTCGCTCCTCAAATTTATAGTATTAAACTTTTTTTCTAACTTATATTTTTTAAAAGATCAAAGTATATGATTGGATAATCAGCATTAAAAAATAGGGGGTAGTGTTTTTTTTTCGAGATATGACGCCTGTAAGATAGTGGGGGTGAAGTACAATTTCAACATGGGAGTCTATGAGAAAATGAGAAAAAAACTGCTAAAAACTTTAAAATACTACATTTCTAGTATAAACTTTTTTCCCTTTTTGATATGTTACAAAGTTCATTTTACCCTACCGAAATCGATGAAAAAATATATATGGTAGTGTGGTTTTTTTAAGCTTTGTCACAAAATGTACCTGAAAACCCCTTTTTTAGTCAAATTTAGGCCATTTATGCTTTTTAAAGGATAGATGAAATGCATTTTTCTCAAGAATGACAGATGATTACCTCTACGTATATTGTATATCGGAATCAATTGAGCATAAAAACGAGACAATATACACTTGCAATTGATAATTAAGACGATTTTAATTCACCCATTTTAACACTATCGCAATTTGTTCGGCGAAACCTTTTGAAAATGCTCACTGAGGCGTGACTGTGATAAGCGATAGACGGGGCGGCTAGATAGCTTCTCCGCCGATGTCTCGTTAATTAATTAATGATAATTATCACTGCCGCTAAATGAATTTATGAGGTGTATTACATCGCCAAAAAGACATGTTTATGTAATAATTGTGTAATTGTCATCTGCGGAATTACCTAGTTGGATATCTAAACATTCGATATATGGGAAATTTAAGTTGGTTTATTGAAGATATCTTTGTGAAATTAACAATCAAAATGTTGCGAAATTACGTTGAATTGTGACTATCGCTGAAAATCAAATTCCTCCACATACGTCACAGAAGTCATCCCTTCACGGATCATACCCCTGCAGACTTTCATTCTGGTCGCCGGGGCTAAATCAGGCGGTTTTTTAAAAAGCCGTATATAAGTAATTTATGGACCGATTTCAGAAATTTAAAATCGAGCAATTGTCAAATTGACATCCCATTTTAATGAATCCGATTTGGACCATATGTCATTTCATCCATCCTTTAAGTACTTTTTAGAGGTTCTAAAGTCACATTTTCTTTATTTCATATGTTTTTTAAAAGTATGTAGATGATGTAGAATATCATGAAGTAAATAAAGATGAGAAAAAATCTTTACTTAATCATATTTCATTTTTGAAGTTCAACCGGAGCGGACATCCTTAAGTGGCCGACATTGCGACGGTGATACAAGTTATGAAAACAGCTGTCTAAAATAGATGTCGACTATTTTTTATCAACAACTTGCATCTATGTCATTATATTTCAGAGTATTTAAATATAATTTTTACCTTTTAAAATTCAATATTTTTAATCATTTACCTGGCTCTTCTGACTGTCGTTAGCATATAATATTCATAATCTGAGAATGAAATATGGCTGCTAAGACGTTTTAATTGCTTTGTCCTCATGAAGTAATCTCAAACAAGACGGAAGTTTTACAAATTCATTTCTAACGTTCGGAGAAGTTCATAAATCTAAGTTGTGTCTGACACTGTTGAAGGAGCAAGGACAGTGAAAATATGAAATTACATGTCTGATAAATACTGTATGTTTTCTTAGAATAAACAAATTAAACAAAAGTGTAACTTAATGACACTTTCAAACGTAAAAGTGTAAATCGTAAATGACTCTACGTTTATTAATGCCTATATTGATGAAGTATTTATTATTTGATATCATGATTTATTATATGACAGGCAATGAAATACCTGGATTTATCAGTGCAATAAATTGTCTATCGAGGTACGGTGAATGTATATTAAATTTTCACTGTGATCAGTGTCTGATATAATTTTACGTCATAAACCAATGAGAACAGGAAGGTTTTCTGGATAACAACTTATTTAATGTGAAAGATGTTTTCATCTAGAACATCTTCCCGTTGTTATGTATGTCACTTCTAAATGCCCTTCAAAGACTTAAAACAATGGTGTGACGTAACGAATTATATTATGACGTTGTTCCTGAGGTTTCGGGGTGTTCCCAGCGGCCGCTCAACATGAAAACGACTCTGTTGTGGTATAATTACAAGGATAATATCATTTATTAGGTTTTCAATGGTGAAAAAACGGCATTTATCGATTAAAATAAAATCCGTATTTTCACAGAGTGAAATAACTTGTTATTCTACTGAGTGAAATCACACTTTCAATCATTTGACGTCATCCCATCATTAGGATGACGTCATAAAATGACCGTGGTAAAGCAAGGCGATCATGGATGATCTATTCATAGAATTAACTTCATTTACGAACTTTTGAACTTAACACTATGACGGTCATGGTAAAGTAGAATTGATAACATAGTAAGAATATGAAATTGCGACACCGCCATTATGATATTAAGATACGAGGGGCGTTCAATAAAAATTTCCCCTTTACCGGAAGAAGTAGAAATTTCACATGTGCTATTTAGCATGTCTCCATAGGTCAAGTGATGTCTCATACTTAAACATTATATATAAATATTCATTCTTTCTGTCAGCACAAGTCTTAGAGTAGAGTAAGGTGTAAAAATGGAGGCTGCTGGAGTACAGAGCGGTTATCAGGTTTTTATTATTGAAGGGTCGTACATCAAAGGAGACTTTTGATTAGATGAAATAACTTATGGAGAGGATGCCCCATCGTATGACGTTGTCAAACACTGCCATCGTCAGTTCAAGTGTGGTCGGAACTCCGTGGAAACAACTTCAATTCCAGGTCGACCCCAGTCAGCCATTGTTGATGACTCTGTCAGGCAAGTGGAAGCTGCAATTTTGGAAGATCGCCTAATTGCTGTCCGTCAACTTGCCCAAGATGTCAAGATAAGTGGGGGATCTGTGGAGAAAATCATTCATGACCATTTGCACACGTGGAAGGTGTCAGCTCGATGGATACTCCGACTACTCACACCTTTCCAAAACCAGGAACGAGTCGACTGCTCAAAAACTCTTTTAGCAAAGTGTTAAGAAAACCAGGATAACTTAGACAGACTAATCACTATGACCCCGAAAGTAAAATCCAGTCAAAGCAGTGAAAGCATCTTCAGTCACCACCCCCGAAAAAGGCACGGGTCCAGCCCTCGGCAGGCAAGGTTATGCTCACCGTATTTTTGGATCAGCATGGTGTAATATATAATGATGGATTTTTTGGAAAGGGGTACCACAACTACCCTAATTTGCTGCAAATATTGCGAAAAGCTATCAAATCCGAGAGACGCGGTATGCTCACTAATGGTGTCCGCCTGCTTCAGTACAATGCTCCTGTCCCCAACTCAGACGGAGGCGCAGACCTGCGGCTATGAAATACTTCATCACCCACCTTATTCTCCTGGTTTTTTTTTCATTTTTGAAAGACACTCGTTTCCCTGATGATGAAACCCTCATTAATGAGGTCATGTCTTGGCTTTTGACAAGATCTGATGCCTTTTACAGGAAAGGCCTAGAAGGCTGCATCAAGCGATGGGAGAAATGTGTCACACTGTGTGGTGCCTACGAGAGAAAGACTAATAACTGTACCAAGTTTCGTTTCGTTCAGTAAAGTAGAAGTCAGGGGAAACTTTTATTGAACGCCCCTCGTACATGTGATTTATACATGTGTTTGGGATCAACCAATATCTGCAATTGTACAATTACATGTACATTTTAGGACGACCCCAACGCGGGGTTTGAACCAACAACCTGAGAGTCAGGCACAAATCGCTAGCACAGCACATTCAAACAAATACACAACAAAACCGAGACTTTATGAACAAACTAGCACTTGAAACGGCTGTGACATCAATAAAAGTTGACAGTTGCATATTTATTATTTTCCTGTATATTGTCCTCAGTGATTGGTTGTTCTACTTCCATCACGTCGATTGATAACCCTCGCATCTTGCAAGGGACACGATTTGTTAGCGAAGAAAGCAACATAAGATTGCATGGTTTCCAAATTGACTGAAGTTAAACAGTATAACAATGAATTTGAAACATCCAATTTGCCAGTCACAGGCACACAATGTCTACCCATTCGTTCTCATCATTACATTTCAATATAATGATGGCTTAACATTTTTTGTAAGAAACAACACTCATTCAAATATCAATGCAATGGTTGTGATGTAAAAATGTAATCCTCAAATGTCACGAAGAATATTTGTGTCCCCCGGTTTTTCGTACCAATGGGGCGGCCATGTTGAATGAACTGTCCCTCGGGTTTTCACGTGTTCGTAATATTGTTTCATGGCGGGAAACTTCTCAAGGTCAAGGCCAAATCTGAGCATGAAGGCTACGTAAGGGAATAAGAAAAGGTCCGCCATGTTGAAACAGTTGCCAGTCAAGAAGTCTCCACTCTGAAACAACGTACGTTTTATTAGAATACATGGAATATATTGGAAATATAGGGAGCTGCGCCAAATTTACGTCTATCAGAGGGGTATTGAATGTAAAATTGGCTAAACTATCGATTGTTGGACTTCGATTTTTGTCGAGGCGAAATGGTCGTGTGGTAAGCTGTTGGTACAGTCAATGCTGGCGATAGTTGCCTTACGCTGAGGGTGTGGGTTCGAATCCCGCATGGGACTCGGACCGAAAAAAGTACAAGAATTTGTTCTATTGAAGGTAGTGTTATCCCAAATATAACCATGTTATCAATATATTGGTTCAAGTTATTGTTATGTAATGAGGCACTTACTCATTGGCGAAAACTAAACAACTTAAAGTGACAAGACGCAAACTTCTACAGTATATACTTATATTGTATCAGTACCGATGTGGTCGCAGTAACGAACATATTTTACATGGCTTTATCTTAAAACTCAGTTTAAAAATGAAAATTAAGTCTTTGACGATAAGAAGTTAAAAAAAATAATAAAAATGTTCTTTATCACAAAGTCTGTTCTGTGAATAAAGATGACGTTTCGGAGGATATATACTCTTCATGTCACCTGATGAAGGAGTAATCATATACTTAGAAACGTTGTTTGGTTACCATAAAGAAGCTGTTATCAAGAAAATCTTGTTTTCTTAATACCCATTGTTCATTTTGACAAAATTACATCATCTAGTGAACTAACAAAATAAAGTCTTCTCACCTGGGCTAGATAACTCTCCCATCGAAGAATTTCCTTTCTCGCTAGCTTGTATCTTGGTTCCAGCTTTTTCTGTACCAAAAAAAAAACTTACATGGATGTGGCATTGATAGAAAGAAAATTGTATGTATCGGGCCAAAAAATGAGACAATGAGAGAATATGATCTGACTGATGTAGCGATACCTAAACACTCAGAGTAGAGTTTCAAATATGGTACAGTGAGAGAATGGTCAACCATCTTGCTGTCTGAACTCTCAAATTCTACCTCTCACACTGAAGAGTTCAAGAGTTCACTGTCGCACCATTTTCTTCCAATAAGGATAACCGTTTTCTATGGATACGGCTTATCGGCTCGTGTAATGAGTTTTTTTGCCCATTGACGTAACAAATATTTTGTATAAACTTTAATAATAAATGGCAAATTTGAGAAAAACATAATATGCCAAAAACAACGTGCTACAGCGCCTTTAAAGAGACTGAAGGACTATACAACAATATACCTGGTCAACCTTCCCCGGGTTCAGGAACCACACGTGCACGATATTCTTCATAATGGTGTAGTCGATGTTGCTGATCTGGTGGAAGGAAACAGACGAGAAGACCTGAATTAGTCATTTATAAGATAAATAGTTGCGTTTGTAAAATTTCCGGGATTCATTGCTATTCAACACCCGCAAATTTAGTTTAAAACCGACGGCGTTAGCCGGAGGTTTTAAACGCTGAAATTTGCGGTTGTTGAATACCAATGAATCCCGGAAATTTTACAAACGCAACTATTTATCGATATTGTAACATGACCCTTAGTTATCAGGCGTTTTAAAACGAACTCTCTTTTTGCGTACCTATCTCTGAGTGGAAAGGACTTTGCGACTGTTCCATTTTTGTAAGAGGTGTGGTCAGGTCAAAACAAATGTAAATACTCGGCATAATATGTACATTAGCAACAATTTACACATAAGATCAAACAGTGTCACTCAACTATGTTCACTTCACAATATTCACGTATCCTTTAAGATGGAGATAAACATTTATCTACGACATCAACACAGTAAAAGACCTAGGAAAAAAAATCTTAAACTTGCCCTAACCCATTGTGACAATGACGCTAGCATTGTGACGTCAACACGGTTGATCACTATGACGTCATGTCATGGCAACGGCATTCGGTAAACACAGTCGCATGGAAGAAGGCGTCAAACTTGGACAAATCTTACTAGTTGAAAACATTTTAGTTACTTGAAACTAATTAATTTTGAGAGTTATTTGTGACCTATACTGCTATACACAAGTTAGAAAATGACAATGCTACCTGTCAAATTTGAGTATGGAGCACATATTAAGAGAAATAGAAAAATTAAATTTTGAGTCGGGCCGAATCTTGTGAACATGATGTATATGTTCGCGGTGATTCGCCCTAAGTAATTTGCGGGTATTCATTGTCATTCAACATAGGCAAATCAACCAATCAGAATCAAGGATACACCGAAATCATGTTACAATGTCCCATTATGGCTATCATACACTTTAGATGATGTATGAGTGTTTATAGTATTGGCATATAACCGTAAATGTTAAGCCCCTATTAAGAAGAAAGGTCGCATTTTCATCTGAACTGCCCGCAGAGTTGTTAAACATATTCTGTGATGTTCTATTCACTTTCAAGTTTGACATTTTAAAACATTTTAAATATGAAATTCGTATCAGAATAACATGACAGTAATGTATTATGCCAAATAAATGTTCTTTAAAGACAGCGAAATATTTCACAATTCATACAAATTATGTTCATTACTTAGTATTGGATCAGTCAGCTGTTGTCGCTTCTGTTGGATTATTATAAAGAGAAACCATGATACCGAGGATATGGTAAGGTTGTGGACCTTGACTACCATAGTCTACAACTTTACCATATCCGAGGTAGAATGGTTTCTTTATATAATCAATTTTTAATTCTAAAATATGATTTGTTTTCGCGTTATATTGATGATAGATTCGTTATAGATTCGTTCATAAAATCTTTGTTGACAACCTGATATCCTGTTCACAGCCATGCTATAAATTGCTTTATACCATTTATACATTCATGTGCCTCGGTGGCACAGTTGGCTAAAACGTTAGCTCACGTATCACAGGTGTTAGTGGTGTTAGTTAGTGTTAGTTCCAGACGCACTTTCGTCATAACATTTGAGAAAACCACTTGAGAAAATTTTCAAAATTAGTCTAAGATACTTTCACACCGTCATCTTAGTAAATATATCAGGTTTTACAATCATTGTAATTCAACCTAACATGGTTTACAATTGTTTCCGTAAACCCACCTGGATGGACTTACAATGTTCAGTGAATGTTGTTAGTCCCTCTAAACCGGGTGATACGGTTTAGAAAAGCCGTTTCAAGCATCACGTTATATGACTAGAAGGTTGATAGGTTTATGTAAAGAACGGTGTATTCACTTGTATTTTAAAGTTAAGTGTATGAAAATATTAAATTACACAAACTATTTCGTGTAGGCTTTACCTCAAACATTCTCTGTAGAACTCTCGCTCGGTCACCATGGTCAGTTGGTAGAAGTGTAGTACCATAATCAGCGTATCTGTTCTGTAGTAAAGGAAACAATAATTAATATATCATCTATTCAACATTTCTTAGGTCATATTACAAACAACGACTTAACATAATAACCGACAATTGATGTCTCAATCGAAGGACTGTTAGGACTGAAACATGCTGTGCCCTCAGTCATGGTACTCTAAACTGTTACACTACTTGTATCGCCTATGTTACGATAGGGAAAATGTTCGTAAAGTTACCATCTGTTAATGTTATAGAATGTGTATTGTCAGCCAATGATTTGTCGTGATTTGAAAACCTGTCAATCTTTAATCTTTAATTTAAGTCATTTCATTGGCTGGTCATATTTAGTCGTGGTAGACAAAAGGATTCAAGCGGCAGAAGCAAGTTTTTTGGAATATTTTTTATTTCAAATTTATAATGATAGTTTATGTCATTAATATTTACTTTAGAGGGTAAAACATCTTATTACACAAACCAATTATCCGTAATGGTAATAACGGTGTTGCAAAAAAGCAAAAATTGTATGGCAGCCATTTTATTGTGAACACATGTTATTATTTCGAATGACAAAAACGATTCCCGTGGTTTTACGGAACAATGTACACTCATTTTTTAACTCGATTTTCCGAAGAGAGAATGGTGTTTTACTATTGGTGACATTATTTTCCAAAAACACTTCATCAACTTATTTCAGCGAAAAAACGTGCTGCTGCCTCTTTAAAATACCCTTAAGGCGAAAGATGGCTGTCCGTCTCGAATCAAGTTGAATATTTCTCAAGACTGAATGTACAATATTATAAGCGAGTTATTTTTCAACGCCACTTGGACAATATTGCAGCCATATTAGCGGCGATAAATTTAAGTATGATATCTAATTTAAGAAAAGGTTGCAACATCAAACTAGGAAAGGCACGAAGGTAGTAAAGCACCAGCAGTTATTGAAAAGCTGATTTGAAAATTTTGAGTTTATCACTTGAATTAATTGCTTTTAGAAAATCTATGATGCGACGTTATCGAAGTGAGTAAATACTAATGGAAATATCAGGGTAAAACGTTACCCTGATGTGTCCAAACACTCACTGAGAATGGGACACTGGCTGTACAATGGAAGGTCTTCCCCCTTTAAAAGATATGAATGGGTAAGCAGGGGTCGAAAATAGTTAAAATCTGCACTTGCCCTGCAGGGCAAGTGATAAATAATTTCTACTCGTCCTTCTGCAATTGTACTGGTCCTACACAATCAAACAATAACGAACAATGTATGCAAATTGAACTTATATTTAGTCTAAAATATGTGTTTGTCATAATAAAATTGAAATACATTGAAACTGACTTTGATATAAATCTGAATCTTTTATCTCTGCCATATCTAGCCCTTGTTTGTGACAATACAGTGTACCAATTGAAAGGCAGTGGCACTGTTCACCAGTTGTTACAGTATACATACGATTTACAAGAATGATTCATTGCTGTATGGTATCCGATCAAGATGTCACATTAGACTTAAGATGGGTGTGTCCAATCACAGGTGAAGTTTAGCGCAAATATGTTGCGCAACAGAGATGAACGACCAGTTTTCCATATGTGCGAACGAAGTTCGTTCGCACATATGGAAAAATGGTCGTTCATCTGTTGCGTCGTTCGCACATATGGAAAACTGGTCGTTCATCTGTTGCGTCGTTCGCACATATGGAAAACTGGCCGTTCATCTCTGTTGCGCAACATATTTGCGCTGAACTTCACCTGTGGTCCAATACGACATCGTCGCAGGACACATGTTTCCTGTCGACATTTACCTCGATATAAAGACATACTGCGGTAGAATCGTTGACAACCACATCCCCGTCTCTGAAAGTCGGAACCTGTTCAAACAGAAAGTGTTGAAAAGTTTCAATTGTACCATTTCAGTTATTTATCAGCATAGCATCAACCGTGTGCCTTCTTACATGTCACGCCGACAATACGTTCTGGGCGCGTATTAAAGGGGCAGTAGCACGTTTTTTTTAATTTTATTTTTTCAAATTTCTCATTTATAATGATAGTTTATGTTATTTATATTTACTTTAGAGGGTAAATCATTTTGTTACACAAACCAATTATCCGTAGTGGTAATAACGGTGTTGCTTATAAAGCCAAAATTGCATGGCGGCCATTTTATTGTGAACATAATTTAATATTTCGAATGACAAAAACGATTCCCATGGCTTTATGGAATCATGTACACTCATTTTTTTAACTTGATTTTCCGAAGAGAGGATGGTGTTTACCATTGGTGACATTATTTTTCAAATACATTTCAAATTTTATTTCAGTGAAAAAACGTGCTACTGCCCCTTTAATAGAGAAAATACGGTAGCCTATTTGTATCTGTTTGCTTGCAGTGTTTGTTCAAGAGAGAAAGTTAATTTGACAAATCAGTGACGTCATTACCATGCTTAGGGTTAACAATCGTACTACATGTTATCAAAATGTGATTCAACTAAATATTACCATGTGATAAGCGTTGATATTACGCTTAAACTTTGTGAACTTTGACCCGGTGTTGTGTCAATCTGTTCCCTTAGATTTTAGACAACCTACCTGACCTCTTTGGTTTAATTTCTTCACTTCTTCAGATTTCATGTCCATTGCAACAAACGACAGTCGTTTGTTCGGATATCCAGTAATCCCTTTCTCTTCTAAACAGAGCATAACTTTCCAACAGGGAATGCTTCCCGACGCCCAGTACAGAAACATATTTTCCGACACTGAAGATGAGCGAAATCTGAAGTTGTTAAGTGAATGTTGGGCTAAAACCATTCGTACACATCTTTTCGCGAACATTGTAGAATCTGCTGAAGAAGGTATGAAACAAAAGAAACAAACGCTGAATGTTATGTGTTTGTGAGGATAATTTCCGCAGGCCTACACTGACTCGCCTTTTAAAAACTAACAGTGCCTTATAACTGCAAGATATGGGTAAAGGGAGATAACTCTGTTTTCTATGTAGTGTGTGTACCGTATTGCTTTCAAAATACAACCATACATAGTCTATCTTCATAAGCTGTAATTAAAATACATTTCGCCTTCGATTTACTGTACTTAGAAGGGCTTGCGAGACATTTTATTATTTCATATGGTAATTAGATTTGAATATTATAAACGTTAACGTCATGAGTTTATTTGCTATCTGTTAGTTTAAAGTGGCAGTAGCACGTTTTTTCGCTTAATAAGTTGATGAAATGTATTTGAAAAAATAATGTCACTAATGGTAAAACACCCTTCTCTCTTCGGAAAATCAAGTTACAAAATGAGTGTACATGGTCCCGTAAAGCCATGAGAATCGTGTTTGTCATCGAAATAATAAAATGTACAATAAAACCGCCACCATGCAATTTTTTTATGCATACGCAACACCGTTGGCACTACGGATAATTGGTTTGGGTAATAAGATGTTTAACCCTCTAGAGTTAATATAAATGACATAAACTATCATTATAATTGGAAATTAATTTTTTTTTATATATATAAATAAAAAAGTGCCACTGCTATCACACACATTGAGTTGACCAGTGTCGAATATTTGATTGAAAACAACAGAAAGTGTTCTTCTATCTACTAAAACTGTACATTTCCCATTAACGAAATGTATGTCCTAAACGGAAATCTGTATAGGCAGTTCTGTCGCTGATTGTCCGCCATCTTGCTCTTAGCTTGCAAAACGTGAAATGAAAAACGCTGCATTCTCACTAATTTTGTTTTTCAGAATAAAGCATATGCGTTGATGGAACATTCAAAAGTAACACAAACAAATCAACACCGTCGTGTTGTGCTGAAGGAGGTGAGGTGAGGTCAGTTATGGTTTAACGCCGCTTTCGAGAGTTCACCTATATCACGGTTGCTTGTATTATGGCAGGGAGAAAGCCCGCAACACAAAGTGGCTCTGCATTGCGGTAAAACCTGCGAACAACGGCTGGAACTAGCTACCATGGTGTGCTGGAGAAAAGCTTTCCACACTCAAAGCACCGATGAATGGCAGTCTGATTAAAATCGACCTTGTTCCGAGGAATACAATTTGCAAAATATTATATCTACCGGGATGCGAACAGGTTCTGTAGATTCCTCGCCACAGCCCAGTCAAATAGCTGACCAATCACATCATAGTATTTAAACGGTCGCTGTTTTGAAAGCATTCGGAACAGACAAAAGGATAGCTGTTTGGAGTTATCTGCCCCTAGCTTCTCGCACCGAATGCATTTGTTGGGCATCTTTTGATTGGCTACCTGAATTGCGCTCGAACACGCGAGTCTACGGGCTGTAATCAGACGGTTTGGCGTGGAACCTACGACTGATATGAGTTCGTATCCCGGTAGATGCACTATTTTGCAAAATTTTTTCCACGGAAAACTGTCGATTTTAATCAGACTGCGATGAATGGCTTCACTTCTCATTGTTTTTATTTTGGAAAGAAAATGCGTTCGCCTTTATCAAATTTCCATAATATGTATATTTAGGTGTCCTTATTACACAGCGATTTATCATTTATCAAGGACAGGCAAACGTGTTTTAGTAGTTGTTTATTATCATGTCAGAACGTATCATAACGCACTGTACTTCAGATTAGAAGCGTTTAGAAGGATGGATATAGCCGAACTGAAGAAAGCTTTTATTCCAAACTGACCTCAAGATATCCATTCCTACGCTTCCATTCCCCTCGAACAGCGTCTAGCCGTTTATCGATATAATCCTGAAAGGAAATTATATACAAGGTCACTATTGAAAATCATTTTGCATTTTTCTGAAAAAATTTAGGTATACAAGGATACCAAGAAAAGAACCGAATCAAACGTCTAGTCAAGTACTTTAACGTGTATTACTCACGTATTGTTGCATATTTTGAGATGACTTTAATTAACCTGACTTGATCCCATTTCTCTTTTGGAGTAAACCGCTTGTATGCCATTATTGATGTTTTAAGTCTGAAAAGAGACATTTAAAGGTACATCCATTGTGTTGTTTGGGGTCAAATATGCCAAACGTTATAAATGGTCTTGCTTTATCGAGAAGTACCAATTGTTACCGAAAACTACCGTTTTGATGATACTCGACTTAGTATTATGACGATATGAAGGTAAAAGTATCAATTTCTGAAAACCGGACAATGCACCGCGTGTATAGCGCGCGCCAATGAGTCAAACGTAATTTTGGAATCTTATTTAAACAAGACAAAATAAAAAAAATAATTGAGATGATAATGTTCAAAAGGTCAGATAACTACTGTGCATGTAAATAGGACGTGCACTTTCGGTTTCTGCACATGCATAATGATGTAACTCGATTTTAATTGGAAACTAGTAATTATGATATATTTGGCGATTGGGATGAATGTGCAAGCTGAGTTAATTTATTTGCATTGTAAACAGCACATATGGTGAGTTGGAATATATTAAAGCCAAATAAAATGTTATGAAACACAATGGATGCACCTTTAAATAAATCTACATTATTTATTGCTCCTAACGTACCAAAAACAAACATTATTTGTATGTTTATGTATGTATTTCAGTGGTGTCAACAATAAACTCTCAATGTAGTCTTACTGCTTACCGTGTCTTGCTTGAGAAGATGTAACTATTTTGTTCAAGATCATATTAACGGCTGGGTAATGGACTTGTAATGAAAAGCACCGATAAATGTCTTTGTTTTTTTTGACAGCCATTTATAAAGTTAAAAATTGCTAAAAGTACACTTATTAAAAATGATTTCGGTATGCAAGTTAAAGTCATTGATGTGAAAACATGTCACTTACCTCAAATACTCTCTGTAGAACAAGGCCCCGCTGTTTAAAGTTTTCTAGCATCAAACGAGTTCCTCTCTTTGGATACCTTTCCTGTAAAATAGTCATTTCGTATACTATAAAAATAAAATACTTCAGACAACACTTGCTGCATGTAGATATCAATTTAATGATGACTGGACGCGTCGCATTTCGACTTGTTTACAAGTCTTTTCAACAGTCATCATTAAAATTTCAAGTCATCATTAAAATGATATCTACAGCAAGTGTCGTCTGAAGTATTTTATTTTTATATACATTTAGGTAGTCAATATGGAAAAAATATTGGATTTAGAACCAGATCATATGGTGTGATATACAACATTCTTGCTGTTACAGTTGAGATTTTGACGAGCAGAACAAAACTTTAGTACCAATAATCACTAATATTGTTTACGCTGTCTTACATGCAAACATATTATTTGGGATATTTTGAACTTTGGAAATTATAAATAAAGATACATTTTTTACACTTGACAATATTAAAGCATTCAACATCCAATTTTCCTAACTTATTTTGTCAAGTATAAATATAGCAAGATTAAATCGAGTACATAACATTTTATACTGACTTAAAATAATTAAACAATTTACAATATTACACGGGTTTTTGACAGTAAAAAGATTGTGTTTATAGGTAAACATTTGTGCAAAACCAATTATTGTAGTGATACATAGATAAATACATGCAGATGGCAATTGATTATCAAATCTCTGCCTCGTCATCTGCCGGCACCTGAGAACAAAATACAATTGTCATAAAATCTTTAAGAAACACCCCCGCAAGCCTCCTTCGTTGGCTATTTGGACACTGCTGCATTTCCATAACTTTTCTTGGCTAGCGGAGCAGCGTGGACTATGAAGTTCAGGTGGAGTATGTGATGGAGACTGGTGAGTTTGAAATGTTCATGCAATCTCACGATGAAACTTGCGAGCGTTAGCTGGAATTAGCAACACATTGCATTTTACATCTCACCTTAGATTTATTGCAAGTTGAGTTCCATGCCGACTGTTTTGTTACTTAAATCAAGATTTTCAACTTATAGTGTAATAAAATGACCTAGCTAATGTAAGATTCGAACATCAGACTTCAAGTGTAAATCCGAAATGGAATCATGCTCTAATCACACTAGTCTAACACTTAGACGTTGACATAAAACAAATGAAAAAAGTATTAAAAGGAGCTTCATTTTCCATTTTTACAGTCTCCTTTTCAATATTTAATTAAATTGTGATATTTTCAGAATAAGAACTTTTTTAGAGTCTGAGTGTAAGACTATAATCCAACCCAAATCAACTTTCTCACAGTGATTCAACATTTTCTCCGCATTTCACAGCGTTCTATTATCCCTCCCCAAATGTCATTAAAGCATGGACACGGCATCTGTTTACTATGGTCACTGCCATTCATGGCTCTATTACAGGCCCGTAGCACCAGTTTCGGGATTGGGGGGGGGGGGGGGGGGGGGGTATTATCTAAATTTTATAAGTGAAAATTATTCTGTTCACTTCTCTCACGAAGTTATTTGCAATGTCTTTCAGGTTGAAAAACACTTTGGAATAGAGAGCAAACAAAAATTTCTCCCTAAAATTTGTGGGGGGGCTGAGCCCCCCCCCCCCAGGCCCCCCCTATTGCTACGGGCCTGTATTAGATTCATCAGGCTATCAACATGTCACTTTAAAGCACCCCGCCCGGTCTTATATACGATCTTTATACGGGAGTTTTACTTATGTTTGTATATAAATCTGTGTTATGTATATATCCATGCCGCTAAAGGCTGAAACATCGACATAGCCGTGCTAAGCAATATGTCACTCAATCTCAAATACACGCAACTTGTTATGTTTTTAAAGACTAACATTCAATTCTGTTTTTCTGTTTATATAAAGAGTAATACTTGAACATACATTAGATGTTGTTGTTACTCATTACTTTGTGTCTATAGTAATGGTGTTCTGATGTATCTGAAAACTACTTTATGAGTCGGCAGAATCTATATCAAGATATTGTTGATTAAAACATTTCTAAGGCATTGATTCAACGTTTCCTTGTTTTATTGATTCATATTCTCACCTGTCAACTTATTATATATCTATATACATACTTAAAGCAAATAACCATGAAGTAAAAATATCTTCAAGCAAACTCAATTCATAAATTATAGTATGCTTTTATAAATATTAATGTTCTGTCAAGCACTGTGATGATTCGATGGGCTATGATGATGTCACTTCCTTGATTTTTACTTACGATTTTTGCGGAGGCTTGAAGTATTGAATAACGGACTGGTGATGATCCTCGTTCTCATCAAATTGAGGTGAGGTGAGTTGGGGTTTAACGCCGCTTTCAAGAGTATTTCACTTATGTCACGTCTGCTAGTATTATGGAAGAGAGAAAGCCCGCAACGCCATGTGGCTATGCATTGCGGTGAAACATGCGAGTATCGGCTGGAACAAGCGAACCATGAGCGGTACTACGCTGAAATTTATTGTAGCATTGCACCCAAACCATTCTCTACTGCAGACAAAGTTGCCGTGCCCCTGGACCCCGGACCTCTTGATCCGAAGCATCCTCGGTTACCGATGGTTTTATATATGCTCCGTTACTCTCCACTATATCACCAATGGGAAACTCTGTCAGCGATATCTGTACTAAAATTACCCGCCCATGGCCGGCGTGACGAAGTCAGTAACCAAAGAAAATACTCAATATAAGACGGAAATGGTCAAAGGAGATAACCGGTGACGGATGGCTAACAAAATGACCTCGCGTGCTTTGCAACGAAGTGATATGAATTGTCATTGGCTCGCAGGTCCAAGCTGCCTAGCGGTTTGATTGGCTCACGCCGGCCAAGGGCGGGTAATTTGAGTACAGATTTCTCTGATGAAATTTCCCATGGGTGATATAGTGGAGAGAAACGGCGCATATATAAAACCATGGGTAACCGAGGATGGATCCGAAGCCGAACGCGGTATTATAAGTTAAAACATTCTGTGACGCCGTAGGCGAGTTGGATAAACACTAACAAGGGTCTTATAAATTACGATGTGACCCGAAAAAACTGAAAGTTATGACGTATTTATCTTAGCGCATGTCTCAAAATATCATTAAAAACAACTGATCGATCGTCAAACAACTATGACCTTTAACTTGTGTCACGTGACATGAAATGATTATTATGCAGGGTTCGTCCGTCCATACATAAGTACGAAATGGAATAACTCAGAACTATTCATTTGAAAAACGGGATTCTTTTAAGACAGACAGAAACATATTGTTTCAGTAGAGGGCCAATATAATTATACATTTTATTTTGTTTAATAATAAGAGCATATTGAGTTAATACATTTCAATCAACAGGATTGGTAAACAAGCTTACAGCGTTATTAACATACGCTTTAAGCTTGTTTACAATCCGATTCCTTTCAGGGAAATACATATGTCTAAATCAAATCAATACATTTTCAATTTGGCGCCTAACATGCATGACATACAACCGAAAAATCAGATGAATGCACGAATACACTCACTGTATACCAATATTCCATGATTGGAATCGATCCAATTCAGAGAAATGAAAACAGCAAAATATCTACCATCTGTCTGCATCTATTGTGTTAATTTAAAGGCATGTATATAAGCCATATGGATTGTTTACTGATCCGATCCTTTTGATTGAATAAAATACGTTTTAAACGCAGGCCTATTGCATTAGGATACTGAGTTCAATAAATATCGCTCGGGGGTTCCTCTTCTCCTGGTCTGATGACTGCCCGTATAGGCACATGTTCTAACACAAGTTCAATTAGCCAATCACAAGTCTTCTTTTTATAACATTTCATATAATTCATATAATGTAAACCTTTCAAAATATAACTTTATATCACATAGTCCAAACCCTCAGTAGCTATAAACAGTATTTCTTAGAAAAGAATGATCATTTTGTACGTACGCGTATATAAAAAGAAGATGCCAGATTATTTCCAAAACTGCAAGTTCAAAGAGGCGGACGTAAAATAACTATCCCTAGACGTGTTCTTGTCCAATGCAATCTTGGGATTATCACAGTGTGCAGAATTTGGGCACAATCTTCATCAGCCCCTTTAACTTAGATTGAAATGTTTACATTGTAGTGAACCAAATAATACACCGTGAGTTCATAGAACATAGCATATTAAGATGTACAGCAAAATAATCATACTTTGAGAATCGACTTAAATTATATAGACATTTGTTCTGGATATATACTTTCAGCGTATATTGAACGAAACTAAAAGTTGAAAGTTCTCCTGTTTCTCCTGTTCTCCCTGTTTTGCTGTAAGAATGAACATATTTACATCTACCAAAATACGCCGTCTCCTACTAGCTGTCGTCCGTTATTCTATTACGTGTATTACACACTGGCTTCTTTGTTTTTATTTGTGTGTTAAATTTCCATACCAACTCACTCTACTGAAATCTATATTCGGAAAAGTTCCAACACATATATTCTTTATTCAGGTGTATGTAGGCCATCGGCCCATTATACATATTACATCATACATAATACAGCCAACAAGCGGCTATTGCGTTGCTTATTCGCAAAGACAATGTACATAGCCAGGTTACGCAGAACACTAGAGTTATCAACAGACATCAAGGCATTAAATTTATGCAATGAAGGATAAGAATAGTAATTTGCAGGGATATATAACTTACGAATATGATTGTAGGCAGAACATATTCGGATAAAATGAAACTCGTTCTCAGTGTGACCATCATTACACATATGACAAAATCAAAGGTTCCTAGGCGTATTGGTATATCTACCCGTTTCAATAACACAAATACTTTCGACCTAATGTGGGAATCGAACCTGTAACGTGATGGTTTCTTGTCAAGTGGAATATAACCATTTAACAACAGCAGAGTTCTTTGATTGTATTTGATAAATATCGTTACAAGCAATTATATATTTTGAAGTTTTAACTGAAGTGCAAAATATTTAAAAACATTATTTTTAATGTTTTATTTTGTGTAAACTTGTGATATTGACACTGTAATGTCTGTATTGTCTATTGCACAGACTTGTACATTTCAGCTTGTTGCACGTGTATCACGACTAGTTCAGGCTTTGTGTGAGCTGCCTGAAATAGACACCGTTTTTTTCTGCCAGAGATAAACGTCTCTTTTACCCTATAATATAGAGAAATAGACTTCTCGGCATTTGTGATTCACGTATTTCATCTAACTAAAGTATTACTTTTTATATCAATTCTCCTTTGTCCTAAACACTCAAATCAAAATATAATTTGTTACTGAAAATTACTGTTACCCTTTGTTTCTGCAGTAAATACTCGGTCTTTACTTTTTCCTTATGTGTATAATTGCAAAGCATTAATATGCAAACTGTCTATTAGTCTATGACACATCATCATTATCTATTTTGCAGATAATTCTCATTCCGAAAAATAGGTGAATATTACAAATGAATATAACCTTACTATCTTTGAATAATTAAAGATGCATTATCAGAGTTCTTGAAATTTAAATCATTTTGAAATTAATTTTTACCTATTCCTTATATTTTTACAAAGATATTTCAACTAGTCCCGATAAAATCTGAACGTTTGTCGTGAAAATACTTTAAACGAAAGGGCATTCCCGTATTATCTTACTGTTATAAAAAGAAACGGGCGTTATATTTGCGTTATCGCGCAAAGGATTATAGGACGTAAACAATGATGGCTGACAAGTCAATACGATCGCGAAAATCAATGCGAAAGCTGTCGACATGTAATCTTGTCAAGATATAAGCTGCAGCTATCCTCCGATTGTGTAACACAGTTGACTTTCACCATTCTCACGCACAGATTTCCTCCTCTGTTCTCTAAATCTTGCAAACTTGCTCGTCCAAGGCGATAACCATCGCGTGTGATCGGTCGCCAATTTTGTTTTGTTTACAATAAAACCCGTGGAGAAATTCTACACATATAATGATGACGCCACTGATTCTGGAGATCAACAAAAGGCTGCAATCAGTTGATGAGGGTACTATGCTTCGAGTGTGAAATATGTATTTCATCGTTGATTTTAAAGTTTAAGTTTGATGTCATAATTTTGTTGAATGATTTTCCTGCCGAATGATATGATTGGATATATACGTTAAAACATATAATTTAAAAGAAATGCAAAGGACTACCAAGGTTTTTTTTTACCATGGTTACCATTAAAAATGATGTATACTGACGTTAAAAAGAAACTTTCCAAAAACTGGTTTATTGTCCTTTTAGACTCTCCTATCTTCAAAACTTCATTCGTTGATAATTTTTGTATGGTTTGATCAACACGCTGTATGATCGAATTAAACAACATGAAATGTTCTATTTCACTAGAAACTGTATGACCAGTTGTGTTTGTTTTATAGATCTTCAGATTGAGTGGGGAGTTTTGAACGTCAGTATATATCATATAGAATATGCTATGCACCAAACATTACTATGAAATGTTTAACCCATAACAAATGCCTTCGCATGGTATAGTCTGCTATTCACTACTTTCCTCATGATGTTTGATCTACTCTACTTTGTCGTTAATAAAGCCACCTTAAAGGAACAATGGAACAATGTTTTTCAGGTTGCTTGAAGACGCAGCATCATATTTTCTGTGCAAACATCCAAATGTGAATATAGAAATGAACAAAAAAGAAGAAAATCTGTTAATTGTACAAACAGCTAAAATGGTTTATTGAGGAGAACTGTAAATTTTCATTTCTAGTTCAGCAATTACCTGAACATCGATGTAGACACAGTAGCAAGTTGCTTCTGCAAACATCCAAGGGATAGCATCCTAGTACATTTCAATAAACCTATTCATGTTCCTTGATTTCATTGTGAGTTCTGTGCGTCTAGCTACTGGGACAAACGTAACTAAATTGACTTTATCCAGTAAAATATACACTGCTTTCTGTCCCTTGAGCCTGAACTCTTCAATGTCTGCAACGTTGTCAAAAACATCAAAGGACACTAACTGTTAAAAGAACATGGACGTGTGTCCAAAAGAAACGTCGCCAACAAAGATGCAAGATGGTTGAATCCACATTACATTTTGTGTCTAGAGGCCAACTAACTTACATCGTCTATTAATTTAAATATGACCTTGTTGTTTCTGAGAAACACGTCTTTTAAAATCTCTTTAACTTGGGCGAGACGGGAGAGGGAAATATGACTATTTTCTCTTGTTTAGGGGCGTCCTATAATAACGACGCGTCAACGAATTTTAGTCTAAGATGGTGCATAATGTCGTCATAATCTTTTATTAACGTTATCGCCATAATTCCTGCATTTTAAAATTAAAAACAAAAATAAAACCTGAAAATTGGTTTACGTCATGGAAATTGAACGTCAAGCTTGAATTAGGTACGCTTATTGTTATAGTTTTTTTATGCAATTTTCGGTAGCCAAGTATTAACTCCCGCTGTTATTCGATTTAACGTTTTCTATCACAGTACCTCTGTATCATAATTCCACCAATTTCAGAAAATTCGAAAGAATGGTTTACAGAAAATTACAGTCGTCAAGAAATGAGGAACGTCATTTGGGACAGCAGGGCCACAAGGCAGGCAGTGGAAACATTTGCTGCAATTTCAGCTCTTGTGGTTATGACGTTTACCCCTAAAGCATCATTCGTCGGACCGTGATGGTACAATGTAGGTACACAGCAATCGAAAACTGACCCTTTACATTTCCAACTTGCGAAGCAGAAGTTTATCATATTCACAATGATTAAGATCTCTGTTCTGGTCTTAATCTGATGATCTTATATTGCCTTCAGAACTAGCAAAATCGAGCCTCTGGGTGACTGGTTAACAATCACAACGTAGGAACTCGATTTCGTTAATAAAAAAAACGTACACCCTGTATGTAAATAGAGTTTTACCTTCGTTGTACCTACATTTTCATTACGATATCGAGTTCATGACAAAACCTCTTATGTATGGTCTCATTGAACTACCTCCAGAATGGGTTGAATAAAGGTACCAAACCTATATCAGATACACTTACCTTCAATACAGCCGCCTCTTTTTTTTTATCACGTTCCCTAAATTACTGATGTATTTACCATCATCGAATCAGATGTACATGTATATCTAGCCTGTCATGTGTATGTGTATGTTGTTTACTCTTTGGATATTGCATTTTACCGTGTTGCTACCCTTATCTTTAATAACTGCATGTATCTAATGAAAAAAACATCTAGTATTGTTTTGTACGTAGATACACGAGCTTTTAAGGTATCAAATTATACTAGTTTGACATTTCCAAATTTTAAATAATTTTGAAAAAAATTCTTAAGTTCGAATGCAAGTTCAAAATCTGTTCAAATATGCAGGCAGCGTTTTAAAACAAAAACCTTCATTACTAAGAAAACAATATATTGTTTTGCATCTTTAAGCTACATATACATACCTCATTTGGATTTGTGCAATCCATGTTCAAAAACTATTTTTAAGATACACAATGTCATGCATGTGTAGATTATGTCAATCATAAAAATCTATATTAAATCAAAACATAACATGTTATGAAAACTAATTAACTAATAAAATTAATTAAGATACTTGAAAAATTGATCTCTAGCGATTTGAACTAAAGGGGAATGCATGTAATTTCTTTAATATATCATTGCAAACAACAAGACCTACATAATTCAAGTCACAAATGAAGATGGAAAATACATTTTGCATTGCTTTTTATTTCATTTAGGTAAGAGTTGAGGGTTATATTGATGGCTATGTATTGCGGTGAATCCTGCGACCATCGGCTGGAACCGGCAAACCAGCGTTGGTACTGCGTTGCAATTCAGCACAGCATTGTACCTAAACCTTACTGCATATAGACTAGTTCTCTACAGCAGCCAAAATTGCCGAGCACCTGGCGGGATTCGAACCAACGACCTCTTGACGCGAAGTCAAACGAGCTAACCCGCTCTCAATTTTAATGGAACAAATGACAGGGCGTGATCAGTATCAAGTAAGTGTCTCATGGGTATGTAAACTTCACACTGTATACTGCATAACCACTCTGAACATAGACGATGGTCGCTGAACTCAGAAGATTCAGATGTTCAAATGCCCCAACTGGGGTGCCGTCCAAGTATATCTGTGAAGCGGAAATAATTGAAAGCATTAGTGAAATACAATGATGGATAAAATGAAAACATAAACTCCGAAACGTTGTATATGTTCATAATAAAGAAGATGTCATCATCTAAGTTATCTTTACTGTTACATAGAATATGTTTTCTTACAATAATACAAGCTTAATAACATCAAGTAAAATGGATATATTGATTTATGATTTACTCTGCCTTTAGTTAAATCGAAAAAACGTATAATATTTTTAAAAAACTATTTATTTGGAAAACATTATCATAAGATTATCTCGTCTGTGACTATCTGCGTTATAATTATATATCATATTCACAATCACTATTAAAAAATTATACTTCTAAACATCTTTGTTGCAATGAAGGGCAATGAATGAAGTTGATTACCCACAGAACTTGGTTTTCCTTCATATCTACAACTATATAATAGAATTCATAACATATTTCTTAAAGCAGACCTGGTTTCTAAGATCATGTTCTAACAGAGCAATACCAAACTTACCACAATGAAGGATACAAACATAACACGCACACACCTGGTAATGAGTGGAGTTGAAAGTGGCCTGCATATCAAAGGGCTCCAAAGTAGTGATGGGTAAGGGGTCAGTGTACTGTTCAAATGCGGTAGAGAGTTGAGATACCTGCTCACTGTAAGCGATACCATTGGTCGTAATCACCAGTAGGTGAATCAGTTCCCCATAGTCATGGTCGAGAGTGTACTGCAAACTGGGACATTGAAATATGCATCAATAAACATTCGTATGTTGAGTGAGTAAATAGATGTATATTGTGTTGCAGTGAGAATAAGCAATGAGAGAGAGAGGGAGAGAGAGGGAGAGAGAGAGAGAGAGAGAGAGAGAGAGAGAGAGAGAGAGAGAGAGAGAGAGAGAGAGAGAGAGAGAGAGAGAGAGAGAGAGAGAGAGAGAGAGAGAGAGAGAGAGAGAGAGAGAGAGAGATTATAAGTCATTATTATTGCTGTTTTTTAAATGAATAACGTGTTAAGCTTATTTTCAGAAGGAAAACATAATAATAATCTTGCAATAGACACGTTCGTAGGTCGTCATATACACATAGATTTCGACGAGAAGTGTCAATACCCACTATTTGTTAGTAAGGAAATCAATAGCTGAAATTACAGAGTATCAAAAAGCTCTTACTCGTAACCATTGACCCACGTCCCCCTGATGTCGAGTACAAAGCCAGGAGATACCGGAGCGGGAAGTATATGGTTAGGAGAGTATACACCACCCTACAAACAAACAGTACATATTGAGAAAGAAATTAAGAACATCGTGAACACGTACATGTATGTGTCGATGCCCTTTGAGTTGTTCATCTAATGAAAGCTTCTTTGATTATGTTTCGTCACGTGTATACCCTTGGTTAAAAACATAGTTTAAAGGCACTGTAGCACGCTGTTTTTACCGAGGTGAGGTGAGGTGAGGTGAGGTGAGGTGAGGTGAGGTGAGTTGGGGTTTAACGCCGCTTTCAAGAGTATTTCACTAATATCGCGGCTGCTAGTATTACGGCAGGGAGAAAGCCCGCAACGCCATGTGGCTATGCATTGCGGTGAAACCTGCGAGCAACGGCTGGAACTAGCGAACCATGGGTGGTACTAATCTGAAATTCAGTGTAGCATTGCACCCAAACCTTACTGCGTGTAGAACAGTTCTCTACTGCAGACAAAGTTGCCGTGCCCCTGACGGGATGTTCTTACCCAAATAAAGTGCGCTCATGTATAGGAAAATAAGTTTTACCAATGGCTAAATAATACTCCTTACTCATGGTTCAGTTTAACCAAGCGAGTCCATTTTCCTTTGAGGTGTTCACGCTTAAATAGCCGTTCGATGTTAATTTAATTGATGAAACACTCAGATTAGAGATTTAAATATGGCACCATAATGGAATGGTCGGACTATTTTCAACCAATATCGATAACCGTTTTCTGTGGATATGGCTTATCGGGTGGTGCACTGAGAGGCTTTACGTAACAATTTGTTGTATATATTTTAATAATAAATGATTTTATGATATGAAATAAAAAGCAAAAGACGTGCTACAGTGCGGTCCAAGTGAAATGTAAAATACGAAATTTTATCAGTGACAAATTGTATCATTATTAATTGTATTCTTGTCTCTAGGGTAATACGGTCTTATGTACCATCCATGTTCCAGTGTCTCCCGAGTTCTATGCGAGGGATGACACTGGTAACAAATGGTACATCAAACTGTATAACGCGAATGGGAAGCATACATTGTATTCATCTTTCCGTCAGGTCAATCAAAATTAGCTTAACTAGATCTATGTTTTTTATATTTGGATTGCCGATAACGGATAAGTGGTTAACGTTTGAACAACTTTGACCCTGAACCTTCAAAACCTTCACTTAAAGCTTTTAAGTGTTTTAAAACGAGTTAACCATATTTTAATTGAGTGTGCAAGATATGTAATGTGAAATTTGTTTACAAACAAAGCAGTAAATATGGAAAATTAAGTCCCGTAAACAGCTGGTCGAATTGTATAAAACGTCACCGCGTTGGTCATTATGTAACGTCATCTGATCGTTTTGCGATTGCTAATCTTGGCTAGGTCTGTTGCTATGGCAGCGGGGTACATGAAATTTGTACACCATAAGACGTGGTACATAAGGAAAAATGTCAGCCAATCAAAAAACGAGTATTTTGCTGTAAGGAAAGATAATCACGTTTTCGTGTGTCCCGAAATATGTTTGTTTCTAATATACTGAGTCAAAATAATGTTTTTAGATAAAACAATTCATAATATTAAAGAAAATTATGAATAGTAATAATATATTGATGTTCAAAAAAGTTGACAATCACCATAAACTGTTTTATTGAAAGTTGGCTATTTTCTATATTCAAGTATATTATTGTCGTCCAAAAAACGAAAATAAACGACAAAATCGACAAAACGCACTTCCCTTAATATTCAACATTGAAAAACGGTAAGAATGAATAACATGCTTTTAAATCGAGAATCAGGAAATGTACGTGTACAAAAGCATAAAAAATAACTGATGCCGAGATTTTATCAAGCGCAGAGAGAATGGTAAAACATCACCCTTAACGTCATTCGACGTTTGACAATGTCAATGCGTAGTCGTGCCAAGGCATCCATTGACATCCAAGGAGGACATACTCGATATTACCTCTAGCCGGAGAAACCAACATAATGTGGTGTGAAAGGAATTTTGTGTTGCTCAAACTTCTGAAAACTCTTCGATTTTGACCCCAAGTGACTTTGCCATTAACCGTACCGATTTGTCACGATGTATTGTACTGAAATGAACAAGTACTGCAGAAAAATGTCTTTTGGGAATTTGTCTTTGGGAACAAAAAGTTCCTTTTTACTGAATGTCTTTGTTTTCTTCAGGGTTATTTTGAAGACTTTGTCAATTTTCTTTTGGACAGCAATATAGACAGCTTTTAAGTATATTAGCATCGTTCCCGGATTAGGGACTGATGAAAAACAATCACCATAACACATTTAAGTCAGTCAGAACATCATGCATCCCACAATACCGTTAACACGTGTTTTCCCCATGTCATCTTGTCATTCTCACGTGTATTCGATCGCATATATTCCCCTCAACTGTATAAAGTTAAAACTCATTTAAACACACCATTCTGAGTGAGTAAGTGACTGAGTGAGTGAGTGAGTTGGGTTCAAGAGTATTTCACTTATATCACGGCTGCTAGTATTATGGCAGGGAGAAAGCCCGCAACGCCATGTGGCTATGCACTGCGGTGAAACCTGCGAGCAGCGGCTGGAACACACCATTCTGAACAGCCAGTGTTAATACCACGCCTTTGGAATGTGCAATATGCTTGGATGCAGCCGTTTATGACTTACAAACTCGCCTAAGACCTGGTCAACAACTCGTGACGTCACAGGCAGAGGATCTTAAAAGTGTTCCCCGTAGTCGTTTTTACAAGGAATGATCGAGTTATTCAGAGGTCGACTGTCGGCACAAACAGTCAGAAACCGACATTGGGCTGTTCACCTTCATGCACAACGACCGTATCGAGGAATATTTCTGACGCCATTTCATCGACGTCAACATTTGCTTTGTACTCAACAATACCTCCGATGCCATCAGAGAGTCTGGAATCGAATTGTTGTTGTGATGAGTCTAGAGTTACGCTGAGAATTGCTGATGGTAGGATTAGAGCGTGAATACGTTATGATCAGTCTTGTATGCAGGATGTAGACTTGGAGGCGGAAGTGTCATGGCTTGGAGTGCTTTTTGTGGTATTGCCCGTTCACGACTACTGATTATCCGTGGGAACCTTACAGCTGCAGGTTATCGCGATAAGGTTCTCGCAGCCGAACTTATCCCATTCATGAACGCACTTGGTCCAGGTCTATAATTCCAACCTGACAATGCTCGACCAGACGACCACATACTGCCATCTTGACCAGGAACACGCAGGAATCAACTGGCCCTCAAGGTCACCAGAACTCAATCCCATCGAGCACATCTGGGATGCTTTTGGTAGGCGTGTGCGAACGCTAAAAAACAACTCAGAATGTGCAGGATCTTGGTGCTGCTTTGGAGGAACAATGGCGACGACACGTCTGAGACAATCAATGAGGAGGCGTTTTTTTGGCAGATGTTAATGCACAGGGTGGCCATACGGAATGTTTTAGACACCAACTGACATTCGTGTGACTTGTTAATGTGTTTATTCCTGTTATTGGCGTCTTCTGTAACACTATAAACTGTATTTTGCCATCCTGATTTCTTTAAGAATGATATAGAAAATTTCCTTGTTTTTTTCAAGAGACGGCTTAACAGGACTTCTAGCCATTAGGTTTTGGAGAAGCACATGGCAAAATGTTATAGGACGTGGTCCATATGCCCTGTTTGGGATTGGGTGGTCGTCAGATCTGTAAATTTGAATCCCTATACACAAACGACACCGTAGGTCTTCATATTCTTTAAGACAGATCGTATAAAAATTAACTGTCTGACACTCGGTGTCCTGCCATTATCCTACCAGCCATTGCTAAAGAAAGAAAGTAAGAATGCGTCTCCTTACCCATTCTCTTCTCACAGAGGTTACTGCCTTCAGATTTTCTATTGTAGAAAATCTTAAGCGAGCAACCTCTGTGGGAAGTGAATATTCCTTACTGTAGTGTCTTCATGGGCTCACTTCATATCATAATAGGCGATGTCGCCTGCTAGGGAGTCAACACGAGGTCGGGATAGTCTACTCACCCGGTTCATTCTGAAGCACGTTTATACAGGTCATGTGATGCACGTACAGCATGACCGGAGAGATACTATTAGATGGACAAATGATAACATTATTCAGTCTAGTATACAACACTTACCATGTAAGACCATTCGATCTGTTTGCATGTGTAAGATCGGTCAACCCCATCTACCCAATTTTCGCCATCATAACACTGTCCAGTAGAAGCAAAGGGAGCGAACTGATGGGAGCACGTTGGTGGTGTTGGGCTCTTAAACATCATGCATTCAGCTGAAATTGTGACAAGGAATATGTAATACGTACAATCTGCAATAAGACATTGTTCAAAGAGAGTAGCTACATTTTTTAGAAACTGATATACGACCATTGATCAAGGTAAACTTGAAGTAGTTGAAACCTGCTATTTCATCTCCACACACGAGTATTTGCGAAGTTTAAATTTTAACAATGTTTATATTATGATTCATGTCCTTCCATATCTTTATGAAATTGTTATATTTATCAGTGATTTTTCACGTCATATTTCATTCACATTATATTAACTTTACTTATAAAAGATAATCCCATGTAGACAAATATGAAGTGAAGTGAGGTAAGATGAGTTGCGGTGAAACATGCGACATCGACTCGAACTAGCGAACCATGGGTGGTACAGCGCTGAAATTCAGTGTAGCATTGCACCCAAACCTTACTACATGTAAAACAGTTCTCCAAAGTAGACAAAGTTGCCGACCCCCTGGCGGGATTCGAACCCCAGACCTCTTGATCCAAAGATGAACGCGCTAAGCATTGCGCTTTTCCGCCCCCGTAAAATATTTGCAGTGTTCTTTTAAAAGATAAGAATGCGTACAAAGCCATAAGCAGTATAATTTGACACAAAAATGAACAAAACCATTTAAAAATTTATACATAGTTTCAGAGAAAAGCAACACCACAATTCTTAGAACGAAATCACTGTTTCGTACACACAAGAACGAATTAAAACTCGATGCAATAAGGCTTATCACAAGACACTTGAGGAGACATATAAGACTGGTAGATGATGGGAACTAGCAACTGAAGAAGATAAGATGAACACCTACTTAAAAGTTATCATGATAAAGGATACACACAATACTTGATCGAACCCACCTTCGTAGTACTTGAAACCTGAAGCTTGGGATGCAAAAGATCCTTCTGAAGAGTGAAGATGACATTGATTGGTCAGTTCGTTATACAGAAGCCGGTTACAGTACCGATGGTGGAAACAGTCACTGAAACATTCAGCTCTTGTGGGTGTCTCTTTCACCTCCAGAGCATCAGATAAATTCTGGTCGTCATGCGTTGGATCGTGATGATAAGTGAAATGTCCACAGCTGTCAAAAGCCGACCCTTCACAGTGCAAACCTGCTACGAGCATATAAATTACAATCGGTCCCAATAACATTGTGTGTCTTATTCACAACAGCACAGGTTTTGTTCGGTCAGATTGCCTCCAGATATTAAACATTTAGATGAGCATCCGGGCACTTCTACATCCCGGAAACTCCTTCATCCGGGGCACCTCCTTGTCATGAACATATTATGGATGTCTTTGTTATGAACCTTCTTTTGAATTGGATGAATTGGTAACTAACAAATATCAGACATGTTTAACGCCTTTGCAACCGAATCTTTTGTTCCTTTAACTTTTTCACTTGATTTATTTACTATTATCAAATCATACATCACATTATGTATCAAGGTATCACGATGGAAATTGTCTTTGTTATGAAACGTTTTTGAATTAAGAAATATAGTTTTGGTTTGATATTTGTCCTTGCTGATTCAATGTATGTGTTTGTTAACTCGAATCATTAATAGCTAATGCAATCCGTCTTCATTCCAATCTTCTTAATTGCACGTGTTGGACAAATTAGCAGTTCCGACAAGTTTCATGAATATAATGTGTTGTTTGTTGCTGAAAATTGTAAATTGCCAATTAAAATAATAAAGTTGGATAAAGGTCGAAAACTCAAGAACAATATTTAAAACTTAAACACCATTCATTACTCGCTTTTATTGGTTAACAAAGTAGAAATAAATAAAGAGAAAATTGTTAGTAAACCTATTTCTGAAGGGGGACGAGTTATAATAAGTTTGCTTATGTTGACTCCTTGTAAATAATTAAAATATTAAATAGAATTTTGAAATTGAAAAGCACAAAACATTTTTTTCTTTTCCAAATATAGTCACAAGATAAAAAACACTTTTTTGTATTGTGTGCCATTAACAGATCGGTGAATATGTACCGTACACAATCGGGAATTGCAAAAACACCAACTTAGAAATCGTTTTCCAGCTTAAAAGGATAAACAAATATGCATTCATTCACTGAAGACATTCTAAAAGCCATTGAAAAATGAAAAGAGGAACTTTTAATGTGTATATATAAATGAAAATATCATCCAAGTAAATATGGGAATTGTACAATTGGTATAGTCGGCAACAGAAACAATGAAATATTAGGATAGTTTGAAGACATGCCCCAGCATATTTGCTGTACAAACATCCAAATGTGTATATATAAATGAACATAAAAGATGAAAATATCATCCAATTAAATAAAGTTGTACAATATAGTTGAGTTGTACAATTGGCTTAAATACTTTTGGTTGGACCTATTCTACTGAAGCTATAAATGAAGCCATCTTAAATGTGGTGTAAGACAATCATTTTGACAAGTTTGAAGAAACGTCAAAGCATATTTTCTGTGCAAACATCCACATGCGAATATAGAAATAGAACAAGCGAAGTAACTATGCTCCAGTAAAATATGTGAATTGTACAAACAGCTAAGCTGCTTTATTGAGGATAACCATCAATTGCCATTTCTAGCTGAGCAAATACCAAATGTTGTAGACAAAGTAGCAACTTTCGACGGAATTGTTTAAACAACTTTTGGATGGGATACAAATGTGAGTACATTTCAACAAACATATTCGTGTTCTTTGATTTCATTGTGAGTTCTTGGATGTCTAGCTGTTAGAACAATCGTAACTAAATTGACTTTAGTCCAGCAAAATTACAGAGCTTACTTCAGCAACGCCTACCAACTTTCCAACATCAGTGGACAATAGCTGTCCAAAAGAAAACAAGAAATGCAAGAAAGTTTGTTCCACGAATGATAAAGATGACAGTGAGTGAGTGAGTTATTGCTTAACGCCTCTTCGGCAATATCGCAGCCATTAGCGGCGATAAATTTAAGTTAATTGTTTAATTTTAAAATAATTGCAAAAGCAAAATATAACGACACAAAGGCCGTAAAAAAAACCAGCGATAAAGATGACTAAAACATAATTAATAATTATAATAATTGTCCATTCGTATAGTGTTTTTTCCATTCATAAGCATGCTCAAAGCCGAAATTATTTCACTGAAGGAAATATAGTTTTCCGTGCACTACTAATCATTCCGTCCGACCTTATAGGTCCGTTTTTCCGTGTTCCTGTACCAATTTCAACAGCTGAGTGGATGTGGAGTTCAATGTGGATGAAGGGCTTAGACAAGGGAGTGAGTGAGTGAGTGAGTGAGTGAGTTATTGTTTAACGCCGCTTCGGCAGTATTGCAGCCATTAGCGGCGAGATATTTACTTTATATGCCTAATTTAAAAAAGAAAATTGCAAATGAAAAAAGGAACACGGCACGAAGGCCGCAAAAACATCAACAAATTATCACAAGTTGAATAAAAGCTGATATTGAAAAGTTAAAATTTACAATTTGTCAAAAAGGTGTATAGCCTTTAGAAAATCTGACACCAGGGAAACAACTCAGTAAAATATTTGGTGTTTCCATGGGATTCTATTCCAGAGGGGCCAGCACGATAATGTGTTCTGCACAAGTGATAGTTACATGTTGTGTGCAGAAGCCAACTTACCTATTTTCCATTTTTCCATTTTTCCATTTTTCCATTTTTGAAACATTATCTTGTAACGTTTCTGAGAAACACGCATAGTCCTATAGTAACGAACCGTCAACGAATCAAATATTACGTCACCAACATATTTTATTAACTTAATATCCATAATTCATGCATTTTAAAATTATATGCGAAACAGTTTGTCGAAAAAGATGCTCTGAAATAGTGATGTTATCACCTCGTCGGTGTTTGAACACAGTAAAAATTAAGGTATCGTACCAAGATGAATGACATTTTAAATACTTCTTAACAAAACAAAAGCTTATCAAAGACATTAAAAAAACGTATTGTGATGTGGACTGTTGAATAACTGGCAATGTTTCTGTTGGACACTAGCTATAGTTTAGATGTTAAGGTTAACACTGACAAAGAGGCTTTGTTTGAGAAAGAAAATGCATTGGCATTTCCTGAGGCTTTCGACTATCCCTTATTTCCCTCTGCTGGGGGCTTTATTTCTAAAAAAAAACAGGGGGAGGTTTTTATCTATCTTATGAACCCACCAATGCTATAGCTCGCCATCCTTACTGAAATAAAGTTTTTCACAAAAAGGTAAATAAGTGTTACCAATGGTTAAATTATACTCGTGAACCAATAACAAGTTTTAAATGAATGTACATGGTTCTGTTTATCCATGTGAGTCCGTTTCCTATCGAGCAGTCACATTAAGGTGTTCAAGTGATCTAACTGATGTAACGATACCTAAACAGTCAGTTTTGAGTTTTAAATATTGTACAATGATAGAATAGTCAACCCTCTTGCTGTCTGAACTCTCAAAATCACTTGAGATCTACCTCTTGCACCATTTACTTCCAATATGGATGACCGTTTTCTATGTAAACTCACGTGCAAAAGAAACATCCCCAAAATTTGAAAACAGTATAACATGAAATATTGATGTCGGAGAAAGTAGATTTTGAATGTATTTGGTAGCCACATGTTGTGTATAGAAGTATTCACAATTCCATACATCAGAGTATGCTTCCTTTATTTTTACATCTGTTCAAATACACATGGGGTGCTAAAATTGCTTTTTAAAGATGTTTTTGGCCCACAATATTTGGTATTTAAGTTTAAAACATTGAAAAAGTAGAAATTTAATTACTTAAAGATATCCTCGACATAAATAACCTTCTTTGATTAAATTTGTTGACGCGCCATTACTGTAGGATGTCACAAAACAAGCCAAAACTGGCTTTTTGAGGCTGCTATCTCGTCTAGTTAAGGAGATTCCAAAACGACCATTTCTTAAAACTTGTGTTTCTCAGAGTTATGAATAGATAATGTTTTGAAAATTCATATTTAGTATTGTTGGGTTCTGAAGACATGATGTAACGCTGTTTCAGTCGCATATATCGCCTGTCGATTGAAATATCATATATTTTGTATGGGGACGTTTCTTTTGTACGCGAGTTTATATGGTTTATCGGATCGTGTAATGAATTGCTTACCATGTTACAACAATTTACCACATTATTACATCTTACCGCACTTTTATTACAATTTACCGCAGTTATTACATTTTACCGCGTTTATTACAACTTAAGTCGTAACATACCTTCTAACGTTAAAATAGTGTATAAATTTTAATAATGAATGGCAAATTGGAGAAAAACAGCGGCTTTTAGATGTAATTTAATATTTTAAAAATTCCTCTCGGATTCAATTATATTTACTATTGGGATGGGCATAGCCGTGTTCTGTCTCAGGTGTCTCAATCCTCCTCATTCAATAAATAGAGTTGTAAAATGAATGGGTATGGTTCTTATGGTATGGTTCTTAATACATGATTAAACACAGTCATATCAAAATGTACTAATAAAGGTAATATGTTGATGACTTTATATCTCACAACTTGATAAACAAAGCAAACAATGAGAACTGAATCCATTCATCGGCGCTGTGAGTGGGGAAAACTGCGCCACAGCATAACAGCAATTTTTGTATGTGTTTTATGACACGTTGTGGGTTACTATGTGCACACTCTATCAGTGTCTTTCATGTCTTTTATTATCAAAAAGTATTAAAATGAGGTACAATATTGCGTGTTTTCATTTCACATAATGCAAAAAAAACGAGATGGCGATAGAACCCTCCCTTTAAATATCTAAGGAAAAAGAGAAACTACCGACGCTGTCATTTTCTCTCAGTAATCATATTTATATTTCTTAACAAATAAAATATGACCACACTTATGATCTGCTGCGGTAAAAATATTGATATAATCATCTTATTTTTTCATTATTGTGAATTTATGTTTCGGTCACCCAAAATAGGTTGCAGTGTGTTAAAACATATCACCTAATCCCCACCCCTCGTCTCATTATTAATATGTAGGTAAAACGAAGGTAAAAACACTTCAACCTATATACAGATAGAGTTTACCTTTGTTGTACCTACATTTTAATTACGATATCGAGAACATGTAAGTCAAAACCTGTTATGTATGGTGTCACTTTGAACATTTATCATACATTATCTTAATTATAGTGACTCGTATTGTTCATATATACACAATGATTCGTTGTTCCCCTAATGTTTTAACTGATGTATTTATCAATATTCAATATATCAACACATCTGTTTCTTGGCTGTCATTGTGTATGTCCATGCAATTCTGTTTTGTTAAGTCTTTGGATATTGCATTAAAAATAAGGGGTGGTTTGCAACCATCATTTTTAATAACGACATGTATCTAATGAAAAACATCCAACATTTTATATTTGAACGCAGTTACACACATCTTTGAGACATGAATCTCTACTAGATTTAAATTTTAAATAACTGTTTAAGAAAACATTAGGAATATTGCAAATTGAAAATAAGCAGCTGGCAGCGTTTTACAATTTGCGCTGTATTACTTTGAATGCAGTTCACATGTATTGGCCACATACATAGATTCATTTGGTTAAGTATTATAATGTCAGAATACTTTAGTGCCATCAATGTTCAAAATGTAAATGGTTAACATACACATGCATATTTGGATTATCTCAATCAAAAAATGTCTGCATCCTTAAATCGCAACAAAACTTATTCTTAACATCACATTATCAAAATCATTGAATACTTCTCCTTGTTATTGGAGCTTAATACAAATGGATACATTTTCATTAATTATTTCATTGCAAACCACCAACAACAAATAGGTCAGAAATGAAGATGATAAATACGTGTTCATTGATTTTTATTTCATTAATTAAATTAGGGAATAAACATACTGTGTTTGGAAATCAGCGGCATATAACGGAATTATTATAGCTCTAAATTTAATTTAAAGTCGAACTAGAAAGAAACTAGGAACTGTTCTTCTAACATGGCGTGAAGATGATCAGTATGAAGTAGTTGTCTCATGGGTAAGTAAACCTCACACTGATTACTGCAACATCGTTCTCAGCATAGACGGTTATCGCTGAACCCAGACGATTCAGATGCTCGAATGCGCCTACTAGGGTCCCGTCCAAGCATATCTGAGAAAAGGAAATAATTGAAAGTATTCGGAAAATACAATGATGAATGACAAAATAAGAAATACTCCGAAATGTCAAGTATGTTCACAATAAAAAGTTGTTATCATGAAAATTGTCTTCTCAAAACTGATACTAAACATAAGTAACAAGATTTGTCATCCGAAACTGTGAGATATCGATTTTGGACAGTGTCCTGCCATCGTCAACATTATGACATCACAATATTTTTACATCACCAAGTAATGACATCACAATATTATGACGTAATACAGATAGTAGCGTCATAATGATTTGGCATCACCACGATGGAAGTCAAATGGCAGTGATGTGCTCCGAGATGTACATGTTTTCATTGAAACATAATGAAGAATAATTTTGGATTATAAATAGAATCTCACCCTCGTGTCTTCGGATATAAATATATAAACACTCCCTGAGAAAAATAATATCATCTACAAGGGTAGAATATTTGTTACGTTTATCAACTCGTGTTAAAAGATCTAATATCTGAAGAAACTTGGGTGATATTCTCTTTGTAAAATCAGACGGTGTTACACATTCTCTGGAATTGTCCAATATTTGAGTCCATGGATATATTGAAACAGACTGCATAAACTTCTCAATATCTTTAGTACAATGAATCCCAATGAATGAAGTTGGTTATCCACATAATTTGGGTTTCCTTCACATCTACAACTATGTAATGCAAATTATAAAATGCATCTTAATTGTGTTGAACGATAAGGCGCTAATACGGGTATTTTGTAAATTTCGAATTGGTTTCCATGATTTTAAAGTTAATGGTTTGTGTAGAAAAAAGGACACTCCTAGTGATTTTTTTAAATATATATGTAAACATTTTAATTCTGGTCACATGGAAGACGAATTTCATGTATTGTTTGAATGCTCATATAAACTATTAACTGCCTCTGTACTTGTACTATAGGCCTTATGGCCCGAAATACTGAATAAACTGAATCTGAAAATCTAATTGTGTTTGACCTGGTTTCCAAGATTAGGTTCTATACCAAACTAACCACAATGACAGGATAAAAAGTAAAAAATAACACGCATACACACCTGGTAATGGGTGGAGTTGAAAGTGGCCTTCATATCAAATGGATCCCCAGCAGAGATGGGTAAGGGGTCAGTGTACGATACAGGTGTGGTAGAGAGTTCAGATACCTGCTCACTGTAAGCGGTACCATTGTTCATGATCACAAGTAGTCGAATCAATGCCCAATTTTCATCGTCAAGAGCGTACTCCAGACTGGAAAGTTGAAATGTGCATCATATACAAGAGTGTTGAATAAATGGACCTATATTGAGTAAGGGATTGTGCAATACATTTCTCTTAGAAGACTTCACTTCAGAAATTTAGTATCATTCAAAAATAATCATTTTATCGTGTGAAGGACTATGTAAAATGTATTTTCTAAATTGTGTCTTGAAATATTAATATTAATATCGGTTAAAACAATATCCATTTTTCTTTGGGTGAAATAACATTATCATTTTACTCAGTGAAATAACACGTTCAATGTATGACGTCATGTAACAATAGGATAACATCATAAGATGGCCATCGTTAACCGTTGCGATCTGGATACTCCTTATATAAAATAAAAATATGTAATTAACAAACTTTTGCAGTGTTTGAGGAAATATAAAAACTTGTGAAAATAAAAAAAAAGATTCTACTTCACTTGATGAGGTGGAATGTATATGTATTAGTAAAGAAACCAATAGCTAGAATGAGTATATTAAACTCGTTAAAGGCACTATGTCACGCCAATTGTTTTACAATATTAATAATGCACGAATAATGCACATCTCTCGATATTACAAATTTAAACTATCTATCCTCAGGTAATGTATTATATTAGTTATCTGGAAAATATGTATGTATTCAGGTTTTAAAGTTAACTTAAAAAGACAGGAAGTATTTAATGCAACGTTGCATTAAATACGCATGAACTAAAATATCAGCAATATTAAGAAATTGTACCCAACCCGAAGACCAAAAATGGCAGTCGCTATCGTTAATGTAACAACAATGCTTACACTGCGTATTACAAACCGGTGACGTTTTCCAATCTTTGTTGTCAGTTAAGAGAATACAGCATATGCAAGAGCTGAATGAAATCCTAGCTCAGCCGTTTTCTACAATCTATGTTTCCCATTTTGCACATCAGCGACTCTTTATATTCGTGATATCCCTGACTGATTTCGGCCGTCTCAACTATTTGATTATTGACTGCAGGTCAATTGTAAAGAATAGTATGTATTTTATTGCACCGAAAGGAAGTTAAAGTGAGTTTATATGTCCTCGTGTGACCTAAAATAGCTTATTTGAATGCGAAAAGCGTGCACTTGTGCCTTAAACCTCAAGGCAACTCTTACATGGAATCATCAGCCCATGTTCCTCTGATGTCGAGAACAAAGCCAGGAGTTACCGGAGCTGGAAGAGGGTGCTGTATATCAACCTGCAAGGAAACCGCCGTGTGGCCACAAGTACATATACAACTTCCCAATTGAATATAATTCATACTAAGTTGCGATATACTGTAAGCTCGTTGAATTATGATTTATACAAGGTTGGAATTAGACTAAATGCAAACTGTACATGTGGTTACCACGTTGAGAATGCTTACCATTTTATGTTTCAATGTACATTATATAACAAACAGAGAGAAGTGCTTGTATCCGCACTAAAGCGTATTACTGTACCAGCATGTGTTTATGTTGACCTTAAACTTTTGCTCGAGGGAAGTGCAGACCTATCATGAAATCAAAATACACGTTTATTTAATTTAGTCCAAAATTATATCTGTGACACAAAACGATTTGTTTAGATTTATAATGTTATCCTATTTCTCTTCATCTATTTTACTCTTCTCTTGTTCACTATCTGTCATTTTGCTTGTATATATGTAAATCAATTTTGTACATGCTAAGGAGAGGGTATTTTAAGTTGGATAACTTGTTCCCAATCCTTTTCTTAATGAATAACATATGTTTAAACCAAACCAACTTCCCAATGCAAGGCATAACTCTTGCCAGTCTCCATTACTGGCTGATTTAGTCCTTGCAGTATTTCCTTTAAAAATCTGTGTTTAAAAATCCAGGCCCTCTATGCATTCCTGGTGCAGCGATTCACTATCTTGACACAACAAAGCGAGGGAAATACCGCAAGGGTTAAATCAGCCAGTAATGCAAACTGACAAGAGTTATGCCTTGCGTTTGGAAGTTGGTACATATAGAGAAAGCAAGAACGAAGGAAGAACATCGTATAGAACGTATTTTGTTTTATTTGATCAGTTCTTCCACCAAAAGCTTCTTTGATTTTGATTCGTCACATTTCTGCCTGGTTAAAAAGTGAAAAACTTAACGTTATTTGTCCCATTAACCATGTTTGTAAGTATATATAACGAACGTTGTATATATTTATATATAACAAGACTACTAGCCTATTTCGATAATTGAAGAGATTTTGTGTTAACCTTGTGGAAAGAATAGTTTAAAAACCGTAATTATTGTTATGGGTGTTCATCAAATTTGTCAAATATAATCCCAATGTAGATAATTCTGTAAATAGTTTTATATCTGGAGTTGGACGCCTTGCAATGACCCCATCAGCCATTGCTGAAGAAATTTTTTTAGAATGCGTCTCCTTCTATTTTCACATAGGTAACTGCCTTCAGATTTTCTGTTGTAGAACATGTGAAAGGAGTAGACTCTGTGGGAAGAGAATCTTCCTTACCGTATTAGACCATTCTATTCTTTGGCAAGTGTAAGCTCCGTTATCATCATCTACCCATTTTTCGCCGTCATAACACTGTCCAGTTGAAGCAAAGGGAGCCAACTGATAGGGGCACGTTGGTGGTGTTGGGCTCTTAAAAATCGTGCATTCAGCTGAAATAACATTGTGGCAATCAATATGTAAAGCATACAATCTTCAATAATGTTTTGTTCAAAGAGTATCTAGGTGGCTGATAACTGGACACAAAAACCCAATGGAACCATCAAAATACACATAGTTTCAGAGATTCATACACACAATAATGAATTAACAGTGTAAATCGGTGCAAAAAATAGGCTTACCTCAAGACACTCGAGGAGACATATAGATTTGTAGATTGTGGGTAATTGATAAATAAAGAAGATGAGATAGACACCAATTTAAATGAAGTTATGAGTGAGTGAGTGAGTTATTGTGTAACGCCGCTTCGGCAGTATTGCAGCCATTAGCGGCAAGATATTTAATTTATATGCCTAATTTAAAAAAAAAATTGCAAAAGAAAAAGAGAACATGGCACGAAGGCCGCAAAAACATTAGCATATTATCACATGTTGAATAAAAGCTGATAATGAAAAGTTAAAATTTACAATTTGTCAATAAGGTGTATAGCCTTTAGAAAATTTATAACACGATGCTCACCGAAATGAGTAAAAACTTGTCTGATTGAAATAGAAGGATAAAAAGTTTCCCTAATATGTGCAGTGTCCAAAAAATGAAGTTATGAAAAATGTACAAAAAGTGTTTGAAAAGGACTTACCAAAATATATTTCACCGAACTCACCTTCATAGTACTTGAAACCTACAGCCGGGTATAGTGAGTGAGTGAGTTATTGTTTAACGCCGCTTCGGCAGTATTGCAGCCATTAGCGGCGAGATATTTAATTTATTTGCCCAATTCAAAAAGAAAATTGCAATTGAAAAACAAAACACGGCACGAAGGCCGCAAAAACATCAGCGTATTATCACAAGTTGAATAAAAGCTGATAATGAAAAAGTAAAAAATTTGTCAATAAGGTGTATAGCCTTTAGAAAATCTAAAACACGATGCTCACCGAAATGAGTAAAAACTTGACTGATTGAAATAGAAGGATAAAAGTTTCCCTAATATGTGCAGTGTCCCAAAAATGAAGTTATGAAAAATGGTACAAAAAGTGTTTGAAAAGGACTTGCAAAAATATATTTCACCGAACTCACCTTCATAGTACTTGAAACCTACAGCCGGGTATAGTAAAGCTTCTTCTGAAGAGTGAAGATGACATTGATTGGTCAGTTCGTTATACAGAAGCCGATTACAATACCGATGGTTGAAACAGTCACTGAAACATTCAGCTCTTGTGGGTGTCACTTTCACCTCCAGAGCATCAGAGAAATTCTGGTCATCATACATAGGATTGTGATGATAAGTGAAACGTCCACATATATTAAAAGCCAACCCTTCACAGTACAAACTTGCTACGAGCAGATACATTACAATCGGTCCCATTAACATAGTGTGTCTTATTCACAACTCTACAAATTTTGTTCAGAGAAAGTGTCTCCAGATATTAGACAGTTAGATGAGCATCCGGGCACTTCTACATCCGGGCACTCCTTCATCCGGGGCACTTCTTCGTTATGAAAACATGTTATGGATGTCTTTATTATGAACCTCCTTTTGAATTGGATGAATTGGTAACTAACAAATATCAGCCATGTTTAACGTCAATACAACCGAATCTTTTGTTCCTTTAACGTTTTCACTTGATTTATTTACTATTATCAAATCATACATCACATTGTGTATCTAGCTATGTAAATTGTTTTTGTTCTGAGACGTCTCTGAATTAAGATATATATTTTTGGTTGGATATTTGTCTTTGCTGTTTTAAAGTGTCTTTGTTAACTTGAATTATTAATAGTTACAAACGTCATCATTCCATTCTTAGTAATTACGCTTGGTGGACAAATTATCAGTTCCAACAAGTTTCATGAATATAATGTGTTGGTTGTTGTTGAAAACTCCAAACCAATATTCAAAAGGTAAACACCATTCATTGCTCGGTTTTATTGAATAACAAAGTAGAGAAAATAAAGAGAAAGACAAACCTATTTGCTATTTTCGGATCCCACCTATCTTTAACACGTCATGTATTGATTATTTGGTGTGTGGTTTGATCAACTCTTGTATGATCAAATGAAATAACATTAAATATTAAGTTCCACTGATTCTAAAAACTGTAATAGGGTTTGTAATTCTTTATATCTTCAAATTGAGTGGAAAATGTCTTTTGAGCGTCAGTATATTTGCTATGCACCAACCATTTTATTGACTGGTTGAGCCATAACAACGGCTTTCATCATGGTATAGTCTGCTATTCAGGAACAATGAAATTTCAGGTTAGTTTGAAGACATGCCATCCAAATGTGTATATATAAATTCATTCTCTTCCCACAAAGGTTATTCCTTCAGATTTCCGATCCTAACCTCTGTTGTTTTACGCTTGAAATCGAGGGCAGAAAGGGAGTGTCCTGATTGGTTGCAATTGAATCTTGTTGTGCGATCAGCGATGCCATTGTAAAAGTGACATTTGTCAATGACACGTCATAATGATAAAATAAACGTAAGACAAACATTTTTTCGTTTAATGTGTTTTCCTCGAAAATTGCTATTTGATTTTGTGAAAACTATTGATCATAAACATGGTTATACATGAAGAAGACCAAATCAGAGACAAATACCAAAAATAGTTAATTTGTGTTATTTACATCAGACATATTCGAAGGACATATGCTAATGAGCAAGAACCTTAAGATTTAAATGCCTAGATCTTTGAAGCCACCCGGTCGACATGGCCGCTGAAAGATAAATTGTCATTGGTTAAGAAGCAGGAAACAGTATGAAATTCCGCGAAAAAGAACAGAGGTTAGGATCGGAAATATGAAGGGAGTAACCTCTGTGGAAAGAGAAGTATATAAATGAGAAAAGAAAAGAGTGTCATAGTAAATATGTGAATTGTACAAACAGCTTAAATAAATTTGATGGACCTATTCTACTGAAGCTAATAATAAAGCCATCTTAAGGGAAGTGTAGGACAATGATTTAGGTTAGTTTCAAGAAACGTCAAAGCATATTTTCTGTGCAAACATCCACTTGTGAATATAGAAATGGAAAAAGAGAAGAAACTATACTTCAGTGAAATATGTGCATTGTACAAAAAGCTAAACTGATTCATTGAGGATAACCATCAATTGCCATTTCTAGTTGATCAAATACCCAAACACCAATGTTGTGGACAAAGTAACTTTCGAGAGAATTGGTTAAACCACTTTTTGATGGGATCAAAATCTTATAGTAAATGACACACCTATTTCGTACAATAACTACAAAACCAGGCAAAGTCTTCATTTGCCAATCTTAATTTTATGTTTGTACCTAATAAGATTCTGAATGTGAAAATTTATTGAAACCAAATAAAAAAAATCTATCTATATAACCATCAAATGAAATATGATGTATACACGCGAGTCATGCGGAGGGTGGTGTCCAAAGTTGAAATACCCGCAGGTTGCTATTTTAGGATGTGCTATGTCACAGCAACTAGGACAGAGGACGGTTTTGTTTGACACTCCTGGGTATCAGACTGGGTTCCATCAGCTTTCCGGACGATTTTTAACTGTAACCAAATCGCGTGGATAATCAGAGAATTGAGAAAGAAAACTCATCGGCATTTCCCTCTGCTGAGGGCTTTCTTTCTAAATAATCCCAGGGGAGGATTTTGATCTAACTGATGAACCGACCAATGCTATAGCACGCCGTTCTTAATGAAATAAAGTTTTCTCATGAAAAGGTAAATAAGTGTTACCAATGGCTAAATAATGGTCCCGAATGAATAAAACGAAATCTAAAATGATTGTACATGGATCGGTTAAGCCATGCTAATAGATTTCTTATCGAGCAGTCATTTTTAGGTCTCCAAGTGATTTAATTGAGGTCCTAAACACTCAGAGTTTTGAATATGGTACAATTATGGCATCTTGCTGTCTGAACTCTAAACAATCACTTGAGATCTACTTTTTGCGCTAAAGAGTTCCACAATTGTTGTTGCTTTATGTCGTTGCACCATTTCCTTCCAATATTGATAACCATTTTCTAAGTACACGGCATATCGGGTAATGTGATACTTACCCTCTAATGTAACAATATATCATATACACTTTAATAATAAATTGTACATTGGAGAAAAAATATTATGCACAAAAATGTGCTAAAGTGCCTTTAAGATATCATTTAATATTTAATATGCTCCCTGATTCAATGGTATTTACTATAAGGATCAGTTCTCATGTATAGCCGCGATCTGTCTCAGGCATCTCAATCCTCAATCAATAAATAGAGTTGTAAAATGAATGTGTACGGTTCCGTTAAGCAACACGCATGGAATTCCCATTTTGAATAATTAAAAGGTGTTCACACTAAAATGACCCAAGCTGTTTTCGTCATATACTGAACACCACTTTCTTCTTAAGTATCTGATAACAAAAAAAAACTGCAGTCACTGCCATTTTCTCTCAATAATCATACACTCTCCCATAAAAGAAACGCATAAGATAAAAATCAGTGTTGATTTACATGTTTTAATATTTAAGATTACATAATTACTAATGCACATACAAAAACCAAAGTTGGCACATGGTTAGGTGTATGTTCCCACTACTACATAAAGTCATGATGTGCACTGGTGAACGTCTGTGTCTCTGACGACACGCTTTCAAAGTCAGTACCCGGTATTACCACCACGAGCATCGATCACTGCTTGGCACCACCTGGGTATAGATTGAATTAGTCGACGGATCTGACGCTGTAGGATCCTTCTCCACTCAACCTGCAATGCGTCACTCAGCTGTTGAAGTGTCTTTGGTTCAGGCTGTCAACGTTGTACACGTCTATCAAGGAGATCTCATAAATGCCCAATGGGGTTGAGATCTGGCGATTTCGATGTCCATGCCAGCACATTTACATTGTTATTTGTAGAGATATAGTCGGTGGTGAGACGTGCAGTGTGCGGCCTAACATTATCCTGCTGAAAAATTCCCTTCTGACGTCAATGGCGGGAAGAAGGTGACGTTGGAGAATTTCGTCACGGTAGCGTAGAGCTGTCAAATTTTCCCTGTACACGCATCAGATTGGTCCTAGCATTCATGGATAAGCCTGCCCACATCATGACACTTCCTCTGCCGTATCTGTCAAGTATGCAGGGCATAACGTTCATTTCTCTGTCGGTAAACACGTGTCCTACCATCACTGAACCATTACCATGGTCTAACTTTTGTGCACCATTGCAGACGGGTTCGGGGGGGATAAATTTCATCAACCTGGATCTCCACCCACCACGGAGCACCAACAAGGGCAATGCTGTATGTCAGCGGGTCTCCTGCTGACAGCACCGGGGATACCAGGATGATATACTCCATTAAAGAGTTGCCAATTCTTCACTGGATTGACCCATTGGCCACCGCTATCTTGGAAACTGAGTAAAGTTGATGAATGAGTGTAAGAGAGCACTAAGAATAGAATAGCAAGCAGAAGATAGTGAAAGGTACATGAGTAAAGAAAGCGTTGTGAAAAGGTGGTGAAGGTATGCAAGAGAGCACAAAGAAAGTAAAGAACATAATTGTAAAGAGAGGTAGCAGCGTAAAAAGAAGGATAGAAAAGATGTGCGCAAACAAGTGCTTGACATGACCAGCCGATTGACCAGACCGGGTCAATCCGGCCACCTGTCTAGATAGGCATACAAACAATAATATCAAGGAAATTGATTGCTGAGCATGCAGCTCATAATTTTTTTTTATAAAGTTTGAGTTTTAAAGATTAAACCTGACAGAGTCGACTATAACATTAAATAACATTGAACATTGATGTTGGAGCTTTATTCTTTCTCAGTATCAGTCTCAGTCTCAGTCTTACAGTTTTCAAGATCTCTTCTGGAAGGGAAATAGTAAAAATAATCTTGAATTTTTTCATTGACACACACCAGAAAAATTACATTGAAACATAATAACGTACAAAACAAAACCCAAAATCCCTGTAGTTGTAGAAAACGGTGTCGCATATTAAACTGTATGAATGCTTTTTAATAATTCGAGGATGTGAAATGGATTGCGTTGGTTAACCGAATGATAATCATCATTCTTCTTGATTAAGGAGGATTGTTTTGTAATTGTAAACATTTCTTTTTCGTTTTGTGCTTAAAATTCAGTCCCTTTAACATATTTTGAAAAACATAATATGAACGCATGTATCTTCTTTATTAGCAACTGCATATCCCTTGAGATACAAAAACAACTTTATCATTACGATACCTAATGATTGATGTGTATCCATTATGTATACAATTACATATACAATTTGGTTGATCATGGATAAGTAAAGGCAACTTGTTCTACAAACTCATCCTCGACGTCGATGTGGAGATCAGTCACTGAAGTCAGTGGAATCAACAGCGTGCCTGTAGCAACGTTGTTCCCGTCAAACGATACCTGCCAGTGAAACAAAAATGATACTTTAATGAACTATATGATGAAATAAAAAGTTGGACAGTACAAAATATTGTTTACAGATCTCACTTTTTGTTTACATATGGACTGATGTTGTTGTTGATGATGATGATGGTGATGAAGGTGATATGCTTCTCTTTCACCAGAACTATTTACTCATACCTTTTAAAGCCCATGTACACGATATCTAATATTCATTCCAATATCTCAATAATCAATTTCCCCACTCATCAGTATATTTGTCTGTGATTTTATTATTAGTTCCATTTTTAAGGTAAAACATAAGTTAAATATATACAAGAACGGCTTCTTTACCAGTTAGCATGCGTCTATTTCGATCCAATGAGACCCTTAGAATTTTTCCCCATAATTCAGTGTCTCGCATGCAGCTGTTATGAGATTGTATTTTTCCTTAAATAACATTAGTTAACGTTGTTTTTTGGTCACTAAAGTTTAGGTAAGGGTCCGTTTGTTTTGAACTCTAACTTTCTAACTCAGTGAAAGGACTTCAAACTAGGATACATACTAGGGTACACAGAGTATTCAGAGATACCTCCCTTCTCAATTTCGGTTTGGCATGCTTCCACTGTTTTATGTGTAGGATAAAACACGATACAGAGGTTATGCTTGGGATTGTAAAACATGAGGTAAGAAAGCTGAGCGGGAAGTAAGACCGAAAGTGAAGCTTAAGGTCTTACTTCCCCGAAGCTTTCTTAACGAGGGTTTTCAAACCCAAGCATAACCGAGGCAGAGTGTTATATCTAACTTAGATACCCTAAAACATAAATGTGAGCGCTTATCGTATATTGAGGTTTTCTTACAGCAGAAGAATGAGGGGTGGTGTTTTTTTAAATTTTATAACTGTCAAATGTCAAAATTTATGTTTTATAATGTTTGATTCCCAATTTCTGCGTTATAAAGAATGTCTCCCGGACTAGCGTTATATAGAGGCAGAGACAGTGTGACTGTAAATAGAGGAAATCCACAAAGTTCTTTCGGCTTCCTCGGTAGCGTGGAGGTAGAGCGTCCGGTTTAAAGAGCAACGGGTGTCGTGTTCGATTCCTGCCATCTACAAAAGTTATCTTTCTATACTTTTCGATAATAATTGTTATGAATTGAGTTGTGACTTAAAAAAAACTCATACGTATCAGAAGAAAAACCGACTGAAATAATAATGAGGGTTATTACGAGAAAACAAGATACCTACGAAACAATAAACAAAAACCCTGATAGGTTTCTAATGAGTGATAAAAATTAATGTTGTGGAACCTAAAGGAAGGTTCTATGACATTCTAGAGGCAATTTTGGTATACATAGTGGGGTTGTTAGAAAGGACTGGCATTCTATACTTTGGACACTGTATGATTGCATTTGGATTTCTATGATTTCTTGGATAATCTGTGATTACTGACAAAAGCCATAGCTCCATTCACCAACTATATAATTACTTAATCATTAGTGACTACACTATTCTATCTTCTCTGAACACCTGTATTGTTAATCTAATTAATTGTTTTGTTTTACCAAATACAAATTGAGATGTGTTTGTTTTCATTTGCTGGTTTTCTCTGGGGACTTCATTGTGATTGTAATGCAGCTGACAATTACATGAAACTGGGAGGATTTTTTGCAATATGTGATTACGTCAACTAATCATAACCACAGGCAGACAGACAGGCACGTACGTTTTCACCTTATATATACCTGATAATGAGTAGAGTTGAACGTCGCCTGCATTTCAAAGGGTACCCCGGACGTGATAGGTAAGGGGTTGATGGTGACAGTGATTTCGCTCTCCGTGATAACTTGCTTTATGCCAGCTACCCCTTCTTCAGTAATGAGAAAAGAGATTACTGCATCTTCCTCCGGGTCACTGAGCGAGTACTCCAGGCTGCAGAGGATACACACATTTGGTCAGTGTTAGTACTCTAAGTACTCTAGGCATGGCACAGGAATACTGGAAGAAGGATGACATACCTTTAGTTTATGAAATACCTTCCACAACTAGATTCGAATGAGTGAGTACAACACAATTTCACCACATATTTTACTTATTGTGATTCATTCAACTTTCAGTAATATACATAATGATAATGTTACTATCGTCATGTCTATGACTATATCATATACTGTATTTTATCAAGGTGTTATTACAGGAAAACAATAAGTTGACCACAATATGAGAAGCCATTAATATTGTTTATTTAAAACAGTAATACATGTTTTTATTATTTTATTTTGCCATTGCAGATACATAAAATACTATTAGTTGTGCTTTTTACAATTTAATTGTTACAACTTTATTGGAATTGCTTTTCATTGACACAACATAACAATCAAATATTCATAAATTCATATTCCTGAATCATCATTTAGTTACAGAGAGTTGATGAAAACAACTACTTTTTTCATGTTAATTGACATTGTTTATTTTAAAAATATACTTGACATTGGTATTACATTTTCTCAGGCCAAGTGTTGAAAACTCAGAGAAGGTTGGCCGCTTCGAAGACAGATCACAGACCACAGAATCTAAAGGCAGCAAGTCAACTCAGAAGAAGAATGGTGGGCGCAAGAGATGTCTGGACATAAAGTGGCAGACAGACCGACCACTGCTGAGACATGTGGAAAAAGTCAATACCAGGATGGTTCGATGTTCTGCACTCTCTGTACAAAGTTGGCTTCGAAGAGCAGGAATGGTTCGAAGGTTTGGACACAAGAGGGATGCAAGAAGGTGAGACTGACAAGATCACAATACATGAGAACTCTCAGATGCATCACGATGCCATAAGACAAGAACAATATTCAAAATATGTATGCCAAGTACACTGAGCTCGACACAGCCTCCCTGACTGACGTTCAGAAAGATTTTGTTCACAATTAACCTAACACATGTGACATTGTTTGGACCAATTATTGATCTGTGTGCTAAGCTGGGAGCTCCTGAGGGCAATGCAACATACACAGGCCACATAATTTCTGGAATGTCAAGCTGAAGTTGTTGAGGAGAGAGTTATGGAGAAGATGAGGAAGAGTAACTCATTTGGGCTGATGTTGGATGAATACACAGACATATCAACAAGAACATCTTGCACTGGTAGGATGCTATGGGGAGGGTGGAGACTCCAAGCTTGTTTTTCTTTAGTACTGGGACGGTGACGAAATTGTTGAAAACTTTAAAAAAAACTCCAGGACAAATCAAAGTTAGATCAGCAGAATATGACTTGCCGTGCCAGTAATAGTCCAGCTGTTATGGCAGGGGAAACGAATGGACTAGTAGCTCAACTCAAAAGAGTCAATCCTGCTTTGGTAGATATACAACCATAGACTTCAATTTGTTATCAGTTCATTCGGTGAATGCAATTGAGTCTGTTGATGAGCTGCTGATAGGCCTCTGGTAAATTGCACATCCTGAAGATGAGAGAGGATCTGTAACTATCAAGAGGACTGTTCACACTAGGTGGCTGAGTCATGAGAAGGCTGTGCATATAGTGAGAAGATCCTAACCTGCCATCCTCAGTGACCTCGAGAACACAGTTTGATAAGGCAACGACAATTGAGCTGTTGACTGACAAAGTGTAACTGCAGAAGGCCTGTACAAGCAGCTGTCCCACCATAAACTTATACAATTCTGCTGCTGTGTTATGTATGCTCCCTTCTATCTGGACTAACAAAGTTGTTTGTGAGGAGAAATCTAAATCTGAGCATTGTGGAGCGCCAACTGCGAAGTTCTGTGGCGCCACTGAAGAAGATGAAAGACTAGCCTGGCCTTGCCTGTCCGAAGTAGATCATCTGGCAGCTGAGTATAAGCTGGAGCTACTGACAGAAGGACATCATATCTTCCAATTACACCTTTCTTGACAAGCTGAGACAGGTGAAGGAGCTGTTCACTTAGGGCCTGGAAAACAGCTCACCATCTGCTATGATGAAGACCCTCACCCGCAACAGAGACCCCTCTACCCCAACATCCACAAGCTGCTGTCCATCCATTCAACTGTGATTCCGTCCACTTCTGAGGTTCTCCAGGGTGCAGTTGATAGTGACAGAACACAGGAAAAGAATGAAGGTCTCCATTTGCAGAAAGCTCCTCGTGATGTCCATGAACACTGACTCAGCTAAAGACATTGATTTACAGAGAGTGTGTATCCAAATTCCTTGCAAGGAAAAACAGTGAGTGAGTTAGGGTTTAACGCCGCTTTCAAGAGTATTTCACTTATATCGCGGCTGCTAGTATTATGGCAGGGAGAAAGCCCGCAACGCCATGTGGCTATGCACTGCGGTGAAACCTGCGAGCAACGGCTAGGAAAAACAGAAGATTGCGAACATATGTCACATTTTATCAGACAAAAGCTTTTTCTCGACATTAGATTCAACAATTACTGCCACAGACGAGCAGTCTGCAATTACAACTTTGTGTTTGAATCTAATATGTTTCTTGTTATCTTCACGCATGTGTCCTTTTGGGTGAAGTTAACATTATAACATTTTGATCCGTTAAGAAGTTAATCATAAAATCATAAGCAGAATACAAGGCATAAAATACACTAAATGATTATATTGAACTCATAATAACTGTATTTGACATTATATTAACATGTGTTGATTACAACAAATCGCAACTGGAATGATGTAATTGAAGGAACGAAAAGGTCAATATACACGAGTCTCTTCAGGAAAGGCCCCAGTAATTTGTTGGTACAATCTTTCATTGAACAATTAAATCATTTTTTTTTTATAAACGATTATAGCATTGATTTATAGCATGATATTGCAACAGAGCCAAATTTGTGTGTGAATGTAATGAGTGAATTATTGCTTAACGCCGCTTCGGTAGTGTCACAGCCATAAACGGTGATCACTCAGAACATAAGTTGCGGTTACTTGTCAAATAAGACTAAGAATTTTGGTCAAATCATGACGTTTAATTTTAGAAAAATTCAAAAACTCATATCATCTGATTGAAATAAACACAGGAAATATGGACCAATATGATCGCGCGTTGAGGTTAGTAGTACAATTCCGTCAGGGTAGCGTGTATGTCAAGTTGGATAGGGGACACCTATACAAATATGTACATCGTTATTATCATTTTCCATCCAGTGTGAAGGTTATTAGTTGGTGTTAAACTGAGCAATAGCCTCTAGGTGAAACTGATCATGAAGCTTAAGCTTTTCAGTCTTAAACACTGAACATTAAGTCAATAACCCTATGAGAAGTTGAAAGGTAATAATGTTTCTCATGGCAAACACTTACAATGTTTTGCCGTCCCAAGTTCCTCTGATGGTAACTACAAAGCCAGGAGCAATCGGGGCTGGGAGAGGGAAAACGTCATTGGTCTATAACAGAGAAGACAAATAATGAATACGGATTTTAAATACCACTATTTATTAATGTATATAAACTATTCAAGGTTTTCTGATATAAATCATCAACATCATCTGCCATATAATGTTCAAGACTATAGAGTAGAAACTACGTGAAGATGATAACAAAACTCTTATTATTGAAATGTCGTACATTTTGGCCAATAATCTGTTGATGGTCCATTAATCAAATGAGTTCTTTGCTGTACGTTTCCACAGACTAATATAAACCTAAAGGTCATACACATACATATAAATAATCACATACAATTTAAAAGTACCTCCATTGTGTTGTTGAGGGTCACATATTGCAAACGTCATAAATGGTGTTACTTTATCGAGAAGTACCGATTGTTACCGAAAACAATCATTTTAATGATATTCGACTTAGCATATTGACGATATGAAGGTAAAAGTAGTAATTTCTGATCGAAAACCGGACAATGCACAGCGTGTGGCGGGCGTCAAAAAGTCAAACGTAATTTTGGAATCATATTTTTAACAGACAGAATGACAAATTTGGTGAGATAATATTTAATGGATCCTATAACTACTGTGCATGTCAAAGGGACGTGCGGTTTCGGTTTCTACATATGAATAATGATGTTACTCAATTTTAATTGGAAACTAGTAATTATGATATATTTGGTGATGGGGATAAAAATGCAAGCTGAGTGAATTTATTTGTGTTGTAGACAGCACATGTGGTGAGTAGGAGCGTATTAAAGCCAAATACAATTTTATGAAACAGAATGGATGTACCTTTAAGCGGTCTCTTGAGAAGTAACTTTTTCAGATCCATTTAAAGCATTGTAGCTATAGATAGATCAGTTACGATTCTATTACGTTACGATAGTTCATTCTTTCAACATTGGTTACAATTCATTGCAATTTTTTAGGACATACGACTTGCAGATTCTGAAATAATTTTATAGGAAGAAACACAAAGAATAAACACATAAATAATTCCTTCTTACGCTGTTAGTCCATCCACTCCTTTTGCATGTGTAATCTCCGTTGCCATCACCTATCCAGGACTCTCCATCATAACATAAGCCAGTAGTCATAACAAAGGGAGAGAACTGAGAAGAGCATGTAGGCAGTGGCACACTCTTCGAATTCGTGCAATCAGCTGAAAAACGATTGAGTGAATATGTAAAACAAAAATTACTGTTTTAGCTGTCATATTTAGTTTTTTGTTCAATGTCCTACACTATTAAATCAGTGAAAACGATATTTAAGAATTTAATTTCCACCCTGTTACTCAATTGCAAACATATCGATTTCTTGGCTAGAAATCTAGAATCTGGATTGGTTGCCTTCAAAGTTAGTTATGCAATTAGCGACGCCGTTCATAAAAGCAAATTATATTACTATTATTTGGAAACAGAAATGTTGGATAAAGGTTTCCTATTTTAAAGGGGATGTAGCACGTTTTTTGCAAAATTTATTTTTTCAAATTTCCCATTTAGATTGATAGTTTATGTCATTTAAATTTACTTTAGAGGGTAAAACATCTTATTACACAAACCAATTATCAGTTGCGTATAAAGCAAAACTTGCATGGCGGCCAGTTTATTGTGAACACAATTTATTATTTCCAATTACAAAAACGATTCTCATGGCTTTACCGAACCATGTACACTCATTTTTTTTAACTTGATTTACCGAAGAGAGAAGGTTGTTTTACTATTGTTGACATTATTTTTCAAATACATTTCATCGACTTATTTGAGCGAAAACACGTGCTACTGCCCCTTTAAAGAGTAACAGATACGATATTTCAATTTTGAGAAAATAATTAACCATCAACATGTTGATGAATAGAGAAGACCAAGTCCGAGACAGAAATATAAACATATTATGTAATGGAGAATGCATGAGGAGCAGTGGATTCGTTAAAATGATAATGATTATTTTTAACGAAACCACTGCTCCGAGGGCATTCTCCATCTAAATCCATGTATTACGTCACGCAACATGTATATGTGATTATTTTACATTTGAAACAATAAATTTCCAAAAGGAGACACCAAAATCAATTATTTTACAAATTTCGGTGCTCATTCATGGGATATGGTACAAGTAGCTACGACCCTCATGAAATGGATCACAATAATCACATTGGCGATGAACATATTTTTTAAAGCTGTACATTTTTCACAATAAACGCATTAGTAAGGTTAAATTAGCAATTTGTTATTTTTAAAAAAGTTTCATGTTTCATTTCAAAACTACCTGAATTTTAAATAGTTTATCAACTGCATATATTAATATAATTTAAACTAAAGGAAATATCATAAGACATTTTTCCTTTGACATGATCGCAAATATCCATAGGAGTAAGACGACTCCGGAATGAAAGTAAAATAGTAATTATTAGACTTCCATTTAGAAATGGCCAATGGTTGTTGCTTTGATAAATGTACTTATCTGAATAATCAAGTTTACTATCGACCAAACTTGTCAGTAAATAGAGCATTCATATTGATGCAACATGTCAATTCAAGTAAGATGTGTGCTTCTAAATTCGAGACCTGGAACGTTTCTACAAGGTCAAACTCACAAAAGAAAGCCTATGTAATATGACGATCATGGGATGTAACATTTGCAACAAAACACCTCCATTTGAAATTCAATTTCAGAATATTGTTAACATATTTTCATACGCTAGTATTAATCGGGTCAAAGCCAGTACATTTTGTTTAAAATGAGCCATACAAGATTAAAACTGATCGAGCATGTTTAAAGATGATAGCTTCTGAGCTGGGACTTTTGAGACGTCCTCACTCTTAAGGATTTTGGATGGGAAAATATGCTATCATTCATTAGTCGGTGCCTTACAAAACATTACATTGCAACCCACCTGCATAGTACTTGAAATCTGAAGCTGTGGATACAAAAGATCCTTCTGAAGAGTGGAGATGACATTCGCCAGTCAGGTTCTTATACAGAAGCCGGTTACAATACCGATGGTGGAAACAGTCACTGAAACATTCAGCTCTTGTGGGTGTCACTTTCACCTCCAGAGCATCTGAGAAATTCTTGCCATCATTTGTTGGATCATGATGATATGTGAATTGTCCACAGCTATCAAAAGCTGATCCTTCACATGTCAAAGTTGCCAGAAGAAGATATGACAAAAGCAATCTAAGCTTCATTTTGTCTAATTCCCAACAGTGCTGGATGATTAATCTGATAAATCTGTTGCTCAAGGTTATACTGTAGGTTTATATCTGAAGAGCATCAAGGGGGCTCCCTGGCAGGAATTCTTCAATATCTTTGGATTATTTGACATTAAATGATTTGTAATTGCAGGAGCTTTCCAAACATTGCCAACATGAACTTTGGTGCAATTTTTTATTTTGTTACATGAAATCGATTCAATGTCACTTGCTTCCTCAAAGGTTTTCGGTCAATAACAGTTGGATATTGACTGTGTTGACTGTCAAGAGGTCTGTCAAGTCCCATCTGTAATATTGACCACTTGTAATATTGATTGACGTGGAAATACGTATATAAGGTCAAGATGCAAAATCAATGCATTTGATTCAGAATTGTTCATTAAGCACTTAAATATGTTTTGTCAATTGGATGTGTTGAGATGTGACTTTATTGACAAAGTTGTGTTGTAAAGCAAGTAGACATTGATGCTGTATGGAGATTGAGTTTTACCAAGTAAATCGGTTTGAAGCTGAGCTTAATGTTTGGTATTGTAACAATACTTACGAGTGAGTGAGTGAGTTGGGGTTTAACGCAGCTTTCAAGAGTATTTAACTTATATCGCGGCTGCAAGTATTGTGGCAGGGAGAAAGCCCGCAACGCCATGTGGCTATGCATTGCGGTGAAACCTGCGAGCAACGGCTGGAACTAGCGAACCATGGGTGGTACTACGCTGAAATTCAATGCAGCATTCGCCAAAACCTTACTGCGTGTAGAACAGTTTTCTACTGCAGACAAAGTTGCCGTGCCCCTGGCGGGATTCGAACCTCGGACCTCTTGAGAAATAAAGAGAGTGAGAAAGTGAAAGTGTTCAGCGAGAAGCAAGGCCCTGACCTGTCTTACTACCATGAGGCAGACCGGGAATGACTTTGTAACGGGCAAAAATCCTATGCATTTCCCCCAATATCTCCCATAAAACTACATTTTGTAAACAGTCAAAATATGCAATTGTTAAATACCCAGAGACTGTAATAATCCCAGGCCGACCGGCCTCTTTCATAAAGCATTGCACGTGTTCTCTTTTTTTCGTCGCTAAACATTAGGTGACATCTTACCAACACGGCACAGCCATAACAATCAAACGTCCAGATCTCTTTGCTGTGACCAGTTGTAATTCAATATATAACAGAAGCCATTTCTATTGTAACCGGTCACTTAGTAACGTATCAACATTAAACACAGTGGTCAGTATAAATATGGGTCTCGAACCAGTCTCAAATCAGATTCATATTTGACTGACCATTCTTTTGTTTGTGAGTGAGTGAGTGAGTTATTGTTTAACGCCGCTTCGGCAGTATTGCAGCCATTAGCGGCGAACTGCTGTTTGTGTGTTGATTTTAGGCGTGAAGACCTGGCACCTTTCCCCATAGCGCAAGCTACATGTATAATTCTATGCGAAATTTGTGTCTTCAAGCGTAAGGAAGTACCATGTTTTTGTTGATTTTAGGCGTGAAGACCTGGCACCTTTCCCCATAGCGCAAGCTATAATTCTAGGCGAAAAGTGTGTCTTCAAGTGTAAGGAAGAAGCACGTTTGCAGTTGGAGTGAGTGAGTTATCGTTTAACGCCGCTTCGGCAGTATTGCAGCTATTAGCGGCGATCAGTTGGTGGAGCTATCCTAGGTGACCAGATTCACCCCTATCAACAACGCATACAAGCAGAAATTGCGTCAGCCCGAGCCAAGGCAAAGCACGCTTACAGAATCTCAACAATTTGAACAACTTGAACTTCAACAGCCACATCAACAAGAACAACAACTTCAACAGCAACTCCTACAGGAAAACACCTTCTCAGTGGAGTTCCCGGAATCAAGATGAGGTCCTTCACTGGACTGGAGGATCCATCTTCTTGGTGGTCAGACATGGCGACCTACGCAAAATTGATGAATTTAGACAATACCAAGAGATGTCAAGTCATTCAACTGTTTTCGAGGGCACAGTCAAACATCCCCACAATAACTGGATGCCACCAAGGCAATGAAACACGTGCCTTACTACATCAAATCCAAATGCATCTAAATGTAATCAAAACACAATGCATCTCACATCTAAACGAAACAGGACAACACGTGCACATTATACAACTAATTCCAGAATCTAAAATCCCTTCATGATCACGTATAAAACGTGCAGTTCTCAGATGTGTAGGTTCACTCTCAAAAACTATTTTGGCACAGAAAACCACTAATGATGTGAACATTCTATTACATTATATAACAATAACGCCCTCACAAGACACGGCATCAGTGTAGCAAGTGTTATGTAGCAACACTCGGCTCATCTATCATCTTTCATAAAATTAGTAGACAGCCGTTTCAAAAATGCTCTCAAAGGTGTTAGGCGAACCATGATGCCATCGCTTTTACTGCTTCTGCCATTGAAAACAATGCCACAAACGTACTTGCTACCCTAGTCTCTCTGACTCCTCTGGTTATTGACCAGATACAACAAGTAATTGTCACAAAAGTGACCATGTCCCCCGCCGCAATTAAGAAATGAGCCAAAAGGATGGACACACAGCTTGTACCGAGTGAGCAGTACAGCACTTCATGAGATATGGTGCTAGCAACATTTGACAAAGTCTCGTAGTGACCTTGAAAATGAGGTCAAGGTAATCCAAGGCGACTGGTATTCCCCAAATGAGGTGAGTTGGGGTTTAACGCAGCCATTAGCGGCGACCGGTTGATTGAAAATCGATTTTTATTGCCACAAATTCTTACTTCCATGTAAGCTTGTTCATGATTGGATTAGTAGCGATCTTTAATACAGAAATATCACCATTTTAAAATACTAATAAATTAAGACAGCAATGAAAACATCAATCATTATTAATTCAGTTTGGTGATTCTTTGGGCTTAAGGTTGTTTACTTGAAAAATAGTTGAAGTGACTGTGCGTTTTGATTGCAGTTATTAGTTGCTTGTTACACGTCAAGGGTATCAAAATAATGAACAGAACGTAAATTATAGGCATGGATATGAGCATCGTTAGCAAACTAAGTAGATCTTATTGAAAATAACAAGCTTGAAGGAACTTAAAGTGAGTAAGTTATTGTTTAACGTCGCTTCGGCAGTATTGCAGCCATTAGCGGCGAAAGGTACTTAAAATCTGCACAAATTCTACCACAAACGTGTAACATAAAGGGCATGTGTGGGCCTTCGTTATATCTCCATCCTGATAAGTGTTGCCCAACGATTTTTGTCAGCTACTCGTGAACTGTCCTACATGTAGGACTTTTACAACAGCCACTGGCATTCAAATGGAGCTATACCTTTCTCATGTATTAACGAGTGCATTTCTTCAATTATCGATGTTCATATCCTACTCTCAATAATGGACTAGTATGTCATCAAGTGATAAAGATGGACACGTATGTAAACATAGTATAACTGGATAAAGACGCATTATGAAATTTATACAAAGTGAGTGAGTTTGTTTAACGCCGCTTCGGCAGTATCGTAGCCATTTCGGCGAGTATATACCAAGGTTATATTAAACAAATGGTATGTATCATATAATAATCACGGATCTGCTTTCATACTGTGATAAAACGGGTTTTAACGGGTCAAATTTTCTTACTTACCTTAACTTTCTTTAATTGTAACCTGGCGTATATATATCCATGGGTTCTATAGTATTTCGGATTTCCCCTTTTATTTCCTAGCTCAGTCAGTCAGTTAGTCAGTCAGTTAGTTAGTCGGCATGGTTTGTCAGCCATGTTTGTTTTTAGAGCTAGTCAGAAGCGTATACTAGGGACGCTCTGATTGGATGCGGTCTCCGTTGGCAGGCCAATCGTGAGAGTCGTTACACTTACAGGGATAATCCGGGTATTTTTAGATACTAGGGTATATAAGCGCTGTACCGCCGTTCAGTCGATCGAACCTTCGGAGAGACAACACTTCTCCAAGCCCAACTAGTGTCAGCCATTTTGAATCTCACCCCCCTTAGTGTTTTTCAAACCACAGGCTGACTTTCTAAGATGAACTACCCATTACTTTTGGACAAGTGTCTTCCCAAAGCACTTGTTGATACCCTGAGACCATGTTTGTCATACATGGTCGATTCATTCTACACGAATGGACGACTTCTAGACAACAAAATAGCAGTGACTATAGTGTTCGACTACGGGAGGAGAAAGGGACGGAGGTCGAACGGGAACGCTCAACGTTCCCGGGGTACCCCCCCCCCCCCCCCCCCCCCCCCCTCCCCTCCCCTCCCAATCCCAATCACACTGCACACCCCGGAATTACAACCACAGTTGCCTGACACTGCCCATGTCACGGACACTACGGAGGTACCCCCGGGAGGGCCTGACATCTCCACTGAGGGTGAGGGCTTACCCCCAGTGGACCCAGATGTCACCCCCCAACCCTCTACTACTCAGGTAGAGGAACCGATGGAATCCTCATCAGATTCCAGTTCAACTACCAGCAGTTCAGACAGTGACACTGAGACACAGGAGGACGAGGGAACTTTACCCATACCGACTCCTGCCGCACTATCGGGGCAGGATACTTCAGTTTTAACGCTGAAGTCCTAGTGAGTGAGTGAGTGAGTTATTGTTTAACGCCGCTTCGGCAGTATTGCAGCCATTAGCGGCGAGCTGAAGTCCTAAACGAAATACTTTTCAGTAGTATTTTACATCTTGGAAACGTTGATAACATCATACGGCCACTCATCAAGATCCACTAGACGGGCATAACAGAGTACCCCCCCCAACACCTCCCCCCCCCCCCCCCAGGACTCTCTCCTCTGTGACAGGTCCTGACGTCACAGGCCAATCAAGGCCCGCGCGGATCAATTAAGCGACCATGCAGGGGGAGGACCCCTCGTCTGACGAAATGCCTAACAGGCGAAGTCGACGTAAAACACTTAATCACAGACAGTTCAGTCGATCAGTCTCGATCAGTACCTGGTCGAGGTGAGAGCTCCAAATGCAATTTTTGATGTACTAATAAATTTCTGCCTGTGGTAATTTTGGTAACATGTTAACTAGAATCGGACTGCATTCAGTCCGACCATTGAAATTAGACTCGATCTGCGCTCAGAACGAACTTTAGTTAGTTAGAAACTCTTGTTAGGGCAGTGTTGCTTAGAAATGATCATGAACTAACACCTTTGTTTATGTTTTAGTAAGAGTTTATATGGTTCTATATATCTTGTATTTGATTAGAGAAAGATTAGTGTTAAGAACAAATAGGAATAGTTTGGTACAGTAATGTTAATTTAACTATCATATTCTTTGTAATAAATTATTTTTTTTATTACAAAACAGTTCAGTTTGTTGAGTTACGTCAGCGTCTCTATGATGTTTGTCGTGACATTTGCCCTTCTTTAGTGTAGTAATTTGCTACATTTTCAGTCAGTTTGTTGAGTTACGTCAGCGTCAGTATGATGTTTGCCGTAATATTTCCTAACACGTTGTAGTTTATCACCTTGACTACAAGTTCAGATCAGTTCTGCTGTATGATAATGAACTTTACAAGTTCATAATTATTATATTCCAACTTCAGTGGGTTGTATTACGTACCTTTTGGTGTGATAGAAACGTGATGAGTTCTTTATACTGAACGTTTGCAACTGTCAATTCTTTATAAATACTGTTGTGAGAACTATATTTTGACTTGTTGTACTTAGTTCAGGGAGCCATTTCTAAGTGCTACTTTTGTTAACGTTTGTCACCCTCTACAGGTCAACACTTTGGTGCTCATATTTGGACATGTTGCATTGACATGCTGTTTTGATAGCTGCCTATTGCTATTGTTGCCTGAATATATGAAGGATTGTTATTATTTTGTTATTTCAATAAACTATATGTAAACGCTTCTCACCTGTTGTCCTTCCATCCCGCTTCATGTCACAACTTACCAGGCTAATAGTATGAGTCTGGCCACCGACCCTCTGTAACACCTCCCTATAAAAACTACACAACGCAAAGTCCCTATTGACATACATTAGTGGCCAGACTCGTCATATTACAGATTTGCTTTTATCTGATGAGGATGAAGGCCTCAGTCAGTTGTTTTTGTCTCCTCGAGGTTGGGTAAAGGAAGAAGATGAAGTTGCCTCTACCCCTAAACGTGATGCCACTACTTCAGTTGATCCTGAGGATCTAGGAATACAAACTCCTGGTAGTATGGATATAGGTTTTCTTGAGAAAAGTGGTCCAAGGCATAGTGCTACTTCCCCTCATCCTTCACAGAAGGGTGTTAGACCAAAACTCAGACAGGATACTCCCCATGTTGCTAGTGGCAGGGCTAATTAGGTGACATTTTGTCCGGAATTGGATACTGAGTACTCAATGGAGGAGAGTAGTTATGTGGATGTTGTCGATGAGGAAGTAGTACCTACGTTTCCTCATAGTAGATATGGTAGGGCGATTAGGCCAAAGACGATTTATTCCCCGTAAATGACGCAGAGCTTCGGGAATTCCAGGAGAGACACGGGAGGGCACCTTGGCCGCCACAGGGAATGCAGTGCCAGGTCATAGGCTGTGACAGGACCCACTACTCCACCCTCCGTGCTTACCAGAAGCACTGGGCGACGATACACAAGCGGCATCTCCCTGTCTATCTTTGCAGCGTCTGCCGGAAGGTTTCGGGGAATCGGTGGCATTGTCGGCAGCATGTCCGGGTCCACAGTCAGGCGCAGGTCCTAGTAGAGCACCGGTATAAACAGGACTTCCGTGACCCAGGAGACGTCTTGTCCCCTTCTGTGCGACGTCTTTCAGCGGAAGAGCGCAAAGCTGCCCGGGAGGCTGAGCAGGACCGACATCACCAGCTACCCACATCCGCCAAAAGACAGGAACAGGAGGAGGAGGAGATGAAGTGGCTGGGGATGTAAAACTAAGACTTCTATACGTATATGCCAGGGACATCACTTTAAGTTAATTTTATGTATATTATTTGTTTCCATATTGCGGTGTAACGTTCACGGCAGAGGTTTTTGTGGTGGATTTTCGAGTTTGAAGAGCTATTAAACTTATCGTAGGGGTGGCATATGGTGGAAATTAGCCGGGATGTGCGGAGAAATGTTATAGGTGATAGGTACGTACGTTCATTTGGGAAATTCACAATTTTTTAGCGTAACTTTTGACCTAATGTTGAATGGACCCTTAGATTGGCAACATGGCCGCCCTTGCTCCTTTACTATATATTATATAGGGGGTAGGTTTGGTTGACCTACGTTTTACCTATGTTTTACTTACGATATCGAGTTCCTGTGGACTCGTCCTATTACCAACACGGCACAGCCATAACAATCAAACGTCAAGATCTCTATGCTGTGACCAGTTGTGCACCGTATCTTATGTAATTTAATATATAGCAGAAGCGATTTCTATTGTAACCGGTCACTCAGTAATGAGATTTCCTTATCAACATTAAACACAGTGGTCAGTATAAATATGGGTCTCGAACCAGTCTCAAATCAGATTCATATTTGACTGACCATTCTGCTGTTTGTGTGTTGAGTGAGTGAGTGAGTTGGGGTTTAACGCCGCTTTCAAGAGTATTTCACTTATATCGCGGCTGCTAGTATTATGGCAGGGAGAAAGCCCGCAACGCCATGTGGCTATGCACTGCGGTGAAACCTGCGAGCAGCGGCTGGAACTAGCGAACCATGGGTGGTACTACGCTGAAATTCAGTGTAGCATTGCACCCAAACCTTACTGCGTGTAGAACAGTTCTCTACTGCAGACAAAGTTGCCGTGCCCCTGGCGGGAATCGAACCCCGGACCTCTTGATCCGAAGCCGAACGCGCTAACCACTGCGCTATCCCGCCCCCTGTTTGTGTGTTGATTTTAGGCGTGAAGACCTGGCACCTTTCCCCATAGCAAAAGCTATAATTCTAGGCGAAATTTGTGTCTTCAAGCGTAAGGAAGAAGCACGTTTTCAGTTGGTGGAGTGAGTGACTTATTGTTTAACGCCGCTTCGGCAGTATTGCAGCCATTAGCGGCGATAAGTTGGTTGAGCTATCCTAGGTGACCAGGTTCACCCCTATCAACGCATACAAGCAGAAATTGGGTCAGCCCGAGCCAAGGCCAAGCAGCGCCAGCACGCTTACAGAATCTCAACAAGTTGAACTTCAACAGCCACATCAACAAGAACAACAGCAATATCTCCAACAATAATAACACCTACAACAGCAACTCCTACAGGAAAACACCTTCCCAGTGGAGTTCCCGGAATCAAGATGAGGTCCTTCACTGGACTGGAGGATCCATCTTCTTGGTGGTCAGACATGGCGAGCTACGCAAAATTGATGAATTTAGACAATACCAAGAGATGTCAAGTCATTCAACTGTTTTTCGAGGGCACAGCCAAACATCCCCACAACAGCTGGATGCGAACAAGGCAATGGAACATGTGCCTTTCTACATCAAATCCAAATGCATCTAAACGTAATCAAAACACATACATCTCAAATCTAAACGAAAAAGCACAACACGTGCACATTATACAACTAATTACAGAATCTGAAATCCCTTCATCATCACGTACAAAACTATAATGGCACAGCAACCACTAATGATGTGAACATTCTAGCAAACATATTAACGCCCTCACAAGACACGACATTAGTGTAGCAAATGTTATACAGCAACGCTCAGCTCATCTATCAACTTTCATAAAATTAGTAGACAACAGTTTCGAAAAAGGTGTTAAGGCGAACCATGATGCCATCACTTTTACTGCTTCTGCCATTGAAAACAAACGTACGTGCTACCCTAGTCTCTCTGGTTATTGACCAGATACAACAAGTAATTGTCACAAACGTGACCATGTCCCCCGCCGCAATTTTGATGAGCTAAAAGGATGGACACACAGCTTGTACCGAGTGAGCAGTACAGCACTTCATGAGATATGGTGCTAGCAACATTTGACAAAGTCTCGTAGTGACCTTGAAAATGAGGTCAAGGTCACCCACGGCGACTGGTATTCCCCACATGAGGTGAGGTGAGTTGGGGTTTAACGCAGCCATTAGCGGCGACCGGTTGGTTGTAAATCGATTTTTATTGCCACAAATTCTTACTTTCATGTAAGCTTGTTCATGATTGGATTAAAACAGAAATATCACCATTTTAAAATACTAATAAATTAAGACAGCAATGAAAAAATCAATCATTATTAATTCAGTTTGGCGATTCTTTGGGCTTAAGCTTGTTTACTTGAAAAATTGTTGAAGTGACTGTGCTTTTTGATTGCAGTTATTAGTTGCTTGTTACACGTCAAGGGTATCAAAATAATGAACAGAACGTGAATTATAGACATGGATATGAGAATCGTTAGCAAACTTAGTAGATCTTATTGAACATAACAAGCTTGAAGGAACTTAGTGAGTGAGTGAGTTTTGTTTAACGCTGCTTCGGCAGTATTGCAGCCATTAGCGGCGAAAGGAACTTAAAACCTGCACAAATTCTACCACAAACGTGTAACAAAGGGCATTTGAGTGCTCTCGTTATATCGCCACCCTGATAAGTGTTGCTCAACGATTTTTGTCAGCTACTCGTGAACTGTCCTACATGTAGGACTTTTACAACAACCACTGGCATTCAAATGGAGCTATTCCTTTCTCATGTATGAACGAGTGCATTTCTTCAATTATCGATGTTCATATCCTACTCTCAATAATGGACTAGTATGTAATCAAGTGATAAAGATGGACACGTAATGTAAACATAGTATAAATGGATAAAGACGTGCATTGTGAAATTTATACAAAGTGAGTGAGTTTGTTTAACGCCGCTTCGGCAGTATCGTAGCCATTTGCGTAGAGTATATACCAAGGTTATATTAAACAAATGGTAATTGTATCATATAATAATCACGGATCTGTTTCCATATCTTTCCCCCGTGTACAAGAGACAAATGAATATGGATCTTATAAAACGTCCTTTATTGCTTGGGGCGCATACGCCCCAATCAGTAACAAGAAAAGCCTTTAAAAAGGCATGGTTGGAGGCATCTTGTTAAGGCTAAAATATATAATAAAAAGGATATGTATGTCATATGTACATATAACAAAATGAAGCCTGCATTATGGTCATTTTGGGGGATAAAAGTTTTGATTACTAATCACACAATTAGTTATTCAATTCAAAAGTAGCAAATAAAAGAATTTTACCTCAATCATTTACGTTGTGTATGCTTTTCAATTTACATTCATTATTTATTCATAAATAAAATAAAATTATATATAATCTATCATTTGAAAATGAAAGTGAACATTCAACTTCCCTGATTTATTTTAAATCGCAACTCCCGGGTGCTTTTGCTCCAATTTTGAAGTTGGCCTATATTATGAATTTGATCACAACGTTGTTGAGAGTTGTGTCATTGTTAGATTCCAGCAATAATAATATGTAGGCCTATTTTCCCTGAAACAAGCAGTCAACCATTTGTTAAACATTTGCAAATTTAAAGTGTACCAATTCGATTGATTATGAAGCATATTCTGTTTATCTGTGGAAGGAAGGCATATGGACATAAGGCTATAAGGATATAATGGCCCGGTATCCTCATGCTTGGTGCTATCAGTTTGGACATAAATATGGTTCTATCCAATATGTGCTTATACATGTACAAGCTTCGCTATCATTAATTCAATAACAGTACATTGAGTACCATTATGCAAGTCTGATTGGCATTGAAAATATTGATAACTGAGTAGAAGGTTGACCAGTGTGTTGATTGACAACCACTATTATCGTTTAGTATATGCTTGCTCCGCGCGTATAACATCTAGCTTGTAAAGTTTCTTAGATTTTCCGAAACTGCAGTGCGAAATTATGCACTTGAATTGGTACATATCTGCTCATGGAGGTGTAAAATGGCTTTGAATTGAACAATCTTATGTTTACTAACATTCAGACTCAGAATAACACAACGGTCGTTTCTATTTTAGATTTTTAGATAAAATCTCTTTTCGCAGTAAAAGGGGATAATTATTTCGGATAACCCACATGGTCACGTGGTTACACATTTGTTACAGTCGTGTTCGTTGGTAATATGCTTTTTCCAAAGTATGAAGAGGCCAAGCATGATTGGTCGAAAGTTTATTTTGAATATTCCAACAGTATATAGCGTGCAATCCAACTGCGTATCAGGTTGGAGGCGGTTTGCGCATCCAACCAATAAGGTGAATTTCTCCCTTTATACTGTTGAAATTTTCAAATAGAACCTTCAGCCAATGATATGCGTTGTCTTAGTATCTTTGAAATTCTATTGACCAATGACCAAAGCTGTAGCAAATTATGAAAGGTATGGGTAACATACGAGTAATTCACAACTGCTATTACCACTGATCACTGACCACAAATCACAACACAGAAGTAGCTTCATTCATTCTAGCTCCGAATATGATGAAGTAAAAAAATATTAAAAATCGCCAAAAATTCAAAATTCACCAAATCTCCTAGTGGTGAATAAGACATACATGTGCCAAATTTGAAAAGGATGAGATGAATAGTTTTTCTGTAATCGATTGGACAAAACATGCTCATAATATGACCAAGTTAAAAAATTAAAAAATTCACCAAAAATTAAAAAAATCACCAATTTGGTTTAAACTTTGCAATGCACCTCTCCTAGTGGTAAAAAAGATATGTACCAAATTTGAAAAGGATGAGATGAATAGTTTTTCTGTAATCGACCAGACAAAACTTGTCTTCGGACGGAAGGACAGACGGACAGACAGAAGGACGGACGGACGGAATCATTGGTATTACTATATACCCCCGACCTTTTAGGTCGGGGGTATAATAATACTGGTTCTTTAAAACAATGCCTAACACGCTAATAAAATGTCAATTCATGTTTGGAAGTAATTTTTTAAAAAGTTTTCTCATTTAAATGACATGTTAATTTAAGCTAGTTTGAGGGATGATGACGTCTTTCTGTTTGTACGCCGATACACTTTAAGCCTGGCTTCAGAACGGTGCATGTACTCCGATCACTTGGTCGGTGTATATGCCGATGAAACGAATCAAACATAGCCACTGACCTACTTTTCCAAAATTTTGCTGATGTCGAGTTAGCGAAGGCAATGTAATAGAGTTGGTCTCCATAGATTAAAATTAAAAATTAAAAGATTAATCGCCACACGGTAAATTGACATATTTGTTTGAGAGCTTTACATTGGTATGATAACACACGGTGTTGTGTTGCGTTGTGCGTTGGTTGCTGTCTTGGAACTCCCGTTACATTTTGTCCTTAGGGTTAGAACAAGTCCGAATCCTTTCGGTGATACTTTTTTGGAATAATACATCCGATCGAGGTCTTTGTGATAATTGACTGTAAACATGTGATATTGCTTTATTTATACAAAGCGTAGGATACAAAGGGTAATTCTAAGGAGAGAAAATAAATCATAAAAAAATAAATAAAAAGTTTTAAAACAATTAAAATGCCAGTCTATAAATTTCTAACAAATAACATTTGAACTAGACATTAAGACAAATATATATAACATTCAAATCCTATGTTGATAGTTAATTAGGCTCTAATTTGTTACAGAAAATTCTTCAAAATAAGATATATTGACATGTTATGATGTTTGGAGAGGACTATCGGACAACACCAATCAGGACTTCTTATGCAGACTTTCAAATTTTGTAAAATGGATAAATTTACTTGTGCACTGACTTTCATTGAGAAAGAGTGAGTAAAACTTATCTCAGGTAATACATGTGTATGCAAGCTTACGTCACCTGTTAGATGTTACACGAGTAGGTCTTACGCCAACCTTTGTAATGTCAAAAATAATTCAAAATGTAACGATATAGTTATGCGAGGAACTCTTATTAATGACAATATGAAATTAAATTTGCATATGTTACTTGAAGTGAAATTATTAAGATACGGTTTCATACAATTGTGGAAGGTTCCGATACAAAACTAGCTAAACCGAAATATAGAATAGAATATAGAATTACTCCTTCAGCATTTCCTCACGCAATACTTCCTTCCTTAATTGTATGTTCTTCCTCAACCCTTTCATCATACATTGTCGGACATCCATCCAATCCATATCCAGCACCCATATTAACCTGGAATCACCTCCCACTAACAAATCACCGCCTCACGTTCCATACACTACATCTACCCAGGCACCCCAAGCTTGCCTTTTTAAAGGCTTTTCTTGTTTCCTTACTGACACTAGACATTGTTCAATTCACTCAATACTCGTTAAATGAACACCATGAAACCAACACACACAAAAAAACAATTCCCCATACCAATTGTGAGTTAAGTGTTTAACGCCGCTTTTAAGGTGAGTTGAGGGGAGTTGGGGTTTAACGCCGCTTTCAAGAGTATTTCACTTATATCGCGGCTGCTAGTATTATGGCAGGGAGAAAGTCCGCAACGCCATGTGGCTATGCATTGCGGTGAAACCTGCGAGCAGCGGCTGGAACTAGCGAACCATGGGTGGTACTACGTGGTACTAAGTGGTTCAATTGGCTTTTTATTCCCCGTCCACCCGTATGTTTATAAATGTACCTAATGTATATAATTTTTCTGTATTTTTATGTTTTGCCTTGAGCACCAGTCGACGGACAATGGCGCCATACACATATTATTATTATAAGTTATTTGTTATTAATATGTATTTTATTGCATTGCGAGAAAACTGATGGACGGACAAGCTTCCTCGAGTGCAGCCACTTCCAACTAATAACTAGAGAGGAAGCCATTCCAGAAAGCATTGTATATTCGCCAATACAGTCAAGGGATTGTTTTTGATAGACATCATTTCTGCATTCTTTTCCAAAAGACACTACTCCCTTCAGATTGTCAATCGTTTGAACACCATGAATCTCCTGAAGGCTGATGCGAGTTATCGTTTTAAACAAATGTAGTTCAACGTGGGGATGAACTCAACTAAAACAACGCCGCTTTCAAGAGTATTTAACTTACATCCCGACTGCTAGTATTATGGAAGGGAGAAAGCCCGCAACGCCATGTGGTTATGCATTGCGGTGAAACCTGCGAGCAACGACTGGAACTAGCGAACCATGGGTGGTACTACTCTGAAATTCAGTGTAGCATTGCACCCAAACCTTACTGCGTGTAGAAGAGTCGTCTACTGCAGACAAAGTTGCGGTGCCCCTGGCGGGATTCGAACCCCGGACCTCCTGATCCGAAGCCGAACGCGCTAGCCACTGCGCTATCCCGCCCCCTGGAACTGGCGAAACATGGTACTGCGCTGAAATTCAGTGTAGCATTGTACCCAAAAATTACTGCGTATAGAACAGTTCTCAACTGCAGATAAAGTTGCCGTTACCCTGGACGCGCTAACCACTGCACTATGCTAACCCCAACAACAAAGACAGAACCTTAAATAGGCTCTTAAATTGAGCTTCACCGATTGTTGGGAAAGTTCAGTCGAAGTATTACTTTCTATGCAAAAATATATCCACGTGAGGGGTAAAACCTTAGATAATTATATCAAGCATAAAATCAGCTATATTGATTAATCCCCTAACATTAACTTTCAGACTGAAAATTTACAGCCGGAAACGTTTGTGACAATATAGAGTGAGTGAGTTATTATTTAACGTCACTTGGGCAATATTTGACAATATAGACTCTAGTTATGTCTTGTGATGGGGACACTAAATACACGTTTGTCCTCCACAAAAAGGACAATAAATAACGAATCACTCTCAACGAATAGAACACAACCATCAGGATCCTTCTATTGCACGTGAAGCCAACACGGCCAAGCGTATGTCCATGTCTAGACAAAGTCTGAGTAACCAGACAAAAAAATAATCTAATGCACGTGCATCTGTGACTACCTGACGCACGTGCAGAGAATGAAACTGTTGACCCCCAAATCACTGTTTTGTTGTGTTGTGGCGAATGTTTATATGTTTCTAAAAACTGAATGTGAAGAAAACAATGATGAAATTTGACCGCGAGCGGCGAGTGGCAAGTAAATTATTATACGATATATTAAACTATTATCTTATTTTACCGCTAGGACGTAGTCAGGGGTGACCCGTGTGTCCGTCCGAAATCGTTTTCGGAGGATAACTTAAAAACTATGACTTGGAAACTTCAAATTTGGTATGGAAGTAACCAGTAATGTGATGTTGTTCAGCCTTTTAGGGGTTCCAATTCCAACGTATTTTAAAAAAAAGTATTTTAACCACAAACGGCCTTTTTTTAACCTTGTTTCGTTTACAGAGCATAACTAAAAAAATATACATGACTTGGAAACTTCAAATTTGGTACGGATGTTGCCTATATGGTTTTGCGATTTTGTGGGATGTCAACTCAAATGTAAAAATAATTTTTGAAATTATGATTACAGAAATTATTGTCTTTCGTTGACATGATCGACTACATTTTTAAGTTTATTAGTTCATTAATATCGTTCGAACTACAGGCAGGGGTATGTGATCTGTACTCACTTTTTGCCTTGTTAGTGTTTGTTGGCAACATTACATATGATTTGTCAAAGTTCTTCCGAATGTGATCCTTCAAGAAACTAATTTCTCTAGTGATTCCAAACGTGATTCTCTAGTTCCAGCCAATGCTCACAGGTTTCACCGCAGTGCATATCCACCATGATGTTGCGGGCTTTCTCCCTGCCGTAATACTAGCAGCCATGATATAAGTGAAATACTTTTGAAAGCGGCGTTAAACCCCAACTCACCTCACCTCTCCCTGCAATAACACTAGTAGCCGTGATATAAATGAAACACTCTTGAAAGTGGCGTTCAACCCCACCTCACCTCTTAAGTGATCTAGATTTACAGAAAACCTCGATGTGATAGCCATCAACGAAATCATGAGCATACATGTATGCCTGAACCAATGTTTTGCGAATACAGGTACTGTTTATCGTACTTTCTGCAGAAAAAGTTTAAAATAATGAACTAAAACCGACTGAAATGTGATCGATCAGCGTCATAAGCAACAGCCATTGTTGTTATGTAAAAGTAAAGGCGATGGACCTGTATACAAAGTGTATTAAAGCGAATCAAACATTTTAAGAAGTATGGACCCATGGTTCGCTAGTTCCAGCCGATGCTCGCAGGTTTCACCGCAATGCAATGCCACATGGCGTTGCGGGCTTTCTCCCTGAAAGCGGTGTTAAATCCTACCTCACCTCACCTCACCTCTAAGAAGTCTGGTTTCCAGGATGTAGATAAGAAAGTTCCTAAAATGATCAACGTCGTAATATGTCATAAAGGGGATTGTAATGCCGAAGGGGATAGGATAGCGCAGTGGATAGCGCTTTCGGCTTCGGATCAACAGGTCCCTGGTTCGAATCCCGCTAAGGGCACTTAAACCACATCGCTATCTCACTCTCTATGTTGTCGAAAAACTACCGACTACAAAGCATATGAAGTATACGATCCAGCCCAAAAAAACAAAAGGATGTCAACGAGGTTAACACCAAATGTCCGTTTGAAATATTTTTTGAAGAATGTTGTAAACATAATATTCTTCTTAATTTAATCCACGTCTAAACCAATCCTTTTTTCTTAAAAATAAGCCATAAAATTGATCGGGTATTTACAAAGATATGATTTGTCAAAGCTTTAAACATTAGCATATTACTTCAGATACATGTATGACATCACCAGAAGTAAATTAGATGCTGTGGATCAATGTGGCTGACTCAACTTCCCTATCGGGGGCGGGTTAGCGCGTTCGGCTTCGGATCAAGAGGGGCAGGGGCACGGCAACTTTGTCTGCAGGAGAGAACTGTTCTACACACAGTAAGGTTTGGGTGCAATGCTGCACTGAATTTCAGCGTAGTACCACCCATGGTTCGCTAGTTTCACCGCAAAGCATAGGCTTTCTCCCTGTCATAATACTAGCAGCCGCGATGTAAGTGAAATACTCTTGAAAGCGGCGTTATACACCAGCTCACCTCAACTTCCCTATCGCGGCATAACTCGCCAAAGTCTCCATCACTAGCTATTTCAAGCACTGCAACATAATCTTAATGAACATTTCCATGTTAGGGAAAAAGAGCCCATGGCCACCAAGCGCGTCTGGTGCAGCGCTCCGATATCTTAGCACGGAAAATTTAAGGAAATACTGCAAAACCTATTTTAGCCTGTGATGGAGATAAGGCGAGTTATGCCTTGCGTATGGACGTTGGCTAACGTCTAGTTTTATTCAAAGATAAAAATGTAATTATTGAAGAAATTTAATTTACTGCAGCGTGTCAACATAATAGAAGCATTTTTCTTATTCACATTTAGGTGATTTATAAAGTAAGTATTAAAGTAAGTATTCAATTTCCATGAAGTATTACCACCTTTGAACTTGAATTGTTTCGATATTAACAAACCCCGTCAGAAAGATTCTTCCTCAACTTTCATATGTTATGGTTGACGTTACACAATCAATCAATATCATTGTCATCTTTATGATTATCGTCATCATCATGGTTATCATCATGGATAGATAAACAGCACGTGGTCTATAGAACCCCAGTCAAACATCTGAAGAAAGGTTGCTTCACTGACTTGGTTCAGCAACTCATCCGTCACAACCGGGGTCCCATCCACAGATATCTGGTGACAATTGATTGACGAAAACATTGTTGTAATAGTTGTCAAATTGCAAAGACCTCTTTCAAACAATTCCAATTCTAATTTTGCTATGACAAAAGCATCAACACATCCATCAATTTCTCCCGCAAGGCATAACCTACGCAAAAGTTTTGTTTTTATTCCCCCCGGCTAAGTGAATTTTTGCTGATTTTCATAAACTTTTCTGCATCTCTGTTCTCAGATCATCTGGCACGAAAAAGATGGAGAAAAGCAGCAATGCTTTAATTGGTCACTATTAGAAACTAGGGCGAGTTATGCCTCACGAGGGACGATGAATGTGCACATAAGAGAGGAACATTAATTACTTAGGCTGGGAGCAAACTAGTCAGATTAACCTTGCAATACGCCATACGAAGCGTTGCATTTTTTCGCGTTTAGCTTGTGCGTTAAACATTGCGTTTGATAACAAAAATTGTAATAATATTTGGCTATGAGAGGACATGACGAGAAGGAAGAAGACGAAGACATGGAGATTATCAGTTGTATTCTCCGTAACGAAGGTCAAGTTAACAGGAGAAGATGGCGGATCAAGAGGAACCTATTCTTGTTTCATTAAGGAATTTGAATTTGATGCAATGGAATTCTACAACTACCAGGTGGTTTTACCCGCGGCACAGGCGAAATATTGAATCTTGAAAACAAAGAATATTTAAACGTCAGAAACAGTAATATCAAACAGCATTCACATAATAAATCAAATATTGGGACTTTGAATAACGGATCAAAAGATCTCTTGCTAGCATGATACGAACATTTACTTACTGCAGATGTTTTGAGAGCATAACACCCTGCGACACATGCGGAATATGACTTTAGAAGAGAAATTCTCATGCGATTTCGTGTGCGGTACGTCAAGGATAGGTGCACCACCTATTTTCATCGCATCGGAGCATATTGAGTCATGACGCATCGGTTATTGTGAATGAAAAATACCGTGTGTGCGTTTTTTAACATATCACAAGACAACTCTGACATTGTGTGCCCCCAGTCTCACAAGAATTAGTTTGACCAGGATTTTAAACATATTCTTGCCTGATAGTGAGTTGAGTTGAAAGTGGCCCGCATGTTAAATGGAACACCATGAGAGATTGAAATGGAGTTTATATTGACGTTGGTCAACCATCCGCCATTGCCCCACTGTGCGCTATATGGGGTTGTACCGGGGTATATTCTCAATAGAACAGTCTCTGCAGCCCCGTCTGGCTGACGCAGTGCACAAAACAGACTGTAGATGATATGATAGAGAGTTAGGTCTCAGCATGACCGGTAAGTAATATCATGGGTTATATTAAAGGGCATAAAGAAAGTTGTTGGCGTCACATATATTAATATTATCAATGGTGCTATTTTATCCGGAAGTACTCACTGTTGTTGAAAATTATCACATTTAATGCCAACCCATTCAGTATAATGACAATATACATATGGAAAGCCATGATTGATGACTTAAATCAATAATGGCGACTACGTAAGTTGATTGTAGAAGAGACGTCATGTCATTGAAACACTGACGTCATCTCCTCTCTGATATTGCCATAGTGATGAGAATTGGGTTTTGTCATTTAAATGGTTGTGACTGCCGGGTATATCAATGGATTAAAACCATGTTATCATGTGAGAAAATTAGTTAAACGTTCGTTCCTTTAATGTGTAGGTTGGATACGCACATTTCGAAAAGTAAACATAAACCTAGACATAGCTTATCCCTCGGGGAATGGGTGAAATATTTATATTCATAAATGAAGATAGGAATGCGATGACGTAATTTTTGTTTTTATATCATTGTCAATGATGACACAAAGCAATGTCATTGCCATTCTCTTCCAACAGAGGTTACTCCCTTCAGATTTCAGATCCTACCCTCTGTTGTTTTACGCTTGAAATCGGGGGCACAAAGGGAGTTTCCTGATTGGTTGCAATTGAATCTTGTTGTGCAATCAGCGACGCCATTGTAAAAGTGACATTGCCAATGACACGTCATAATGATAAAATAAACGTAAGGCCAACGTTTTCTCGTTGCATGTGTTTTCCTCGAAATATGCTATTTAAGTTTGTGAAAAGTATTGATCATAAACATGCTTATAAATAAAGAAGACCAACTCAGAGATAACAACCAACAATAGTTCATTTGTGTTATTTCAATTAGATGTGGTGGCACGTGGTCCTGTGCATAGCTCAGTCGACCGCTATCAGTTAAGTCCAGCAACAACGGGCGTGGCTCGCTGGATGGGTGGGTTACCCGCCTCATTGCTGAATGAAAACTGAGAGTTTGAAGGGTGATTCCCTGCCCCACACTGAGACATGAGTTGAGAGGCTCGTGGTGTCACCTTGGGCAAGGGACTTTATTCGAAATGTGCCTCTGTTCACTCAGCAGTACAATTGAGTACCTGGTTTGGAAGTGCAGGCAATGTGACAGATAACCTTCGAGCGCCTTAATTGGTAGCCAAGGTTGCATACTCCCAAGGGAGTTGAGAATGAAAAAGGAACGATATTGGTCCTTACACCAGGGTAATAATGTGTGTGGCGCTTTGAGCATGGCCCTTTGTGTTGTGGAGTTCAGCGCGATATAAGTATCCTCATTATTATTATTATTACATATTCGAAGGACATATGCTAATGAGCAAGACCCTTAAGAGTAAAATGCCAAGATCTGTGAAGTCACTGATCAACTTGGCCGCTGATAGATGAGTATTCATTGGTTTAGAAGCAGTGATCATGGATGAAGTTCAGCTTTCCTCCGCTAGGGAAATTTGCTTCTGCTCTCGATTTCAAGCGAAAAACAACAGAGGGTAGGATCGGAAATCTGAAGGGAGTAACCTCTGTGGGCAGAGAATGTGTCATTGCAGTCAGCAGCAGTTCTTGCATGTGAAATCAAGTTTATAGTTATCAACTACATGAATGGCAGCATGATTGAGAGTCTTAATCTAACCATTTGTATTCGCATACGTACTCAACATTGCTGTTCCATGTTCCTGTGATATCAACAACAAACCCAGGAGTTATGGTAGCAGGCAGTGGAAAGGTATCCTCAACCTGAAAGAAACCCAAGATACTCTGTAAGGTCATTGTGTTACAAAAGCAGCATAATCGTTGAATTTGTTACATGTTTCACATCATCCCAAACACTACCTCCACCCTTGGGAGCGGGATAGCGCAGTGGTTAGCGCGTTCGGCTTCGGATCAAGAGGTCCGGGGTTTCCAATCCCACCAGGGGCACGGCAACTATGTCTGCAGTAGAGAACTGTTCTACACGCAGTAAGGTTTGGGTGCAATGCTCGCTGAATTTCAGCGTAGTACCACCCATGGTTCGCTAGTTCCAGCCGATGCTCGCAATGCATAGCCACATGGCATTGAGGGCTTTCTCCCTGCCGTAATACTAGCAGCCGTGATATACATGTAAGTGAAATACCCTTGAAAGCGGCGTTAAACCCCAACTCACCTCATCTCACCTCCTCCACTCTTAAAAACAAAACATGTCAATTTAGTATCTGGAAAATTATATTATACTTTTTTATTAGTATTTTCCTCTAGTAAACTAGTAAATTCATGTTACTGTTATAAATTGACTTAAATCATGTCTCCCTTCGCCTGATGGGATTCACTTCAAAAGGAAAACGCCTTAACATATGTATATGAAATAGTATAATACATTTCAATCATAATACACAAGTTTACAATATAAACATATATAAATTGTTACAAAGACTCAACTGCAAAATGAAATTAAAAAATTCAATTTTACATATATATAATTATAGAATAATTGCAATCTAAGTAAGAAATTGGTTTATCAATTTCATTTTAATTTTGGTGTGTACATATTACACTTGACTGTTGTTAAAATTTTAATTCCTCTTTAAGGATATTCGAAACATAAATTCTGTCTTGCTCTATGCTTTGAGCCTGTCACAGTTGTTATTCAGTATTGTGCAATCATAGCAAATATTGAGCCTAATTTAGTTTCTAAAGAAACTTTACATGTGTTAAGTTTCTTTCAAATAGAAGATCGTTCAATGGTAGAATTCTATATATGATGTTTTGAAACCAAATTTGTTTTGTGCCAATGTAAAGACTTGCTGAATTAATTATTTCTTTCCATTCTTTTCTCACTTTTGTCTATATCTATATCTGTTACCATCTGTCTGATATGAAGTTTGACATTATGTGTTTGTTTGATAAATCAATATTTTTGTTCTCGAGTTAAACTTTACTGTAACGGCATTCCCTAGAGGGTTTGTTTACATGAGAATTAGTAAGTGTTTACCAAGTTGGGGCTGCTATAATGTTTTGTGCAGTTTCCGCCGCCGGTGCGTTTTGTATCTTCTACAACTTTTTTCAAAGAAAATTTTGAGAACTCATATGCTTAACTTCTTACTTATACCCGTGGGGAATTTTTTTTGACATGTTCACAATCAAGGTCAAAGGTCAAGGTCACGAGTTATGAAATCGCCAAAAAAAATCCTTGTAAACACGATCACTCGAAAAAATATTGTGCGATCAGGCTCTTATTTGGTGTATATCAACTATGGAGATTTGAAAAGGTTTTCGCTAAAATCCGTCAAGGTCACAATTTAAGCAAGATTGAAGGTCAAAGCTTTAGGGTTAATGTCACGAGATATGGTCAAGATCACCAGTTCTGAAATCACTAAATAACTTTTTTCCAAGAAGGTATTAAGACCATAGCTTCCTTCTTGTACACCTCGGGAGTTATTTTTACATGTTCAAATTCAAGGTCAAGGTCATGAGTTCTAAAATCACTATAAAATCATTGTAAACACGATTTCCTCGAAAACAATTAACTGTCAGGCTTTTACTTGATATATAACGTTGGAGAAAGACCAAGATTTGAAAAAGTTTTCGCTAAACTCCGTCAAAGGTCAACGGTCGCAGCGAGGTCACAACTTGAGCATGCATTTGTGAATATGCCTAATATTAACTGTTGAATAATATTAACTTCGAATCATTATATGATTGTTATACACAATGAAAAGTGACCATTGATTATGTGACCTTGAGGGTCAAAGGTCAAGGTCATGATATAATGGCTACGGCCATGCTAACTCTTTGATCAAAAATAGGTTTTAAGAACAAACTTATGAAAAGTGACCCTAGTGATGATTCTACTTGTTAGTAATAACTCAAATGATGAAAAAAACATTTGTTAAAAAAAAGAGAGGACGGAACAGGGAAAGGCGAGACAATCAGTGCCGGAGCTGCTCTGCTTTTGCGGTGTCCCGAAAACGCTTATTTAGTTGACTTTGTATTTACCGTTAGAGAAAGATTGACACATGGTTTGACCAGCTGCTATGGTGGAGTGGCCAGCAAACCGTGGTCTGCTGTTATGAGGTCAATATCCAAATCTTCAACATGTTGTTGTAGATGCATACCGAGAAATGAATTTGCTTTAGGTTTTGAGTCATACAACTAGTTGCATTATTGATTTCCAAAAATGGGAATAACATAGAAACTGTTACTTTGTTTTACTGATAGATCTGAACAAAATAAAATTTAAAGACAATGGTTCTCCTACCACTCAGGACCCCAGCAACGTCATAAACTGTTTTTTTAAAATATATATGAATTTCTAAGAAGAATAGTTTCATTGTTTCCGAAATCTCACCATACCTATATTTTATACTCTCCTAAAGTCTATGGTTTTCCTTATAGCCGTCGTAAGTGTGAATTTATGAATGTATGAAAGAGTGAATGAAAATTCTAGAATCTCGTGTCTTTCACTAAATATTGAGATTTACCAAATATAGACAGACTCCATCTAAAATATGTAAAGAGAGCATTTGAGAAAAATCCATCCTTACTGTGTTAAACCATTCGTGCTGCAAACATGTGAAATCGCCATTGCCATCATCTACCCAATTCTCGCCATCATAACACATCCCGTGAGATGCTGCAAAGGGAGAGAACTGAGAAGGGCAAACTGGAAGTGTTGAACTCTTCGAAATCGAGCAGTCGGCTGAAATACAAATAAAAGGGGACTCGAAAACTTATCTGACGAAGGTACAGTGTTACACAGAATTTCAGCGCAGCACTACGAATGATTCGCTAGTTTCAGCGTATGCTCGCAGGTTTCCCTGCAATAGCCACAATGGTGTTGTATTTTTCCTGCAACAATACTATAAGCCCGATATAAGTTAAATACAGTTTAAAATGTTTTTGTGAAACCACACATCAACTCATCCAAGAGGTTAATAATAATGTAACTTATTGTGATATTAATTTTAATTCTGCCCCGTGGTTTCCTAACCTTCTTTATTACCCATATGGTTGAAAATAACCGAGTTAATATCAATGATATGAGCACATGTGCACATATCACGTTTGCCTAGCAACCATTGTTTCACCGCGGCTTGCCGTATTTCGTCGTCTGTGACGTCATAAAACGATTGTTCATGACGTCACTGTAGCTTGCCGTCGCACAGGAAGTGGGCCATTTCCTGGCTAATTTTACGCGAATCAAATGGAATAGAATGGGTAATAAAGAAATTATTACACTCGAAAGTGTGCCATATGACGTTTACGAAACTCGTGCAAATTTATGTATAACCCTCGCTCTCGCTCGGGCAATACAAAAATTCACACTCGTTTCGTAAAAGTCATATGACACACTTCCTCGGGTAATAATCTCTATATAACATCTGCAAAACAGCCCATATCATTGATAGGTATATGATAAATGGTTAAAAATCAATACTTTTATGGCTTTATATTTTAGATTTATATATATGTTAAGTCAGGTCATTCATCAGCGCAAATTGTTGGTGTGTTGAAAACTTTGCTGCGGCTAAGGATGACATTGTTAATTAGTCCAATAATAAAGAAATCGTTACTTTCTGGATATTCTATTATTGAACATCCTTTATTGTTTAAAAGATGTATAAACTACGTGTTCGGTTTCGGATCAAGAGAGGGCGGGATAGCGCAGTGGTTAGCGCGTTCGGCTTCGGATCAAGGGGTCCGGGGTTCGAATCTCGCCAGGGGCAGGGCAACTTTGTCTGCAGTAGAGCAACTCTTCCAGAAAAAAAAACATTTTGGTCAAGAGGCTGCGATACTGCCGAAGCGGCGTTAAACAATAACTCACTCATTTACATGTACGATGTTCGCAGGTTTCACCGCAATACATAACCACATGGCGTTGCAGGCTTTCTCCCTGCCGTAATACTAGCAGCCGCGATTTAAGTGAAATACTCTTGAAAGCCCACCTCACCTCACCTTGTTTTTAAGTGGTTTTGAAAAGTGTCCCTGTATCAGATATCAGGACTGTTTGGATATAATGAACAGGAAACTTGTATGAATGGTTGCTACGGGCAACGAGGTCGAGTGGGATGTAAGTGAGATACTGTGCGCTAAACCGGAACTCATCTCACCTTACAGTACTCGCTTTTTAAGACAAAGTGGCCAAACCGTCTATAATATTTCATGGACACCTACTTTATACCCACCTGCATAGTACTCGAAACCTGAAGATGTGGAAATGAAAGCTCCTTCTGAAGAGTGAAGATGACATTCGCCCGTCATGTAGTTATACAGAAGCCGGTTACAATACCGATGGTGGAAACAGTCACTGAAACATTCAGCCCTTGTGGGTGTCATTTTCACTTCCAGAACATCAGATAAACTCTGGTCATCATGCGTCGGATCGTGATGATAGGTGAAATGTCCACACATCTCCAAAGCATATCCTTCACTGTACAAACTTGTGAGTAAAAGATATGGCAAAAACAGCATTTCAGGAAATGTGTTTAGATAATGGGTTTAAGTCAAATTGTATGGTTGTCAAATAGCACATGAAGAGAGCAAACGTTTGCAGTTTCTCTTCAATCACATTTCTGTTATTTTACTGACATTAGTTCAGATATGACTTAAATGTGAGAAGTGTGTCCTCATGGCTCAGGTGTGTTACATGATGACAAATGCACTCCAAAGCTGTCGTATTCACAGCAATCCAAGCACCTGATTGGCTGAAGTGCGCTGGCTTTTTAGTGGTTTGTGCAAAATCCATATTGTCAACTACTTTTCGCTTTGCTTTGACGATACCCATTTCTCCTTAATTCAGTATATTGTGTGGAGTAAGCAGAATGATGAAGATAATGTATGTTTGGTTTCAACAAATTGTTAATTTACACACTACTTATAAATAAAACCTGCACGTAAATATCATATTCGTGTTCTCGCGTTGCCGAGTGATTAGGGGAGACAACATAAGTGTATATCTCTTATTGCGATGATACAATGTCATATACCACAGATAAGAGACAAGAGACATCGATACACTCACAAATGGCACAGATCTACTCACCACTCATGATTCCGATATCGTTTAATAAGCATGGCATTACCTACAATTTTCGCCGCTAATGCTAATGCTGCCGAAGCGGCGCTAAGCACTCACTCACCTACAATTACGTTATTGACAAAAATGAGTTATAAGGATAGTGATGTATGTTGTTTCATTGGGAGAGTGCTGAAACACTAATCCAATTAAAACTACATCCATTGTGTTGTTGGGGGTCAAATATGACAAACGTTATAAATGGTCTTATTTAATCGAGAAGTACCAACCAACTGTTACCGAAAACAATCATTTTAATGATACTCGACTTAGTATATTGACGATATGAAGGTAAAGGTAGTGATTTCTGATCGAAAACCGGACAATGCACCGCTTGTGGCGCGCGCCAATGAGTCAAACGTAATTTTGGAATCTTACTTACACAAAATTGGGTTGGTAGTGTTCAATAGGTCATATATAACTACTGTGCATGTAAATAGGACGTGCACTTTCGGTTTCTGCACATGCATAATGTTACTCGATTTTAATTGAGAACTAGTAATTATGATATATTTGGCGATTGGGGATGAATATGCAAGCTAGGTGAATTTGTTAGTATTGTAAACAGCACATATGGTGTGTTGGAAGGTATTAAAGCCAAATTAAATTTTATGAAACACAATGGATGCACCTTTAATGTATGGATGCAAAGTATCGAAACTTGTCTGGTCAGAAATTACAGTATGGATCGAGTCAAAAACACAATGTAAATGGAACCTTTCAACACAAACTGTTATTCTCGGATGTCCTGAAAGCAGAGGTGAAGTGAGTTGGGGCTTAATGCTGCTTTCAAGAGTATTTCACTTATATCGCGGCTGCTAGTATAATGGCAGGAAGAAAGCCCGCAACGCGATGTGGCTATGCATTGCGGTGAAACCCTTCGAGCAACGACTGGAACTAGCGAACCATGGGTGGTACTGCACTGAAATTCAGTGTATTTCTAACTGATAAACCGTTAATAAGTACCTTTTAACAAAACGTCACAAGTGTCAACAGATCACAAATCAGTTCTTTTTGGAAAAAGACAAATTTGAAAAAAGTTTCTTACTCACGAAGTCCGACCTGTAATACTGTAAGGTGAGGTGAGTTGTGGTTTAACGCCGCTTTCAAGAGTATTTCACTTATATCACGGCTGCTTGTATCATTGCAGGGAGAAAGGCCGCAAGGCCATTTGGCTATGCATTGCGGTGAAACCTGCGAGCAGTGGCTGGAACTAGTGAACCATTGGTGGTACTGCGTGTAAAACAGTTCTCTACTGCAGACACTCACCCCGCGCCCCTGGCGGGATTCGAACCACGGACCTCTTGATCCGAAGCCGAACGCGCTGAACACTGCGCTATCCCGCCTCCTTAGGTTCAATTGGTTGTGTATAAACATGACCAAAATTATTTTTTTTATAGTTATTCGTACTATATAATGGACACTTTGATGTATAGCAGCCTGCTATATTTGTTCAATGTATTCAATTCATTTGAAAAATCAACAAAATAATGATTATTGTGACAATAATGGTGTTTTCAACTTTCAAATACATCTTAATGTAAGACACGGTAACCTTGTTTTGGATATCTATGATTAGGCATTGATAATAACTTTAACAAATACTGAATACACCTTTAATGACAATCAACACATAACCCATATCTACCGCATTCATCAAGTACAGATACATTAGAAACATAATTACCTACATGAATTACATGTTTACAGAACGTTGTATGAAAACGCTCGATACATTCAAATTTGGAATGACCCCACACTTCACTGGATATAATAAAATTGTTCATTGTTGAAGCTATTGAAATAACAGGATCCAAGCAGAATGCATGTTTGTTCAAGTCGTTTTCTCACACTGATGTTTGGTTAGTTCACGTTTGTGGCCGCACTGATGATCACACTGTTTATTTACACATTATCAATAAATCAAACTTGCATATATACATATCATATTTGTGTTCTCACGTTGCTAGGAGACATAGGGAGACAACATAAGACTGAGTATACAATTGTGATGATAAAATGCAAAATACCAAAGGATGTTTTTGGAATGGCAAAATCTACTATGATGAACATTAAAACTGTTTTTGTTTGTGTATATATCTTATACGGTTAAGTGAGCATACCTTCCTTTAATGTAATAATTTGATGAGTTAAACGCTGCTTTCAAGAATATTTAACTAATATCCCGGTTGCTAGTATTATTATAGGGAGGTGGTGGCTATGAAAAGTTACTATTTTTCAGTCGTTAATGATTTTAATTCAATAAATTTATCCTAGCATTGTCATATGATTTCAGGGGCGGGATAGCGCAGTGGTTAGCGCGTTCGGCTTCGGAACAAGAGGTCCGGGGTTCGAATCCCGCCAGGGGCACGGCAACTCTGTCTGCAGTAGAGAACTGTTCTACACGCAGTAAGGTTTAATTGGGTGCAATGTTACACTGATTTGCAGCGTAGTACCACCCATGGTTCGCTAGTTCCAGCCGATGCCCGCAGGTTTCACCGCAATGCATAGCCACATGGCGTTGCGGGTTTTCCCCCTGCCATAATACTAGCAGCCGCGATATAAGTGAAATACTCTTGAAAGCGGCGTTAAACCCCAACTCGCCTCACCTCATATAATTTCATTTTAGGTATAAATGCAGGGGATGCAACTATAATTTTGATAAATTTGCAAACATCCAATACATCAGAAATGATATCCACAACATGTATAACAGACAGCATGTAACTCGTGAAATTCTGTCACAAACTATTCCAATTGACATATAGTAATCATCTTCATCCTAAGATTATATGTTTTATTATATAATTCAGAGTGAGATTCTCAAATATATTAGTGAAATAAACCCTCTATCAAGCTACAGTAACGATAAACTTTATCGGCACTCTTCTGAGTGATGGGGATAGATGTCAAAATGTGTTAATTTGTCCATTTGTTTGAAGTCATTGTCAATATGCCCTAGGCTCAATTGAGGTGAGATGAGTTAGAGTTTAACGCCGCTTTCAAGAGTATTTCACTTATATCACGGCTGCTTGTATCATTGCAGGGAGAAAGGCCGCAAGGCCATGTGGCTATGCATTGCGGTGAAACCTGCGAGCAGTGGCTGGAACTAGTGAACCATGGGCGGTACTGCGTGTAAAACAGTTCTCTACTGCAGACACTCACCCCGCGCCCCTGGCGGGATTCGAACCACGGACCTCTTGATCCGAAGCCGAACGCGCTGAACACTGCGCTATCCCGCCTCCTTAGGTTCAATTGGTTGTGTATAAACATGACCAAAATGATTTAATTTATAGTTATTCGTACTATATAATGGACACTTTGATGTATAGCAGCCTGCTATATTTGTTCAATGTATTCAATTCATTTGAAAAATCAACAAAATAATGATTATTGTGACAATAATGGTGTTTTCAACTTTCAAATACATCTTAATGTAAGACACGGTAACCTTGTTTTGGATATCTATGATTAGGCATTGATAATAACTTTAACAAATACTGAATACACCTTTAATGACAATCAACACATAACCCATATCTACCGCAATCATCAAGTACAGATACATTAGAAACATAATTACCTACATGAATTACATGTTTACAGAACGTTGTATGAAAACGCTCGATACATTCAAATTTGGAATGACCCCACACTTCACTGGATATAATAAAATTGTTCATTGTTGAAGCTATTGAAATAACAGGATCCAAGCAGAATGCATGTTTGTTCAAGTCGTTTTCTCACACTGATGTTTGGTTTAGTTCACGTTTGTGGCCGCACTGATGATCACACTGTTTATTTACACATTATCAATAAATCAAACTTGCATATATACATATCATATTTGTGTTCTCACGTTGCTAGGAGACATAGGGAGACAACATAAGACTGAGTATACAATTGTGATGATAAAATGCAAAATACCAAAGGATGTTTTTGGAATGGCAAAATCTACTATGATGAACATTAAAACTGTTTTTGTTTCTGTATATATCTTATACGGTTAAGTGAGCATACCTTCCTTTAATGTAATAATTTGATGAGTTAAACGCTGCTTTCAAGAATATTTAACTAATATCCCGGTTGCTAGTATTATTATAGGGAGGTGGTGGCTATGAAAAGTTACTATTTTTCAGTCGTTAATGATTTTAATTCAATAAATTTATCCTAGCATTGTCATATGATTTCAGGGGCGGGATAGCGCAGTGGTTAGCGCGTTCGGCTTCGGAACAAGAGGTCCGGGGTTCGAATCCCGCCAGGGGCACGGCAACTCTGTCTGCAGTAGAGAACTGTTCTACACGCAGTAAGGTTTAATTGGGTGCAATGTTACACTGATTTGCAGCGTAGTACCACCCATGGTTCGCTAGTTCCAGCCGATGCCCGCAGGTTTCACCGCAATGCATAGCCACATGGCGTTGCGGGTTTTCCCCCTGCCATAATACTAGCAGCCGCGATATAAGTGAAATACTCTTGAAAGCGGCGTTAAACCCCAACTCGCCTCACCTCATATAATTTCATTTTAGGTATAAATGCAGGGGATGCAACTATAATTTTGATAAATTTGCAAACATCCAATACATCAGAAATGATATCCACAACATGTATAACAGACAGCATGTAACTCGTGAAATTCTGTCACAAACTATTCCAATTGACATATAGTAATCATCTTCATCCTAAGATTATATGTTTTATTATATAATTCAGAGTGAGATTCTCAAATATATTAGTGAAATAAACCCTCTATCAAGCTACAGTAACGATAAACTTTATCGGCACTCTTCTGAGTGATGGGGATAGATGTCAAAATGTGTTAATTTGTCCATTTGTTTGAAGTCATTGTCAATATGCCCTAGGCTCAATTGAGGTGAGATGAGTTAGAGTTTAACGCCGCTTTCAAGAGTATTTCACTTATATCACGGCTGCTTGTATCATTGCAGGGAGAAAGGCCGCAAGGCCATGTGGCTATGCATTGCGGTGAAACCTGCGAGCAGTGGCTGGAACTAGTGAACCATGGGCGGTACTGCGTGTAAAACAGTTCTCTACTGCAGACACTCACCCCGCGCCCCTGGCGGGATTCGAACCACGGACCTCTTGATCCGAAGCCGAACGCGCTGAACACTGCGCTATCCCGCCTCCTTAGGTTCAATTGGTTGTGTATAAACATGACCAAAATTATTTAATTTATAGTTATTCGTACTATATAATGGACACTTTGATGTATAGCAGCCTGCTATATTTGTTCAATGTATTCAATTCATTTGAAAAATCAACAAAATAATGATTATTGTGACAATAATGGTGTTTTCAACTTTCAAATACATCTTAATGTAAGACACGGTAACCTTGTTTTGGATATCTATGATTAGGCATTGATAATAACTTTAACAAATACTGAATACACCTTTAATGACAATCAACACATAACCCATATCTACCGCAATCATCAAGTACAGATACATTAGAAACATAATTACCTACATGAATTACATGTTTACAGAACGTTGTATGAAAACGCTCGATACATTCAAATTTGGAATGACCCCACACTTCACTGGATATAATAAAATTGTTCATTGTTGAAGCTATTGAAATAACAGGATCCAAGCAGAATGCATGTTTGTTCAAGTCGTTTTCTCACACTGATGTTTGGTTTAGTTCACGTTTGTGGCCGCACTGATGATCACACTGTTTATTTACACATTATCAATAAATCAAACTTGCATATATACATATCATATTTGTGTTCTCACGTTGCTAGGAGACATAGGGAGACAACATAAGACTGAGTATACAATTGTGATGATAAAATGCAAAATACCAAAGGATGTTTTTGGAATGGCAAAATCTACTATGATGAACATTAAAACTGTTTTTGTTTGTGTATATATCGTATACGGTTAAGTGAGCATACCTTCCTTTAATGTAATAATTTGATGAGTTAAACGCTGCTTTCAAGAATATTTAACTAATATCCCGGTTGCTAGTATTATTATAGGGAGGTGGTGGCTATGAAAAGTTACTATTTTTCAGTCGTTAATGATTTTAATTCAATAAATTTATCCTAGCATTGTCATATGATTTCAGGGGCGGGATAGCGCAGTGGTTAGCGCGTTCGGCTTCGGAACAAGAGGTCCGGGGTTCGAATCCCGCCAGGGGCACGGCAACTCTGTCTGCAGTAGAGAACTGTTCTACACGCAGTAAGGTTTAATTGGGTGCAATGTTACACTGATTTGCAGCGTAGTACCACCCATGGTTCGCTAGTTCCAGCCGATGCCCGCAGGTTTCACCGCAATGCATAGCCACATGGCGTTGCGGGTTTTTCCCCTGCCATAATACTAGCAGCCGCGATATAAGTGAAATACTCTTGAAAGCGGCGTTAAACCCCAACTCGCCCCACCTCATATAATTTCATTTTAGGTATAAATGCAGGGGATGCAACTATAATTTTGATAAATTTGCAAACATCCAATACATCAGAAATGATATCCACAACATGTATAACAGACAGCATGTAACTCGTGAAATTCTGTCACAAACTATTCCAATTGACATATAGTAATCATCTTCATCCTAAGATTATATGTTTTATTATATAATTCAGAGTGAGATTCTCAAATATATTAGTGAAATAAACCCTCTATCAAGCTACAGTAACGATAAACTTTATCGGCACTCTTCTGAGTGATGGGGATAGATGTCAAAATGTGTTAATTTGTCCATTTGTTTGAAGTCATTGTCAATATGCCCTAGGCTCAATTGAGGTGAGATGAGTTAGAGTTTAACGCCGCTTTCAAGAGTATTTCACTTATATCACGGCTGCTTGTATCATTGCAGGGAGAAAGGCCGCAAGGCCATGTGGCTATGCATTGCGGTGAAACCTGCGAGCAGTGGCTGGAACTAGTGAACCATGGGCGGTACTGCGTGTAAAACAGTTCTCTACTGCAGACACTCACCCCGCGCCCCTGGCGGGATTCGAACCACGGACCTCTTGATCCGAAGCCGAACGCGCTGAACACTGCGCTATCCCGCCTCCTTAGGTTCAATTGGTTGTGTATAAACATGACCAAAATGATTTAATTTATAGTTATTCGTACTATATAATGGACACTTTAATGTATAGCAGCCTGCTATATTTGTTCAATGTATTCAATTCAATTGAAAAATCAACAAAATAATGATTATTGTGACAATAATGGTGTTTTCAACTTTCAAATACATCTTAATGTAAGACACGGTAACCTTGTTTTGAATATCTATGATTAGGCATTGATAATAACTTTAACAAATACTGAATACACCTTTTATGACAATCAACACATAACCCATATCTACCGCATTCATCAAGTACAGATGCATTAGAAACATAATTACCTACATGAATTACATGTTTACAGAACGTTGTATGAAAACGCTCGATACATTCAAATTTGGAATGACCCCACACTTCACTGGATATAATAAAATTGTTCAATGTTGAAGCTATTGAAATAACAGGATCCAAGCAGAATGCATGTTTGTTCAAGTCGTTTTCTCACACTGATGTTTGGTTTAGTTCACGTTTGTGGCCGCACTGATGATCACACTGTTTATTTACACATTATCAATAAATCAAACTTGCATATATACATATCATATTTGTGTTCTCACGTTGCTAGGAGACATAGGGAGACAACATAAGACTGAGTATACAATTGTGATGATAAAATGCAAAATACCAAAGGAGGTTTTTGGAATGGCAAAATCTACTATGATGATGAAAACTGTTTTTGTTTGTGTATATATCTTATACGGTTAAGTTAGCATACCTTCCTTTAATGTAATAATTTGATGAGTTAAACGCTGCTTTCAAGAATATTTCACTAATATCCCGGTTGCTAGTATTATTATAGGGAGGTGGTGGCTATGACTGGCGGTGAAACCTGCGAGCATCGTACATGTAAATGAGTGGTATGATATAATCCCGCTACTAAATCAGCACTCGAGTAGTTGTTACTGATAATTAGTCTTGATTGAGATAGCAAAATACACTCAACAACGAATTGTTCTCTATCAAGAGCTTTTCTCATGCATCAGACAATGAGTATGTGTTCTATGTCAAGTCGAAATCTGGGTTACCAGACAAAATGAACAACTAAAGCACGTGCATCTGAATACCTGACGCACTTGCAGTGAATGAAACTGATGATTCCAGACAACTGTTGTGGTGTCTCTATGTTTCTAGGTCCGGGGTTCGAATCCCGCCAGGGGCACGGCAACTTTGTCTGCAGTAGAGAACTGTTCTACACGCAGTAAGGTTTGGGTACAATGCTACACTGAATTACAGAGTAGTACCACCCATGGTTCGCTAGTTCCAGCCGTTGCTAGCAGGTTTCATGCAAAACCACATGGCGTCGCGGACTTTCTCCTTGCCGTAATACTAGCAGCCGAGATATTAGTGAAATACTCTTGAAAGCGGCGTTAAACCCCAACTCACCTCACCTCACCTCTATGTTTCTAAAACCTAAATATGACGAAAACATGGATGAAGTAATAAGTCACTTCGGAACACCAATGTCAATTAAATAATTATCCCATCGGTATGTGATACCGTGGTTATAGTCGTCACCCTGCCCGTCTGTCAATTCGTCCGTCCGTATGTCGTGGTATCTATCACCATGAATCTCCTGAAGGCTGGTTGGGATTAACTCAACTAAAACAAATCAAAAGTGAAAGGAGAAAATTAAAAAAAATAACACTTCAATAGTGTCTTGTAATTAATCGATTGCTTGGAAAGTTGCTCAGGTACAACCGAAGGATATTTCTCTATTCAAATACATATCCTGTGAGGTGTAGACCCTTACACAATTAGATCAAGTATACAATCAGCTTATATTGCTGAATCACACAAACTTCCAGACAGGGGAGTTTACAGATGGAAACGTTTGTCTAATGGATAACACCTGAAAGAGAGGGCGTTCTAGCAAAGAGAGGCCTTTGCCCTAGGGAAAGTAGGCAAAGGCCTCTCTTGCTAGAACGCCTGAGGATGAAGGTGTTACCTATTTTATATACTGAAAAAAAAAAAAAAAAACAAACTAAAGTGAGTGCAGTTGTCTAAATGTTTTACTTCAGATGATCCAAGTAAAATAAAGCGCACATAAAATATCAAATATCAAGTTGTCCGACAGCAGAATACTGACAAACAATCAACCCTTCTCAGTCACCAATCCTTCGTGGTCCAGTGGTAGAGCCTTGGGCTACAAAGTTAAGGGTTCGAATCCTGCATTGTCTGATATGAACATTTTGACTTGGCAATTTTGTGGATTGATAACCTTACTAAATGCGACTTAGAATTTATTGGGTGCAAAGAATTGTACTTGTAGGGCCTTATACTGGATAACACCCTCTTGGACGGTTATTATTCTGTTCAAGGCCCTCTCAGCGGGGTAATATCCAGTATAAGATCTTCTCAATGGGAATTGTAAGGCCCTCGTTCCTTTCGTAGGGAAGTTCTCCCGAAAAACAAACAGTTCAAAGACTGTTAAATTGGCATTGAGGTATATAAGTCAATATAGACTCCACTTGTATCTTGCGATGGAGACACTCAAATATCAGTTTGTCCTCCACAATAAGGACAATTACGAATCGCTCTCAACGAATAGAACATAACCATCAGAGCCAAGCGTTTGTCCATGTCTAGACGATGTCTAAATAACCAGACAAGTAAATAGTCTGATGCACGTGCACCTGTGAAAACGTGTGTTGTGTTGTGTTCTGAAGAAAGTTTTTATGTTTCTAAAACTGAATATGAAGAAAACAATGATGAAATAGTCAATGCCTTCTGAACACCAGTGCCAAGTATTATACCAAGTATTAAATTAATAACAAGTATTATTATTGTAACGCTATGACGTAGTCAGGGATAATACAGTACTCTGTCCGTCCGTCCGTACTCGTTTTCGGAGCATAACTAAAAACTATGTTACTTATTATGGAAGCAACCCATATGGAGTTGTGTTGGCTTTTTAAAAACCTTGTTTCATTTCGGAGCATAACTAAATAACTATAGGACTTGGAAACTCCATTATTTATAATTAATATTTAATTATTAATATCATATGAAGTCGGTCAACCTGGAGGCGGGTATGTGAGCTGTGCTCACTTTTTGCCTTGTTATTATAATCAGGTTTTTGTTGGCAACATTTAATATACATGATTTGTCAAATATTCGAAGTTATTCGAAATGTGATCCTTCAAGAAATTGATGTCTGTAGTGATCTAGATTCACAGAAAACCTTGATATGATATACATCAACGAAACCATGAACACAAGCCCGTATTAATGTTTTGCAAATAAAGGTACTGTTTATCACACTTTTATTCTTCTATATCATCTGCCACGTCAGAGCCAATACATTTTTGCTTTAAAATAATCAAGACAATTAATCGGATATTCACAAAATTATGATTACCCAAAGCTTAAACTTTTAGCATATTATTAAAATACCCAAAGAGATGACGTCACCAAACATAAATAAGATGATGTCGATCAATGTGGTTGGCCATCACTAAACTTCCCCAAGCAAGGCCCAAATCGCGTTGTCTCAATCACTTGCTAATTTTAACCTTGCAGCATTTCTGTCACATTTTCGTGCTATGGAATAATAGCCCACTTTGCATTTCTGATGCAGCGCTATGTTATCGTAGCACGAAAAGGTGCAGGAAATGCAGCAAGCCTTAATTAGTCAATGATTTAGACTAGGACGAGTTATGTCTTGCGTGGTTTTAAAACAAGACATTGAAGAAATTAAATTTACTGCAGTGTCAACAAGATAGAAGCACTGTTTTTTATTCATATGTTAGTGATTTATAAAGTAATTACTGAAGTAAGTATTGAATGTTTCATGAAATGTTACCATCTTTGAACTCAGTCAAACTTTTAATAAAAGTAAACGTTCATTGTCATGATCATGGTGAGAAAAATGCTTTTCTCAGCCTTCATCTTATCTGGTTGATTTAACATAATCAATCATCATCGTCATCAATATCATCGTCATCTTTATGATCATCGTCATCATCATAAGTATCATCATGGATAGGTGAACAGCACGTGCTCTATTAAACTCCAGTCAACCACATAGAGGTAGGTTGCTTCACTGACTTGGTTCAGCAACTCATCCGCCACAACCGGGGTCCCATCCAGAGATATCTGGTGACAATTGATTGAAGAATTGACTTAAACATTTATTAAGTTCATGGAGGTATAAACTTAAAAAACGCTGTGCAAACTGTAAATCACAGCGTTTTTTAAGTTTATACCTCCATGAACTTAATACATTTTTACGTCAATACTTATATATTCGTACCTGATGTTTTGAAAAGGTTTCATTGCTACAAATATACAAATTTGCGACAATTAGAACTGTACTATTTACGCGTATGAAGACACCAAATATAAGCCCCGCCTACAACGTGTTCATCAGCCAATGAAAATGTACAACGCAACTAGCCATGAACCTGACGTCATGGGGGCGTGGCTGAATGTGATGTGACGTCACGAAATTAAGTTCATGCAGGTATGAACTGAATCTCTGTGAGAGAGTTCAGCGAATCAAATTCACGCAAAGCAATTGCTATTTATTTATATAGTTATAAGAGTTGCTCAATCGCCAAGACCTCTTCTAAACAATTTCAATACATTTCTTATAACAGTACTTATTTTGCTATTACAAAAACATCAATATATCTATCAACTTTCCCAGCAAAGGTAAAACATGCTCATGTCTTTATCACTGGCTGAACTAGGTCTTGCATTTATTAAGCTTTTCTTTGACAGCGTAGCAGCGTGCTGCACGTATATTTGATAATGCAGTGAGACATCTCTGTTATGGAAAAGGTGACGAAACGCAGGGAGGCTTAGATTTGCCAGTGTTAGAAACTGGCGCCAGTTGTGCGTTGCAGGGGAAGCTGAAATTCAAAAGCCTACCTTATAAATAAGAGAGGAAATTGCTCACAACAATGTGTTAGATGAAGACTATACACAAAGTTCTAACCTGATAGTGAGTTGAGTTGAAAGAGGCCCGCATGTTAAATGGAACACCATAAGAGATGGGGAGGAAATTCAAGTCGACGGAGGACAACCACTGGTTATCAGATATCTGTCCGATGTAGGAGATTCCATCGGGCTGTATTCGCAATAAAATAGTCTCCGCAGCGTGGTCAGTTTGACGCAGCGCACAGAAGAGGCTGCAGACATCATAAATATGATATGATAGAGAGATAAGTCTCAATCTGACGAGTATTGAATATAATGGGTTATATTAAAGGGACATAGAGTACATGTATGTTGATGAAGTCACATATTTCAATGAATCATGTTCTTTTATTGAGAGGTACTAACTGTTGTTGAAAGTATATCATTTTAAAGGGGCAGTAGCACGTTTTTTTCGCTCAAAGAAGTTGATGAAATGTATTTGAAAAATAATTTCACCAATAGTAAAATATCCTTCTCTCTTCGGAAAATAAAGTTTAAAATGAGTGTACATGTTTCGGTAAAGCCATGGGAATCGTTTTTGTAATACAAAATAATAAATTGTGCTCACAATAAAATGGCCGCCATGCAATTTTTGCTTTATACGCAACATAGTTTTTACCACTACAGATCATTGGTTTGTGTAATAAGATGTTTTACCCTCTAAAGTTAATTCAAATGGCATAAACTATCATTATAAATGGGAAATTTGAAAAATAAAATTTGCAAAAAAACGTGCTACTGCCCCTTTAATGCTAGCCGTTCAATATAAAGCCAATATAAAGATTGAAAAGCTGTGATTGGTGATTTGAAACTAAATATTAAAGCAATTATGAAACTTTGGCACAGAAAAGAGATAAGTTATTTTTTGGAAACATACTCTTTATCACTAAATGCTGTATAACCAACGCTGCAGTTGAAATTAGAGGGAATTTTTGTGAAATTGTTCTCATAAACGGAATAAATTATGTTATTGATGCTTTGTTTATCAGAGTACAAAACCCCTGAAAATCAGTAGAGGGTAAAGCAAGAAGAGTAAACTTTGAATGAAAAAAGTCTTTGTATGATTGGTAATTTAAAATTGCATAACTGCCTGCGCCGCTGCTGAAAATATCGACTTGAACTCGTTTATCGAGGGGGCGGGATAGCGCAGTGGTTAGCGCGTTCGGCTTCGGATCAAGAGGTCCGGGGTGAGAATCACGCCAGGGGCACGGCAACTTTGTCTGCAGTAGAGAACTGTTCTACACGCAGTAAGGTTTGGGTGCAATGCTGCACTGAATTTCATTATGAAGTGATTTATTATAAGAATGCCTGTGATTACAGAGATACAAATACGGGGTGAGGTGAGGGTTGGGGTTTAACGCCGCTTTCAAGAGTATTTCACTTATATCGCGGCTGCTAGTATTATAGCAGGGAGAAAGCCCGCAACGCCATGTGGCTATGCATTGCGGTGAAACCTGCGAGCATCGACTGAAACTAGCGAACCATGGGCGGTATTACGCTGAAATTCAGTGCAGCATTGCACCCAAACCTTACTGCGTGTAGAACAGTTCTCTACTGCAGACAAAGTTGCCGTGCCCCTGGCGGGATTCTAACCCCGGACCTCTTGATCCGAAGCCGAACGCGCTAACCACTGCGCTATCCCGTCCCCTACATACATGAATTCAAACCATGTTATAGTAAGCAAAAAATAGAAAACTATCGTTCCTTTGAACTGCAGGGGAGGATTGAAATTATGCAAATTTTTAATAGTAACCACAAGCCTTAACCAAGCATATCCCCGGGAGCTTGGGTAAAACATTTATATCCATAAGCTAAGATAGGAATTTATTTGACGTCACTGTTAATGATGACAAAGTATACGTAAAACATCATATTGCAGTCAGCCAGCGGCTCTGGCGTGTTACTTTGCCTTGCATATTACCTAACAAAAGGCCTAAGCATGGTTAAGGAACTCTTTCAACCATATCTGTTCGTATACATACTCAACATTGTTGTTCCACGTTCCTGTGATATCAACAACAAACCCAGGAGTTATGGTAGCAGGCAGGGGAAATGTTGTGTCAAGCTGAAAGAAAACCAAAGATTCTGAAATATCCCACGTTTTGCCAAAACCGTATAATTTCACATTTTAAAACTCTAAACACTACCTTCATCCCTTATGTAATTCCCTAAATGACAGTGGTTTTTTTTTTTTTTTTTAATTTCTTACTTTGAAGGTTTCTTACTCAGTAAATTTGAGGTGGCACGTGATGACAGAATCACGCCAAAGCTGTTGTATTCACAACATTATCTCCATCCCTTATGTAATTCCCTAAATGACAGTGTATTTTTGTATAATTTCTTACTTTGAAGTTTTCCCCTTTCCCAATGGTCAAGAGTACGATCAGTTGTAAAGTTCATATTTTTTATCTTTCAGGATATCCGAGACGTACAAATGTATGTAGTTGAAAGAATATTTGAGAAAATCCATCCTTACTGTGTTAAACCATTCATTCTGCAAGCATATGAAACCGCCATTGCCATCATCAACCCAATCCTCGCCATTATAACACATTCCGCTTGATCCGGGAGATCCTTCGAAGGGAGCGAACTGAGAGGGGCAAACTGGTAGTCTGGAACTCTTCGAAATCGAGCAGTCGGCTGAAATACAAATAAATGGGGACTCGGCGGCTTTATTTGGTGAAGAGAACGTTTCTACATACAGTAAGGTTTGGGTGCAATGTTACACTGAATTTCAGCTCAGTACCACCCATGATTCGCTAGTTTCAGACTATGCTCGGAGATTTCACTGCAATGCAATGAGTTTTCCCCCTTCAACAATGCTAGAAATAGGAGTTATATTTTCACTGCAGTGAAAATATGACTTTCTACTCCTTATGTGCAAATATGGGTTATATTTTCATCGTATAATCACATATTTCATTGCTAGTTATATAATAAAACGTTCTATCCTGCAGTTTCCTAACCTCTCTCATGTGTAAAACATTCAATATCATTGATAGGCATTTGAAAAATGGTTATGAATCAATGTGGTGGAAACTTCTAACCAAGGGTAATACTATGATGGCTTTATAATTGGCAATATGATAACAAATATATAAAGATGACATTAAAGAAGACAAATATTTATGGATGATCAACTTCTTTATTAACAATAGCGACGTTTCGGTATAGATCCTTATACCGTTATCAAGCATATGGGAGAGATGATAAAATCAGAGGTTATATACATGAAACATTTTTGGTATGATAATGGGATAACAAAGACAACAAGATGAGATAACAATAAGATGAAAGCTGTAACAAGCAGGTAGTGATAACATGGATACCAGTGGAAGGTAAGTTAATTAAGTTGGGATGGGGATACAATGCAGCAGTGAGGGTGAGCAATCAGTGGAGCTTGTTACAGCTTTCATCTTATTGTTATCTCATCTTGTTGTCTTTGTTATCCCATTATCATACCAAAACTGTTTCATGTATATAACCTCTGATTTTATCATCTCTCCCATATGCTTGATAACGGTATATAACGTCGCTATTGTTAATAAAGAAGTTGATCATCCATAAATATTTGTCTTCTTCATCACACCAACTTCTAGAATGCCTCTCAAACAGTTTAAAGATGACATTGTTGATCAGTCTAATGATAAGTAATTGTATTTGTTATTCTATTATTTTATATGTTTAATTGTTATGATTTTCTGATTTCATGCAGGAAAAAAAGCAATAGGGCGGATACTCTCAACAGTACTCACTCTTGAATGACCACATGACCATTATGTTTGAGGGACACCCAAGGCCTGCTACTTTCGATTTCTGAAGTTTGTCCGTCACATGTGCGAAGTGAAAGGAACATTATTCTGGATGTGCGGAACATGTTCCTTTGAAATAGTAGGTGCAAGCTACACAGTAGTGGAACATGTCCCGCAAGCCCAGAACAGTTTTCGGAGCCACTTTGCACATGTACCAGACGTTCGGAACACATTTCGGTAAAACGAAAGAAGCAGGCTTCTAATTCAAACCAACCTGCATAGTATTTGAAACCTGAAGATGTGGAAAGAAAAGATCCTTCTGAAGAGTGAAGATGACATTCGCCCGTCAGTTCGTTATACAGAAGCCGGTTACAATACCGATGGTGGAAACAGTCACTGAAACATTCAGCTCGTGTGGGTGTCAATTTTCCCTCCAGAACATCAGATCAAGTCTGGTCATCAAAGTTAGGTATGTGATGGTAGGTAAAACGGCCACACATCTCCAAAGCATACCCTTCATTGTACAAACTTGCGAGTAAATCATATAGTACAAACGGCAGAAGCAGCATTTCAGGAAATGTGTTTAGATAATGGGTTTAAGTCAAATGGAATGGTTGTCAAATAGCACAAGAAGAGATCAAATGTTTGTATTTTTCTCCACATTCACAAGAGTTCAGATTTGACTTAAATCTGAGAAGTGTGTCCTCGTTACGTGATGAAAGGATCACGCCTTAGCTGTTGTATTCAGAACACTCCAAGCACCTGATTGGCTGAACTATATACCCTGGCTTAGTATTGATATGCACATACACCCATTCTGTCAACTACCTTAAGCTTTCGCTTCGTTTTGACAATACCCTTTTCCGTATGCACTATGTATTGTAGTGATAAAATAATCTTGAAGTGTTCTTAAAAATGATTGCCTCGCATTCATTATAGTATTTGCACTAATGACAATTGTTTTGTTTATGTTCATAATTTGATTTTCACGTTAATATTTTATTTGCCTTATATCATTGGATGCTTTGCTTCATAGTAATAGGCTATGTTTGTTCAAATGAAAACATTGTTAGTGATATTGAAATAGCTGTCAAAGGATCAAAGCAGAATGTTTGCTCAAGTCTCATTGTAGATATAGTATATTTGGTCTACGTTTCAGTTTTATGGCTTCCCTTCCAGGGACAAAAAATCAATAGCTTGTTTATTTGGGCATTGTTTACAGTAAGTGAGTGAGTGAGTGAGTTATTGTTTAACGCCGCTTCGGCAGTATTGCAGCCATTAGCGGCGGCACTACTTATAAATGAACCAAATATCATGTCTGTGTTATCACGTTACCACGTTACCATGAGACTAGGGGAGACAATATAAGACTGAATATACATACTTAATTGCGATGATACAATGCAATATACCAAAGAGACAAGAGACATCGATATCCACACAAATGCCACACATCTTAATATCGTTTGATAAACAGGAAATTATTTACAAATGCGTTATTGACAAAAAAGGTAATAAAGCTAGTGTCATATGTGATTTTCGTGGGGTTAGTGCTGAAACACTCATCCACTTAATGTTTATATGCAAAGTATCGAAACATATTTGGTCAGAAATCGGAGCATGCATTGAGTACAAAACAAACTGTAAATTAAACCTATCAACAATTACTGTTATTCTTGGATGTCCTGAAACCAGAAACAATGTCATTAATCTGATACTCATAATAATAAAAAGGCTCTCCGGCTTATCTTTGGAAATCCGGTCGAGTCCGAAGTTTGTCGCGACAATAAAAGTGTCGCGACTAACATTTTTTTACAAACAAATTTCATTATTTACATGCCCTGCATGAGTTCTCTGGAAATTTTCAGGTTCAAATTATTTTTTTCAATTTTTGAAATGGAATTTTTTTTGCCAATGTTTTTTCCAATGGAAATTTTTTGAGTACATTGCATTGAGTACAAAACAAACTGTAAATTAAACCTATCAACAATTACTGTTTTTCTTGGATGTCCTGAAAGCAGAACAATGTCATTAATCTGATACTCATAATAATAATTAAAAGTATAATAATAAGTGGGTTTTTTTCACCAATAAAAGTTGTTTAATATAAAAATGGACAATGAATCGGAAAAAGCAAATATGTGATATGACAGTTGCACTACACACATCTGCCAGTTTAACAAAGCAAATTTCATTCAGATAATGTTTCACTACTTTTTGACATGTGGATTTGCATTGCAGGGAAACCTGCGAGCAACGGCTGGCACCAGCTAACCATAGTATTGCATCCAAACCTTTCTTCGTGTAGAACAGTTCTACTGCAGACACAGTTACCGTGCCCCTGGCGTGATTCGAACCACTGACCTCTTGATCCGAAGCCGAACGCGCTATCCCGCCCCTGTATATATTGACAGCAAGTCAACAAAACAAATTACCCAATACTTCAATAACGATACCAATAACATATATAACAGACAAATTCTCTCATTCAAAGCATGTAATTATTCAAAATTCATGAAATTCTGGTCGTTATGTCACAAACTATTCCAACAATTGAGTAAAACAAATCATATTCTGACAGATATGTAACTAATTCTTCATGCTAAGAGTATATATTATATCATAAAACCTTCTGTCAGTGTTTCTAGATCTGCTTAGCTATTCCCATACCTTTATTCCCTGAGGTCTAAAATTGTCGTTAATAAAATAACCTCCTTTCAATCCGAACAGTACCCGGATGAGAGTCCCGACGAGCGATCACCAATGTTCAAGCACAGGTGAAGTTTAGCGCAAATATGTTGCGCAACAGAGATGAACGACCAGTTTGCTCACTTCGTTCGCACATATGGAAAACTGGTCGTTCATCTCTGTTGCGCAACATATTTGCTCTAAACTTCACCTGTGGATCAAGTTACAACACTTTATTAGGTGAAAATATGCTATGTCATTTAGCGACGAGTCACCTGCCTACAGCAAATCAATAGTTATTAGACCCAGGGAATCAGGTTATCGTAGAAATATGGTACACTGATAAATCAGAATATCAAATGTGTTAATTTTCTATTTACTTGACGTCACTGTCAATATATGTCCTAGGTTTATTGAACATGTGTATTGTCTAATGATTTTGCTTGTGTATAAACATGACCAAAAATGACAACTTAGAAAACGATTTATAGTATTGGCTTCTGTGATGTATAGTAATCGGCTATATTTGTTCAAATCAAAATAATACTGATGCTATTGAAATAGCTGTAGAAGGATCCAGACATAATGTTTGCTCAAGTCTTTACATAGTGTATGTTTGGTTTACATGTCACGTTTGTGGCTGTCTTTACAGTGACAAGAGATCAGTAGACTGTTTATTTACACATTATCTATTAATCAAACTTGCACATAAACATCATATGTGAATTCTCACGTTGCTAAGAGACTAGGGGAGAAAAAATAAGACCGAGTATGCATCTTTAATTGCGATGATAAAATGCAAAGGCTGTGTTCACGTTGTACTTGTTGAACTAGAGCTATCACAGAGTTGTAAATATGCAATGATGAACATTACAACACATATTTTAAAATGATTTATAAGGTTCAATTATCGTGTTTATCATATCAAATAATCAAGTTTATTGAGAGTAATATGTTTGTTCACTAGGTACGCTATGAAAAAGTTGTAAAAATGCCGGAGTTTGTCGATGGCATTTATAAAACAGTTAACTTTCTGTTTATAAGCCAGTGAACAAGCACATTATTAAAGTTATTTCCTATGAATACAAACTTTGCAATTTGTCAAGATCAGGTATGTAAACCATGCAGAACATGTTTTCGGCCATGGGTAGGGATTGCCGAACGCACGTAACTGAGTGAAAGATGCACGGGTGAAACGTGTGTGGGGACACTTGTCTCAGGAGGGTGTAGAGAGACAGTCGTCTGTCGTCTGTAGTGTGTCGCTGTGGGCTGTTGAGCGTGAGTACTTTTGAAATAATACTTTTGTATTTAATAGAGTGTTTAGTAGCCTAAAATTGTTGTAAACTGTTACATTATGAGTGTTCACGTGTATTTTGCTGAAAGTTAGCACTTCCTACGAGTATCTGGATTTGATAAATATTGTAGGCTGAATTGATTATAATTCAAACTTGAGGGTGAAGGTTGGTCTTAATTGGTGAATTGTTATGACATTTAGTTCTTTATGCTGATGAGTTTGTACTGTGCTAAGCATATAAAGGTGAAACCTTTTGCAAGTGTATTTTCTAATTAGCACATGTTTATCGTGGGTTGTACATGATTATACTGTGAGGAATGTTGTTTCTTGTAGCCACCCCTCCTCTGGTAGACAATCATCTGGGTAATTGTTGATGTGTTTGCTGGACTGAGGTTGGCAGGAGCGACAGTAAGGGCCGTGACGTCCGATGTGTAGCAGCTAGATGAGCTGTGATGTGTAGCAGCTAGATGAGCTGTGATGTGTAGCAGCTGGATGAGCTGTGATGTGTAGCAGCTGGATGAGCTGTGATGTGTAGCAGCTGGATGAGCTGTGATGTGTAGCAGCTGGATGAGCTGTGATGTGTTCTGTGTAGCAGTTGATGAACTGTGACGTGTAGCAGTCGGATGGACTGTGATATATCAGTCGGATGGACTGAGTGTAGCAGTCAGATGGACTGACTCCCGAACTATTGATTTAGTGGTGATTTATTCTTAAGTTAAAGTGAATTAAATCGTTAAGAAGTAAACTATTAAGATTGATTGACAATGACTGGTACTCAGTAATTGTATATGTAATAAGTTGTGGTGTATGGTAAGTGTGTAAGATGTGCTGGTTATGAGGTGTAAGGATCTTGTATCTAATGTGTGAATTGCAGTATAGGGTGAAGTGTGTGAAAATGTGTATATGGTGGGCCATGTGTGAGTATGTTATAAGCTGTGAGTATGTGTGAAGCTCAGTGAGTATGTGTGATCTTGTATTTTGGAGAGGGTGTATATATTGGGGGTAATAAATTTCCATTTGTTTCAAATACATGTTCTGTTTTTACTCCGGTTTGTGACAGTTTGGTGGAGAATCCGGGTAAGAGCTAATTAATTGTCACATCCGGGGTAAACTTTTCATTGTATCTTGGTAAAATCAGAAATCGGCTCCTTCATTTCTCCTCTGACACGGTGAACTTGGTGTTGTAGATTGTTTACTGTCCTACAGTATCTCTAGTTTCTTTGTTTTGACTACGTGGAGTAGATTGTTTCAGTGGCAAGATGAAGCTGGAGGAAATTATTTCGCTGGGAAAGCAGCTTGGGTACAGCGATGTAACTCTTCAGAAGTTTGTGGATCAACAACTTGCTAGACTGGAGAAAACAGACAGAGAAAAAGCGGAACGTGAGGAGCGTGCAAGAGAACGTGAGGAGCGTGGAAAAGACAGAGGAAAAAGCAAGGCAATGTGAGTATGAATTAGCACAACAAAAGCTAGAACATGAGAGAGAATTAGAGATTAGAAGGATAACATTGGAAGAGTCGAAACTTAAGATTCAGGGAGAAGCAAAAGAAATAGATATGAATAACAAACTGGAAATCTTAGAGAAAGAGTTAGAACTTGAGAAGCTTAAAGGCTCCAATCTTGGTCAGTCACATGAGTTGAATACATCTTTGCATAATCAGAGTTCTCTCCCAAAGGCTCCAAAGATACCGATATTTGATGATCGTATTGATAACATTGATGCTTATCTTCAACGTTTTGAGCGAACAGCAACACTACGAGGTTGGGAAGAAAACCAGTGGGCCGTTCACTTATGTAACCTGCTGAAAGGAAAAGCCTTGGACGTCTACTCAAGATTATCGCCAGGGGATGCAACTAACTACAAGGTCTTGAAAACTGCACTTCTCAAAAGGTATGAGATGACTGAGGAAGGATTTCACAGACGGTTTAGATCATCCAAGCTTGAGAAAGGTGAGACGTTCTCTCAATTTCGTGTAAGGATTGAAAATTACTTTACCAGATGGGTACAACTAAGTGAAACAAATAACACTTTTGAAAGTTTAAAGGATTTACTTCTTAAAGAGCAGATTCTAAATGTGGTGGATCGTGACTTAAATATTTTCTTAAAAGAAAGAAAGCCTGATACAGCAAATGAAATGTCAAGACTTGCAGAACAGTTCCTGGAGGCCAGAGAGGTATCGCAACCAAAGCATAGTAAGTCCACATATGGTTCACAACATCCTAAAGATCTCACGGATCCGGAGAAGGATGAAGCTAAAGATGACCGTAAACCTTTCATCCCGGTGAAGGAACGAGAATGCTACTTCTGTCAGAAGTTAGGACATTTAGCACGAGACTGTCCCTTACGGAAACCCAAAGGATTAAGTGCGGGAATGAAGCTGTCAGAAGATCCTACAGTTACTCTGGACAAAGGCGCGGATGAGAAGGATGTTGTAGGTAAGAGTGACTCTATTCCTTACTCTGTAACTGGGACTCTGTGCTCTCGACAAACTAACATGCCTGTATGTGAAGGTATTGTCTGTGGAAAATTAGTATCTATTTTGAGAGACAGCGGCTGTGATGGTGTGATTGTCAAGCGATCTATTGTTCCGGACTCGTGTATGACTGGAGAAACCCAACACTATACATTAGCAGATGGTACAACTCGTATCTTCAAGATTGCCAACGTTATGGTTCATTCACCATACTACAAAGGTACAGTAAAAGCATCTTGTACAGATAATCCGATATACGATTTACTCCTAGGAAACATACCTCATGCAAGGGAACCAAGTGATCCAGACACATCATGGCCTGCAGATTTGAGTGACACGCATGTTATTGTGAAGACAAGTTCACCAAAGAAAACCAACCGAGAAGGTTTGAAGCCGTTAAAGGTACCTGAGCTGGGTGTTGCAGTGAGTAGAGAGGAACTGATTGAGGTACAACAACAGGATGACAGCCTACAGAAACTCCGGAAGCTTGCTGAAACACAAGAGGAACTTATGGGTAAGAACATCTCATCTTTTTGCTATCAGAAGGGAATCCTGTACAGGAAATTCAGCTCACCAAAAGTTAAGAGAGGTAAAATCTTTTCTCAAGTAATCGTACCCCAGAGTCTAAGGGCACAAGTCATGAAAGTAGCGCACGAGTCAAGGATGGGAGGCCACATAGGAGTCCGTAAAACAAAAGATAGAGTACAAACCCAGTTCTACTGGCCTAGTATGGGTAGTGATATCAGACTCCACTGTATGTCATGTGACACATGTCATCGCACCATCAGTAAAGGGAAAGTTACCAGAACTCCTTTAGGGCAAATGTCTATAATTGAAACTCCATTTGAACTCCTTTATGGACGAGCTGTACGTGGGCCAGTACAAATACGGCGGGAACTGTGGATGGAAGAAGATGATGACTCTAAAGTGCGTACTACCTACAGTAGGTATTAGATCTCCAGGACAGGCCTGAAGAAATCCTGGAAATAGCTGTTGAGAATCTGCAGAAATAAAGGTAGCACAAGTATTACAATGCGAATAGCTAGTGTACAGTATGTGCATTCAGGACTTTTTGATGTTGGTGAAGAGTTGTTCACATGAGGAAAATGTTGCCATTGACTTTGAGTCTCCCACTCTTAGAGCAACGGAATCTTTGAAGGGTGTTGATGTTACTAGTGATTTGTCACCTCAACAAATGAAAGATGTTAATGATCTTTATTTGAATTTCAGGATGTTTGACTGGCCAGGATGTTTGACCGACTTGATGGGGATAACCAACAGTATCCAGTGTAAGATAGTTTACAACTCTACAGGTTTGTTCTCCGTGGTGTCAGAGGAGTAGATAATGTCGGTGCCGACCTGATGAGTAGGTGTGTACCTTAGGTTCACACTATGATTCAAGCAGCCCTGATCTTGAGTATTTTCTGAAATTAGAATAATTTCTTAAAGGGGGAGTAACTGTCAAGATCAGGTATGTAAACCATGCAGAACATGTTTTCGGCCATGGGTAGGGATTGCCGAACGCACGTAACTGAGTGAAAGATGCACGGGTGAAACGTGTGTGGGGACACTTGTCTCAGGAGGGTGTAGAGAGACAGTCGTCTGTCGTCTGTAGTGTGTCGCTGTGGGCTGTTGAGCGTGAGTACTTTTGAAATAATACTTTTGTATTTAATAGAGTGTTTAGTAGCCTAAAATTGTTGTAAACTGTTACATTATGAGTGTTCACGTGTATTTTGCTGAAAGTTAGCACTTCCTACGAGTATCTGGATTTGATAAATATTGTAGGCTGAATTGATTATAATTCAAACTTGAGGGTGAAGGTTGGTCTTAATTGGTGAATTGTTATGACATTTAGTTCTTTATGCTGATGAGTTTGTACTGTGCTAAGCATATAAAGGTGAAACCTTTTGCAAGTGTATTTTCTAATTAGCACATGTTTATCGTGGGTTGTACATGATTATACTGTGAGGAATGTTGTTTCTTGTAGCCACCCCTCCTCTGGTAGACAATCATCTGGGTAATTGTTGATGTGTTTGCTGGACTGAGGTTGGCAGGAGCGACAGTAAGGGCCGTGACGTCCGATGTGTAGCAGCTAGATGAGCTGTGATGTGTAGCAGCTAGATGAGCTGTGATGTGTAGCAGCTGGATGAGCTGTGATGTGTAGCAGCTGGATGAGCTGTGATGTGTAGCAGCTGGATGAGCTGTGATGTGTAGCAGCTGGATGAGCTGTGATGTGTTCTGTGTAGCAGTTGATGAACTGTGACGTGTAGCAGTCGGATGGACTGTGATATATCAGTCGGATGGACTGAGTGTAGCAGTCAGATGGACTGACTCCCGAACTATTGATTTAGTGGTGATTTATTCTTAAGTTAAAGTGAATTAAATCGTTAAGAAGTAAACTATTAAGATTGATTGACAATGACTGGTACTCAGTAATTGTATATGTAATAAGTTGTGGTGTATGGTAAGTGTGTAAGATGTGCTGGTTATGAGGTGTAAGGATCTTGTATCTAATGTGTGAATTGCAGTATAGGGTGAAGTGTGTGAAAATGTGTATATGGTGGGCCATGTGTGAGTATGTTATAAGCTGTGAGTATGTGTGAAGCTCAGTGAGTATGTGTGATCTTGTATTTTGGAGAGGGTGTATATATTGGGGGTAATAAATTTCCATTTGTTTCAAATACATGTTCTGTTTTTACTCCGGTTTGTGACACAATTTAAGGTATGTTTAAATCCATAAAAAAAAATTTTTAATAAGAATATCAAACATGTATAATGAATATTTTTTATTGAATTAAGAATAATGTATCTCATTACATAAAACATTTAGCGAATAGCAATCAAAAAATAAATTGCAGCAACCAATCCTTTAAAATGAATTCAGCATTGAATATTGACCAGATATCTTATCAAATTGTTTAAAATAGCGATGCCAGGTTACTTGTCCATAAATGACAAACTGCAAGTAGTTCGTAAGGATTTTGAAGATTTATTCAATATAAATAATATACACCCTGTAAAGCAGTAGGACAATAATACATAATTGTAAACAATATATATATATATATATATATATATAATCAATACATGATGAAACATTACGAGTTAATACCTCTTAATTAAAGAGACAAATACATATGTTATGCTAGAAGAAAAATGTAATTTACATAAATATTAATTTTACGGTAATGGTGCTTGCAGATGAATATAACATGTTGAGCACGCAAGTGTTTGACATCTTCCACGTCTGACAGGTCACGTTCTTAGATCTTTGATCGATGGCTAACCAACACTATCATTGTTTATTGCATCTAAATCAATGACACGAGGGTAGCGCATTTGGAATTAGATTCCACACTAACCTGATATGAGGCGTAGATGTCGATCATGTGTTGTTGCTCGCAGTGGTCATTTGTCATTTGTGAACATGAAAGTGTGAACCTATCCTCGACATGCAACGTTACTATTGGCTTTTGCTTAGAATTTGTTGTTGTTGCAATCCAAATTTGACACTGACCTCGGTTGAAAATATATAGTTTACTACATGAAACAATTTGCTTTGTATACTTACATAATAAATTCATTGCACAGTTACTGTTTTCTTGGGTACAATGCTACACTGAATTTCAGCGTAGTACCACCCATGGTTCGCTAGTTCCAGCCGATGCTCGCAGGTTTCACCGCAATGTATAGCCACATGGCGTTGCGGGTTTTCTCCCTACTCCCCTACTAGCAGCCGCGACATTAGTGAAATACTCTTGAAAGCGCCCTTAACCACAACTCACCTAGATCAACAGTTGTGTGCTATCAAATACAATCTTTAAAGAATTTTTAGATATATTTTTAAAAAAATAAGAAACAAGTTTACTTTGACCGCTGCCTAAACGCCTGCACTATTCAATTTAAGAGTATGGCGTCGAAAACTTGAGATATTTGCAACTGCAAATCATATCTATGATAAAACCAACAGAAGTGTGCACTTTCTTTTGCCTGGTAGTTCATTGCAATTTCATAATAATATACCATTTGATTTAAACTAGAGAAAGATTTAGCTCAATGAAGACAATAATATTATGTGAAAAAGTACAAATGTGAACAAGAAAAGTTACAATATGTTATCAATCAAAGTGGAATCAATTCATGAAGGAACACACAACGTGACGTTAAGAGTTCCAACACATACACATGTATTTCACGTGAGGGGCTCGTAACACGAAGCAGTCGTTATTCATTTATGTGTCTAACACTTAACGGACATTTTAAGGCCATCCTTACTTCCTTTTAGTAGTGTAACACAACGCTGTCGTTAAACAATCCTAAGCCGTTCGTTGAATGATTTTTTAAGAAAGTGTAACTCTAAATATAGACGGTTAAGACAATGGGATTCCCCGTGAAACAATTTCACAGCAATTGTTGTGCATTACACTACGATACAGCGTAGTCCAGGCAGTGCTAGTACAGTTACGTTTGACTATTTGTACTGTGCTATCTGTTTGGATGGTACATTTGATGAAGTTGAATATAAGTTGATATAATTACAATTTAAAACACGTGTATAATTAAATCTACATTGCAAATTGTTTACAATCATTTTTTTTTAACAAAGGTATGATCTTAACAGGTGAAAGCTAGAAGCATTTCTTTTGTGTGGAAGCCGATAGTCATTTGCGAATTTTCCTGGCGAACACGAATTAACTCCCCTGTTCTCATTCACGCCTTAAATCCGGAAGTTCAAAGTGAGAATAGAGGCGAAGAATATTTCCAGAGGCAGTGTCGAACGCTTACAATTTTAAATTAAATATCTTTTACGTGAGTAATTGTGATTCATTTGTTACACTTATTGAACGTAAACTGACACATAGTCTCTGAAATAATAAAAAAAAGTTATACATTGAGTGATACATATAAATTATCAAATTATTAACAACAATAAAAGGTATAATGATTATGAAGAGAAACATGCTTTCTCAGCTGTCTTCTGAGACAAAATCATCAGCATCGTCATCCTTGTCATCATCATCATCATCTTCATCATGGATAGGTAAACATCACGTGGTCGATTGAAACCCATCATCATCATCATCATCATCATCATCATCATGGAAAAGTAAACATCACGTGGTCGATTGAAACCCATCATCATCATCATCATCATCATCATCATCATCATGGATAGGTAAACATCACGTGGTCGATTGAAACCCAGCTAGTCATATAGAGGTAGGTTGCTTCACTGACTTGGTTCAGCAACACATCCGTCGCAACCGGGGTTCCATCCACAGATATCTATTTGCAGAATACATCGTTGTTAGATCGGCAAGACCTTCTAAACAATTCCAATACTTATTTTGCTATGACAAGAGCATCAAAACATCAATGAAGTTCCTTCACAAGGCATAACCATGCGCGTGTGTTTATTAATGTCTAAGTGAATGATTGCTGAATTTCGTAAGCTTTTCTGTGTCAGCGTAGGAGCATTCTTCACCTTGACATTGTAAGGAAATCTCTGGCACATACAAAATTACCGTAAGCAGTAAGGCTTAAATTGACCAGTGTTAGAAGTTTGAGTAAAACAGCCTTAAGCTTACCTCGTACAAAAGAGAGAGAATCGCTTAAAATCATGTATTAGATTACATATACAGTATATTTAAACAAGGTTCTTACCTGATAGTGAGTTGAGTTGAAAGTGGCCCGTATGGTAAATGGTACACCATCAGAGACTGGGAGGGGGTCTATGTAGACTTTGGATAACGACTGGCCATCGTCGGATCTCTGTTGGATGAAGGTGATTCCACCGGGGTGTATTCTCAACAGAATAGTCTGCGCTGTTTGGCCGGCTCGACGCAGTGAACAAAACATGCTGCATATGATATGATAGAGAAATAAGGCTGAATCTGATGAGTAGGGAACATCATGGGTTATATTAAAGGGACGTAGAGTACATTTATGTTGATGAAGTCACATATTTCAAAATCATTTAATAATGTTATTTTATCGAGAATTGGTAACTGTTCTTGAAAGTATAACATTTTAATGCTAGCCATTCAGTATAACGCCAATTTTAAGGTCGAAAAGTAGTGTAAATCTTATATATAACAGACACGCAAAGCAAGTCCGTGTTCAAGAGAGGTTTCAAAGTAATCGCTCAATTAGCGATTACTTTTTAACCTCTCTTGAACGCGATTGCTCAATGTAGCGCTACGTAGCAAGGCGAGCAAACTTCGAGGAATTTGCACTGTGTCGTTCAAGAGAGAATGAGCACTACGTTGAGCGATCAATGAGCAATTTAAGCGCTCGCTGTTATGGAACGGAGCTCAGGAGTAGGTTTCTATTCCCAATATAATAGTCACTGCAGCAGTACAGCTGTCACAGTACAGGCTGTAGATGATACAGAGACACGTTTAAGCATAGCGACTATAGAATATCACGGGTTATACATAATCTATAGAGTATATACATGTATATGATGTTGGGAGTCACATATATTTGTTTAGTGTTTAATCTGTCATATCCTGAGTATACATGATGGACGTGTGATTTTAGCTCCTGTACAAGGGGTGAATGTGCAAACCGATTGAGCTGGCATATACCTATATGACATACGCCAAAAATGTTTCTATGTCCCTTGAAGCTTTAAGCAAGGAAATCGAAAATTATGCAACAGAGGGACTATCGGTGGAACTGTTGTTGTTTTTTTCTGAACGGGATCCCGCCAGGGGCATGGTAACTTTGTCTGCTGTAGAGAACTGTTCTACACGCTGTAAGGTTTGGGTGCAATGATATTTGCACTGAATTTCCACCCATGGTTCGCTAGTTCCAGCCGATTCTCGCAGGTTTCACCGCAACTCATAGTAACATGGTGTTGTGAGCTTTCTCCCTGCCATAATACTAGCAGTCGCGATATAAGTGAAATACTCTTGAAAGCGGCGTTAAACCCCAACTCACCTAACCTCATTGTTGTGAGGTGACACTGGTTGGATATACGTTCGGAGGGGTCTTCCCACTTTAAAAGATAAGAATGGGAAAGATACGAGTGTCCAATACGCCATCGTCGTAGGACACAAGCTTCCTGTCGGGTAAAAGAGAATAGAGATTTGTAACCTAAATGAGTTTGAATTGTGTCAATATTAAGGTCTTGCGACGGTGGGATATATAAAGAACAGAGAGTTAGAGTTTTAAATAATGATAAGCTGATAGCAACAGCTCGCAAATGAGATTTTAATCGGATGATTTCACCTCGTACCAAAATTGATGCACCCCCTTTGCTCTATCATCAGAAGGAAGTGAATGAGTGAGTTGGGGTTTAACGCCGCTTTCAAGAGTATTTCACTTATATCGCGGGTGCTAGTATTATGGCAGGGAGAAAGCCCGCAACGCCATGTGGCTATGCATTGCGGTGAAACCCGCGAGCATCGGCTCGTACTAGCGAACCATGGATGGTACTGCACTGAAAATTCAGTGTAGCATTGCACCCAAACCTTACTGCGTGTAGAACAGATCTCTACTGCAGACGAAGTTGCCGTGCCCCTGGCGGGAAGAAAGTAGAGAGACTTATTTGTAAGAGAGAGGTAGCCTCACAAGAAGGATAGTAAAGATGAGCACAACCAAATGCTTGGCAAAACCAACCGGGCCAAACTGGTCGCCTGTCTAGTGACAGAAGTAACATATAAATATAATTCAATAGTATATAGCTTTATGGTTACACTAATGTGCAACCTTTCTTAATTGAGTTAAATAAGATATAACATTTTGATATTACTTTTGACTTCATGGTTAATGACAACACACAGCAATGACGTCATCGCCGCCGGCCGGCGACTCTTGCCTGTTACTTTGCCTTTCAAAAATTTATTTAAAAAAGCCTAGATCATATCCGTTACAGCACAGGTCAGAAACGATACTGTTTAAAATGCTCTATTCATAAAATAACGTACCCTTTTTCAATGGAACATGTTCCTGTGATATCAGCAACAAATCCAGGAGTTATGGCAGCTGGCAGTGTAAACATTTGATTGGTCTGAAAGAAAATTTGAGACGATGGCTCTATAGCTCATCAGGTCTTATGTTGTTTGATGTTTAAAGAGCGATCAAGGATGTTGATGAATATATCGGAAAATTGCCAAAACTCTATCTCCGTAAAATATATATATATCACACTTAATTTTTCACAGATTTTTCGACCCAAAATAAGCCGAGAAATTGCTAATTAGTAAAGGTGTTTTCCATTGTAAATATAGATCAAGTCTATTATTTTCAAGCGCAAAGCATTGTGGTCTAGCTCACTCACTGTAAACAAAGACACGAAAGAAACATAAAGTTTATGAGCAATGAAAGAAATCAAAATATATAATGTTTGGCGGTTATTTATTTACCATTCATTTAATTATGTATTTTCTACAGATATTGGAATAAATGTTTTACCCAACTAGGTAATTTTTTTGTGTATTCTCGAGACATTTAGAGACATTGTTTATTAAGCAATCGACACATTTAGTAATGTGTGACAAGGGTAACTTGCAAGAAAAGTACGTGCAGCCCATGGGTTGCTATGGCGACTAGCTCTATAGACGAGCCTTTGCGCTTCGGAAACGCTTGCTAGTGTGTAGTACGTTATACCACAGGTGAAGTTTAGCGCAAATATAGCGCAGAGCATCCTCGGTTACCCATGGTCTTATATATGCTCCGTTACTCTCCACTATGATATAGTGGAGAGTAACGGAGCATATATAAAACCATGGGTAACCGAGGATGAGCGCAGAGATGAACGACCAGTTTTCCAATGTTCAATGTTCCAAAAATTGAAACTAGACATCCATTTGTACATAGGGGTATGATCTCCTTATCCCAACCTTTAATGCACAATTACTCACGTAAAAGATATTTAATTCAAAATTTTAAGCGTTCGACACTGCCTCTGGAAATATTCTTCGCCTCCATTCTCACTTTGAAATTCCGGATTTAAGGAGTGAATGAACATTCTACAGTACAAATTAAAAGGAAATGCCATTTTGCCTCCGTTTACCGTTATATGTTTTCATTTATTCTATGATATTTGTCCTCGCATTGTTTTAATTTGTAAAACATTGTTTTAAAAAAACCCAATCGAACGAAGCGTGTCAATGAAATCAAGGGAGGTAACTCCTGATATGCAGACGACAGACCAATGTTGTCGGCTTGTATTATAAACGGTATTTTACAATATACAATAAAATTGGCAGAATACAAAATGGAAATTAGGTCTCATAAGTTGACAGCTTAGAACGGCCAATATGAATTATATAAATTGTTTTCCAAAATCAAACTTTTTAAAAATACATTTAATACATTCATTCATACATACATTCACAAGTTACTGATTTATAATTTTAAAAAAGCTCACGGTAGTGTAGTTATGAAAACGACAAAACATTTTTTTAAATCAATTTTAAAATAAATAAATTTGTAAACTCGTATTTACTCAACCCTAGTTATTCTTTCTGAATCAATAATAAACAAATCTGTCCTTGCATGTCGTAGTTATTGATTTTGGAAAATTATTATAGATCGAAAAAGGGATTTCAGCTGAAGTTTTGATATTATTCTAAACTGTAACCACAGTCACCAAAAAATTCAATCAAACTACTGCGGATAAGTATTATTGTATCGTGCCACAGTCAAATGGATCTGAGTTCTTTAAATTATTGAATTAACCGAACTTTCTTTTGTCTGGCAGTAAAGTTGTTTAAAAAGTGAATGCGTTCATGATGATGTCTTAAGTTTTATTTTCTCTCGCGTAAACAATAGGGCTTACATGTACAGAACAAATAAGTTCGGGTCGATGATAATAATTATAATTACATGTATTGTAAAATATGTGTGTATGCAGGCCTGTAGGGACTTAATTTATGAATTAATGTCTATAAAGTCCCTTGTGTATGGTTTAACAAGAAGAGCAAATCTAGAGTGCATGGGGTTAGGGTCTTAGAGGTTGCTGGGTATGGGAATATAAATCTGCTGTACTGCTATTTTAGAATGTAATGGCCAATAAAATTAATTTTGTTCACCAATTTTGTATTGTTTTGTCCACCAGTGAGTCGAGAGAAATACGTTGTCAACCTTTGCTCACTTCGTTCGCACATTTTGAAAACTGGTCGTTCATCTCTGTTGCATTTTTGCGCTAAACTCACCTGTGGTTATACGCAATAAAGCGAATTATGTTTATATGACGTCAGATACCCTTAGCGCGCGCTACTCGAATGTGTCCTTCTCTTTGGAACCAATTTTGATTACATTGTCGTGATATGAAAATTATTTATCACATGTCATGTTGTAGATAAAAGATTTCTCTAGCGATTGACGTTATAAGTATATTTTCCACAAATAATTTTGTGTTTGAAACACTAACATCCTTGATGGCTCTTTATGACCGAAATAGATTGTTCTCAATATAATGCACAATCCCTAAACCTAAAAGATCTCAAGGCTCAAAGACTTCAACATTGTCAGTCAATAATAAATAGATGACTTGACATTAAATTTTGATAATATTGGTCGCCAATTCTAAAATTTAGAATCCCCATTTGCTAAGGAGTCTGTACACAATCAATTCAGCTTTCTAGAGCTTTTCGTCCTGGAGAAGAAGGATGAAAATAGGTTTTTATGACCCCTGTTACCCACATTTGGGGTCACCAAAATTAACAGTACCTTTCAGGCCTGATTAGCAAAAAAAAACGTTACTATGTGAGGTCCTACGTATTGGAAAATCCACCCAATGAAGTTAAATTCGAAACAATGTTCGAAATCAATTACCATATCCCAAACACTTCCTTCCCCCTAAATTAACAACGATCAAATATGCTTTGTCTAATTAACTTTTAAGATCGGAAGAATATCACATTAACTCATTAACAAAAGCGACTGAGACATGGGTGCTCTCTCAACAAGACACTAAGGACAATACCAATCAATCAATCAATCAACTTTATTACACCGAAAGTTTACAAATACATGTAAAGCATAACGGGATTAACAAGTACAAAATATTTACAAAAGGAGTGAAAGTGATCGTTCTTCCAGCCATTACATTAATTTACAGTGGAAAGAATACATATAATAAATTTACATAGATTTCTTAATTGTGTTACATTGTTAGTTTTGAAAAGTTGAGACAGTTTGTAAAAGTTGGGTGCAACAATATAATATTTCTTGAGATATATATTTCTATGTGTAATAAATAATTGACATTCAAATAAATAATGAAATTCGTCACCAATAGTATTACAAGATATACAAATTCGATCATTATGATTAATATTTTTCCATCGGCCAGTTTCAATTGGTAATTTATGGTTTGATGTTCTAAATTTTATTAAAGCAGAAAACATTTTTGGACTTAATTTTCTTTGTAACCATGATATAGTGCAGGTAGATTGTAAGCAAGAGTACATATTTCCTTTATTTGATGTCATCATTGTTTCATAAATAGATTGCAGGGCTTGATCGTGTAGACGTAGTTTTGTGGAATTTTTAAACCAAGAATGGGAGACAGTATTCTGATTAAGCCAAATGTTGGAAAAGCCGATATTATCTAAAGTTATTTTAATAAATGACATCCACTTAAAATTCACTTTTCTAGATGTAAAAAGAGATAAACATATCTGATAAAGTAATGAAAGAGTAGGGTTACACATTCCTGTAACAATTTTAGACCAATAACATAACATTCGTGATTTAATATGTACAATTAGCGGACTACGTCCTGTTTCGATATACAACATGTATGACGGCGTACTGCGTCTTAAATTAAGAATGTATTTTAAAAAGTCAGTGTGAATTTTCTCAATTGCATTTACATTTTCAAAGCCCCATATTTCACATCCATACAATAAAATTGGTAATACTGTACAATCGAAAAGATATAATTTACAATCAATATCCATATTAATATTTCTAATACGTTTATATAGTAAATGCATAGCTTTGTTAGCTTGGAGGATTTTGGATTTTCTAGCCTTTGCAAAAGATCTATTGTGACTGAAAATTACACCAAGATATTTATACTGATTTACAATTTCCATTTCATTTCCATTAAATGTAAATGTATGCTTACTGAAGTTTACTTTACTGCCAAAGACTATAATCTTAGATTTCTCCATATTAACAGTCAATTTATTTTTAACACAATATCTACTGAAGGCATTTAAAGAATTTTGCAAATCCGTTGCAGTTTCCGCTAGTAGGACAGTGTCGTCTGCATATAACAGGACCAGTAATCGCAAAAATATATACAATTCATCGTCAGAGAAATCTATACATGTACCATCAACATTATTAGATAACAAAAAACATTCCAAGTCATTTATGTACAATGCAAACATTAGCGGGGACAAATTTTCTCCCTGTCTTACTCCGTTTTTACAATAAAAGTAATCAGATAGACTGCCGCTGTATGTAACACAAGATTTTATACCACGATACATGGATTTTATAACGTTGATAATCTTTCCGTTAATACCATATGAAAATAATTTAATCCAAAGATTTGCTCTACAGACATTGTCAAATGCTTTGCTAAAATCGATAAATGCGCAAAATAGTTTTTGTTTCTTATGTTGTAATAGTTCAATGAGGGTATGCAAAGTATATACATGATCAGTGGTAGAAAATCCTTTTCTAAAACCAGCTTGATTATCAAATAAAATATGATTAGTTTCAACGAAATTGCTTAACCTTTTGTTCAACACTGCTGTAAACAATTTGCTGACGCAGCTAAGAAGCGTGATAGGACGGTAGTTAGATGGGTCAGCACTGTCGCCTTTGTTTTTATACAGGGGTTTAATAATACCCACAAGCCATTTCTCAGGATATATACCTGAGTTTAAAACTAGATTAAACAACTTTGAATATAATGGTAACATTATATTCTTACATGTTTTTATATATTCATTTATAACATTGTCAATACCACATGCTTTGTTATTTTTAAGTTCATTTATAACTATCGATATTTCTTCATCTGTGATTGGCGAGTTGAGATGTTCATTCTGCATATCACAGGTGTGGACATCTTCAACATCATCGTCTGGTCCATCGTTAATGTCCTTAAAATAATCATGTAGTTTCTCGACAGTAATAGGTTCTTTTTTATGTGACATGTTAAAGGAATTAATGATTCACAAGACATGTGATTGGTATGTTTATGGTACATGTTTCCTTTGATAACAATCAATACAACAAAGGCGTTAGGTAATAATATAGTTAGTATAAGTTCGGCTACGAACTTTCAATCAAAACGACCTGGTGATATCGAAAGATAGAAAACAAAGAAGCGTTGATACTTTGCCATAACATTAATTTTCCAACAAACTATAAAAGAAGGAAATGGGATTCGTAATATTTTGTTTATTTTGGCCTTACATGCTTTTCCTTATAATGAAGAAAACAATTATTTACATAATCATTTATAACAAAAATATGGCGGGTTAAACATTACAAAAACTCATTTGGAAAGGAATATCCATTATTTCATTTATATATAACATGTAAAACTTTCTGAAAAATCTGAACAATAAATATGAATTAGGAGGATTGAAAAACACTATTGTTATCTAATTACAACAAAGAGATAACTACCTACACCCAAACGTCGCAACTGTTAAATAAGGAAGTGGATAATACATAAATATTCTTACCTCTTTCAAGACTTGTTTTATCACACGTCATAAGACTGTGATTACTATAATTATATTATACAGAAATATCGTTAATTTATCTTAATAACGAATATGAATTAGGGGGATTGAAAAAACACTATTGTTATCTAACGACAACAAAGAGTGAACTATAGAAGAATGGATTACGGGATAATCATCCTGTTTTGACAAGTAGAGGTGATGTGAGTTGTGGCTTAACGCCGCTTTCAAGATTATTTCACTTATATCGCGGCTGCTAGTATTACGGCAGGGAGAAAGCTCACAACACCATGTAGCTATGAATTGCGGTGAAACCTGCGAGCATCGGCTGGAACTAGCGAACCATGGTTGGTACTACGCTGAAATTCAGTGTAGCATTGCACCCGTTCCTTACTGCGTGTAGAACAGTTCTCTACTGTAGACAAAGTTGCCGTGCCCCTGGCGGGATTCGAACCACGAACCTCTTGATCCGAAGCCGAACGCGCTATCCCGCCCCCTTGACAAGTAGAAAAAAGTGGTACTTGATGCACATGACTTGTCACTGACAATTGTCAAAAAGGTCAAGTATACATCATTGTTACATAGCATACACATTTAGACCACTAATGGTCATTTTTGTGATTGGTTGTATTGGATCCTGTCATACCCGAGAGGCGTGGCTATACATATAGTCTAGTAAACGAAGTAAAAAAGGCAGTCTGGTTGGACAAACTTGCTTTATTTTGTTTCACCTGAATTAGGTAGAAAAACATGTCTTCAAGCCAGGATTTAAAATCTAGCAAGATCTGAAAGGTGCTAGTGCACTAAATTTCACGAAATCCAAGATGGCCTCTTTATTTACTGGACATTGAATTGCATTTTGTCAAGCATAATTTTAAAATGTAATACACATATTTACATCGAAACAAGTAAAATCTTAACACTCGGGTCAAGTTAACTGTGTTAATTTTTACACACTCCATGACTTCCAGTAGATGAATGTTTGACACCATACTTTCTTTACTAATACTTTCGCAAAGGAATGGTATATTTCAGAATACTAAAGCAAACACACACACACACATTATTCTAAGACCTAGTTGGACTCCAATATTTTGTTTTATAATTGATCAGTTGATTTAAAATGATCATTATAAACAAATGAGGTGAAGTGAGTTGGGGTTTTAACGCCGCTTTCAAGAGTATTTCACTTATATCGCGGCTGCTAGTATTATGGCAGGGATAAAGCCCGCAACGCCATGTGGCTATTTACTGCGGTGAAACCTGCGAGTAGGGGCTGGAACTAGCGAACCATGGGTCGTACTGCGCTGAAATTCAGTGTAGCATTGCACCCAAACCTTACTGCGTGTAGAACACTTCTCTACTGCAAAGAAAGTTGCCGTGCCTCTGTCGGGATTCGAACCTCTTGATCCGAAGCCGACCGCGCTAACCACTGCGCTATCCCGCCCCCTGTGCTATGATGAATGGTGAGGTACGAGTACAACCAAGAGAAAAGTTCACAAAACAAAATCGCAAAAACAATTGGTACCGAAACAGACTCCGTCTAAAATATGTAGTTGAAAGGAGAACATCTAAAAGAATATCATCCTTACTGAGTTAAACCATTCGTTCTGCAAGCATACGAAATCTACCCAATTATTGCCGTCATAACACTCGCCGGTGGGAGTTGGAGGTCCTGTAAAGTGAGCCCTCTGAGGGGGGCAAACTGGTAGTGTGGACCTCTTCCAAATCAAGCAGTCGCCTGAAAAAAAGTAAGATCTGAACAGGTTTTGAATAACAAAAAAATATAAGCAATGAACTTCTACTGCACTAGACGTTTGTTTTTATGTAGTCAATTTGACATGACACCATTATCACTGTTATTCTAATTTGAAATTAGAGTCCTTTTAGCAAGGTCAGGGTGAAATGCCATGAAATACTAGTTAATGTCCAACATCGAAGGAGACTTGATTTCATGTTTAAACAATACTATGTTCTTTTAGAGAAGTTATTCCTCATACCTCATGTAATAATCTTGATATCTTATATTTGTTTACATTACTCTGAATAATAAGTCATACAAGTATGCAATATGCATCAAGATCCAGAACTATTTCTGCAAAGTCGATCCTGAAGCCAAATGTCTTGGTCTCACTTTTGACAGTAAACTCTAATTTATCCTACAAATTAAACACCTTACGGCTAGATGCTTAAAGACATTATAGGTCGTTACAAGAAATAAATAGGGTGGAGATGAAGAAACTCTTCTTCATCTCTACTGATCGCTGATCCACTCTAAACTGGATGATGGGTCCATTATATATGGATCTGCCCGACTCCTAGATGCTAGATGCAATCACGAGGGTCTCAGGTTATGTCCTGGGGCCTTCAGAACTTCGCCTGTTGAAAACCTTTAAGTTGAAGCTGATGAGCCATCTCTTGAACACCGGTGCATCAAGCTAGAACTTAAATACATCACTAACATTAAACACAACCCTTCAAACCCCACATACAACTGTGTTTCAATCCAGAATACCAACAGTTGTTTGACTCAAAACATGAGGCAAATTCATTGTTTTGGTATCAGAATTCTACAAAATGTTTAAGATTCCAATATCGACCTAACGACAATAGCAGAGCACGATTACCTTTCCACTCCACGATTGCAGCTCGTCAGGGCCCGTTTTAATCTTTCTTCAACCAAATATAACACTGATCAATTGGTATTTCAACAGGCTTTCTATGATTTCGGTGTTTTTTTCACAGATTATAAACAAATATATACCGATGGGTCTAAGGAAGACCCCTCAGTTGCAGAAGCAACTGTGACTCCGTCTAAAACATATGACTGCACAATGGCAGTAGCATCTTCACTTCTGAAGCTAAAGCCATCCAAAAGACCCTTAGCCACATTAAAAATTCAATTGCTTATAATAATATTACATTCTCTTTGCCAATGCTTGCAGGCAAAAACTGCAAAACTGATCACCCCATAATTCAGGATATATCATTACTTCATAATACTTGTCTCCAATGCGACATTGTCTTTTCCTGGTTTTCTTACATCGCAGCTGCTAGTATTATGGCAGGGAGAAAGCCCGCAACGCCATGTGGCTATGCATGAAAATGAAAATAAAAGCTCCAAATATAAGTATCTTGAATTTAAAATGCAATGATCTTGTAATGCAATATAATATTCTCATACATGTCTTACTTGTGAAAATAATTGAGTATCCGTCACTGTCGTTTCATTAAATAAAATTAAGTTTTTATGACACGTTATTCTGAGATTGCGGGTGTGTATACTTGCATCACTACATTCGATGGTAATGACTATTGTAACAAGATTTCGGCGTATCCTTGATTCTGATTGGTTGTTTTGCCTATGTTGAATGACAATGAATACCCGCAAATTACTTTGGGCGAATCACCGCGAACATATGTATACATAATGTTCACAAGATTCGGCCGGACTCAAAATTTAATTTTTCTATTTCTCTTAATATGTGCTCCTTATTCAAATTTAGCAGGTGGCATTGTCACTTTCTAACTTGTGAATAGCAGTATAGGTCACAAATAACTCTAAAATTAATTAGTTTCTAGAAACTAAAATTTTTTCAACTAGTAAGATTTGTCCAAGTTTGACGCCTTCTTCCATGCGGCTGTGTTTACCGAAAGCCGTTGCCATGACATGACGTCATAGTGATCAACCGTTTTGACGTGCAATGCTAGCGTCATTGTCACAATGGGTTAGGGAAAGTTTAAGATTTTTGTTCCCAGGTCTTTTACTGTGTTGATGTCGTAGATAAATGTTTACCGCCATCGAAAAGGATACATGAATATTGTGAAGTGAACATAGTTGAGTGACACTGTTTGAGCTTGACCTGACCACACCTCTTACAAAAATGAAAGTCACAAAGTCCTTTCCACTCAGAGATAGGTACGCAAAGAGAGAGTTCGTTTCAAAACGCCTGATAACTAACGGTCATGTTACAATATATATAGATAAATAGTTGCGTTTGTAAAATTTCCGGGATTCATTGCTATTCAACACCCGCAAGTGACTGAGCTATCAGTTTCATTTTCATTTTTATTTTAGTTTATTCATTTATCATGTCATGGCAATACGTTTATTCTGCCGCCTAATTCAAAAACTGTTTATGCTATAACATTGTTGTACTGATATATCAAACTTTTGTTCGATATCCAAGATCCAAGATTGCCCAATTGTCTATTTATGCCTATTGAAATAAACATACTGTATATCTCTATTCAAGCAGGGGTGTTATTCGGAAATTTAGTCCACGCCCCGTACCATGCCAGGTTTTGTTACAAGTACCTCATGATCGGTCATATTTTTTTCGAGAAACGTCAATAATATTTAATATTTAATATATTCGTACATGCGAATTATCCCATTGATACAGAACCGAATACAGTAGATGATATATTCACAGTTTTTTCCAAAAGAGATTTTTATAGTACACATAAAGGTAAAATACCATGCATAAATATAAATTCAGATAAATAAACCGAACATCAAAAGTTTCACTTTTGCACGTTAGTTAAATACATATCTTTCCGGATTTTCTTTTAAGTTTAACAAACCTATCCCCTCAAAGCAATGTACATATCATAACTCGTCATCAATAAGTTTTGACAATATATCAATATCAAACAACAAAAGAAATCGATTATCTGATATCTTAAAGGGGCAGTAGCACGGTTTTTCGTTCAAATAAGTCGATGAAATGTATTTGAAAATAAATGTCACTAATAGTACAATACTCTTCTCTCTTCAGAAAATCAAGTTAAAAAATGAGTGTACATGGTTCCGTAAGGTCATGGGAATAGTTGTTGTCCTTCGAAAATAAAAAATTGTGTTCACAATAAAATGGCCGCCATGCAATTTTTTGCTTTATACGCAGCACAGTTATTACCACTACGGATAATTGGTTTATGTAAAAAGATGATTTAGACTCCAAAGTAAATATAAATAACATAAACTATCATTATAAATGGGAAATTTTCAAAAATTAAATTTTCAAAAAACGTGCTACTGCCCCTTTAATGCTATATAACATATAATAGTTTTGTCCTACCCACTTCCTGGAAGACACCACAAACAACCAATGAAGGCTTGTTTTTCTCTCGCTAAATCAGATGTGGTGAGACGTAATTGGTCTCGCTGCGAGGAGAGCGAGTGACTTAGTTTTCCATTTTAGAGTCGCCACATTTTTTCAACATGTAAAGGACAACTACTTTATACCCACCTGCATAATACTTGAAACCTATAGCAGTGTATAGAAAAGCTCCTTCTGAAGAGTGAAGTTGGCATTGATTGGTCAGTTCGTTATACAGAAGCCGGTTACAATAACGGTGGTGGAAACAGTCACTGAAACATTCAGCTCTTGTGGGTGTCATTGTCACCTCCAGAGCATCAGATATATTTTGGTTATCATAGGTAGGCATATAATGGTAGGTGAAATGTCCACATATCTCCGAAGCATATCCATTACTGTACAAACTCGTGAGTAAAAGGTACAGCAAAAACGGTAGAAACATCATTTCAGGAAATGTGTTTAGATAATGGGCTAAAGTCAAATTAAATGGTTGTCAGATTGCACATGAAGAGATCAAACGTTTGTATTTTACTCCACCTTCGCAACAGTTCAGATCTGTTTGACTGAAATCTGAGAAGTGTGTTCTCAGGTGTGACAAACTCACTTCAAAGCTCTCGTATCACACCGATCTGGCTGACTCAGCATTAATTTCTTGATACATTACTATTGCCCTTTTCCCCGATTCAGTTTGTTGCAGTGACTAACTCTTTTCTCCGCTAAGAAGTATTCTCAAATTGTTTAATAAATCGTAGTCAGCCAAGTGTTTGGGCCAATGAGCATATTCTACATATGTTCATAATTTAATTATATTTCATATTCCTTAAATTATTGGATTTTCTGGAGTAAATATTGACCTACTACTTTTGTTTAAATCAAAACATTGTTGGTGATATTTGGATAGCTGTTAAAAGATGCCAGCTGAGTGTTTGCCTGGTTTAAGATATTGCATGCATGTTTTACTTTTCATGTTTGTTTCTGCAAGGTTGTGTTCTCAAGTTGCCAAGAGACGAGGGGAGATCACTTTAGTATACATCTCTAATTGCGATTCTAAAATACTATGATAAACATTAAATTTCATATTGTTTTCTTAAATGTTATATTCCTGTAATTTTTTCACATTTTCAAATGATGAACATATTCTCAACATGTAATAGTTGCATTTTTCTATTTAAGTCCTGTTTATACAGCGAGCGTTTGCATATGAGTAAATCATTAAAAATATGCAAATTTGCTCATATGAGCCAAATTCGCCGCATGGAGTGAGTGAGTTATTGTTTAACGCCGCTTCGACAGTATTGCAGCCATTAGCGGCCAGATATTTAATTTATTTGCCTAATTTAACAAAGAAAATTGCAATGGAAAAACAGAACACGGCACGAAGGCCGCAAAAACATCAGCATATTATCACAAGTTGAATAAAAGCTGATAATGAAACGTTAAAATTTACAATTTGTCAATAAGGTGTATAGCCTTTAAAAAATCTAAGATAAGATGCTCACCGAAATTTTGAGTAAAACATTGACTGATTGAAATAGAAGGATAAAACGTTTCCCTGATATGTGCAGTGTCCAAACACTCACACTTAATCCTGAAAGAGCACTATTCACTAAAGTGATTTCCTTAAAAATGAAACATTATAGTGGCAGGTTTAGTTATTCCAAAGTATATCGCATCTCGTGACGTCGAAATATAATATTTACACTCTTTCCCTATTTAAAGTGTTTGAAACATATATTGTATCGTTGTCCACACGATTTTGTTTCGGTATGTTGTGGCTGCTTCAGAGTGATTGATGTGAACAGACAACAACAAATATATATCTGTCCACTCAGCGTAAAAAGTAAGTGCATGTTTGACTAACAATTGAAATCAATTATACATGCTTAATATAAATTATTTGCATGTCTGGTCAAAGAGATATTACTGTTATTATTAGTGTCACTAATCATTTTTTTTAATTCTGAAAAAAACCTGCTGTGATAGTTATAAGTTCATGATATATTCCAATTCGATAGATAATAACAGATATGTTTTTTACTTAACGTTTTCGGCCATTATACAATTAACATCAAAGGACGCATTATACGGGTAATTGGTCATAATTAAATGCATATGCGCCTATTGCATTCAGAATATGGCAGACAATATTTCAGTTGTATTTTTAGATATAATCATGAAGTGTATGATTCCACTTTCATGTAAAAATCTGAATATTATTTGCGTTTTGTTTTAAAATAATTCATTTCATATCCTAACTAATGCCATAACTTTGAAGCCCGTGCAACAGACCGCACATTTCATTGTCTCCTTTCACCTAGGCCGGCTGTGGTATCCCTCCCCCATAACTGTCATTTAGTCATATAATTTCTAAGGTAAGGTGAGGTGGGGTTTAACGCCGTTTTCAAGAGTATTTCACTTATATCGCGGCTGCTAGTATTATGGCAGGGAGAAAGCCCGCAACGCCATGTGGCTATGCATTGCGGTGAAACCTGCGAGCATCGGCTGGAACTAGCTAACCATGGGTGAAATTCAGTCTAGCATTGCACCCAAACCGTACTGCGTGTAGAACAGTTCTCTACTGCAGACAAAGTTGCCGTGTCCCTGGCGGGATTCGAACCCCGGACCTCTTGATCCGAAGCCGAACGCGCTAACCACTGCGCTATCCCGCCCCCTAATTTCTAAGTACATGAAAGTATTATCCAGCCACATATATGTTGAGAACCAAATACTTAATTCTCAAAGTACGTCTCACACACCTATTATGTGATATATACGTTGTTGCTGAACATATTGACATGTACATGTACTTAATGACGCTTTGATTACATTAAGATGTAATGTCCTGCTTCAGGTCGGTCTCAACATAAACTATTTGCAATCTGGTTCTTATATGTAGGGTTATATAGAAATCCTCGTTTCTTATAAAAACTCTACTCTTCTAATAAAAGTCTACTCATTAGAACCGTAATAATTATAATAACTTGTTTAACATTTACGTGTCTTTGCTCACATATTATTGATAATAATAACTGGTACACCAATGTATCTGGATTATATAAAAATAATCAATCTTTAGTTGTAAATCAGACCAGCTATTCCATAATATAGAAGTACATTTGAATACACGTATGCATTTACAATACTCCATCACTACAAGGTATTACAATGTTGGTACTATATCATACTGATGTGTTGAATAAGCCCAACAGGTTACTTTGTAATGGATCAAAACCGTGTCAGAGGCTTTGTTTGTGGAGTATGCCCGCGGGGGAGGGAAAGGGGAAGGGCCGATAGGCCCGCCCCCCTTTCCCGACCCCAAGGGCATACTCCACAAACAAAGCCGAGGACGAGGTTTTGATCTTACTTATGAACCGACAGAAATTATGATTTAGATATAATTTCAATATTTTGTCTTCACGTGGCTTCATTGGTATATACTGACGCGAATCGCTAAATACGCGGGAAGCACATCCGCACGAAACGCACGTGCTGCATGCGCTATCTGCCTCGTGGAGTTCACATGATTGTCACTGTGTAAAATACATCATTGTTCTGTCGGCCTGTATAGCCGAGTTGTCAAAGGCGCCAGTTTAGTAACCGGGTGGTGCAGGGTTCAAAACCAGGTATTCAAAGCTTATGTTTGTGATTTGTGATTTGTAAAAAATGTGATATTTTGTGATGGTATTTATTCGAAGAAGGACTTTGAATCAAAGTATTTCAAAACGTGTATAATTCCCAATCAAAATGAATTTCCGATAGATTCTAGAGTAAGCCCCGGGCATTCCTGGAGAATGCCCCGGGCATTCTTGGAGAACGCCCGGCAAACTGACAATAGAGGTTTACCCGGTAAAAGAAGAACCTAATAGAACAATAGAGTGACGTCACTAGAGGTTTATAACTTATTGTATAGTACAGCTAGGGTAGGATGAAGAAAAGTTGTATTTGTTTGCCCATAGAACTGTCATATTTTATTTTTAAGGTGCAAAAATGAATATTTGATTTGTAATAATATGACTTGACTGGTTTTTGACTTTGTAATTAATTTCCCAATATAAGCAAAATCGTATCGAAATTAACTTCATTAAAATCTAAATCTAATTTAACATTTACATTTACGCATTAATATAAAAATACAATTCATTGCATTATATGTGTATGGATACAAACTGACGAAACTGACTTAAGATTATTTACACTATTCGTAACAACTAATAACTCATGCTGTTACCCTTATATTTATGTCATACCATTTCGTATAACCTTTTTTTACCCAAGCTCTTTCAACATGTATTGTGTGGATGATGGGCTACATAAATACCAATTAGTAACATCATCATACTATTTATTGATTTGTTTAAGTATGCACTAATGTGATCGTTGTTCATCAATATATTGATTTTGTAAGTGTTTTTTTAAAATCAATAAAGTGTACATGTATTTTTCCATGTATTTTATTTAAAATGTTTGTATGATATTTGAAATTTATTGTTGCATTTTAAATATTTTCTCATTTGTGTATGTTTTTATATTTCTATTTACGATGACAATAACAGGAATAAAAGATTTAAGTTATTTCCCTTTATTTTAGATGTTCAACATTTACAAAGTGTTTGTGGAAACACGGACGGAGTGGCTTCCCACCGTTCATCCCATCTCCATCATCACCAACATGCTGTGCATTGGGCTTCATCATCATTATAAAGAGTTAGGTCTGCGTCAACAATTTTCCCAACAATTATGTGGGCAATCCAAGCCCACTACATACGACAAGAAAACTTTCAAACAGGTAGGTAAAATTTACTCCGTCTTCTATCAATTAAGAATTGACTTCAAAATTTATTAAGTTCATGGAGGTATAAACTTTAAAAAAACGCTGTGCAAACTGTGTAAATCCGCGTAGCGTTTTTTAAGTTTATACCTCTATGAACGTAATAAATTTTGAAGTCAATACTTATAAATAAATATACTCATACCTGATGTTTTGAAAAGGTTTCATTGCTGAAAATATACAAATTGCAACAATTAGAGCTGTACTATTTACGCGTATGAAGACACCAAATATTAGCCCCTCTTACAACGTGTTCATCAGCCAATGAAAATGCACAACACAACTAGCCATGAACCTGACGTCATGAGGCGTGGCTAAATGTGATATGACGTCACGAAATTAAGTTTATGCAGGTATGAACTGTATGTCTGTGACAGTGTTCAACGAATCTGATCCACGGTCCTCTTCCACAGCGCGTTCTTGGAACAGTTGTTAATTATGTCCTTACATCATAGGATTCACATAGTTATTGCACATTATAATCAATTATCATTTATGTCATTGTTTGATTATTTAATGTTCTTATATAATATAGCGATTCAAATAAATATTGTTAGCAATACTAATGAGAACAAAAGGTTCCCTTCCAGATACCTATACTATACTATGATTCTATCTTAATCTAAACAACACAACTACAGCGAATTTAATTCAACAACAAGAACTCGTGGGCATCAACACCCCCTGCCACATTGGTACTCATTAAACAAATTTGAAAAAATAAATTACCTCTTCTCGTTTTTGTACTCCTTCAGGGTATTTATGCCGTCAAACCACACACCAAATTTGGTTAACCTATCTTGGGGGCGCGATAGCGCAGTGGTTAGCGCGTTCGGCTTCGGATCAAAGGGTCCGGGGTTCGAATTCCGCCAGGGGCATGGCAACTTTGTCTGCAGTAGAGAACTGTTCTACAAACAGTAAGGTTTGGGTGCAATGCTAAACTGCACTTCCCATTGTTCGCTAGTTCCAGTCGATGCTCACAAGTTTAACCCCCAATGCATAGCCACATGGTGTTGCGGGCTTTCTCCCTGTCGTAGTACTAGCAGCCGCGTAATGAAATACTGTGTAAGTGAAATACTCTTGAAGGCGCTGTTAAACCAAAACTCTCTAACCTCAACTCACCTGAAGTTTTAATAGTACTCTAACTGTTGCCCATGTGCCTAAACTATATGATAAACTTAAGGTTCCAGACAGACAGGTAGACAGACAGACAGACATTTTATTCAGTAAAAGGCCATTGGCCCAAAATACAGACATATATCAAACATGTTTTGCATGAGCTTTACAAAAAAAACATAAGAATTGTTCTTGCATGATACATAAATAGGAATAAGTTATTTATAACATTTATATTTGTTGAAGACATGAGATTAACAAAACTGTATTGTGATAATGAGTTTCTCAAATATATATCAAGAAATATATCCCTTATATCTAGGTAGGCCTCACAATAAAGTAGGACATGTACAGTATCTTCATTTAGATTAAGATTTGATTCTTTACACAAAGATAAGACTCTTAAAAATGTACTTCATAGGGGACATTGCTGTATCTACCAGACTCCAAATTAAATTTAAATCTGCCACATCTAAAATTTATCGTTTCTTATTTTTTTTAAAAAAAGGGGGGGGGGGGGGGGCGTCTAAACTGAGATATGTTTAAACATTGACTTAAAAAGTACATAATTAGAGCATGAAGTTGCATTATGTAAAGATGAATACGACTTTTGTGAGGGTTATCAGATAGTCATAGATAAAATCATTAACATCTCCAATATCCTGAGAAATCCAAATTTAAATAAAATGTTCCTGTTATGAGATGTCCATGTAATGTGACCAGATCCATCCAAAGACTTTTATATTAAATAAAAATGAGCCTTGATAAGTTAAAAGTCGACACCAAAATGCAATTGCCCTTGTCATATTATTAAGTTATAAGAGGGAATCTGCCACATTCACCAAGAACCAAGTATTTTCCTACTTTTGAAAATGATTTGCATGTTTTAATCTGGATTTGTTCAATGATTTCACTATAAATGACCCCAAATTTCTGACCCATAGCATAAAATAGGTTTAACCATAACATTAATGACAATGACATGACAAATAAGCTACTCTTATGTGGTACCTACAATGTATATATAGTCATAAGGGCTTTATTGGCTTGAGAAGCGAAATAAATCTGAGCTTTAGGTTTAAGGTTTTAGATGTCATTAACAACAGTGTTGACACCAAGTTGACTTTCACGCATCAAAACATCTTTTATCTTGCAAAATAAGGAAGGAGCTGGTTGTTGATATTTCGTCAAAAAAGGCTATAATCATACGATATTTAATACATTTTAGATTCGTTCACGTTCAATCCGTGAAATAAACGCTTCTTTGTTTTAGAGGGGTCATTACAGTTATATGTCCATATTTCTTTTATTGAGTTGTCTTTTCCAAAATTTTAAAGGTTCATAGTGCTGTAACTAGTGACTTTTGACTAAAAGACAAATATAACTTTTACCAGCTGACCTGACATTACAGCAACAAATATTCACTTTCATTTCTCAAGAAATCAGGATCAAGAGGTCCGGGGTTCGAATCCAGCCTGGGGCATGGCAACTTTGTCTGCAGTAGAGAACTGTTCTACACGCAGTAAGGTTTGGGTGCAATGCTACACTGAATTTCAGCGTAGTACCACCCATAGTTGGCTAGTTCCAGCCGATGCTTGCAGGTTTCACCGCAAAGCATAGCCACATGGCGTTGCGGGCTTTCTCCCTGCCATAATACTAGCAGCCGCGATATAAGTGAAATACTCTTGAGGGCGGCGTTAAACCCCAACTCCTCTCACCCCATTTCATTTCTCAACATGTAACATAGACCAAAATGCCAAAATTGTATAAATACCAATATCCAAAAGAAGCGAAATGATATCTGAATGGAAGTATCTTTCTTAAACTGTTAGATTATAATTATATTACACCAAACGGTTACTTTTACTGACACACTGTCTTCAGACAACTATTGCTGGTGAAAAGACAAGTGTGGGTGTTTAAGTATTTTCCATATGTGTCGATTGTGTTGACATATCTTATATATCACTGCACATACTCCTGCGTACAGCATTGTATATGTAAAACACTTAAATATATGACAACCACATCTTAGATTCATACATACAGTACTAAATTACATAATACAAAAATACTATTAAAGGTTTGGATGAGCCCTATATATGAACAAATAATACATAGGCATAAATAATACATTAGCATTACGAACAATGCATAATAAGGAATACAAACCATTTATTATGCCTCTATTAAAGTTGTAAGAATTCCATTGGTCAGTACACACCACGTGATCGAAAATATATACACCGACCCTCTCTACCAGTGATAAGGGCAATTGTGCGACAGAAATGTCTGTCACTGACCCGAGATAGTGACTCGTCACGTGATTTGTGTCACGTGACTGCTTGTTTTGACGTTTTTTGTCCAAAATGGCGTCATCTGATCGGTTCGCTGATTTTGTAATGAGATAATATGTTCGATTTACCAATATGGATATGTGTGTACATTCTCTTCCCACAGAGGGTACTCCCTTCAGATTTCCGATCCCATCCTCTGTTGTTTTACGCTTGAAATCGGGAGCGGAAAGGGAGCGTCCTGATTGGTTGCAATTGAATCTAGTTGTGCAATCAGCGACGCCGTTGTAAAAGTGACATTTGCCAATGATGCCGTCATAATGATAAAATAAACGTTAGACCAACGTTTTCTCGTTTTCCTGTGTTTTCTGTGTTTTTTTCGAAATATGCTATTTGATTTTGTGAAAATTATTGATCATAAACTTACTTATAAATAAAGAAGACCAAATCAGACACAAATACCCAAAACAGTTCATTTGCGTTATTTACATCAGACATATTCGAATGACATATGCTAATGAGCAAGACCCTTCAGAGTAAAATGGCAAGATCTTTGAAGTCACCCGGTCTACAAGGCCAATAAAAGATGAGTTTTCGTTGGTTAAGAAGCAGGGACACCGTATGAGATGTCTCTTTCCACCGCTAGGGGATTTTGGTTCTGCTCCCGATTTCAAGCGAAAAACAACAGAGGGTAGGATCGGAAATCTGAAGGGAGTAACCACTGTGGGAAGAGAATGATGTGTGTAGTGCAACAGCTAAAATGTTAAATACCAAAGTCTGAAGGGAAAAAAACACTTATTACTCATGGTGAGGTCATTATGTGAAATACAAGGACTCTCGGACCTGACTGCCTCGGCGGTCTGACCTGAGCTCGACCTGCGCCATTGACTTCACCATGAGTAAATAAGTGTATTATATACCCTTTTGCTACTGAGATGTTAATTACATACCATCTGGTGCAACCTAGTCTAGGTATGGTACAGTATAAAGGTTACCTGACGTGATCTGTCAGCACTCTACATCCGTAGGATAGATGGCCAGTGTCAAAAGAATGTAAAAGCTTTCGAATAATTGGACAAATGGATCACACAAACATGTTTGACTGCAAATCGATGTGAATAGTATAACAAGGTATATCACACGATGATCAAAAGAAATGGATAACAGGGTGATGAGTAATATGAATGTTCAAACAAGATATATCACATTGTGATAAAAGAGATCACAGGATGGCAACTAAGTAACATGCTTAGGAAGAGTGATAGATAACATTAATTTGGCAGGAAACAAACTTAAAATTAAATGCATCTTGGAAAATTGAAACTGAAATTTGGCAATGGGATAAGTGTGTACCAAAATATTAACCAGACAGGGAAACACAATGATTCTACTAAACTAAGGCGTACTGAGAAAATATGAAGAATGTGCAATATATATGTAACCATAATGCTGGTCAATAAGAATAACTGAAAAACAAAGCAAATATCTAAACGAAAGAAAGAGTATACATGATGGAATGACAAAGTAGAAGCACGTGTGCAAATATGAATTTTAAATTAGCTAACTTGGGCGTCACTCAGTCAAAGGAATGGACACATAATGTACTATCTTAACCTATGTGATTAACTGTAAGTGCTAATTTAAACTATACTTATTTATAATGAATTAAATGATGAACTAATTAACCAGTGTTTCTCAAACCACAAGCAAAAACAAGTTAACCAAACAAATAAACAAATTAAGCTTTGAGCTAAGTGTAGCGCTACATAAGGCGCCAAATTAAGTAGAGCAAAAAATCCAAAGTGGATAAAGGTATATATCCTATAAAAAAACATTTAAGGTGGCTAAATCATATTAACTAATCGAGAAATGTAAATGATTACCTACAACTTGATGTAAGGGTTACTAAACTAACACAGCTAAACAATACTATAAGCTGTAACATCAGTTATGCAATAATTAAAAACAAAATTTTGTTTATAAAGAATTGTGGAAACCTATGTGAAAAGTTACATAAAAATGTGTTAAATGATATGTAAATGGATTCTAATATATTACATAATAATATAATCGAATATTTTTGCCTATTTTGATTGGTCAAAAGACGGTTCATAGAAAACGATATTGACTTTGGGAAAATGGATGAAGCATTTAACTTTAATGATATTGACCCATTGTTGACGTTGTACCTTAGTAACGTGACGGCAACCATGCGACGTTATGCATAACAACGTTTATGTCAACTGTAATGTCGGTCCCACGCTGAATTCGAAGGTGAATCATTTTACATACATTATTATGTTGAAAAGGCAATTTTCATTACATCGCGCATCTTCTGATTGTTTCTTCTCACCATCATAAAACAAAACAATTATAGATTCTTAGTGAGGTCGGTAATGCGTGTATGAATTCACGTTAACTGTTCTTGTAGTCCGTTTGGTCAAGAAGCTTTATTGCTTTAAGTTATGTTTTCTTTGAACATATAATAATTATTGGCTCTTGTAGAGGTCAATATCGATTGTTATTTTGTGAGCAGTTTTTCAGCGATCTGATTGGTCGAGAGGCGGTCACGTGACCGTCGACAGAAAAGCATATTGACTCCGATCAAAAGCCGTATTGACTTGAGTTATGCCAAACGATTGTTGCATGACGTCAAACGAGTGTTGTATGACGTCATACTATTATTATCATCACGTGATTTGACCGTAGTCCAAGCTATTCAAACGAAATTACATGTTTGACTGTATTCCATTGTTTTCCTTTCGTTTCTGTATTTAATACATAATACAACAATTACGGACTGGTGAATTCGGTCAATACCCACTGAGAAAACAATATTGGTTGCGGACTTCATCATTGGTCAATATTTGTATACCATTGACACCAGTAAACAATATTGACCTCGCAAGCTCGTTAATGTTTGACTCAGGTTAATAAAAACCCGTATTGACCTCTAAAAGAGTATATAAATATTTATTTATATATATATATATATATATATATATATATATATATATATATATATATATATATATATATATATATATATATATATATATATATATATATATATTACATTACATGGTATGAACTATTACTGGAAACAGGTTTATCATAATGTAGACTCTAATATTATGGGAAAAGTACACATGTGAACAACAGAAGTTACAATTATATGTTATCAATCGTAGTGGAATCATATCATGAAGGAACACACGCTATGACATTAAGAGTTCAACACGCAGGCTATCCTGCGCTACGGTGCTATGGGCAGTGAGTTACACATTTGCTACATTTATTGAACAAGGCCACGTAAACTGACACATAGTCTCTGAAAAAAATTACATTTAATTTTTTTTATAAAGAAATATGTTATTAAATATTCGAAAGAGCCTCAAGGAAACTGGAATTTCAGACTCAAATCCCGATTTCCTATTCGAGAGGTGATAAATTTTAGGATGGGTTATGGTTAACATACCCAAGTCTATATATACAGTCTATGTGTCAAAATACAGGTCATGGCGATACATATAACTTATCAAATTATTAACAACAATAAAAGCTATCACCGGGATGAGAAAAATGCTCTCTCAGCCGTCATCTGATCTGGTTGATGTTACATAACCCATCAACATCATCAGCATCGTCATCAATACCCTTATCTTTATATTATCGTCAGCATCATCATCATCATCATCATCATCATCATCATCATGGATAGGTATACAGCACGTGGTCTATTGAACCCCAGTTATTCATATAGACATAGTTTGCTTCACTGATTTGGTTCCATAGCACATCCGTCGCAACCGGGGTCCCATCCAGAGATATCTAATTGAAGAATACATTGTTGTTAAATCGCAAAGACCTTCTAAACAATTCCAATACTTATTTTGCTATGACAACAGCATAAAACATCCATCAACTTCTTCCACAAGGCAATCCCTGCGCATGTCATTATCCCTGGATAAGTGAAGTTTTGCTGAATTTCGTAAACTTTTCTGTGCCAGCGTAGCAGCGTGCGGCACCTGGACATTGTTATGAAAGCATACATCGCTGGTACGAAAAAGATGATGAAAAACAGTAAGATTTAAATTCGTATTAGAAACCGACGCCAGTTATGACGTTAACGTTGTGGGGGAAGTTGCACATCCTTTACCTCGTAAATTAGGGGGAGAATCGCTTATAACCATGTGTGAGTTTAAATTTTTAAACAAGATTCTGACCTTAGAAATACATGCCATTTAGATAGTGAACAAATACAACAAGGTCATATTTTGGATAACACTACCTTCAAAGGTACAATTTCTTGTACAGAAATTTGTACTATTGAAGGTAGTGTCATCCCAAATGTAACCTTGTTATAAGGTTCTTACCTGGTAATGAGTTGAGTTGAAAGTGGCCGTAATGGTAAACGGTACACCATCAGAGAGGGGGATGGGATCAATGTAGACGATGGACGACCACTGACCACTAGAGTGCTGTCCGATGTAGCAGGTTGCACCGTTTTCTATTTTCAATAGAATAGTCTCTGCCACTCCGTCGTGTTGACGCAGAGTACACAACAGACTGTAGATGATAAGAAAGAGACTATCGTTGAATATCATGAGTTATATAAAAGGGGGCATGTCAGATATGCCAAATGTTATCATTAAATGATACTATTTTATCAATAAGTACTGACTGTTGTTGAGAAATATCACATTTACTAGTACCAGTTCAGTATAACACGGGGGCGGAATAGCGCAGTGGTTAGCGCTTTCGGCTTCGGATCAAGAGGTCTGGGGTTCGAATCCCGCCAGGGCACGGCAACTTTGTCTGTAGTAGAGAACTGTTCTACACGCAGTAAGGTTTGGTAGCACTAAATTTCATCTGGTTCGCTAGTTCTAGCCGATGCTCGCAGGTTTCGCCGCAATGCGTAGCCACATGGTGTTGCGAGCTTTCTCCCTGCCATAATATATACTAGCAGCCGCGATATAAGTGAAATACTCTTGAAAGCGGCGTTAAACCCTAACCACCCTCACCTCAAAGAAACTGACAGTTCGTACTACCCATGACTCGCTAGTTCCAGCCGGTTCTCGCAGGTTTCACAGCAGGGCTTTCTCCTTAATACTAGCAGTCATGAAATACTCTTGAAAGCGGCATTAAACCAACAATCACTTCACCACTTATTCACGTGAAATTGTGTTATTCATTTCTTTTCATCAGAGTATAACGGCTAATCGATAAGGCATGGGAGGGAACCAGCACTAATATAACATTAGAAATACTGGCCATTTAGATAGTGAAGAAATATAACATGGTTATATTTGGGATAAGTATAACATGTTCTCATATTATTACATTCATCTCACCTCTTGAGAAAGAAACATTCAAACAAACAGAAGATAAATAGAACACCAACAAATCAAAATCCCTATTTCTTTCACCTCGTGAGGTAGAAACGTTCCATATGATATGAAGGTAGAAACGTCAAAATTCTCAATCATGCCTCGCCATTCTTTATAACCTTTCTACCAATAAGTAAACTTTAGCTTCTTTGAAATGCATTTTAAGAATGACGCCACTGCAGTTCGCTTTGCAAAGTTGTAAAATAACATTATTTTATAAAGTAAACCAATTTTAAGTTCATGCATAGATTTCATATAACAAACAAAGGCGGTAAATACGTAATGGATAACACCTGAATGCGAGGGCGTTCTAGCAAACAGAGACCTTTGCCCGAGGATGAGGGTGTTATCTAAATGTTTTTCTGCAGGTGGTCAAAGTAAGATAAAGAGCACATGAAATATCATGGACGTTCTCCGACAGCAGAATACTGCTATACAACTGAGTGCAAATTGAAATTATAAAAACTTGCAATCATTTGTACATTTCATATAATACCCAAATAAAGCAGTGCCAATGATATCCTCTTGAAGGACTTGTGATTGGCTAAATATATCATAGAACCTTTACTATTAGATATCATATATTTGTGAACATGAATAATGGTTCGACCTGGCACATTTAGTATTGTAAAAACATGGCTAGATCCATGTTATCCGTGGGAGCTTAGATATGGAATATTTTTACCTTTCTTACTATGATATATTAGGACTGCAATGACATTACTTTTGACTTCATTGTAATGACAATGCACAGAAATGACGTCATTGCAGTCATCCGGCAACTCTTACTTTGGCTTTCCAGTAAGTGTATGTCTGTTCCAGCACAGGTAGGAAATGGTACTGTTTAAAAGTTTCTATTCATAAAATAACATACTTTGATGAAGAGTCCCATGTTCCTGTGATATCAGCAACAAACCCAGGAGTTATGGGAGCAGGTAGTAGAAACATTTCCGCGTACTGAAAGAAAATCCCATGATACATTGTGAGGTCCTATTGTCAAATCCGCACAATGCATTTGAATTTGAAGCAATGTTCCAAATCAATTAGAATATTCCAAACATCACCTCCTCCTTAAAATAGCAACAATCAACCCAATTTCCATTTATATTTTGGTACATGTTTTCAACATCAAATTATATCATGAAAGTATAAATCAACTAAATATATTATTTATTAATAAAAAAGTGTTTCGTCTAATGTACTTCCAAGGAGAAGACGATATAGATTAAAGGTGCATCCATTGTGTTTCATAAAATTTCATTCAATACGTTCCAACACACCATGTGCTGTTTACAGTACAAATAAATTCACTCATCTTGCATATTCATCCCTAATCGCCAAATATATCACAATTACTAGTTTCCAATTAAAACCGAGTTACATTATTATGCATGTGCAGAAATCGAAACTGCAAGTCCCATTTCATCCTCGGTTACCCAGGTTTTTGTATATGCTCCATTACTCTCCGCTATATCACCCCTGGGACACTCTATCAGGGAAATCTGTACTCAAATTACCCGCCCTTGGCCGGCGTGAGTCAATCAAGCTGCTACGCAGCTTGGACCTGCGAGCCAATGACAATTCATATCACTTCGTATCATTCGTATTCATATCACAAAGTACGCACGGTCATTTTGTTAGTCATCCGTCACCGGTTATCTCCCTTGACCATTTCCGTCTTATCCAATTGGGCATTATCTTTGGTTACTGACTTCGTCACGTCGGCCAACGGCGGGTAATTTTAGTATAGATTTCTCTGATAGAGTTTCCCAGGGGTAGCATAGTGGAGAGTAACGGAGCATATATAAAACCCTGGGTAACCGAGGATGGTCCCATTAACATGCACAGCAGTTATATGGCCTATTGTCATTTTGTCTGTTATAAATAAGATTCCAAAATTACTTTTGACTCATTGGCGCGCGTCAATTGCGATGCACTGTCCGTTTTTTTAACAGAAATCACTACTTTTACCTTAACATCGTCAATATACTGAGACGAGTATCATCAGAATGGTATTTTTCGGTAACAGTCGATACTTCCCGATAAAATAACACCCTTTATAACGTTAGGAATACATTGTGTATGTGACTCCCAACAACACAATGGATGTACAAAACGAAGTCGTCATCATCATTACGACTACAGGATTTGTTGTATATATCAACACCTGTACTCACTCATTCTCAATGAAAGTGCACAATTGAAAATGTGCATTTCACAAAAATCGAAAGTCTGCATTAGAAGTGTTAATATGTGTTACCCCAAAGTCCTCTATTCATTAAATAAGATTATGAAGTTTGAGCAAATAATTCCTACCAGATATCCTATAATTGCTGTCCAAACATGACATGTCAATATGTCTCAGTAGACCTATTTTACGTTATATATAACGTTATTTGTTACAGGTAATGAGCCATATACGTCAATAATTATATATTATCTAACAGTAAACATGTCACAAGTTTCAGTTTGATTTAAATTGGTCAAAATGGTTTAATTTCTTAAACTCTGCTTGGTTTTTGTTATCTCCTTGCCATCTTATTTTAAGTTTGCATATCTTATGCAATGTATCACTTTTTAACGTCAAATATCAAAGACACCTCTGGTGTCATTTTTAAACAAACTATTATCCGCGGGATTAGAACCTGCACTACGAAGATGAACGTAATAGAAATCCTTGGCAGTAACCACTAGACCATTTGGCTCATCTACTGAAAACGTAACAAGTTTTGCTCTTATCATATCTATGTTGAACAATGTAGCCAATACAAGACCCGGGCCGTGCCAGTTTATCCGTTCGGTGACGTTATTTTCATATATAGAGCCTACTTGCATGTCCAGGATAAACAATTTTCAAGAAATGAGTTCTGGTTCGATCAATGTAAAACTATCCAGCTTGATTGGAAATCGTCTCCGCTTGACATAAGTACATAATTTAAATTAACTTTTCCGAAGACAATTTAATTAATGTCATTAGATTTACCTACCTACCTGTTTACATAGTCATTGAATAAACACGTTGATGATTTCACAACTATGTAGGCCTATATTATGTTGGACAACTCACTGCCTTTCCTAAACAAAGATCAAACATACATATATCATGAGGGTGAGCCGAGATAATTCCTTACAAATTTGATAAATGTTTGTAGGATCGGGCTAAAAGAATCGTATCTTCGAACAATTTTTATCCGAGACTATTTAAAGTCAATGGAAATAACGTCACCGTATGAATTTAAGTGGTACGAGTCTATTCTGCTTTAAATAAATTGGAAACATTCACACTTCATTGCCTTCACTAACTATCTATGAACACCAAACAAACTTATACTTAGATTTATATGTTGTATGAATCTTTGTTATTTGAATGAAGGCGAAATTTCGGCGTAAAAAGGCCCACTAAAATTGTATACCGTAAATCGTTAAATAATCGCCTGCCTTGAATATGCCGGGCCAAGCCCTCTTTGCAATAAATAATCGCTTGCCTTGAATAATCGCCGGGTTAATTTGAGCAAATGTAAACAAACTAATTTCTATCTCCTTTTCGAAAATAATTCCCGGCACAAGCATATTTACGCAAAGTTTAACCTCATGACATGCACTTGGTTAACAATATTAATAATCTAAAACATACTGAAATTATGTTTTTTGTTATTATTCAAAATTGTCAGATATATTAGGATTATTTTATATTAGGGCTTCGAAAAAAAAAATCGTCTTGAACGATCGCTGGGTCAAATCTGGGTGAAATCGCTGGGTCAAATTAATAATCGCCGGGCGATTATTCAAGGACTGACGGTATATCTAGGCCCTATTACAGTGGTTGAAATATCAGCATCAGAAATAAAAAATGAGTAAAAATAAAACACGCTAAAATTTGTTCCAAATCATATCATCACTTGTAACAACATATGGTCAATATTGTATGACGTCGCCCACGACACTGCACAACGTTACACTCCTTATATGGCAGTCATAACGTATGATACCATAACGTAGAATACATAACGTAAAATACATTGGGATGTTTTATTGCAACGGAAAGTTTTTTGGACCTGTTAGCGCAATTGCTGGTGATTACAAGGAAACTTTACAACTTTACCGAGCTGTAACTATTATTTTTAGCAAGTTTCTATTTTAGATTTTTGTAGGAGACACATAACGTAGAATACAGGCCTAACCATACGTTTTTCTTTTAACGATAGTTCTTTAATTTCTAAAAATATAATACATTTAATATGACAATTGTTTCTATTTTACTGTTCTTTAATATTCATCACAAATGATTAACTGGATGTATTTAGGTTCACTGCAGATATCATTTATTTCCCAGTTTATTTAAAATACATAACGTAGAATACATGAAAATAGCGACAATAAACATTTGGTATTTTAAGAAATTTGAGAAAAGTGTTAACAGTTCTGCTTGTTGAAAATTCTTTAGTAAAGGATATTCTATATTTGGACATGAGTTATCGCATCCATGACTTATGGGTCAATCTCAGTTCCTACGTCAACGTGACAGTTCTTGTTGGCGACATTGCTATTTTGACATGTTCCAAGATTACTAAGGCCTCTCTAAAAAATATCAACAGTAAAATGAAACATTTTATCTGTCGTTCGTACTACGAATTCAATTTCCTTTTTCATCGATCTTACATTGCACCATATTAACGGTACATTCATTATTAAAAACAACGATTTATAAGGACGACATCATTATTTACTAATTGTGCACTTTCATTGAGAATGAGTGACTGATGTGAGGGGCGTGTTCCATGACTGTCTGACGACGTATAATAAAAACATGGTAATTACTAAACAAGTTCTGTGTAAAATCATTTTGTGCTATGATGAATGGTGAGGTATCAAACGAGTACAACCAAGGAGAAAAGATCACTCCAATTACTGCTCGCAAAAAAACTACACTTATTGGTACCGAAACAGACTCCATCTAAAATATGCAGTTGAAAGGAGAACATCTGAAAAATATCATCCTTACTGAGTTATACCATTCGTTCTTCTTGCATACGAAATCTACCCAATTCTCGCCATTATAACACTGGCCGTAGGGATTTAGAGATTCTGGAAAGTAAGCCTTCAGAGAGGGGCAACCTGGTAGTGTGGACCTCTTCCAAATCATGCAGTCGCCTGAAATAAAAATAGTTTGATTTTTTGCAACATTTTGACAGAAGAAAAATATTTCGATTTTAGTCGAGAGCAACCCATTGCCGTCCTTAGTGAAAACTGGTCATTCATCTCTGTTGTGGAACATATTTGCGCTAAACTTGACCTGTGCCACACCGTAAAACACGTTTTCCGTGAGTGTTGGGACACAGCACACATCAGGGACACCTTTAACTCAATTATTTCATTTACTCAAGTTTTAGTCACTTCGGTGAACACCGAATTTCAGATTATTCAAAGGTTAACAATTATTTTTATATTAAAGCTATGATATTTTATCTGTACTAAGTCCGCTTTTAACTAACACACTCTGTGATACTTTGCTGGTGTTTATACATCCTTCATGTCGTTAATTGTTTGATCTTTTTTCAAATATGTAACTCATGGGTATTGACAAAATTACTATCATCTTATACCAATTCATGAATTAAGCATTGTCGACGGGGCTTCATACTATTTTATACTGTTCGATAGAGAGAGAGGTAAATATTATTGTGACTTCTTGTGATATTCATTTGGGTGGATTCAATGTATATACATTATTAATTTGCCAGGGGAAAACTATTTATACATAAATAAAACAACTTATTCTTTTTCCTTATTCCCATGCCTTCTTTTATCTCAAAATGTCCTTTATAAGCGTTAAAAGGAGGGTTCTATCGGGGTATTTTTTGGTGGAAACGAAATTTGCGAGGATATTCCTGTTTACACACATATGTCATTAATACATGATTAAAATGCAGTCAAATTGAAAGATACTAATGGAGGTAATGTTAAACTTTATATTTCACAACTTGATCAACATAAGCGCACATTTGTTGAAAAATGAAACAATGGGAACTGAAGCCATTCATCAGCGTTGCGAGCGGGGAAAACTTCACTACTGCCCAACATGATATTGTTTATTATCCCCCGCCACAACGAAGTTGGCGGGGGATATAGAAATGAGCTCCGCCCGTCCGTCTGTCTGTCCGTCTGGGCTTTTCCATTCCGGCCTTAAACTTCAAAACTATTCAATATATTTTGCTGAAACTTTGTACAGGTATCAACCAAGTAGTCTAGATGTGCCTTTTGCTATAAAGAATTTGAGAATATTTTTTTTTTTAACGAATGCAAACAGTCTGGACTTAGAACCAAGAAGAGGGAAAACTATATTCCGGCCTCAAACTTCAAAACTATTCAATATATTTTGCTGAAACTTTGTACAGGTATCAACCAAGTAGTCTAGATGAAACTTAGAATATGGAACAATCATCATGTGTCATTGTACCTTTTTGCGTTTTCAACTTCATCGAATTGATTTTGCCGTTTCCAAGTTTTCCATTAATACTCATCTTCGAATTTTTTTCCAAACTATTACTCAAACAGATGAGACCAACCTCAATGAACCTTGTCATTGTGTCTTTGTGTTAGTTTTTCTACTTCTTTGATCTTTTGCTCACCGCTAATGACTGCGATATTGCCGAAGCGGCGTTAAGCAATGACTCACTCACTCATTGATCTTTTGCTTTGCCGTTTCCTTGGAAATGCATCTAAGAATTTTGTTGTTTCAGAAACATAACTCAAGGCAATAAGACCAAGCTCGATGAAACTTGATAGAACAAATATGGTTGGTCACTGTGCCTTTTCAGGTTTTAAACTTGTTTTTGGCTGTTTCAATCGAAAAACATCTTAAAATTGTGTTTCCAGACCTTAACTCCAAAGATGTATGATCAAGCTCAATGAATCTTGGCATGGGCAAAAACATTTATTTCTAGGACACACTGGAAATTGTAAAACTGAGTTCAATCAGACTATCAACGTGTTCAGGTTAGAACTATCACTTATGAGTTATGAGTTATTACAATTTTCAAGAAAGTAAATGCATTATATATTCAAAATGCATAAATATATTCAAAATTCCTACATGGCGGGGGATATGGCCGACTCTGTCTGCTTGTTAGTTTTACAATAAGCTGTGTGTTACTTTGTGAAAATTCTATCAGTGAAAATATTTTATTATTAAAAAATATAAAACAGGGTTAAATATAGCGTGTTTTCATTTCACGAAATGCCAAGAAACCAAGATGGCGGATGCTGCCGATAGATCGGTGATAGAACTTTCCCTTTAAAAAAATTTTAAACACTGATATTTATGTGGCATTCTCAATTAGACGAATTTGCTGTGTGTTTTGATAAATTCTAGTTCTTCGTGCGCTGTTATGCTTCAAATGTATTTTATCATGCATAACCACGGTGATATTTCTGCTGTGTATTTACCGGTGTACATTAGAAAGCTCATGCGTTGATTAAAAATATTGTTGTCATAAGCCCTGTTTATACAGCGAGCGTTTGCATAGCAAACTTCGCCGTATTGACGCATTTGCACATATGTATGTTTTACTACCGTAAGCAATTTTTTCACTACCGTAAGCAATTTTGCAACTAGTCAGGGGCAGGTGCAAATGTTTACTACCGTAAGTTAACAGGGTATTTTCTAGTAAAACTTCGTTGTATACAGACATAGTGACTTCACAAAGGTTGAGAAAATATATTGAAGAACTTCAGAAACTCGCCATACTGTTTTTCAAATTCTCTATATAGGATAATCTTCTTCTTGCACGCGATGACCTTCGAAATCCATCTGACTATCCGATTTTCATTATATAATTAGGGCCATATAGTCAAGACAATGTTGACAGATATATTTTATGTCATTTATTTAGTTTACATCTAATACATATTAATTGTCATGTTATAGGAATTCTCTATTCATATATTAAAAGGGTTGGAAGCCCATTTGCTTAGGCAGAAATTAAACGCATATGAACGCATAGTAAATATACTTTTACTCACGTGTGTATATTACTTCCATAAGCAATATTGCATAATGTGCAAATTTCGCCGTATAAACAGGGCTTTGTACCACCAACTAAAACGTAACTACAATCATATTGGAATAACACATTTCAGTGTTGAGAAGCTTAAATACAAATTACCAACATATTTAGCATAGCTAAATTCCGTATTATTTTGTAGAAAAAATATGTTCTGAATCTAATATTGTCATAAACGTCATGTCACGCAGTAACATACAACTTTCCGGAAAACATTTCTAAAAATAAAATATTGATTCATTGATACCAAAAAATCCCAACCATAATAAGATTTTTTTGAAAATGACCCTTTTTATAGTAAATTTATGCTAAAATATGATTAAATATATTGTTTAAATATGTCAAAGAGTCCTGAATCTAACCATCTCTAAGAGAGAAAACACTTCATTCACTTCAAAATTCATTTCTTTTGATCGTTTCATAAATATCTTAGGTTCTAGAGCAAATATATGTCTTGTATCATAAAACTAAATATATTTCACACCACCATAAAACAATAACCTTCCTTATATGTAACATCAATACAATTTGAATTTGAATGTATCTGTCATGACACTGTGTTTAAAATTATAATAAAACTATAGGGGAATGAAAGTCAATATCTGATGATTAGAGATGTTCATAAACAAAGGTATCCAACCTTCTTAAGACTCTGCAATAATTTGCTACCTTACTTCCGTTTTTGGTCACAAAAATCAGATATGCTTCTCCCCTAATTGTATCCAAGTTACCTGCTACTAGAATACAACATTTAAACATCTGGAGTAGCGTTAGGGTTGACACTATCAAAGTCACAGAGGAAGGAGGAGGCTCCCGAGTCAGGAAACCCTTCTAAATTCACTCTTGGAGTTGGGGTCTTGAAAGGATAACGCCACGCCGAAAAGTAACGTCCATCAATCTTAATTAATATAGCAGTAATAATTTCAACTTTTCAAAAAACAGTTCCTGCTTACAATGAAATTAATTAAAATGACCACTTGATGCTGTCTCGCCGCTTAGTTTCCCCTTTTTACGTGACAGGAGTGGCCACATTTTAACAATATTTGAAGCACACCTTCTTTATACCCACCTGCATAGTATTTGAAACCTGAAGCTGTAGAAGGAAAAATAGAAAATCCTTCTGAAGAGTGAAGTTGGCATTCATTGGTCAGTTCGTTATACAGAAGCCGGTTACAGTACCGGTGATGGAAACAGTCACTGAAACATTCAGCTCTTGTGGGTGTCTCTTTAGCCTCCAGAGCATCAGATATATTAAGGTTATCATGGGCAGCCACGTACTGATAGGTGAAGCGTCCACACATCTCCAAGGCATATACTTCATTGTACAAACGTGTGAGTAAAAGATTCAGCAAAAACGGTAGAATAATCATTTCAGGAAATCTGTTTAGTTATGGGTTAAAGTCAAATGGAATGGATGCACATGAAGTGATCAAACTTCTGCAGTTCACTCCGCCCTCGCAACAGTTCATATATCCGTTTGACTTCAATCTGAGAAGTGCGTCTTCGGGTTTTACGTTATGTCAAACTCACTCCTCAGCTGACGTATTCACAACGATCCAAGCATCGGATTGGCTGAATTCGATACCCTTTCTTAGCATCAATTTCTTGATACATCCATGTCATCAACGATCTTTCACTTCGCTCTGACAATACTATTTTCTCCCCAATTTAATTTGTTGCAGTGACAAACTATTTTCTCTCCAGATAAAAACATCTAGAAGTATTCTCAAATTGTTTGATAACTCGTATTCAGGCAGCTGTTTGGACCAATAAGCATGTTGTACTTATTTTGATATATTAATTAAATTAAATTATTTGATTCTTTTGTCTATATTAATCTGCAACATTTGTTCAAATCAATGCAGTGTTTGTGATATTTAAAAACGCTTTTAAAAGATCTCAGCAGTATGTTTACCTGATGGAAGATATTGGATGTTTGGTTTACGTTTCATGTTTTTGCCGGGTTGTTGTTATCACGTTGCCAAGAGACATGAGAAGACAACATTAGTTTACATCTTAGTGCATCAAGTGCTAGGATAAACATTAAATCTTATATTTTTAAGTGTTTTATTCGTGTAGATATTTTACATTGTTAAATGGTAAAAAAAAGGTCCTTAACATGTAATTGTTGTATTTCTATATTTATTACCCATATGGTTGAAAACAACCGAGTCAATATTTTCGATAGGAGCACATGTGCATGGTTCGCTAGTTCCAGCCGTTGCGCGTAGGTTTCACCGCAATGCATAGCCACATGGCGTTGCGGGTTTTCTCCCTGCCATAATACTAGCAGCCGCGATATAAGTGAATACTCTTGAAAGCAGCGTTAAACCCTAACTCACCTTACCTCAATTGACTGTTGTAAATTATCACATTTTCACCGCTTCAGTTAACTGACAAAGTTGGAAACGTTATTGAAACTGAACAATGGTTTCCGCCAATTAGTCAAACGTCGTTTTGGAAATTTATCTATAGCTAACATAAATATTCAATTTGGTTGGAAATGTTAATTATGTCATATCACTAGTATACATGTGATTTGGACGTGTGGTTTTACGTATAAAGCTATTGATTGGTGAATATGCAAATCGATGAATTGAAGTTAAATCAGCACATTCTGCACTTTCGAAAGTATCAATGATACATTTTTAAAAGTATAATATATTTGAGTATTTATTGTGTGAACAGAATCGAAAACATGATAAGGAATTTTGCTTGCGTAAAATTACATTGGAATTAAAACTCTAGAAAATGTTAGAACAAATGTTATGCCAAAAATTATTTGCTAATTAGCAGTCGAAGAATACATGTGATATAGTTTCTTGGGTATATAATTATAATACACTTGGAACTTAATTAAGCAACACCCTAGTTTGTAAACTGAAATGTGGTGCTTTTGGATTGTTAGCATACATTGAACGATTGTATCACCCCAGAGATAACAACTGGTTATTAAGCAACTCATTCACTGAAATAAAAATCCACCATATGCAACATTTATGAAATTGTGAGGGAAAATGTTATGGTACTGAATGTTAACCTAAAATAACTATTGTCCTAGAAGAAAAACTTTAGAATTGATTTATTGTAAACAGCATTTTTGATACCAAGTTGAGATTCACACGCCAAAACACCTTTTATCAAACAGGGCCAGTCCCCTTTTTTAACGATAATTGAGAAAATACCTACAACCATATGATCTGTGAATAAATTTGAGATTATTTGAGATCAATCTGTATAGTCCGGCAGCCAGCCCTTATGACCGGGAAAGTGCGTCCATAGAAAATGTCTCTACAGAAATTGAACCTTGTGGGTATATACTTGAGGAAACTGAATGATGACACTTTGTCATCATTGAGCATTTTGAATAATTAATGTTTTAATTAGATAGGGTACACTCCCGATTTCAGTTATCCAGACACATCAAGTAAAAAAATTTAGTGTTCACAAAATTATAATAAAAATAAGGCAGTTATATATCAAGTGTTGTCTATTAGTATTATGAAAATAAGTGCACTTTTTTCACTTTTTTGGTTGAAAAAAAACAAAAGTCCAAAATGTTGATAATGTGTCTGGATAAACGAGGTTTTCTGAACAAATTTGGTTTTCTTACAATAAAATTAGCTTTAGTGGTGTAATCATTTACTTTTGATTATAATTACGATTATTGAATCATATTCAAATGAAATAGTGATAAAGTTTCAGTTAATATATGTTTACTTTTGACAAATTCTGAAAAAAGACCTCCATGTAACCCAACACAATTATGATTACTTGACATTAGAACAAGGAGATTTTCTGGATAACAACTTCTTTGATGTGAAAATACAAGACGTTTCGGAGTATATACTTACTCCATCATCAGGTGAAATGTAAGAAATAACAAAATGGTATACATTCATATAGTAAAGAAACCAATGGCGAGAAAACTCAATCAGTTAGATTAAATTAATTTTTTAAGATAAATAACGCACGAGAGTGGTATATATTTATGATTTGTGATGCAAACATGATGAGCATTAATAGTTGATTGTTAAATCAGCAATGGCCTGTGGGCTTTATTGAAGTAGTGACCGGACAAGTAATGCACATTGGTAAAAGGAGGAAAGCTAAGTGCCTTTATTGTAGATACAATAACTGTTGATTGGATGTGAAATGCAGAAGACATGGTGATTGAGAGTATTAGGAGAGGCCAGTGATTGTGGCTGGGATGTGAAGTGGTTGGGCGGTGAATAGTTCTGATAGTTGTAGACTCCTCGAAAATAGCTCTGACAAGAGTGAATGGATGTAGGGTGGGTGCTCCTCGGATTTGCCTCCGACAGAATATAGATGTTCGAGATGAGTGAATCGCCAAGTACATGTTAGGAAGATGCTTTGACCGCGGTTTTGCAGGTTGTTCCCCTGTAATGTCAATCGCTTATTGGAGTTTTCTTTGGCGCCAGTTGTTATTTGTTGACAAGACAGTGGTAGCCTCCCAATTTATAGTGTGACCCATGTTTAGAGTATGCTCAGATAGGGAGGATTTCTGGTCAAGTGTGTTGACATACGCTTTATGTTCCTTGATCCTTGTGTTGATAGGCTGCAGCATTTCTCTGATGTACTCTTGTCCACAGTGGCATGGCATTTCGAAGATACATCCTCTTGTAGTGCTGGTTCCTATGCTGTTGCCTTTTAGTATCTGCTTGAAGATCTTGCACAGGGAAATGTATACGTAACATCAATGCTGACTTTGTTCTTGATGAGGCGGGCGATCTTGTAGCTGAGATTTGCCACGTGAGTGTGGCTATGCTTGATTAGTGGATGATAACTGCATTGTGTGTACTAGTCAGGGTGTGTGTTGGCGTGCGATAGACAGATGTTCTCAGTCCATGCCCGGTAGTTTGGACGGAGACATATGAGAAGGGGAGAGTGGTTATTTTCTGTTTCCATGGTCACCTGATTCTTGGATGCTTGGCGTTGAGATGTTGTTGGAGATGATGGCTATGGTGGTGAAGGTTTTATCAACCTTGTGGAACCAATAAAGCTACTGAAAAGGAGCATTAGAGAGTGCTGGTTCTTGGAAGGATGTCATGAAAATATATGTTATTAGTAAGAAAGATAGTTGTGAGCCCATTTGAAGTCCGTGGATCTTCAGTGAAGATCAGTCAGTGAAGATAAAATAGACGTAGCTGATGGGGAACTTGGTGTCGAGCTGTTCAATGCGGATGTGGAGCTTGGTAGCATCTAAGGTTTCTGTTGAGGGATATGATGGTGAAGAAATCGACAACATCGTAGCTGACCATGGTGTCTGTGAGACAAGTCCTACATCATCGACTCACCATCTTTTGCCAACCGTGCGGCAAAAATGATACCCTTTGAAAATTAATTTATACTTGAAATCAACGTGATATCTTGCATCTGCAGCAATGTAAATCACTCAATGCTCGGTTGATTCGACAGAAAGACAGTACAGTGTTCTTTTAAATGTAACACCTTATTGTCCGTACAACTGCGCAATTTCTTTGGAGAAGCCGAGCAACTGTTTTAGTTTGTTGTTTTCGTTGTCTCTGTTATCTTTGTCTTTGCTGTTTTGTTTTGATGTATACATAGATTCATATGACCTATGAAATAACAAGGTGTTTGATGTTCCTGATTCAAAAATGTGTTGCAACGTCTCGCCTACACCATTAGTATTATCTGAATAAGGGTTTGAATATGTGCACGCGCACACTTTTTAATGTCACTTTTCAGGTCATTGCAGTTATACGTTTAGCTTTTTCTTCTAAGGAGAGTACTCTAGTCAACCAATATCTTAACCTTCAAATTGCCCAATTTCAGCGCCCGCTTCGTGTTTGAATCTTGGGTCTAAACTTTGAAATTTACTATTTCCTGTTTTTGTCTTTTGGAAATTAACTCTTTGTAGTAAATGTGTTGCTTGGTGAATAAACAAATTCGTTTCAATACAAAATAAAAATGGTAAATTGTGGGTTTTTTAAAATACCATAAAATCGTCAAAAATCACCATTTTCTCACCACAAGAAGTGACATTGTTACACGAAGGCCTATTTCAGAATTGGCAAAAGTAAACAAATATAAACACTAACTGAAACTTTATCACCCTTTCTTTTGATTATGATTCAATAATCGTAATTATAATCAAAAGTAAATGATTACACCATTATATCCAATTTTATTGTAAGAAAACCAAATTTGTTCAGAAAACCTCGTTTATCCAGACACATTATCAACATTTTGGCCTTTCGTTTTTTTTCAAAAATGTTTGTACTTCTGTTCATAATACTGATATACAACAATTTGTATATAACTGCCTTAATTTTATTTCAATTTTGAAAATACTTAAATATAATTACTTAATGTGTCTGGATAAATGAAATCAGGAGTGTACCCTATCTAATTTAAACATTAATTATTCAAAATGCTCAATGATGACAAAGTGTCATCATTCAGTTTCCTATAGTATATACCCACAAGGTTCAATTTCTGTAGAAACATTTTCTATGGACGCACTTTCCCACCTAGGGTGAAAATCGGGGTTTGGCTGCCGGACTAGTATATTAAATACTTCTTCTCGCTTTAGATAAGCCACTACCGTAAGTAGTGACTGTATGTGTTCATTACGGCAAGTTTATTGAAAGTGACAGTTTCATGATTTTGTGAGTTTGAAGGTGCAAACTGCTTTAACGAGTGACTTTTGTTAAAAGTCAGTTAGTAAAGGGTAATCACCTTACTTGAAAGAATTACACTAATTACATTACGGCAACAAATATTGACGTTCATTTCATTTCATAATGGAAGTTTATTTGACACCAAAATACCAAATTATTGTAACATCCAAAAGACAGTGAACCGTTTATTTGAGTGACCTTTCGTTTTAACATTGAATGTTCTACCTAAAATCACTAACAGTTTTTAGAGCGTTCGGCTTCCAATCAAGAGGTGCGGGGTTTGAATCCCGCCAGGGGCACGGCAACTTTGTCTGCAGTAGAGAACTGTTCTACACGCAGTAAGGTTTGGGTGCAATGCTACACTGAATTTCAACGTAGTACCACCCATGGTTCGCTAGTTCCAGCCGATGCTCGTAGGTTTCACCGCAATGCTTAGCCACATGGCGTTGCGGGCTTTCTCCCTGCCATAATACTAGCAGCCCCGATATAAGTGAAATACTCTTGAAAGCGGCGTTAAACCCCAACTCACCTCACCTCACCTAACAGTTTTCCTGACATATTGTCTTCTTTCAAATCGGAACCATTTTGCTGGGTGGTGTTAATTAAATCTGTGCATTACAGTATATCTACAAATGTAGGTCTGTTCTGGAAGCGATCGAAATTGTTAAAAGCATTTTGAGTTTTGCTCCGGAATCAAGATGTAGATGTATACCCATGGAAGCGAAATGTACATCTACGCTGTTCTAATTAAAACTACCTGTAATGTAATTACCGACCTAGGGGACGTATAACATTACAGCTAGTTTTAACTCAATTGCATCTACGCTTGATTATTGTTCCACATACCTTCTTTTTTATCAAGCTCGGACTCTGAATTGTTGAGTTCTTGCTGAGAAACAAAATGTTAAGCTGTTTTTTTTCTGGAAACGGCTAATAATAAAATTCCAAAGAAGTGGTGCAAACCCCTTTTGCGAGACAGATGATGCATTTACACCATACAAAATCTGTAGTTTGTTACACTTTGTGACATTCGGCATCATCAAGGAACAAGGTTCTCTCTGCGCCCCCCCCCCCCCCCCCCCCCCCCCCCCCCCCCCCCCCCCCCACCCCTCCACTGAGAACACGCTTGGAGTCTTATAAAAGTGCATTCTTTCCTTAGAAACCTTCACTTATAATGGTAACGGGAAATTCTTATGTTATTTTCTTTTCAAATAAGAACATTTAATTAGCAATATGCCTTGTTAATCAACATTTCGTTGGTGAATACCTCATGTAATATCCATCCTCCATCCATTCAGCAAATGTCTATATTGATATACCCCTCAAAGATAAGAGTGCAAACATAGAATGTTTACCTTTTCGGCAAAATGTTAAGTGAGATTTGGACGATATTGAATTCAGACACAAATGCAAAGCATAAAACATACCACATGTATTTTACAAACATAGTCTAACATGCGAGTTAAGAGATATAAAGAGATATACAGAATTGCATTCATGACAGTATGATATTTTTGTTCAACCAAACATGGGGTGCTGAAACTGCCATTTCAAAGGGTTTTCTGTTTACATAATGTTTGGTATTTAAGTTAAATTTGTATGAAAGATGGAAATCATGTACAATATGATGTCGTCATAATGTTCCTTCTTGGACTTTAACATCCATGATGCATCATTGCCGTATGATGTCATGAAATAAGCCAGAAAACCATATTTCATGAAATCTCCTATCTCTCCTGATTCAGAAGAGTTCATAACAACGATTACAATTCTTATTTTACAAATTCAGGTTAGTCGGCTTTATCCCTTGGATTAAAATATCTTGGATTTGTTTTGGTATATGGTTTCTTTGTCCCTGGTTGTAGAGTTGTCAGACTCTTGTAGTTTTGTTCCTTGTTTATAAACGGCGTCTCGAAAAGCACATATGTAATTCAGATGATTTTTTAAAAAATATCTATAGAAAGGTGATCATATTATAACGGTGTGCACATGTGCATTATTTTATGTTCCATGGAACATTTTGATTTTGCTCTGTGGTGTTAGATCTACTGAAAGGTCAAACGAAATTAATATTCCCTGTGTACAAAAATTAATTTGTTTTAAAGATATCTCAGCTATCCTATTATGACATATGTTTGATAAGGTGTACATATATAGGTATTTTATAAAATGCCGTGACTAATGAGTTATGAATGAATATTTTTGGATTTTTTTTTTTAAATTAATTAGTGTGCGAATATCTACATAATGTTTTTACAATAATTATTTCTGATTTATGCTACATCATCTCTTTTAACAAACAAACAAACTAATAATAGGAAACATTTTATACTGAGGGCTTTATATTGACGAAATGCTTTCACATGCAGGGTCATAGGTGGGTGCCGATTGTTGAACAAATACTGAGGTGAATTGCTTTTGAATGACTTTATTAGATTCGAGAAAAATCTTTTCACAAAATAATACTAAATTAAGCAATTTCCTGAAATGTTGTTTGTCTTGTGTCTCTTCAAGCCTAGTATACATGGATTACAAGAACTGTTGCCTTATGTAACACATTATTTGCATTAATAACACAAGCTGGATGAATGGACAGCATTTTTATCTCTGTACTAATGGTGATTGCCGTAAATATAACATTGCTAGTGAGTTATTTTCTGATGTAGTAAAATTTCATTAAAATAGCAGAATCAATGCCACGAGATTTTCCAATAAAGAAAAGCTTTTGCTTCAAGAAACAGGTTCAGGGAAACATCTTTATCCACTTCGTAGATCAAACTGCACGAATCAAGCCATTTTACTTTCATTTAGTGATTTGAAAATAATCTGTGACAATGAACAATTGTCCGTTACATATTTTGTAATCACCAATTTTCTGTGACGCATTAGAAAATGTCATGGTCACTGATACATACGTTTTTGTACTGATAAAACGCTGAATGCTTTATTATAAAAGAGGATGAACCCTAATCGGAGCATTGTTTATATGCACCCGTTATTTACAATATACCGATAATGTATGAAAAACTATTAACTTTGTGACAATTACTGGCTTCACGACATTATCAGTGGTTATTGGTCATAGTATATTTAATTGTCACTTATGGATATATTTTTTATCTAACTGTTACTTCAGAGCATTTTCGAAGTCTGGAAAAAGTGCACCCCCATGAAAACATGAAAACTATTTTCATTAATATTCGTTTTTTCATTATGACAATTTATTATTCGTGTTCATCATAACTAAGTGTATTATTCATTCATCAAAATGCTTCTTCTTATTTACATCAGAGATGGTAAGGAAATGCCAACATTTAAAGTAGCAGACAAAATGAAGTCATGCCCTGTGATTGTAACTCTGTTGTTTTTTACATATCAACACCTGGACAGATGTGAACGGCAGAGGAGAAAATCAGATTACTGTCCCCAAAAACAATTCAGACCAATCTGAAATATTTACGTGAAAGAAAAACGTGATAAAAAATAATCCATCCTTACTGTGTTTAACCGTTTGTTATATAAGCATGTGAAATCGCCACTGCCATCATCTACCCAATTCTGGCCATCCTACCATATCCCGGGAGATCCTGCAAAGGGGGAGAACTGGTAGTGTGGACCTCTTCGAAATCGAGCAGTCGCCTGAAAGAAAACTATAATGTTAGACCTTAAGAATTGTGGTCTGCCATTTCTGAAATGTTATTATACTTGCAAGATATTCATGAAGGCAATGAACACCAACTTCTATCGCGCCAAATTTTGTTTGTAGTCCATTTGACTTGAAACCATTATCACTGTTAGGAACTTTCTACATTGAAATTGGAATCCTTTAAAGGCGCTGTAGCACGTTTTTTCGCTCAAATAAGTCGATGAAATGTATTTTTAAAATAATGTCAACAATAGCAAAACACCCTTCTCTCTTCGGAAAATCAAGTTACAAATGAGTGTACATGGTTCCGTAAAGCCATGGGAATTGTTTTTGTCATTCGAAATAATAAAATGTGTTCACAATAAAATGGCCGCCATGCAATGTTTGCTTGATACTCATTACCGTTATTACCACTACGGATAATTGGTTTGTGTAATAAGATGTTTTACCCTCTAAAATAAATATAAATGACATAAACTATCATTATAAATGAGAAATTTGAAAAAATAAAATTTGCAAAAAACGTGCTACAGCGCCTTTAAGAAAGGCCAGTGTGAATTACTATACTCACGTGCAAACTTCCCACTACATTTTACAAATTATTTCAACCCCAGAGCAACATTTTCTTATTAAACGGAGTTACATAACGTTGAATTTTCAAAACATAATCTGTTCAAATTTGTGAGGAAGAAGAAATCATAATTTGGAATCAGTTTCTTAAAAAGCGTCAAAAAGCGATTTTTTAGCTTGTTTTGTGACGTCCTACAGTAATGATGCGTCAACAAATTTAAGTCCAAGAAGGTTATTTAAATCAACGGCATCTTTAAATAACTTCTCCTTTTAATTTTTTTTAAATTGAGTACAAAACATTGTGGCCAAAAGACATCTTAAAAGAAAGATATTAGCACACCATGTGTATCTGAACAGACATGCAAATGAAATTACCATACTCTAATGTATGACTTTGTGAGTTCTTTACATAACATGTGTCTATCAAATACATTCCAAATCTTCTCCATTCTTCTGCTCTCCAAAAGCAGAGTTTCGTTTTATACTTATGGGGAAATCATTTTGCACATGCATATGAGTCTTATGCCATCGGAGACTTGATTTCACGCTTTATGTTATTTGACAAAAGTTACTTTATTCAGTCTTAATTTAATTGATTCGTATAATTCTCAATAATAACTCTTTTGAGTTTTGTATGTAAATTGTTAAGAGGGTTACAATTGTTTATACCCCGCCTAATGGAAAATGCATTAGCTTTGGGCAGGGTGTTGTGCTCCAAATTGTAATAATTGCTCCAAATTGTAATACCTGCTCCAAATTGTAATAAAAACTGCTCTAAATTGTAATAACCCAATTTCGAAAAAACGTACTGTCAAGCTGCTCCAAATTGTAATAAAAAGTGCTCCAAATTGTAATAACTGCTCCAAATTGTAATAACTGTTGTGAAGCTACATCTCGTGTTGACGAAAATGAAAATATATAGAGCTGATGAAAAGAAGAGCTGATATAGATGTAGACATAAGAGTTGGTGTAGATGTAGAAACAAAAATGATGTAAATGTAGACGTAGATGTAGATGTAGATACAGATGTACATCGACATGTAGACGTAGGTGATAATTTCGATCTAGATATATGTATAGATGTATGCCACGATGTTGATATAAATATAGGCATTGATAAAGATGTACATATAAGAGTTAATGTAGAGGTAGACAACTTGATGTACATATACATGTACATGTAGATGTTTATGTAGATGTAGACGTAGATGTAGATATAGATACACATGCAAATTAACATTTAAATGCAGATACAAATGAATATGTAGATTTTGATCGCGATAATGATTTACATTTAGATGTAGTTGTAGATGGTAATTAGACGTATATATAGATGAATGCGAATATGTAGATGTAAATATAAAATTTGATGTAGATGTAGATATGGATACAAATGCAGACACAGGCACAGGCGCAGTTGTAGATCTAGATGTACGTGTAGTTGTGTGTGTAAATGTAAATGTAGACGTAATGGGAGACGTAAGTAAATACATAGATTGAGATGGAAAATGAACATGTAGATATAAATGTAGATCTGGGAGGCGATTTCAATCAATCTTTATTACGGTATTTAGAAGGCCACAGGCCCCTAGTACAATCATGAGTAGATCACAATACATATTATTTTCTGTTACAATATTCTTTCGATTTCAATGTAGAAATAGATATTAATGTAGTTTATGTAAATATGTATATAGATGTAGATATAAGAGTTGATATAGGCGTATATATCTGCAAACATGTTGACATAGATGTAGGTATAAGGGATAATGTAGGTGTCGATCTTGATGGAGATTTAACTGTGGATGTAGATGTTGAAGTTGTTGACTTAGATGTACATGTAGATGTAGATGTTGTGGTAGATGTTTAAATAAAGGTATAGATAAGTATATGTAGGTTACGTGTAGCTATATGTGTAAATGTCGTTTAAGAAGCAATGGCAGATGTAGATGTATATGTAGATCTAGTGGTGATTTAAATGTAGATGTAGATGTAAGTGTACAGCTATGCGAAGGTGTAGATGTAGATATAACTATTGATGTAGATATAACTGTTGATGTACATTTAGATAAAATGGCTGATGTTTATACAGAAAGAGTTGATGATGATATAGGAGATGATGTATATGTAGATAAAACAGTTGATGTGAATGTAAATATAATAGTTACATGGAGATCGAAGAGTTGGTGTAGATTGTAAACGTAGATGATGGTGAAGTTACATTTGTAAATATATATACATATATAGAGATATAGAGAGAATTGATGTAGATGTAAATGTAAGTGTTGATGTGAGGGAGATATAAGAGCTGTAAAAGAAAGAGTAAATGTAGATATAGGAGTTTACGTAGAAATAGATATGAAATATAATGTAGATGGATATACATGTATGAGTTGACATTAGTTGTCGTAAATAGAGATGTTGAAGTAGATGTAGTTACACATTAATGTATAGATGCAGCTGTAGGAAAAGATTATGCGAAGATGTAGATGGTTATACAGATGCAAATGACGTACCGGAAGAAATAGCTTGACATGTAGATGCAGATGTACATGTAGATCTGTGTGGCGATTTCGATATAGATGTAGGTAAACAAGTATGCGTAAATGTGTATATAGATGTAGATATAGATGTAGATGAAGAATCAAGGTAATGATTTAGACTTAGATTTAGATGAAGGTAAAGCTGTAGAGCTATAGATGTAGATATAAGAGTTGACGTAGATATATGATGATGCAGAAGTATATGAAGATACATATATACAACTCAGACGCATATGCAGATATATGTAAAGCTGCAGATTTAGACGTAAATGAACATGTAGATTGAGACAATGATGTAGATGAAGATGTAGGTGTAGATGTAGATAGATATGTAGCAGTATCCCGCGACTAAGTTTTAGATGCATACATCTATAGAAAAAATAATTACAGATTTAGATCTTCATTTAAGTGTATATATAGGTGTAAGTGTATATGTAGATGACGATGTAGATATCAAGGTAAACGTAGAGCTACGCGTAGTTCAAGGTGTTGATGGAGATGTAGATGTATCTGTAAACGTAAATGTATGCGTAGATACAGATGCAGATAGGAGTGTACATGTCATTTGGAGACTCTGCATGTGTTAGTGTAATTTAATATTGATGTTATGGTTGAGGTGATTCTAGTTGTACATATTTTTTTTAACAAATAAAATGTCGCTACACATTTGATGAAAGAAGAAAGTTTCATTGCAAGATAAAGTTATGTTACTAGTTATATTATATAAGTTTTATTTTATCATTATAATTATTGTAACATGGCAGATTGATAGTGTAATAGTCCTGATTGTCGTATATGAAAACTGTCATCAAAAACACATTACAATAAATATTCAGATAGTTACATTGTTGATTACAATTTGGAGCAAGTACTGCAATTTGGAGCAAGCCTTTGCTCCAAATTGTAATAAATGCTCCAAATTATAATAACAGCCCCAAATAGCAATTAAAAGTGTTAATACCTGAAAACTAGTTGTAATGTTTTGATGGTGACAGTCACAATGGTACATCGAATATCAATAGAGATTTCTTTAAGCCTACAGCCTTTGGGTTTTGCACAAAGAAATAAATACCTACTGCGGCTGAAATAAGTTCTTGTTTTACACTTCAATGACATAAGAATTCATTCGGTCATCAGCTTGGATTGTCATTAAATTTTCAAATAATGACATGAAAGTCAAATAGATCTCATTGTGTCTCGTTGTGTCCTTTTGAATATTTTTGATCACATGATATTGGATTTATGAGCATTATTACAATTTGGAGCAGTTATTGCAATTTGGAGCAAAGGCTTGCTCCAAATTGTAATAACTGCTCCAAATTGTAATAACAGCTCCAAATTGCAGCATTGTCAATACCCGAAACTTGGTTGTAGTGTTTTGATGATGACATTCAACATGATACATCTGATATCAATAGAGGATTGTTTATGCCTACAGCATTTCGTTTTGCACAAAGGAATAAAGACCTACTGCGACTGAAATGAGTTCTTGTTCTTTATACTTGAATGATAAACCTTTTTTGATATCAGATGTACCATTCTGACTATCATCATCATAATACTACACCCACATTTTGGGTGTTTATACTGTCGAGTACAATTTGGAGCTGTTATTACAATTTGGAGCAGTTATTAAATTTGGACCAAATTGTAATAATGTTCATAAATTCAGTATCATGTGACCAAAACTAGAAATGCTGTAGGCATAAAAACAACTTAATTGATATCAGATGTACCATTCTGACTATCATCATCATAATACTACAACCACATCTTGGGTATTTACACACTTTAGTGGAATTTGGAGCTGTTATTACAATTTGGAGCAGTTATTACAATTTGGAGCAAAGGCTTGCTCCAAATTGTAATAGCTGCTCCAAATTGTAATAATGCTCATACATTCAATATCATGTGACCAAAACTAGAAATGCTGTAGGCATAAAAAAACAACCTTTACTGATATCAGATGTTCCATTCTGACTATCATCATCACAATACTACAACCACATTTTGGGTGTTTACACACTTTAGTGGAATTTGGAGCTGTTATTACAATTTGGAGCAGTTATTACAATTTGGAGCAAAGCCTTGCTCCAAATTGTAATAACTGCTCCAAATTGTAATAATGCTCATAAATTCAATATCATGTGACCAAAAATAGAAATGTTGTAGGCATAAAAAAAACCTTTATTGATGTACCATTGGACAAAATTCGAAATAAGATCTATTTGACTTTCATGTCATTATTGTAAAATTAAAAAGACATTACCAGGTTGATGACCGAATGAATTTTATGTCATTCAAGTGTGAAACAAGAACTCATTTCAGTCGTAGTAGATATTTATTTCTTTATGCAAAAACCAAAGGCTGTAGGCGTAAATAAATCTCTATTGATAGTATATGTACCATTGTGACTGTCATCATCAAATAATTACAACTAGGTTTCAGGTATTTACACTTGTTATTGCTATTTGGAACTGTTATTACAATTTGGAGCATTTATAACAATTTGGAGCAAAGGCTTGCTCCAAATTGCAATACTTGCTCCAAATTGTAATAAACAATGTAACTATCTGAATATTTATTGTAGTTTGTTTTTGAAGACAGTATACATATACGACATTCAGGACTATTACACTATCAATCTGCCAAGATACAATAATTATAATGATACAATAAAACTTATATAATATAACTAGTAACATAACTTTATCTTGCAATGAAACTTTCTTCTTTCTATTACACTATCAATTTGCCATGATACAATAATTAGTATATAATATTGTGGTAAAATATAACTTATATAATATAATTGGGTGAAATAATTTTCTCTTGAAATAAGACTTTCATCTTTCATCAAATGTGTATCGACATTTTATTTTTAAATACATTTTATGTACAACTAGAATAAACTCAACCATAACATCAGGATCAAATCTACACTAACACATACAATGATATGTCTAAATGGCATATACACTTGTATCTGAATCTATATCTACGCATACAGTTACGTTTACAGATACATCTACCTGTCCACTAACACCTTGATCTACACGCACCTGTGTTTACCTTTACATCTACATCATCATTATTAGTAATTTCGTAGAATGGTGTAGTTCAAATTTTCTATTTTTGAATGTTAATAAAACAAAAGAAATGATAATCGATTTCAGAAGAGGTAAGCCATCTCACTCAAAAGTAAGCATAGATGACAAGGATATCGAGGTGGTTGAAGAATACAAATATCTCGGCACTATTTTAGACTCAAAATTATCATGGAATTCTAACACTGATCATATATATAAAAAATGCAGGCAGCGATTACATTTTTTATGGAAATTAAAACACTTCAAGTTAGATCAAAACATCATGATGCTATTTTATAAAAGTTTTATTCGAAGTGTTCTTACATTCAACTTTCTATGTTGGTATGGGAATCTGTCAGTTCAAAACAAAAATAAAATTTATAGAATTCTAAATACTTCTTCAAAAATTATCGGATTACCTTTTGAAAGTATTGGCTATTTTTATGAACAGCAAATTATTAAAAAGACAAACAAAATTTTAAGTGACTCATCTCTTGTTTTCGGAATATTCTATTCTTCCTTCAGGCCGAAGATTACGCTCGCCATTCATTTGTACCATCTGGTATACGAGAATGGGGTGTGATGATGGTGGGGGGGGGGGGGGGGGGGGGGGGGGGGTTTCATGTGTGTATTGTATATATATTTATCTCTATGTGATATATAAATTTTATGTATTTTTGTTTTGCCTGAAAACAGTGTTCAGCAAATTTCCAATGGACATTAAAAATTATCTTATCTTATCTTATATACATCTACACTTATACCGATATATACATGTACATTAAATGAATATCTAAATCTGTATTTAGATTGAGATACATGTATGCATCTAAAACTTCGTCTACCGTTACTGCTACATAGCTGTCTACATCTACACCTACATCTTCATCTACATAATCGTCTCGATCTACATCTACATGTTCAATTACGTCTAAATCTGCACATTTACGTACATCTGCATCTGCGCCTGAGTTTGTATATGTATCTTCATATACTTCTGCATCATATCTTATATCTACGTCAACTCTTATATCTACATCTACATCCCTGTAAACGTCTATACCTTCATCTAAATCTAAGTCTAAGTCATCACCTTGATTCTTCATCTACATCTATATCTACATCTATATACACATTTTCGCATACATGTTTACCTACATCTATATCGAAATCGCCACCCAGATCTACATGTACATCTGCATCTACATATCAAGCTATTTCTTCCGGTACGTCATTTGCATCTGTATAACCATCTTCATCTTCGCATAATCTTTTCCTACAGCTGCATCTATACATTAATGTGTAACTACATCTACTTCAACATCGCCACCCAGATCTACATGCACATCGGCATATTAAGATATCTCTACCAGTACGTCTACACTTAGATTTACACATACACATACAACTGCATTTTCATCTGTATAATCATCTACATCTTCGCATAATCTTTTCCTACAGCTTCATCTAAAGCAACACTATCTATTATTCATTTGTAACTATAACTATTTCAACATATATATCTACGACAACTCATGTCAACTCATATATACATCTACATTATATCTTAATATATTTCTATGTCAACTCCTATATGTACATTTACTCTTTCTATATCTTTATCAATTCTTATATCGACCTCATATCAACACTTACGTCTTAATCTACATCACCGCTTTGATCTACATCGCCATCAATTCTTACCTCTACATATACATCGACTCTTGAATCTACATTTACATCATCTCATGCACATACATCTACATCAACTCCTACGTCTATATCTACATCAACTGTTATATCCATATCTCAATCTACGTTTATATATCGGCATTTCATTCAACACTTACATCTTAATCTACATCACCGCTTAGATCTACATCTCCATCAATTCTTACCACTACATCTACATCACCGCTTACACCAACATCATCTCTTTCATCTACATCATCCCTTACATCTTCATCAACTCTTACATTTACACCACCGCTTACATCAACATCATCTCTTACATCAACATCTACATCAATTCTTACATTTACATCAACTTTCATATGAACATCTACATCAACTGTCACATCTACATCAAAACTTACATGTACATATACACCAACCCTTGCATCTACAACTACATCGATTCTTATATCAAAATTTACATCTTTGCATGTATATACCACTGCTGCTACTACTACTTCACACCTACATCTTCATTCAAAACGCCGCGAAGATCTACATCTACATACTTTCATTTATAACTAAATCTATATCTTAACCAATGTCAACCGTTGCTTCTTAATCTCTATTTATACATACAGTTACACATAGTTCTACATCTACTTATCTCTCCTCTTATTTCTACATCAAATAATATATTTACATCTTTGCCAACATCTATACATATTTCTACTTCGCAATCATCACCCACATCTTGTTCATTTACATCTGTATATACATCTAAATCTGTGTCTACATCTACATCTATGCATCAACTTTTATATCGATATCTATATCAGCACTTACAATTTAATTATTCTCAACATGAGATGTAGCTTCACTTATGTTATTACAATTTGGGGTTTCTCTTTCAAAAATAACCCCGTATGAGCTCTGCTTTTGGTCTAACTTCCCGCTAAACTGTCTAACCTCAGGTTTTAAAATCCAAAGCAGAACCTCTGTATTGGGTTGTATATATAAGACCTTTGTCTTATCGCACATATACATCTAAACAAATACAACTAAAATAAATATCAACAATTACGTCAAGATCACATCTACATTTACACCTACAATAACATATAAAATGGCATATATCATTGAATCTGCAACTACAGCTACGCATACATATAGATCTAAGCAAACACTTACATTTCAAGATACATCTCTATCACCATCTTGATCTTCATCTCCATTTCATCTACAGCTACACTTATTCCTGCATCTACATTTCATATAAATCAACATCTACAACTATATCTAAATGAAGATCTAAATCTGCATCCAGATTTAGATCTACATCGACACCTACAAAGTCTATATATTCATTTATACCATTCATTTACGTTTATATTGACAACTATACATGAACATATGCATCTACATATGTATGTTAACATGCTCCTGTGTGTGCATCTACCTATACATCAACTCTTATATCTAAATCAACTATTGTATATACATCAAGTCATATATCTACATCTTCATCTTCGCAAACATCTTTACCTACATCTACATATAAATCATCACCTAGATCTTCAACTTCATCTAGATGTTCCTTTACATATATGTCTACACCAACTCTTCTATCTACATGTAAATGTACTCTCAACTATTATATTTACATCCACATCAACTGTTATATCTACACGTACATCATCTCCTTTATCATCTTCACATCTTTCTGTACATAAATCCGCTATTTTATCTAAATGTACATCAACTGTTATATATACATCAACCGTTATATCTACATCTACATCTTCGCATATATGTACACTGACATTTACATCTACATTTAAATCACATCCCAGATCTACATCTACATCTACATATTCATTTGAAACTCAATTTATATCTTAACCAACGTCTATCGTTGCTTCTACATCTACATTTACACATACAGCTATCTGCATATCTACATCTACGTCAACATTTTCGCATACTTGTATATCTACATCTACATCAACTCTTATATCTACAACTTTATCTACATCTTTACATTACACACACATCTATGTCTACATGTACATCGAAATCGAAAGAATATTGTAAGAGAAAATAATATGTATTGTGATCTACTCATGATTGTACTACAGGCTTGTGGACTTCTAAATACCGAAATAAAGATTGATTGAAATCGCCACCCAGATCTACATTAACATCTATATGTTCATTACCATCTCAATCTATATATTTACTTACGCCTCCCGTTATGTCTACATTTACATTTACACACACAACTGCACGTACATCTAGATCTACAACTGCGCCTGTGTCTGCATGTGCATCCATATCTACATCTGCTTTCAATTCTATATGTACATCTACATATTCGCATTCATCTATACATACATCTAAATTACCATCTACAGCTACACCTACATCTAAATCATCATCGCGATCAACATCTACATATTCATTTACATTTACATTCATTTGTATCTACATTTAAATGTTAATTAAGATACATGTTATTTGCATGTGTATCTTCATCTACGTCTACATCTACATCAACGCCTACATGTATATCTACATCTACATCAATGCCTATATTTACATCAACATCGTGCCTTACATCTATACATACATCTAGATCGAAATCATTACCTACATCTACATGTCGATTTACATCTGTATCTATATCTACAGATTTTTTCTACAACTACATAAACTCTTATATATTCATATGTATCGAACTGCTCTTCATTTTATCAACAATATATTTTCATTTTCATCAACACGAGATGTAGCTTCACCACAGTTATTACAATTTGGAGCAGTTATTACAATTTGGAGCACTTTTTATTACAATTTGGAGCAGCTTGACAGTATGTTTTACGAAAATCGAGTTATTACAATTTGGAGCAGTTTTTATTACAATTTGGAGCAGGTATTACAATTTGGAGCAGTTTTTATTACAATTTGGAGCAGGTATTACAATTTGGAGCATTTATTACAATTTGGAGCACAACACAACAGGGCGGCTATGATGCATGTTCCAAACATATATCTGGAAACGAAAGAAACAATCAGGGCCATATTCAATAAGTGTTTAAAATTTTAAATGTAAAATTTTTTTTAAATGCTCAATGTAGCACTACGTAACAATTTACTAGCAAAGCAAGCAAACATCGAGGCACCACACCGCGTCGTTCAGGAGAGAATGAACACTCAATGTAGCGCTCAATGAGCGATTATAAGCACTCACTGTTATGGAACAGAGCCAGGGAGAGATGGCTTATCCCCCCGGCCCCACATGATCAGTTTTAGTAGTATATAATTAGGAAGGTGATGTTACTCGTAAAAACAGATGTCTCCCCCTTCCCTCAATTCAACTTCAGTTATTACCCTTCTAAAAGAGTTGCTGCCATGGAAACAAACAAAACATTTTTTAATCTGAAAACGCCAAAAGGCACATCTACGTCTGGCCTTGTAGTTTTGGAGATCTGCTCCGGAAACAAAACCTACCCTTCAAGTCCGAATTGTAATCATGGAAGCAAAAAAATCCAATTTAAATTTTTTTTATTAAACCCACAAAGGGCACATCTGCATGATATATGGAGGCTCCTCACCAAATTTGATGAAAAAAAGTGTTTTTTAAGAGATCGGCTCCGGAAACAAACCTTTTCTCGGCTAAATGTTACCTTCAAGTAAGAGGTCAACCATGAGACAAACTTTCTGAAAAAATAGCCTACTTCCATCGATCCAGTGGGAATATTTCCCGTGTACATGCATGCGGAACACAACAGACCTAAAATATGCGGTTTAAAAGCAACAAAACTTCCCAAATTACTTCTACATATACACAAATATCCAATCTATTAGAACCTTACATTGTCAAAAGTTGTACTTAAGTTAAAAAAAATATGGGATAAAATCATAACAACTCCCCCTTATTATATCCAAGTTGCCTGCAACTACTAGCTTACGACATTTATACATGTTTATATCTCCTGGAGCAACGTTAGTGTTCACACTATCTAGGTCTCTTAAAAAGAAGGAAACGGAAGATCCGACGAAGGAAGCTCCCGAGTCAAGGAAACCTTCTAAAATGATGTTTAAACAAAAGCTTAAGACACGATCTCACAGCTAATGTCTCTTGGTGTTAGAGGGGCGGGAAAGCGCAGTGGTTAGCGTGTTCAGATCAAGAGGTCCGGGGTTCGAATCCCGCCAGAGGCACGGCAACTTTGTCTGCAGTAGAGAACTGTTCTACACGCAGTAAGGTTTGGGTGCAATGCTACACTGAATTTCAGTGCAGTACCACCCATGGTTCGCTAGTTCCAGCCGATGCTCGCAGGTTTCACCACAGTGCATAGCCACATGGCGTTGCGAGCTTTCTCCCTGCCATAATACTAGCAGCCACGATATAAGTGAAATACTTTTGAAAGCGGCGTTAAACCCCAACTCACCTCACCTCACCTCTTTAAAAGGGGGAAGAGTGTTGGGACACAGCACATATCAGGGAAACTTTTTATCCAGATATTTCTATTACAAAGTTTTTAGTCACTTCGGTGAACAAAGAAATAATCCTTTTTGACAAGTTATATGTTAGAATCCCGTAAGGATAACGCAATGCCGAACAATAATGTCTATACTTTCTTTAATCTAAATTAATATAGCAGTAATACTTTCAGTATTTCCAAAACAACAGCGATCCAGTTTTGCATTAAACTGCTTACAATGAAATTCAATAAGATGACCTCTTGGTCTCCCAACGCATAGTTTCCCAATTTACTTACGACGTGAGTTTGCACATTTCAATTTAATGTCTGAAGTTTAGGTGAGATGATGTTTAATGCAGGCAGAAAGCCTTCAACACCATTGTGGTTATGCATTGCGATGAAACTGCACTGAAATGCAGTGTAGCATTGCGTGTAGAACAGATCTCTATTGCAGGGAGAGTTGCCTAGCCTTTAGGGGGATTGGAACCCCGGACCTACAATACGTGAAGGACACCTATTTACACCCACCTTCATAGTACTTGAAACCTGAAGCCGGGGATAGAACGGATCCTTCTGAAGAGTGAAGATGACATTGATTAGTCAGTTCGTTATACAGAAGCCGGTTACAATACCAGTGGTGGAAACAGTCACTGAAACATTCAGCTCATGTGGATGTCAATTTCACCTCAAGAGCATCAGGGAAATCATTGTCATCAAAGTATGGCATGTTATGATAGGTGAAACGTCCACACATATCCAAGGCATAGCCATCATTGTACAAATTGAGTAAAAAATACAGCAAAAACGGTAGAAGCATCATTTCAGAAAATCTGTTTAGATAATGTGTTAAGTCGAATTCAATGGTTGTCAGATAGCACACGAATAGAGCAAATGTTTTCATTTTACTCCACATTCACAAGAGTTCAGATATCTGTTTGACTTAAAAATGAGAAGATGAGACGATTTTGGTCCTTTTGTGTTCCGTGATGAACTGTCGTTTTCACAAAAATCAAAGTATCTGATTGGCAGAATTTGATAGCATGGCTTTGTGTTAATTTATTGATACACCCATATAGTCAACGGCCTTCGCTTTCGCTCAGAGAATACCCTTTTCTCGCCAATTCAGTTTTTTTCCATCAGATAGAAGTAATAGGTGTTTAGACCAATGAGCATTGTGTGCATATTTTCATAATTTAATGTTTACATTAATATTTTATTTGTTTTATCTTATTTGATATTCTGCTTTAAAGTAATCTGTTGTATTTCTTAAAATGAATCGATATTGGTGATATTGAAATAGCTGTTACAAATCCAAGAAAAATGTTTGTTCAAACCTGAATAAAATAAAATGTATGTTTGGTTTACGTTTCACGTTTGTTTCTGCCCTTCAAGTGACAAAGGATCAGGAAAGGGTTTGTTTACACATTAATCATAAATAAAACTTGCACATTAATATCATGTTTGTGTACTCACGTTGCTAAGAGAAATGGGAAACAACATTAGAACGAGTATACATCTCTAATTGCGACATATATTTTTTAAATGTAACATTCGTGTATACATTTTACGTGGTTAAATGATTAAAAAAAAAGATCTTTAACATTTAATTATGGTTATTTTTTTCTACTTAATTATTGCTCAGAACAAATGAACAAATACTAATATTGTTGGTGTTTTTATACTGAATTTGGTACTTTCTTTGTAAAACAATTCATTATTTGTCATGTGCATACACATTCAATTTTGTCAGCAACTATAGGCGTTTTACTAAGGATGTAGAATTACACTCAGACTCTGACAAAATCGTTATTTTATGAAGTATTGACAGGGATCCTAAAGACTAAATGTATTAGTATTATATAAGTGTTAGACTAATAAGGATGCAACGTGTTCTATTATTATGGTATAATTTGATATATCTAATAATTATGTAATTATTTAAATCTGAGAGAAAGTGAGTGAGTTATTGTAAACGCCCAATGGGTAGTTGCACAACCAATAGCGGTGAATACTGGTATTTAGTTTAATATCTGAATATAATGAACTGGGTTTTTTGTTGTGTTATGAAAATCATTTCGTTTGAACAAACTGTGAAACGAGGACAAGACATCAACGAAGTCTTAAAAATAATAGAATAGAAAATATGAGAAAATATGTATTTATTATCATAAATGTAGTTTGTAGGTTAATGTAAAGTATTTCTAGTAATTCTTGTATCTTATCAACTTTGTAAATGGTAACTTTGTAAATGTAATGGTGCATGCCGCCATTTTGTATAATTCTTCTAAGTTAATTAATCTATTTCATGTGTAGTATTTTAAAGTAAAGTTATGTTTCATCTCTTCTGTTCTTTGTATGAATGTATTTTGGGCGAATGGTAAGTTGAGTGATTGAATATTTTAAGTAACTTAACATGTGTGAATAATTAATTCACGATGGTTTATAAGTTTGCCAGCTATATCAATCCATCAATCACTCAATCATTTTATTCAATTGAATGGTGTATAATACATTTAAAAAACAATGTTCACCGTGACAGATTGATATGTTATATTACAATTCAAGCTGTAATTTTCTCTGAGAACGAGATTCCTTGATTAACACAGCACAATTCTGGAGTATAAAATATGAACAGGTGCCCAATAAACTAAAATATTTTTGAACAGTGACATGTGTATAAAAATATAACGGAAGATATTTCATTCTTAAATTTTGTATGCAGGGCATATGAGGAAGAAATGATATTCATCCTCAATCAACTGTAATTCACAGACTTTCTTTGTGTATCTGATGTCTGCAATATACGTATGTAACATTGTATATATGGTTCTGATGTTGCATTAGGACATCATGATGAGTTGCACTATCCACGTGGATTTTGGATAAACACCCCAGAACCACATTCAGGGTATGTCATATTTTCTTATGTATTTTATTCATGTATTATAATATTTCATATTATGCAATCAATTGCATAATGCTATGTTTATGTGTTGGATAATAATTATCACAATATGACAACTGGTAATTGTAAATATAGTGTGTTGTATTTCACTGGTATTTATTATTATTAAAGTGAAATGGAGCTAAGTCATTAATTATCTCCCTTGATTGGTATGTGTGTCATGAAGTGCCTATCCATTGTTATGATGCATTTATTGTCATGTGTAATGTAATTGATAGTCAATCAATTATCCGCCATCACAAATTGTAATGTTTATATATGATTCATTACATAATATTATATATTGTGTGATTTCAGTGCAGTACCACCCATTGTTCGCTAGTTCAACCAATGCTCGAAGGTTTCACCGCAATGCATAGTTATAATAGTGTTGCGGGCTTTTTCCCTGCCATAATACTAGAAACCATGATATAAGTGAAATAATCTTGAAAGCGGCGTTAAACATTAAATAACATCATCTCAGCTCACTAGCTACCGTTTAAAAAAAGTTAAACTGGTTTAAATGCTGGAACTTGTCGTCCGAATTTATGCAACAGTTCAATTAGAACTTTCAAAATGTTTATAAGTCAGAGCACACGTTATTAAACTTTTTAAAATTAATCTCTAAGATCCGCCCCAGTACCACATCACTCACATTTTGCGCCGCAAAAAACATAGTTTAGATGAAAGATAATTAAAGTATTTAATATATGGTCCGAACATGTTGTATCAATCTACCATGAAATCAATCTACAAGTAAAATTCTCATCTGAACGTTTAAAAAAGTACACATAAGCAAAAACAGCATGTGATAGCAGTGTCATAACTGAGCAATGATGTAGTCCCGGAGTTTATTTTGTATTAACCTCAAAGAATGAAGGCTTTCCTTTTCAACTGTCAATTTCGTGCTCATGAGAATGTATACCGGTCACATGACCTTGTTTAATCCAATCAGCAGAGAGCATTCAAAGTCTGATTTCATACAAAAATAAACACGGCATTAAGAGATTTCAGAAGAATATTTTAATTCAGTTATAGACAAATTTATCTAATTGTATATATAAAATATTCACCAAATAGCACTAAACATATAAATTACAGTATAATATCCTTTAAAACAAATTGGACATAGAATATTTACATGTTTACATATTTTATTGTTCAAAATAGTACCCTTAAATCTTTTTAAAATTGTGCTAATAAAACACAGGAATATATAACCTACATGTATATAGAGAATACTACACGAGGCCTCATTAGATATGAATCATATGAAATGAGTGTCAGATACCATATGAAGGTCACGAGGTATAATTTGTAGCTAATGAGACCGAGTGACGTATTTTATTCATTACAAACGCTGACCGCTAAAGAGCCATCAAGGATGTTAGTGTTTCAAATTAAAAATAATTTTTGGAAAATATAGTTATAACGTCAATCGCCAGAGAAATCTTTTATCTACAACATGGCATATGTTAAATAATTTTCATATCACAACAATGTAATGCAATTTGGTTTCAAAGAGAAGTGCTACTTCGAGTAGCGCGCTATTGGTATCTGACGTCATATAAACAGAATCCCCTTTTTTGCGTAAAACGTACTACGCAAACAGTTAGCGCTTCCGAAGCGTGAAGGCTCGTCTCTAGCGCGAGTCGCCATAACAACCCATGTGCTGCGCCTGCTGCACGTGTCTCTCTTGCAAGTTACCCTCGTCGCACATTACTGAATGTGACGATTGCTTTACAAACAATGTTTCTAAATGTCCTGAGAATATACAAATTATTGACTGTTTAATGTACTTTTTATTGAGATAAGACCAGCAAATTATCACAAATTTTTACTCTCATTAATTATAAAATTCAAGAAAAATACCTAGTTGGGTAAAACAATTATTCCAATATCTGTATGGTAAATAAATAACCGCCAACAAATTATATATTTCGATTTCTTTCATTGCTCATAATTTGTGTTATTCCTTCGTGTCTTTGTTTACTGTGTGTGAGCTAGACCATAATGCTTTTAATAGACTGGATCTATATTTAGACTGGAAAACACCGTTACTAATTAATGCAATTTCTCGGCTTATTTTAGGTTGAAAAAATTTCGGAAAAATTAAGTGTATTTATTTCACAGAGACAGATTTTTGGAAAAATTTCGATATGTTCATCAACATCAGTGATGGCTCTTTAATATCATTACTTGGGATAAGGGAAACAAATCTATAAACTGAAACCAGTTTCAATAACCGAGTGCGTAATAATTGACCTAAACTGGTCCGAACGCTTATTTGCACCTCCTATTGCGTATACCTACGGAGAAATAATGTAGATGAGATTCAGTTAAATAAGTAAAGAGTAGAGTAAAGAGGCAATATTGCCGAAGTAAGGGTCCATTCAACATTAGGTCACAATTTACGCTAAGAATTGGTGACATTCACAAATCAACACACGTACCTATCCAATATACATTTCTCCGCAAAACTCAGCTGATTTCCATTATATTTCACCCCTAGGATAATTCTTATAGCTCTTCAAACTTGATAATCGACCACAAAAACCTCTCCCGTGAACGTTATTCCGTAGTCAATACCTATTCGGACGAACTGATTGGTCCGTTGAGCGGACCTATTTATTCACATGACGGTCTTGACCTTCTTACTATTCAAGTTCTTTTTCTACAAATCATTCATTCATTCACAACCATTCACCTTGAAGAAAATTTATAAACAGTTCCGCTCAACGGACCAATCAGACCGTTGGTTATTGATTATCAAACCAAAAGCTGTATGACGTACTAGATTAGTATTATGTCATTATAGTTGCACATTCACCACGCGTGTTATGAAACTCGAAAATACATGATTCAAACACAATATAACTTAGTATTTAATAATAATAATAATAATAATGATGAGTTTTACGTCAAGTATCCATCTCTTGCGAGTTGCTCACCGACGGTTCGTTCACTTGTGTGCATTATTACCCTGACGGATTGTACTTTTGCAAAGCTGCTTGCCTGCGCTGCGAGTCCATTTCGGACAGTACACCCGTATAACCAATAACCAATTGCACAGCTGGGTGGAATGAGTGCAATGTGGATGAAGTGGACACAACACAGCTTTCGACCCAAGTCACAAATCTGTTGTGTCTCCACTGGGATTCGAACCCGGGTCGTTGGCGTGAGATTCAGACACGCTAACCACTACACCACCGTGCTCCAGCAGGTAAACGTATCGGCTCTGCCATGAAATCATATTCGCCATGTACATTACAAATATTCACATGTTGCAATATTACCCGAACACACCTCGAGGCTCGCTGTGTTACCTGTGCTACAACCAATGAGTGATGCATTTGCTACGATTATAAAATAAAGCGTATACTGACACACAGTCTCTAAAAAAATCAATTATTTATTCTTATAAAGACTTTTTTTTATCAAAATTCGATAGGAGCCTCAGAGAATTCAGAGGATTTAATACACACATCTAGGCTTACTTTTCAAAAGGTGATAAATTTCGGATTGGGTGAAGTAAAGTTAAAATATTCTTGTTTATATATAAAGTCTATGTGTACGACTAAGGGCTGTTGACCATCGTGCCTTGACCAATACATCTAAACTAGGCTTCGTTTGCGAAATTAACAATTTTAAACCGTTGTGATATGAACATATGTCAACTTATTAAGAAAAAGAAAAGCTATGATAATGCATGGTGAGAAAAATGCTTTCTCAGCCTTCATCTGATCTACTTGATGTTACATAATCAATCGACATCATCATCGTCATCATCATCATGGATAGGTGAACAGCACGTGCTCTATCAAACCCCAATCAAACATCTGAAGGTGGTCTGCTTCACTGACTTGGTTCAGCAACACATCCGTCACAACCGGGGTCCCATCCACAGATATCTGTTGACAATTGATTGAAGAATACATACACTGAGGGGGAAAAGAAACGATACTAAACATTTGTAGTAATATACTTTTTTCGATATTTTATTATTTTTACATTGGACGTGTAGAATCATTCACCCGAACGTAACACACCCTTAACAGTGAAACAACGATGCACGGACCAAGCAAAACTCAGGAAAAGTGCAATTATTTGTGGACGTGCACTGGAAAAGCACGTGTAAAATTTGGGTATAAAATCGCATGAAATTGTCCACCGACAGTGTCTTAGTAAGGTTACATCAAGGGCCATGCCGAGACTATCGATGGAGGAAAGAGAGCGAGCAATAGGTATGGTCCAGTTCGCCGCACACGTCGCCAGAAACTTCAATTGCAGCCGCCTTACTGAAACCAGACTTATGAATCGTTACAGACAGACAGGCAGTACTGCAGACAGGCCTAGGACGGGCAGATCCAAGGTCACGAAGCCGAAGGCTGAAGATCAGTATCTTCGCACCGTTGCATTTGCGCAACAGATTCTTAACTGTGACGTCATCATCAACTGCGCTCTGTCATCATGCCATGCGAAGGACAGTGTCCAGGAGACTCAGTCATTTTGGAATCTTGTTCACGGATGAGAGTAGGTTTCTCATTAACAAAAGTGATGGCAGGACACGTGTGTATCGACGGATAGGGGAGCGGACGACACGTTGTTGCGTCGAGGAGGTTGAACCGTTTGGCGGCGGTGGTGTTATGGTTTGGGGAGGGATATGCGGTAATAGGAAGACGAATCTTGGGATTGTCGAGGGCAATTTAAATGGACAGCGCTATATCGATCAAGTTCTGCGACTAGTCGTTCTGCCCTTCATCCAACAGAACCCTAGACACGACCCATGCCTTTCATCTCAACTCGTACAAAGGTTCCTTAACACCAACAACGTGGCTGTTCTGCCTTGGCCATCCCGATGTTCTGATCTTGCACCTATCTAGTATGTGTGGGATCATCTTGGGGAGAGAATTCGAGCCCGACAAATCCCCCCAGTGAACAGACAAACCCTCATACAAGCTTTGACTGTGGAATATGACCATATATCTTTTGATATCATTTCTTTTTTAAACAAAAAAGCTTAATATCGTTTCTTTTGCCCCTAAGTGTAGTTGTAAGAGTTGTTAAATCGCCAATACCTCTTTCAAACGAGTTCGGCTTCGGATCAAGAGGTCCGGGGTTCGAAACCCGCCAGGGGCACTGCTACTTTGTCTGCAGTAGAGAACTGTTCTACACGCAGTAATGTTTAGGTGCAATGCTACACTGAATTTCAGCGTAGTACAACCCATGGTTCGCTAGTTCCAGCCGATGCTCGCAGGTTTCACCGCAAAGCATAGCCACATGGCGTTGCGGGCTTTCTCTCTGCCATAATACTAGCAGCCGCGATATAAGTAAAATACTCTCGAAAGCGGCGTTAAACCCCAACTCACTCACTCTTTCAAACGATTTCAATATTTATTTTGTTGTGACAAAAGCATCCATCAATTTCCAAATGCGCATGTCATTATCCGTGGATACGTTTTGTTGAATTCCCTAAGCTTTTCTGTGCCCGCATAGCAGCGTGCTGCATCTGGACATTGTAATGAAAGCATCCATCTCTGATACCAGAAAAATGACGAAAAAAAGGAAGACTTTAATTAGCAAGTTTTAGAAACGGGCGCAAGTTACAGAGCTTATAGTCATGTGCTAGATTAAAATTTCAAACACAGTTCTTACCTGATAGTGACTTGAGTTGAAAGTGGCCTGCATGTTAAATGGTACATCATGAGAGATGGGGATGGGGTCAATGAAGATGGTGGACAACCACTGGCCACTAGATATCTGTCCGATGCCACAGGTTTCAGAGTTGTCTATTCTCAATAGAATAGTCTCTGCAGCCTGGTCGTGTTGACGCAGTGAACAAAGCAGACTGTCGATGATAAGATAGAAAGACTATTATGGAATACCATGGGTTATATAAAGGAGGTTCCTTACCAAATTAAATCTCAAGAAATTGCTACTATTTCACTATATACATCAAAACATATGCGAAATTCATTTCTATTATAACAAATCGTGTTCGTTTTTGAAATATGAAATCCAAATTCAGCCTGGGGTGTGCAACAAATATACATTTTTCACTATCATTGCATACCATCATCACAATAAAACAATAAACATATTTGATAACTAGAAATATGTGCATGTGATGCACTGTGATGTCCCATGCTCAAACTTTCAATCCAACATAGTCTTCTTACCCTTACTTTTCACTTATGCCAGAGACAATCCAAAAATGTTCCTTACTTCCACCACTATGCCTAACCACATACCAAGTTTCATGAAACAAATATTGATTTGTTTTTCAAAATGGCCCGGAAATTAAAGCATTTTGGAAGGACGGAATCATAGAGGGACGAAACACAGAAAAATCACGGAATCATGGAAGGAGGTGAAAACATTATGTCTCCCTCAAAGCTTTCCGGGGGACACGGACGGAGTCGAAAGCATTATGTCTACCACAAAGCTTTGCGGGGGACATACTAATGGCCTTATGTTAATAAAAGGGTTCTGGTTACACGTTTATGCAAGATGAAAATGCAATTTTATTGTTATTTTGAAGCTTTTTATCTGACCTGACTTGTTATTTTTAAACCTATACATTTTAAATTCTGCATGTTTCTTACAGGGTTTTAAGACATGCATCAGAACAAAGAGTACATCTATGTTGTTTGATACTTGACACATGCTTGAATATTTTAGTAGAAGTAAAATATGATATAGTTTGTTATTGTCTGAGCACATTCCAAACATGATAATGAATGTTTCTACTACACCACAGGGGCTTGTATTGCTGAAAACAAACAGTTCCTCGGTCCAATACGATACACCCTATACTAATAAATAAAGAAAGGGATGCAACGCGAATTTTATCCCCTGCCCAAACAAGTCAACATTTCAAAATGTTACCACACATTTTACCCGTAATACATACTACAGAATTAAAGCACAGTGATTTCTCTTCCGATTAAAATAAACATCACCAAAATCGGTGCAATTTTTCTGAAGTTGACACTTGAAACACGATGTTTTACTCGTCAAAGTTGTATAGGCCAAAATGGTGTCTCAGATGAGTCAGAAATACATCGATAAAAATCGAGGAAAAAGTCGATATTTCATTCCTAGCAAAAGCAATCAATCTCGAAAAGAGGTTTCTACTATCACTTTACATCCCTGATACATTTGACAAACTTAATCGTCCGTGGTATCTTACTGTAACAACTCTATTGCAACTTAATAGTAACTTCAAGCAAATCTTATGATTATTGATTTCCGGAAAAGTAAAAGTGAACTTTTGCTAATTAAAATCAACAACGAAACTATAGATAGAGTTGAGGAATATAAGTATCTTGGCACAGTCATAGACTCAAAGCTCACTTGGAACATTAATGCTGAAATCATCTACAAGAAAGGATTACAGCGGCTGTATGTTTTACGTCGTTTACGCTATTTTAAAATCGACACAACCATAGTATCGTTAGTTTACAAGTCTGTTATTCAAAGTATCTTAGTATTTAATAGGTCTGTCTGTTCAAAATCGATGTAAACTTTCTAAAATTATTAACAGGTAACGTAACGTATTAGCAAGTAAAATTATTGGACTTAAAATGCAAGATATTGGCATTATTTACAAGCAGCAAATTGAAAAGAAAGCACTAACATTTTTAAATGACAGCACTTATGTCCTCTCTTCGGAATTTCAACTTCTTCCTTTTGGTCGTCGTCTGCGCACGCCAATATTCAGAACAAACAGGGCTCGAAATTCATTCAGCCCAGCAAGCATCACTGTTTTGAATGAAGTCTTTTAATACGTTTTTCCAACTTTTATATACTGAGTGCTATTTGCCAGCTGTTTTAGCAACATTTTACATGTATAGATTGGTGTTCATATGTACGAGTATGTTTGTCTTTGTTTTTCTGTGTGTGTGTTTTAAACTATTTGATCCAACCGTGTAAAACAAATTTCCTTCGGGATAATAAAGCATTATCTTATCTAAAGTGACCTACATTTCCAACTTCAGATACGGACTGAATTAACAGCATTAAACTGATTGATATAAATACAAATTTAGCCAATCAGCTGAGAGTTGTTAATTCAGTGCGTTGGAAATGTAGGTCACCATGGGTCACTTCCTCCAAGAAGTGTATAGGGTGTATCGTATCGAAGTATGTGAAATGTGAAATAGTTTATTCAGTATAAAGGCCACAAGCCCATGTACAATATACAAAATTCATTTTGATGAGATTAGGTGCAATAACTGAAACATCATAACATTTGTGTATAGGTTTTACGTGATATGTACATACAATTTACAACAGTGAACAACGTAATACATAAACATCTTTGATATAGTGTGAAATCACAATGTCATGTAAACTATTGATATTTTCACTTTGCAACAGAGTAGCTAGAGATGTTTTAAATTTACATTTCAAGTCTAACATATATTTACTTCTTAATTCGTTATACATAGGGCATAAAAACATAAAATGTAATTCATCTTCTAAAACATTTATACAGAAAGAACAAAATCTGAATTCTCTAGGGATATCATTTCTTCTTCCGATGTTTTTCATTATTTTCAGTTCACCTATTCATATATTCTAAGTGTTAAAATCGTCTCGAGTCTTTATTACGTAAATATGATAAATATGATTCCATTTTAAAAGATGTTTTCACAGACGAATAGAAATCTAAATTAGAATGCTTATTTAAAGTGGACATGATATTTTGAGCATTACAATCAAGAACTCTTTGAGAAAATTGGTTTATAAATAAGTCAGCATTGATGATGTTTTGAAACTCCCATGCGTAACTAAAACCATATGTACAAATTAAATTGTTAATATTGCTTACCCATGATCAACGATCATTTTCGTCTAGTCTTTTCGACAAAAGGTAACATTGTTTCGGGTATCTTTTGTCATTCATTAATAATAATAATTTGCACCAGAATTTTACACATCTTAAACTTATTTTACAGAATGTATTATGACGCCCACATTCAGCTTAAACAGCTGGATTTGTTGTGTTAAAACCAACACCAAGAACAAATTTACAAAATTTTAAATGAAAGCTTTCCAACATTTTCCATTCATGAAAACCCCATATTTCGGAACAGTAAAGTATTATAGGCATTATTTGTATGTCAAACATTTGAAATAAAACAGAGGGAGGGAGATTCTTAAGTTTATAATGGAGTTGTTTGAGTGGAATAAGCGCTTTATTTGCTTTATAAATAAGTGTTTTGACTGCTTTAGACCAATACAGTCTGTTGGAGAAAAGAATACCCAAATAACTATAATAGGTTGAAGTTGATAACATAATATCATTAAAAAAAACATTTTTCAGTCCTCTTCAAAATGCCCCCATTACGAAAAACGAGGATTTCTGTTTTTGAAAAGTTAACCTTTAAACCCCTTTTTTTTACAAAATTTCGATAACACATTTATTGGACCTAGGAACTGTTTGCTTTCAGCAATACAAGCTCCTGTGAACTACACTATGCCAAAAGTTGTTTACTATTATTCATAGACAAAGAGTAAATATTATATACATTATGAGGTATATTAAAAATATGAATGCAATTATCATCAACAATTAAATTCATCCTCAAAAGCTCTTTCTTTGTATATACCATTCTGTAAATAATATAATTTCCAATAATATCCTAATAAATCAGTCCAAATTATATCCTATTGAAAGGCAGTGTTGTAACACTCCAGTACCATGTGAGTGGTCAGACAATATTCTCGAACCTTTACTATTAGATATCATATCTTCGTGAACATGTTTAAGTATTACCTGGTTCAGTTAAAATTTAGTATGTAAAAAAAACGACCAATCATATCCGTGCGAACTTAAATGAGAAATATATTCAACCTTTAGGGGCGGGGTAGCGCAGAGGTTAGCACGTTCGGCTTGGGATTGAGAGGTCCGGGGTTCGAATCTCGCCAGGGGCACGGCAACTTTGTCTGCAGTAGAGAGCTGTTCTACACGCAGCAAGGTTTGGGTGCAATGTTACATTGACTTTCAGCGTAATAAAACTAGCAGCCGTGATATAAGTGAAATACTCTTGAAAGCGGCGTTAAACTACAACTCACCTCACCTCACCTATCATATCTTCGTGAACATGTTTGATAGTTACCTGGTTCAGATCAAATTTAGTATGTACGTAGAAAAACTTACGAGTCATATCCGGGAGAAATTAAGTGAGAAATATAACCTTTCTTTAACTAAGATCCCATAGGAATGCAACATTACATTTTTACTTTATGCTTAATGCTGATGACTTCATTGGGGTCAACCTGCGTCTCCTCCATGTTGTTTTGTCTTTTTCATTGTAAAATAAAATCCTAGATCATTTCCGTTCCATAAAAGATAAGAAACTGTTACAAACGCCTCTACTACAATATAACATACCCTGAACCACTGTTCCATGTTCCTGTGATATCAACAACAAACCTAGAAGTAATGGCAGCGGGCAGTGGGAAGTTTTTCTCAAACTGAAAGAAATATTAGTGATACTTACATACTTATGAATATTCTATATACCCCATTTTCATTTATATGTTGGTGATCAACGTATTAACGTATACACCAACCGAATGTATTACATGCTTTTTTTTCCTTTTTACTTTCAAGATCTTAATAAGCCCACACTAAAAGTAGCAGACAAAATAAAGTCATTGTCATCAACCCGATCACAGCCCTGTAAGATTTGATTTTTATGTCAACATCTGAACTGATTACCATGACTGTCTGACCACGTATAATGAATTATGATGATTAATACAGGACGTTCTATTTAAAATCATTTAATGAAATAGTTTGGGTTCGAGTCACTGTCCGTGAAAACAATTGGTACCGAAACAGACTCTATCTAAAATATGTAGTTGAATGGAGAACATGTGAGAAAAATCATTCTTACTGTATTTAACCATTCGTTCTGGATGCACATGAAATCTACCCAATTCTCGCCATCATAGCACTCCCCGTCGGGATTTGGAGGTCCTGTGAAGCGAGACTTCAGATGGGGGCAAACTTGTAGTGTCGACCTCTTCCAAATCAAACAGTCGGCTGAAATAAAAAATAAATGTAACATCTTAAGAAGTTTTGGCTGACCTTTCTGAAATATGATCATACTTACAATGAAATTTACCACCCAAAACTGGCTCCCACAGTAGATATCGCTTGTGTGAGATCAAGCGATATCTACAAGCGATATCTACATTGTAGATATCGCTAAATGTAGATATCGCTACAATCAAACCGTCATAAATCCTATTACATCATCAGTTAATGACATCACAAAGCTTTGGCATCACTGAGAACTCTGCTGACAATGCTATGACGTCACAATGGTGATGACGTAACAATGCTATGTCATAATGCTTATGACGTCCCATTGCTATGACCTCACTGAGATCACTGCTGAAGAAGCAAAATGGCAGTTTGGTGTTTGGTGTTACACTTTTCCCCGTGGAGCCTTACTCGGTTTGCGCCTCGTAAGGGCCCACGGAAAAAAGTGTAGGGTATCATTCGATACACGAGGAAAGGTATAGGTGTATCTCTCACACCTGAATTTTTTTCTGATATACCTACACTTTTCTAAAATACCTACACTTTTTAACAACTGAGAATTCAATGGAGTCAATTTTCTAAATTTCCAAATCTTAGTGATGATACTTTATAAAATGTCAGATATAAGACACTTACAAATGTTTCATTTGAAACCTGGGATCGAACCTGTGTCCTGTTGCTTTCTGGCCGAACGAACCATTACACCACGAGGCCAGTTGAAACTGTAGATTTTTTCATGACCAAATGAATTAGATTCTTATAATATCACAATTTTTATACAATAATGTTATTTAATTTTGGGTGCAAAATGTCTTAACATACTGAAAGTTGCGTCTGTTTTCTCTAAACTTTGGCCATGTTGACATTGCCATGGAGTTTATCGCATTTAGTACAGCGAGATGCACGTGCGTCTGCGTTGACACGTGTAATATATTTGGGAAGTAAACATGGATGTGGCCGGGTGCAATCTATCATCGTAACCAACTGACATTGTTACATTTATAATAATGAATATATGCATTGGTATTCTGAATAAAATAAGTTCTGAAATATTAAGTGATTTTGTGTAATTTTGATTGAAAAGAGTACATTTTTGTAATCCATGTATCGTTTTCTTCCTCAGTAGTTTTGCGCATTTCGATAAAAACATGTTGTCCTATGATCCAGGAGTAGAAATCGTATCCAAACACTTGATTTATATGAAGAATTCATCTTTTAAAAAAGTTCAGATATGATGTTAAGAACTTTAATGAGCAGTGTTACGAATAAAAACGGAGTCCTATGTTACGAACTTTACAGGATTACATATTTTGCTGAAATCCTTATCTTGCTTTAGGACCGCTGTAAATTTGACTATTGTGGAAAATGCCACTACAATAGAACGCAAGCAATACATCACTGTATTGTCGAGCATGGTGAGCAGAAAGTGCAATATACTAAACACGAAACACCACCTTAGCCTTAGCATACAAATACGAACTATGGCCGCCTTTGGTACCAAGAAAGTTTTATATAAATATACACTGGACATCAATTAAAACTGAAAATAAATTTCAAATTGAAATAAAACATTTCAATGATCTGACTCTGCAATAATTTGACACCTTTTCTTAATTTGTTTGTGGCAAAAGTAACAAATATCCATCTTAACTGTAGCCATGTTCCCTGGGCCTGCCACTAATAGAACATTTGTATTCAGCACGTGTAGTAACGTTAGGACTATCTGAGTCTTCAAAATTGCAGGACACAGAAAATCAATGAAGGAGATGTCCTATGTCAAAAAACCTTCTAAAAGAGCGTTTTAATGAAGATTAAACGTATTACGGAGGGTTAATATTTTTATGACTTTGTCTTTGAAAATCTAAAAAAGGCTAGCGCACATTTATTAAAAAATAAAAACAATGAGAATTGAAGCCATTCATTGGTCGCTAAGACATTGTTGATTAGTTTAACTATACATTATGTTTAACTTTGTGAATTTCCTATCAATACATCCCAATACAACATTTATTTTTTTAAAACAAAATTATGAAAATAGTGTTTTCATTTCACATAATACAAATGGCAGACAATCGTCGATATTACTCGCAATTTAGGACACAATTTTACAGTTATCTCCCCTGGCATTTAAATCCTGAAAGGATAAGCCATGCCGAAATGTAATTTCAATAGATTCATCAAACTTTATCAATGTAGCAGTAATAATTTTAGCATTTTCAAAAACAGGGATCCAGTTTTGCATGTAAACTGCTTAAAATGAAATTATTTAAATGACCACTTGGTGCTGTCTCAACACTTCGTTTCTCCTTTTAACGTAGGACATGAGCGGCCACTTCTTTACAATATTTGAAGGACACCTATTTTATACTCACCTGTATAGTACTTGAAACCTGGAGCCGCAGGTAGAAAAGCTCCTTCTGAAGAGTGAAGTTGACATTGGTTGGTCAGTTCGTTATACAGAAGCCGGTTACAGTACCAGTGGTGGAAACAGTCACTGAAACATTCAGCTCTTGTGGGTGTTACTCTTACCTCCAGAGCATCAGATATATTTCTGTTATCATAGATAGCCCTGTAATGGTAGGTGAAACGTCCACACATCTCCAAGGCATGTCCATAATTGTACAAACGTTTGAGTAAAAGATACAGCAAAAACCGCAGAAGCATCATTTCAGAAAATGCGTTTAGACTACGGGTTAAAGTCAAACTGAACGGTTGTTATAGAGCAAACAAAGATATCAAAACGTCTGTATTTTACTCCACATTCACAAGGGTTCAGATATATGTTTGACTTAAATCCGAGAAGATTTTGTGTTACATAATGAACAGTCGTATTCACAACAATCCAAGCATCTGATTCTTTAGCCAGCTCAGTATCAATTTCTTGATACACCCATCATGTCAACGACCTTCGCTGTCGCTCAGACAATACCCTTTTCTCTCTCCAATTCAGTTTTGGTTTTGAAAGTGTGCGTTTTCATCAGATAATTACAGTAAAAAGTACGCAGGTGTTTGGACCAATGAGCAGCTTGTGCTTTTATTCATAATTTAATTTTCACATTAATATCTTATTTGCTTTACATTATTTGATTCCCTGTTTTAAAGTAAACTGTTATATTTGTTCAAATAAATCGATGTTGGTGATATTGACATATATGTTAAAAGATCAAAAAGAAAAAAGTTTGTTCAAACTTGTAAAAACACTACATGTTTGGTTTACATTTCATGTTTCTTTCTCCTTTTCCAATGACAACGGATCAAGAAAGTGTTTGTTTACATAGTAATTATAAATCAAATTTGAACATTAATATCATGTTTGTGTTTTCACGTTCCTGAGAAAAATGGGAAACAACATTTAGCGATGCTAAATTGCTATCATAAACATCTAAACTTACGTTTGTTTTAAATGTTTTATTCATGTAGATATTTTATTTGAAAAAAAATCCACCAATATGTAATAAATTTCATTTAAAGGATTCAGCAATTTTGCTGAATCCTTATTGTTATTGTCGTGTTTATTCTTATTTCAAGAATTTTGTCCCAAATATTCAGCTCAAACGGCTGAAGCAAATACAGTCAAAGTTTACATACTGTTAGCCCTTTTATCTTGAATAGAACTTCGAAGCTTTTGGGCCCAGTCGGCCTAGCCATTAAGGGTCCAGTTAACATATACACTTTTCCGACCCCATGCACTTTTGCGGAACGCCTTATATTTTTGTCACAATGACCTTTCAAAATATGGAGACCATTATACTAACTTTAAGGCAAATATCTCAACAACCTGGAGCCAGAATTGCATAATTTTTCAGGACTTTTCTAGACGATAGTTAAATGAATTTAATAAGAATTGAAAACAAATTAAATTGATCGCGAACAGTCATTTTCGGTCATGAGAAAGGGTACAAAATGACCGAAAATAAAATGTTTAACTTGTCGAAAATATTCTAAATTCACATAGAAACTTAAAACATTTTTTTAAAATAAGCAATATCATTAGAGTAAAAACGATAGTAAATCATGAAGAATTTGTATGTCACGTGGTTTAGTCGCAATTTTGATACTTTGAACTTTTTTCATAAAGATGCAAAAGCATAACAAAAAATCGTTCCGAAATAGTTTGTCACGTCGTTTCGATGCCATATTGAATTTGTCAACTGTTCCAAATTTTCTGACCCCATGCACGTTTAAGGAAACACCTCTCCGAAGATAATTGTATCTAAGAGTTCAAACTTGCTGAAGAATTGCTGAAGTTTGTTATTTTATGAGAGGCCTCTTATAACTTTTCTCCTAATGACCTTTCAAAGTACGGCGACTTAAAACATTTTACATGGGGAAACTTTTCAAAATCAACATAGAGGCTTAAAAATAGTTTCAAAAGATGTGCAATAACCATCCGAACAAAAAAGTAAATCATGGTTAAATGTGTATCTCATACGGTTTCTTTGCTATCGAGATGTGTCTTTAATTCGCAGTTTTGGGAAGACTCCAACCAGTACTGGCCGATCAGGTTATAAATAGAACTCATGATATGTACAATTATTTCACGAATTTTGTAATCAAGATTCAGTCAAAACGGCTGAAGCAAATAGAACCAAACTTTATATGCTGATAGCCCATCATGTGGAATAGAAATCGCAGCTTTTGGGTCCCATCGGTCAAGCCATTTAAAGGGGCAGTAGCACGTTTTTTCGCTGAAATAAGTTGATGAAATGTATTTGAAAAAAAATGTCACTAATAGTAAAACACCATTCTCTCTTCGGAAATTCAAGTTAAAAATGAGTGTACATGGTTCCGTAAACCCGTGAGAATCATTTTTGTCATTCAAAATAATAAATTGTGTTCACAATAAAATGGCCGCCATGCAATTTTTGCTTTATACGCAACATCTTTATTACCATTACGGATAATTGGTTTGTGTTATAAGATGTTTTACCCTCTAAAGTCAATATAAATGACATAAACTATCATAATAAATGGGAAATTTGAAAAAATAAAATTTGAAAAAAACGTGCTACTGCCCCTTTAAGGTCCAGTTTGAATCTAAATGTATATTTTTAGCATGGCGGAGAGTAACGGAGCATATATAAAAACCTTGGTAACCTTGGTAGGATACGTATGCCGTGCTCTGATTGTGAAACTTGGTACACAGTTGTATAATTATTTGTCATTGGCTAATAACTGTACTAGATTAATTTCAATTTAATATGGCCTCCGTGGCAGCTAAAATGGCTGTCAAACATTGAACCCTTCCTACGCCTATGTTGGATTCTGGTTTTTCTGTCACGTGTGATATAAAAAAAAGCATTTCCACTGATTGTACATGTTAAAACAATTAGTTTCAGTGTTCAATCCTTGTGTTCTACCAGCAGAAGAGTGGGTGCTTGGTTTGTGTTCTTGTGATAGGAACACAAAACTCTCTCGCAACTAAAGTTGAATCAATTTCTGTCTGCATAGCAAAACTAGTAGAAAGCACACGTAGAAAGTGACTGAAAGTGAAAGACCGAGCTGTTGGTATAAAAGAAAATTTTAAAAAGACAAAAGTTGGTGGTTACTGAACACATACTCATGTACACATACTCATTGGTTCACTGTCACCTAAATTTATAAATTTAAGCTTTAAATATTTGATAAATGTAACCAGTTACACTACGTTATTACAGACTTCTAATATCGCGAGAGTCCCCATCCTCCCTTCGTTACAGCCTTTAAGAGGCATGGGATATGTTAAAGTTACGCGCTTCAACGCATCTTAGATTGTATTCTCATATCTTGGAATGTGAAGTTACCTGGTATAAAAGCATTAACTTGAGTTAATTGCTACGAATCTTAGGATATGCAGTTAACTGATATAAAAGCAGTAACTTGAGCTATTCGATACGAATCTTTGTGGTTTGAAGTTAGCATTGTGAAAGCAGTAACTTGAGATAACGTAAGCCGCGCATTTTTACCTTCGATATACGAATAGGCTAAACCATGTAAAACGTTTGTGGACAAACGAGTTAACAACAGTTTGTTTATCAAAACTTTCATTTTGTTGTCCACCCCTGTCCGTTATATTTTATCATATTTTAATAATAAAATACATGTACAGGGATATGCAATAAAACCCCTCCGACGAGTATTTTTTGTGGAAACGAAATTCCTTATTACTCATATACTGTATTAAAACACGTTTATTGCGCAATCCTTTTTAAACATATTACTGAGGGTATCGTTTTTTATGATTTTATATCTGAACATTTGATAAAAGACGAACATACATTCTTTCAACAACAAAAATCAACGAGAAGTGAAGCCATTCATCGGCGCTACGATACTGGAAAGTTTTTCAACAGCACAACAAGACATTGTTGATTAGTTAAATGATACAGAATGCCTAGGTGTTAATTTGTGAATACTCTATCAACGCATGCCTTTTTATTTTGAAAAATAAAATTACTGAAAATAAAGCATTTTTCAGTTAAAGTTTTGCTTCAAAGCAAGATGGCGGACAATCAATGACAGAACTGCCTCAAACTCATTAAAATCAGATCGTTGATTCCTTCCCTTGGCTTATTTGCTAGTTTGGGTTATCACTCATCTATTGCCAACCCAAACTAGCAAATAAGCCTAAGGAACGAATATAGGAACTGCCTATTTAGGTTTTCTGGCTGGTAACTTTTCAAGCTTATTATTTATACACTGATACACTGATGACATATTTGACCAATTTAATGTGTTTATAGTTATAAACCAGTTATAGACCAAATATCTCAATATGATTGGCAAGATGAAACTCATATTAGACGGACAACTAATTTACAAGTAATAGTTTAAATAAATCACTTTATCTAACACGGTGTGTAACTCGCTTATAGTAAAACTGTGTTTACATTTGTGATCGAAGTAGTTGTAATAGATACAAATAACGATCAAGAAATAATTGAAACATGTTTTTACATATAATTATTATTTCGAAAATATCAAAAGTCGTTTCCTAACATGACATTTCGAATTTTGACGGCGTGTTACGTACATAAGCGAGAATAGCGGTAAAATTGTGTATCCATTATGTCACAAAAGTCAACTTTCAAGAGCATCTACACGGCCAAACGTTCACGTCAAGTAAGAATACAACATACTATATATATTTGGACTGAGATATTATAATAATCAAGGCTATTCCTAAGACAAACAAAGAAAAAAAGTCATTTTGTATCGGAACGAATCAAGCGTTTTTCAAACATCGAAACACACACGGCCAGATTAACAAGAGTCATCAGAAGATGACATATCCCACCGGTTCCACAAAATTTGTAAAACACATCTTTTACAGATACTTGTGTATCTACTACCGTACTTCAGTTAGTGGGTATTACAGAGTTTCAGGAATGTTAAGGGTTTTAGACTTCTGCTCCAGAAGCAGTCAAAATCAACAACAACCAACATGTGATAATATCAAAAGGCACCACTTCAGTCAATGGGTAATACACATGCAAAGTTTCAGGAAGATATGATGAAGGGTTTTGGAGCTGTGCTCCGGAAACGAACCTGTCTCTGAACAAAGTCCAACTTCAACATGTTTCTATGGAAACGAAAAAAAAAATAAATTCAGAAATCTGAAAATATCAAAAGGCACCACTTCAGTTGGTGGGTAATACACATGCAAAGTTTCAGAAAGATATCATGAATGGTTTTTGAGTTCTGCTCCAGAAACGAAATGATGACAGACGGACAGACGGACGGACGGACAGACGGACGGGGCGATGACTATATCCCACGGTATTACATACCGGTGGGATAATAAAAGAAATCAAGGAAAATGTAGATCTATAGACCCTAACATTTAGACTTAGTCCAAATTAAGAATCAAATCTTTACTGATCAGAAGTTACATCCTATCTACAGAGTTAGGGAGGACACGAACACAAGTGAAAGTAACAATGATCAAAGTGAAACTCAATTCCACAGTAACAAAACAGTACCTAGGTTTAAATTAAATATGTGCTTTCTAACCCGATTAAGAGTATACATTGACATGTCATATATAACAAACTTTAATTCACCTAGTTAATTTATCGTTTTAAAAATATTAATTTTCATTGGACCATTTTAGCTGTAAATACAACTTAGTTTATCAGAAATACATGCCATTTAGATAGTGAAAGTCAGAGTGAGGTGAGGTGACTATGCGTTGCGGTGAAACCTGCGAGCACCGGCTGGAACTAGCGAACCATGGGTGGTACTACGCTTAAATTCAGTGTAGCATTGCACTCAAACCTTACTGCGTGTAGAAGAGTTCTGCAAAGTTGCGGGATTCGAACCCCGGACCTCTTGATCCAAGCCGAACGCGCTAACTACTGCTCTATCCCGCCTCCAGAAAGTCAAGGCCCTGAAGTTGTGTTGTAAGCTGCTGGTACTGTCAGTGCTGGCGATAGTTGCCATACTCTGAGGGGTGTGGGTTCGAATCACTTTATATAAGTTTAAATCTCTAAAACAGAGCTGTTGACTTTATCAGAATTTACAAGATTTATAATGTATTGGTAAAAGATCTAATTTGAAAAAAAATATTTTCAAGTTATATATTGTTAAAACTTTGTCAAAAGTCTTAATTGACAATAAGAATAGCCAAGAATGTTGAAATACATGTGGATAGTAAACAAATGTAACATGGTCATATTTGGAATTACAATATCTGCAACAGTACAACTTCTTGTACTATAGAGGATCAAGTCCCAACACCCTTAGAGTCAGACACAAACAGCCAGCACTGACTGTTACAACAGTCGTTTACCCCTTCCAGTTCATCACTGAGATAATAACTTTTTGTGTTATTGAATAGTCATTCTTAAATCTAAACATTGTTTTTATATTTTTAGAATTGGATTATCAACCATCGAAAAAAGGTGACCGGCAAGAAGTATCCAAAGACGCCAACAACCTACATCAGCGTACAATAAATTCTGTAAAGAGCATCCTTTAGGTCTGGTCACACATTCACATTATCAAGAGAAAATGATCACTAGCCTCCTGAACATCAGGGCTGGAGTTTGAATTCAATAGTGATAACCAAGTTAATATTATTGATATGAGCACACAGTTCATGATTTTGGATGATAAATAAAATCTCACCTTGGTGTTTTCGGATATCAAATATATCAACACTTGTTAATTGACCCTCGTACGACTAACTGAGAAGTGATATTTTTTTTATTTTTTTTGTGTAAGTAAAGTTAATTTGATCATACACAAAACCAGATTAAATTTAGGAGAGATGAGACAGTAAAATGAAATATTTTAGAAATAGATTTTTGTATTTATTTAAAAAAGCAAGTTTATTTAGGAGATAAACCTTCTTGGAACAATCAAATAATGTATGGTTGAAGAACAACTATCAGTTCATCATACAAGACAATTAAAGTTCATCACGAACTGGAGATTACGGGACATTTAAGATGTTTCCGGTAAGTGTATGGATAGGCCTCGAATCCGAAAACCGTAATGTACGTACATGTATTTTAAGACTTACTCACAATTATCCATTGTTGTCGCAAAATGCTACCATAAGTAAGTTCTATTTCTGGGTCCCATCTCTCCTTGAGTCATACTAGGGGGAAAATCCTCAGCACATCAGATATTTGTACCATTTATCAAATCGTGTTGATATATTTTATGTCAGAAGACATTTTAGTGAGTTTCTCTTCATGTACAAGTTTTGATCCTCAAGCTGCAAAGTACCTCCCCACAAATACCTCAGCTCTGGGGATGGACTCCTGGAGTAGTTGAAAAATGTGAAAAGTTTGCAGACGGCGCATCATCTGTCCTCATCTGCCTATATATATATATATATATATATATATATATATATATATATATATATATATATATATATAATAAAACACATGATATGATAAAAGTCATACATTTAATACAATTTACTTTCTGTACGGAATCCATGGACAAATTCAAAAAGTGGTCAACTCTTTGGGGTGGACTTTCAAAAAAAGCAAAAAAAGACGAAGACAAACCAATGGAGGGATCACAGAAGAAACTTGCAATTAAACTGATATGCCAACTCTCGACTCAGGGAAAAACAAATAATAAAATACGATAAATATATGCAAAAGTCTATACTAATCTAAATTGTGTATTGTGTGTTAAAGGGGCAGTAGCACATTATTTTCAAATTTTCCATTTATAATAATAGTTTATGTTATTTATATTTACCTAAGAGGGTAAAACATCTTATTACACAAACCAATTATCCGTAGTGGTTATAACGTTGTTGCGTATAAAGCAAAAATCGCATGGCAGCCATTATAATGAGAACAATTGTTTATTATTTCGAATTACAAGAATGATTCCCATGGCTTTGCCGAAGCATGTACACACATTTTTTAACTTGATTCAAGAGAGAAGGATGTTTTTCTATTACTGACATTATTATTAAAATACATTTCACAACTTATTTGAGCGAAAAAAAAAACATTATACTGCCCCCTTTACCTGATGAAGTTAAATGTGTAACATCTACTTGAACAGTGCGCAAATTTACAATCCTTGGGCATAGAGACTGCTGTCCTAATGGCTGATGACGGAGACTTGGTCTTAACTGGGTCAGCCCGTAGGGAGGCCTTCCTAAAAAATAAACTACACATTCAAAAAGAATTTTTGGAAAAATTTAGTAAGTATTGTGTATTCGACCATTGGTTTTAATGGAAGAGCTGTTGGAGCTCATCATTATGCAAAGTTGCAGGAAGATATGATCAAGGGTTAAGAAGTTATGCTTAAAACAAATAATTGTCACAAACCTGACCATGTCCCCCGCCGCAATTAAGAAATGAGCTAAAAGAATGGACACACAGCTTGTACCGAGTAGTGACATTTCATGTTTGATTCAATTATTGTTATATCGGGCAAACATTTTAAAATGGTCAAAGTCTTGTAGTGACCTTGAAAACGGGGTCAAGGTCACCCAAATCGACTGGTGTCTGGGTATTCCCAAAAATGAAGACAGACACCAAATTTGAAGACTCTTGGTACAGCAGTTCATCAGATATCAAATACAATTTGCTTTCTGTACAGAATCCATGGAAAAAAATTTAAAAGTGGTCAACTCTTTGGGATGGACTTTCACAAAAAGAAAAAAAAGCATGGCAAGACAGACATAAAAATGGAGGGATCACAGAAGAAACTTGCAAATAAACTGATACGCCAACTCTCGACTCAGGTAAAAAAAAAAAAAAAATACGATAAATATATGCAAAAGTCTATACTAATCTAAATTGTGTATTGTGTGTAAAAGGGGCAGTAGCACATTACTTTCAAATTTTCCATTTATAATAATAGTTTATGTTATTTATATTTAACTAAGAGGGTAAAACATCTTATTACACAAACCAATTATCCGTAGAGGTTATAACGTTGTTGCGTATAAAGCAAAAATTGCATGGCAGCCATTATAATAAGAACAAATTTTTATTATTTCGAATTACAAGAAGGATTCCAATGGCTTTGCCAAAGCATGTACACGCATTTTTAAACTTGATTCAAGAGAGAAGGATGTTTTTCTATTACTGACATTATTATTAAAATACATTTCACAACTTATTTGAGCGAAAAAAACATTCTACTGCCCCTTAAACATGATGAAGTTAAATGTGTAACATCTACTTGAACAGTGCGCAAATTTACAATCCTTGGGCATAGAGACTGCTGTCCTAATGGCTGATGACGGAGACTTGGTTTTGACTGGGTCAGCCCGTAGGGAGGCCTTCCTAAAAAATAAACTACACAATCAAAAATAATTTTTGGAAAAATTTAGTAAGTATTGTGTATTCGACCATTGATTTTAATGGTAGAGCTGTTTGAGCTCATCATTATGCAAAGTTGCAGGAAGATATGATCAAGGGTTAAGAAGTTATGCTTAAAACAAATAATTGTCACAAACCTGACCATGTCCCCCGCCACAATTAAGAAATGAGCTAAAAGAATGGACACACAGCTTGTACCGAGTAGTGACATTTCATGTTTGATTCAATTATTGTTATATCGGGCAAACATTTTAAAATGGTCAAAGTCTTGTAGTGACCTTGAAAACGGGGTCAAGGTCACCAAAATAGACTGGTGTCTGCGTATTCCCAAAAATGAAGACGGGCACCAAATTTGAAGACTCAATAAGACTCAGATATCGTGCTAACAACATTTGACAATCAGTCTTGTAGTGACCTTGAAAATAATTCCAAGGTCAATCAAATCTACTGGTATCTGGATATTCCCCAAATGAAGACTGATACTAAATATAAAACCAATAGTTGTAGCGGATTCCTCATGAACCGGTTCTTGAAAATTAGGTCAAGGTCACCGAAAACTGTTCAGGTCCGCGTATTCCCCAGATGAAGACTGGTACAAAGTTTGAAGATTCTAGGTTGAGCGGTTCATTAGATATCTCGCTAACAAGAAGCGGGACGGACGGACGGACGGAGCTGAATATTCGCGGCGGCGGGGGACAACAAAATGATTACGGATGGACAGGGCGATGAGTGTTTCGCAAAGTATTAAATACTGATCGGAAGTTATAAGACAATTGGTCTTAATCATAGTTTGGAAGTCACCAAATGTAAAATTCATATATTTTCAAATTGATCAAGGTATATCGATACCAAAATTAATTAAAGGGATGACGGTGCACAAGAACACTTAAGTTTAAAATAGCCTTAATAGCATCTTGAAATATTTGGTTTATAGAAGTCTCCATGAATATCTATAAGAACTGCTGATCCAATACATCCTAGAAACACAACTGTGCTCTCAAAGTCAAAATCTTCCTTTTTGGAAAGAAATTGTTTGCTGCCCTTTACTCTGGAACTCTCTATCTTTTAACCATAAAATCAGCACCAGGCTCAGCTTGTTTCAAACCCAACTGTTTGCAGAAAACGACTACAAATTAGGAGATAAACCTACTGTGTTTTTAACTTTTTGTGAGTCTAACGTAGATTCGATACCGATTTTTATCATTCGGAGCCGAACGCGTCAGCGTGAGGCTTCGAATGATAAAAATAGGTATCGAATCTACGTTACAGTCTTATCTTTTAACAACAGAGGTATTTGTACAAGTGATTTCTGTCCTTTTTTTCACAGTTTTCTTTGACATGTCGATATTTATTCTTTGCTGACATTCTTAAAAGGTAGAAATATGAAACAAATATGCTCTGTCGAATTAGAATTTACTCTGCTAGGCCCAGCAAAATTGATCACTTTGTTTACTGATATTTCAGGGCAAACCGTCTATTTAAGTAAGTTACTTATATTCTTAATTTAATTTAATTTAATCTGGATACAACTTTAACTGGGAGGAGAAAATTTTAGAGGAATTACGGGAATCATTTTTTCTTGAACATTTGTCTAAACTCGTGGTAGGAGAATGCATAAACCAACTAAATATTTGTTTGCCTTAGGAATAATAAATGTTATTCTTTATGCTAAATCTATGCTAACAATTGTCACTATACTTAATAAATTTGTAATTTAGCAATGCTTAACAAAATGATTTATTCTTTCTTACATTTAGACAGATAAAGATCATGCAACTAATTTAGGTTATGGAAATGCATAAATTGGAAGTAATTCAATTTCTTACCACAGTTGACAGTTTCCCTATAGCCGAATTGGCAAGGATGTCTTCTTGGAGGGGCTGCCGGCAGATTTCAAACTGACAAAACCAGCCTCTATGGGCAAGGAGAAGAGTCTGCAGCTCCTCGGGAGTTCTGATAACCTGCAAGTTATCATAAGGAGGTAAATTTGATAAAATTTTGAGTCAATCAATATAGCAGGGGAGGAATATATTGAAATTATGCAGAATCGTGCACTTTGTGACCAGTTCTTGAAATTTTGAATGATGATTGGTATGGGTACAAGGTTTTCAGAAACCATCGCAAACAATGTGACATCGCCCTCTGGTGGCCGGTTTGCACAAATCCAAGATGGCCGCCGCAAAAAAACTGAATGGTATATGCAACTGTTTTTGTTTCGTATGTTTAGACCATGATAAGCTACCAGAGAAATATACGCCGAGATATTTATAAACATTGGTTGTTTGAAGTAAGTTCCCTTTATGATACCATTTTTCCAATTTAGATAGTTTTCCACCCTTCTTAAAAACAACAATTTTGGTTTTGTCTCTTTTAACACTTAAATTGTATTGGTCTGAAAATGTGTCTAATTCGTATATTTGATTTTGTAAACCACTAACCGTGCTAGAAAATAAAACAATACCGTCCGCAAAGAGTAACAAAAAAAGTTGAATAATGTCCGGATGAAGTTGGATTCCATTTGTGCATGTATCACATATTTGCATTGCCAGTTCATTAATAAAAAAGGAAAATAAAAACGGCCTTGTCTAACACCTAATTCACTTATAAAAGGTTCAGATAACTCGTGCTTATTTCTAACTGTCACTTTAACATTTTCATATATACTCTGAAGCATTTTGTTCATTTTACTACTTAGACCATGCGATTGCATGAGTCCCCATAGTTTACCCCGTTGTACAGAATCAAAGGCTTTTGAAAAATCTACAAATAATGCATAAACCTTTCCTCCTTTTGAATTTAGATATCTTTGTATCAAACTCTGCAATATAAAAATATTATATGTGATTGTATATCCCTCCCTTAAGCCCGCTTGACCCTCGTGTATTTTATCCATAACATCAGCCCATTTAACTAGTCTTTTGTTGATGATAAAGGTGAATAGTTTGCCAAATATACTGAGTATGGTTATTCCACGGTAATTATTATTATCATTCGGATCACCCTGTTTAAAGATTGGTACAAGGATACCCATTGACCCATCCTCGATAATCCAGCGCTATTGTTCCGATAAATCTACACACAAGCGCTGGAAAACAGTAAGGGTATTTATCCCTAACCTAGTTACCTCCTCTTGGGTCCATGTTATCCAATCAGAAACGAAACGCAGACACTATCTGCGTAAACAACTCGACCAATCAAAACGCATCTTTTATCACTACCGTTGTTTATAGAAACATGGCGGCAGCCGACTCACTCGATTACGATAAAGTTTGTAACAAATTCAGCGTAGATAACCTGACAGAATCTCAAAAAAAAGTTTTAAGAAGTCTGTACGAGAAGAAGGATTTATTCATGTACATCAAAACGGGTGGAGGTAAATCCCTGTGCTACCAGGCGTTCCCAATCATATGCGTAAGCCAAGATCCTGACACGAGAGTGCTTGTTATTTCATCCTTGATTTCAAGTGATCTCATTGGTTGTTAGAAAGCAAGCGTTTCGCTGAGTCATTGCGAAGGGAGGTAACTAGGTTAGGGATAAATACCCTTACTGTTTTCCAGCGCTTGTGTGTAGATTTATCGGAACAATAGCGCTGGATTATCGAGGATGCCATTGACCAAGATTCGGGGAAGTTTCCTGTGTCGAGGATAATGATGAATATAAGCTCAAGATATGGAAGTAAAAGATCAGATGAATGTTTAAAAATTCTGGTAGGTCACCGTCTATACCTCAGTAACCTGGTGATTTATTACACTTTAGGTGATGTAAGCTGTTTAAGATTTCATCCCTAGTTATTGGGGCTTCCAGTATGTCGGAGGTAATATCTGAAATGGGGGGAGACATATTTTCGTTACGATTGTCCTGTCTAGGTCTATCAAGGCTATTTTCGGAGGTAGAATATAACAATTTCAAGTAATCGTGCCACTCGTCAGTTTCGATATTGTGGTTTTGTCTATTTTTAGGACTGAGTGTTTTAAGCTCATACCAGAATCTTTTTTAATCATTTAGACTATTTTCTATGTTATTTTCTGTTCTGTTCCATATATGTTTTTATTTTCTCATTACAAGTTCTGCTATATCTATTTCTAGATTTGTGATATCTCTTCAGGGAATGCAATGTCTTAGTTTTTTCGAAAAAGGTTTAGGAATTTACATCTTTCTTTCTTTAGATGATCACATTCGTTATCATACCAAGCATTTGTATTATATTTTTCTTGTGAGGGGCGCATCCGCCGTTTCATATCTGCAGCCGCTAGACACAGTGCCTCTACAACATGATCTACACACTTACTTATATTTGTGAACGCTGCATCAACTGATTTCTCTAATAGATCTTGTACTTCCTCCGATAGTAAGTTATTTTGGAATTGCGGCAGCATATTGCTATTCGAAGTAAACTTGAAAATTTCATTTTCAGTATCAGTTTTAGATTTGTTTCTTATTGTCTGTGTCTGTTCTAGAGATGGATGCGTTCGTAATTCTAGGGTTAAAGGTAAATGGGATGAATCTTCATTTGTGGGTATGTTAAAATCTAATACTTTATGGAACAAATGTGCGGAAGCTAAAATGGACAGCAGCCCCATGCTTCTGGAAACAGACCGGCCTACAACCCAGCACAAGATCGTAATCCAATGAATCCAAACTACTACACTTGTTCCATTTGTACCTATAAATGAAGATTCGCCCTTTTTTTAAATCTCTTCCACATCTTCCATTTATAATGTGTATATTTAAGACGCTACATAAGTCTAAAAGACATCTACCGAAATGATTAACGACTTTATCACAGGAGAACCGTTCTAGATAAAAAATAATCCAACATGAAATCAAACATGGAATTATCTTTACTTTCGGCGTGATAAATTATATCATCATCAACAAAGTCGGGTAGCGTACTCGTACGGGCATTAAAGTCACCCCCAAAGAGTAAGAATATATCTAATAGATCGGACATTATCTCTAACAGTTTCTCCTGGAAAAGCGTAATATAATTTTTACAACATGTATTAGATTTACCATACCAAGAAGAACTCTCTGGTTGTATGTATACACAGCTATATAGCAAATCCCTATCAAAGTCAAAAAGTGATTTTTCAAATTGTATAAAAAAGAATTGTCCGCTGTCCTTGTCAATTTAACATATTTACTTAATGGTTTTCTTATCAATACCAGTATACCACTAGAGCCTACCGGACGAAGCTATCTTATCTCCATATTTATATAAGCAATCAAAGTCTGCAAAGACCTCATCGGCACAATCTTCATTACTCCAAGTCTCTGTTAGACATACAATATCGAACGATTTAATAAAGTTGACAAAATCGTTTTCATACAGTTTCTGTGTGATACCTGAGATATTCCAAAAATGGAATTTAATGTTCCCACTGCACTCCTCGTTGTTTACTTTGTCACGGACAATGTCATCTGCTTGAAGCGTCCTAAAATCACTCGCACTTGAAGACACACATGATCGACAGTCATTGATGTACTTAATAATATTGGCTAACATAACTAGACAATTTGTTAAATGTACCAACCTCCCAGTAATCAACTATCGAAGTAATGAATTATCACTCAACAAAGAGTCATTGCACAGGCCTGTAGCACTGTAGCCTGTAGCTGAAATTTGTAAGCTCAGAATTTTCCAAAAATAAACATCCTATCTTCACTTCTTACAAAGTATGTAGAGCCAGTTGTGTTTATTGTCATTGTCTGTTTAGACACGTCAGATACGACACTTGTAACTTACATGCAAACGTTACATACATCATCAGAATTGTCCATTAGTGAAAATTATTTTTTCCACTACTCTCACGAAGTTATTTGCAATGTATTTCAGGTTGAAAAACACTCTTTAATAGAGAGAAAAAAATGCCCCCCCCCCCCCTTTTGCTACGGGCCTGTTTTATAATATCACAATATACATTTAAATTAAAAATTTGCTGATATATCTAAATTTTATTAATAATTGATTAGTTTGAAAAGTTTGTTTAACTTCCCCTTTTTACAGTTTCTATAAATGAAAACAATTGTGCCTTTGATAGTTAATTACACAGCCCATTTACATAACATAGAACTGTCATACCTCAGAATGTCGATAGAAACCATTCAAACCAATCAAGTAATAATAAAACATGCGAAGCTAGATTCAACCTTGGACACGGAGTTGACAATATAATCCGAAACATCTCATTGGCTGACCTAATTATTTTTCTCTGCTTTTTTCTCCATTGAATGGAGGTCATTATCAATTTTGGTGAGGGACATGATTAAAAAGAAAACAACATTGTTTTAATGTCAGAAATAGCTGATATATACATATGATTTACATATGATTTACAATGTAATTATGGGTTCTCCAGTGGAGTGGAGTGGAGACCATACAATTCGAAACTGAGCAACACCATGTTGAGGACAATGGAGGAAATCATCAAGGTATTAACATAAAGGGAACACAAATACCTGATTAAGTTGAAGCAAAATATAAGCTTTTTTTAAAGATGTTTAAACTTGTACCTCGTTCATTTCTAATCTGAACACTGCACCATAAAGGTCGTATCAGGTGACATTCACGGTTACTCCGCTTATTTTGGGTCGAACAAATATGCAACAAAATCAGAGTACAAGGAATTCCGTAATGACGATAGTCTGCTTTGATTGGTTTATACTAATATAGCAACCAATCAGATTGTAAATCCTTTGAAAACAAGTGGACAGCCAGCGTTGCGAGACATGCATATTGACGCTAAAGCTAAATTACGATTCATATCATTTCAAATTTCCTGATTTATTTTGTCAATTGTAAGAACATAACATCTCAACTCCAGATTAATATTGTTTTAATTCATGGTACACAATTTAAAACCCAAATGCCATTCAAATTTCACAGAAACAATAAATTGAGAATCGTACGCGTGGCTTCGCCGATCGTTGTCTTCTGCAAACAAAAACGGTGTATTAATGCATTATATGAATAAATTTACCACATACAAACATAATTAAAAGGTTTTGGTAAATAATATTTACGAAGTGTGTAACATTCTTTTTCAAATTGGTTTTAAACAATTATATGAAAATCTAAAATTTCGACAAAGATGGCGCACAAACGAAGGTGAGTGGTGATAATTTCGACCGTGAACATTTCGTTTAAATATTTGGAAAATTTGGGGGTCGAATTAATGGAAGAATTACGGAGTACCTTTATATATTTCTATGAGATACATTTTTGGGCAATTTTCTGTTAACTGTTGATCAAAATACTGAAGGGCTCTTTAAGTTCATTACTTGAATCTTTATCTAGGTATCTAGTTTTCACAAAGTGAAAGTGTTCTTAAAAAACTGACCAAGACCTGCAAACTTCTATGGAGCAAGTAGGTAAGTGAGCAATGAGCAGTTTCCACAACTGTTACTAGTATTCATGTCAAAGCATTCAAAATTGACTCTCTCCGGCAACAATATTTTCTTTTTTTACACTGTTGAAAATGTATTGTAATTTCTTTGCGATTGAGTGTAATTTTGTGAATCTTAAAAATTAATCAGTAATAATTTTGATATATCCAAGACAGCATCCAGTTTTGCATGTAAGCTGCTTACATTAAAATTTTATAAGATGACGACTAAGTGTTATCTCAATGCTTAGTTTCCTAATCTACTGACGGGGTGAGTGGCTACACTTCTACAACGTCTGAAGGAAATTAATATTCTGTGTGCCATATATCATTGGATTCTTTGTGTTAATGTAATCTACTATATTTGTTCAAATGAAACCAATATCGATGATATTGAAAATGCTTTTTAAAGGAACACAGCAACATATTTGTATCAAGCCTACTGTAAGATATTGTTTTTGGTTTATGTTACACGTTTGTTTCTGCCCTTCCAGGGATCAAAAACTAAAAACAAAATGTTTGTTTACATTTACTTATAAATCATTAATATCACGTTTGTGTACTTACGTTGCTAAGAGAAATTAAAGACAACATTAGATGAGAATACATCTCTAATTGCGATGCTAAAATGTTAATGTAAACATTAACATTCCTTCTTCTTATTTCTAAGAACGTTTTAGCATATATTACCATATGTGTATTTTATTCGGAGTTTGGTAATTTCTTCATATCTTAATACCCTCGACCTCAAAAGAAACGTCAGCATATATCCAATGATGTAAACTAATATTTTATAGGGCCATGATTTGTAAAGAAGTACCCGCAATTTCATACATCAGAGTATAACATTTTTATTTATGTTACACTTGGGGTGTTGAAATCGTTTGTTTCAAAATGTCATTTTGCCAAAATGTTTGGCATCTAACTTACAAATTCATAAAATGTAGAAATTAATAACAATGAAAATTTTTTTATCAACATAAATAACCTTCTTGTACTTAAAGGCACTTCGTCACGCCAATTGTTTTAAAATATGAATAATGCACGGGTAATGCACATATCTCGATATTACAAACGATCTACCCTCCGGTACTGTATTATATTTGTTATCTCGAAAATATGTACGTATTCAGGTTTTAAAGTTAAATCCGCATGAACTACAATATCAGCAATATTAATAAATTGCACCCAACCCGAAGACCAAAAACGGCAGTCGCTATCGTTAATTTTACAACAATGCTTACACTGCGTATTACAAACCGGTGAAGTTAAAGCTACTCCTTAAAGACGACTATCCAATCTTTGTTGTCAGTTAAGAGAATAAAGTATATGCAAGAGCTGAATGAAATCCTAGCTCAGCCGTTTTCTACAATCTTTATTTCCCATTTTGTACACCAGCGATTCTTTCTATTCGTGATATCCCTGAGTGACTTCGGCCGTGTCAACTATATTTTATTATTGACTGCAGGTCAATTGTAAAGAATAATAAATATTTTATTGCACCGAAAGGAAGCTTAAGTGAGTTTATATGCCATCGCATGACCTAAAATAGCTTATTTGAATGTGAAAAGCGTGCACTTGTGCCTTTAAATTTGTTGACGGGTCTGTAGGGGAGAGCGGGGATCATTCGAACGATTTTCAGACATATCCTCCTGGACTATTAAATACTAAGATCTGAAAGCCATTATACCTGTCTAAATAAAGTTTAATATCTCATCTATGTATATGCTTTGAATGAAAGTGCTGTCTCTCATAGTAAAACAAGTGTATCAGATTTTGAAAGATGTCCACATTGTCTGAAGTTACCCCACAGGTAGGGATACTTCGGACAAGGGGTGGGGTACATCCGGACACATACTGCTTTTGCTGACGTAGCCAACACTCAGAGTAGAGTTATAAATATGTTACAATGATGGAATGGTCAACCAACTTCCTGTTTGAACTCTTATATTCTCACGAGACCTACAAATCTACATTAAACTGAAGAGTTCCTCATCACTGTCGCTTTTTAGGTCGCACCAATTTCTTCGAATACGGATAACCGTTTTCTATGCATGCGGCTCATCTGATTGTGTAATGAGATGTTTTACTCATTAACGTACCAATATATTGTATAAACTTTGATAATAAATGTCAAATTTGAGAAAACTTGTGCCTAGTGTGTTTAAAGTCTTCTATCTTTTAACTACGAGTATGTCAACAAAGTAACGTTTAGGAAACTCCTTATAGACCAATAGTCATTTGGACTCTTTCGACTATTATTTTTTGTTGACTTGTCACTTTTGTCTCAATTTTTTTTAAAAATTAAAATAAGCAACCAGTCTTCAACCAACAGGCTTTAACGGTGTAATACCGAAGCAGATAGTATGCGTTGAACAAAATAAAAAATGTCAAAAGCCTTTGCTTTTGATTAATTTCGGTATTGGTAAAAGTTTAAAACAATCGCATACATAAGGGATGGTTTGGACATGTCTGGGGTAGGTTTGTCCATATGGACAACCAGACAGGAGAGATTATACGAGAATGAAACTGTCCACACTGTCCACACAGGCAATGCAAAATGATATCAAAATTATATCAAAATGATATCAAAATATATGCCTTTTATGTGTGTGAGCGCTTACGTTCTGATAGTCAAAAGTTACATTGGATTAAGTGAAAAACAAAAATCGTCTTATCTGATCAAACTTCCCGCTTGCCGCCATTATGGCATTGTTGTTGACGTGGTGCAATTTTACTTCGTGAACTGAAATAAGGTCTAAACTTGATAATCTCTGGCTTCAGCACGAGATCTCAGCCTTTAAAAGAAATCTCGCGAGATGTGACAGGTCACATGATCATTCTCTTTTCTCTGGCTTTCATGACGTTCAGACGTGTTTTGACGCCGAGAATTGTATCGAGATTTTATTTTTGTTTCTTTATGTCATCGGTGCCCAAGAACTCTTTTGTAGTTAGAGGGAGTGTTTTTACACTGTTTTTGTGCACATTTTTTTTTCTCAACGTTTGCAGAGTGATTTTGACGTCCGCAATGGCCGACTCTGAGAAAGAGAAATCGGCGTCGGACATTGAGTGTAGCCAAAAGGCGCAAAATCATGACAGCCGAAAAAGCCAAAAGGCAAAGAATAAGCATGATCGAATGAAAACATCGACTAGCCAAGAGGCTCAACCCAGTGATCATGAATACACAAGGGATTACCCTAAAGACTGTGATAACAGGCTTGAAGAGCGAGGTCGATCTCGTTACAGAATCCCTCGCAAGAGGAAACGTTCCAGAACAAGATCAAGTTCTAGGTCATCGACTTCTAGTTGTGATTCTGATTGTTCAAAGGATACAAGTGACAATAGCAGTGACAGCAGCAGCGACTCTGACACTTCTGACAGCGAAGCACGTTATCGCCGCCGTAAACGTGATCACGCTAAATCTCGTTCGCTAACGCGAGACTCGAGCCAAGATGGCGACAACAACAATGGCGGCGCCCAGTATGAACGATTCGCTCCACGCGAAATTGACTTAAGACCAACATTGAGTGATGGCATAAACTCTTACATTGACAAAAACTTTACCGAATATCTCAGGGAGAGTGTTATTGAAGATTCTTTTCTAAAAGATTGTCCAGTTCCCGGTAATCGGGAGTATGAAACGAAAACACTCGATGATGAATGGGCAGATATGCTTGAAGAGAAACATAACGCTGGAACTAAAGCACAGGATATTGCCTTTCGAAGAATTCATCAGCGTAAACATCATGGGACAGCTGTCGAAAGTGCCCGTGAAAACAGTGATGAGGCTGGTTTGGACATGAACGACTTTCTCTCTGCGATTGAACAGACAGTTTGTCTTGTTGGACAAGCGGGTGTAGCAGTTAACTATCACCGAAGATTGAACATTCTGTCAAGATTTTTTTTAGAAATCAGAAGAAAGCTCAGAAATGTTTGACTAAACATAAGCACCTACTGCTAAAAGGTAAAATGTTGTTTGGCAGCAAATTCTACAGACAACTATCGAAACAATCCAAAGACAAAAAGAAAAGGAAACTTTTGCAAAGAGAACTGAGTGACAGCAAGAAGTTCTCAAAACCTCCCTTTCAGGGAGAGCCCACTCGTACAAGTGTGCTCGATCGGGTGGGCTTCCAATCAAGAGGCTATGGTGGATACAGCAAAAACACTCTCAGACTGCGCCATCGTGGAAGCCGAGGTGGTTCCCGAGGAAGTGGAAGCCTCAACACAGAAGGCAACTCAAGAAAAAACAGGTATGTACCTAATAGAAAACCAAAACCTAGTTTGGGAAAACAGGGTTCACCCAGAAATAGAAAAAAATCAATTTTGTAAACATCCAAAACAAACTAGCACCAAATTTCATTGGTGGCAGACTAAAATATTTTCTGAAAAATTGAGAAAAAATTACAGAAGATGCTCAGATTTTGAGTCTTGTAATGGGGATGAACATCGAATTCATCAATCCACCAAACCAAACAAAAGAACCAAAGCCACTTGTACTAAATCCAGAAGAAAGCAAAATTCTAGATCAGGAAGTGAAGGAAATGATACTAAAAAATGCAGTGAATCCTGTTCTCCGAAACAAAAATCAATTCATAAGCACAATGTTCATAAGACCAAAAAAGTCAGGGGGTTTTCGTCCAGTGTTCAATGCCAAAAAACTAAACAAAAACATTTCACACAAACACTTCCAGATGGAAACAATGTCAATGCTATCAGATCTAATTCAGAAAAAAGACTACATGGTAACAATAGACATGAAAGATGCATATTATTGTGTTCCCCTAGCAGAACATCAGAAGAAATATGTTCGTCTCAGGTGGAACAAAACACTGTACGAGTTTCAATGCATACCTTTCGGCCTAGCCCCAGCCCCCAGGTGTTTCACAAATATTTTAAAACCTGTTGTGGCAATTCTAAGACGGTTAGGGATCCGCCTACTCATCTACCTGGACGACATTATTTGTCTGAACCAGAGTCTATCTCAGTTACAAATAGACAGAAATTCTATTATAAAAACACTAGACTGCCTGGGCTTTGTAATCAACTACAAGAAATCCCAGTTGATCCCATGTCAACAGATAGAATAGCTAGGGTTCACGGTGAACAGCATTCAAATGACACTATCATTGCCTCGCAAGAAGGTTACACACATAACAAAGAAATGCAAAACATTGCTAAGAGCAGACAAGATATCAGTGCGACAACTCGCACAGATAATTGGCAAACTGTCAGCATGCATTCAAGCAGTGCTACCAGCACCTCTTCATTATCGATACTTACAAATGAACAAAACAGAATTGGAAGTCCACGCTCAACAAACCTCTTGAAAGTGGGACAACTTTTGTGGGAATTTTGTCTCCAGAGGGAAATAACAGTGACTGCCGAGCACTTACCAGGGAAAGACAATGTGATAGCCGATTGGGAATCGAGAAACTTTCACGATTCGAGCAGTTGGATACTGAAGAGAGATTTCTTCAAGCAAATAATGAAAATAATGGGCTGTGTGAGCATAGATCTCTTTGCAGACAGACTGACAACTCAAACAGAACAATTTGTCAGTTAGCACCCAGACCCAATGGCAGTAGCGACAGATGAATTCACTCTGAATTGGAAAGACCGACTTGCATATGCGTTTCCACCCTTTTGCCTAATAGGCAGGTGTTTGACCAAAGTACGCAAAGAGAGCAGCACTATCATAATAGTGACACCAACTTGGCAAACGCAACCATGGTTTGCAACCATTCTAAGCATGACGATATCGAGGCCAATTCTCCTACCACCAGACCCGCAGCTTCTGATGTCTGTGACTGGGAAGACCCACCCACTAGTCCTAGAACACAATCTGACGCTAGCGGCATGGAAAATATCAGGGAACGACATGTCGCATCAGGAATTTCTGAAAATGCTGCCGAATTGTCAAGATCAAGACAACAAGGCACAAGGAAAGCTTACAACAGCAGTTGGAGAAAATGGGTACGGACAGACGGACGTACACGGACGGACGGACGCAGTCGAATACTATATCCCACCCTTCGCACTAAACACACGACAGAGGATAACAAGCAATCGTCACATAGGTGACATGATCTCCCTCTGTAAATTATCACTTCAAAATTTTAAAATAATGTAAATAATAAAGCGTCACCAATTTCGACTTGACCGTTATGACCCTGCATATTCCTTAGAAGAACTTGTAAGATTTGATTAAGTCCATTGAAAGGTTCTTGAGATATCCAGCTGATAAACTTAACATGTAGAAGGTAACACGTAAACAAATTCAAAAGCGTGTGTGACCTTGAGATCAATATCAAGGTCACCAAAATCGAATCGGCCCTTTGTCTCCCTAAGGAGATGGCCTGAAAACGGATCCCGTTGTCTCGTTGTGACCTTGAAATGCAGATCAAGGTGACGCAACTTTGTGGGAACATAGCTCCGACTATTGTGAATCCATATGGAACATTCTAGTGAATAGTTCTCAGGTTTTTCCATTTCGTACGGATGGAAGGAGAGTTGGACGGACGCTATGTCCTCTTCTTCTGCTAAACCCGCGGCGGGGGATAACAAACTCTTAGTTCTTCATTTCACCTCATATGAATGAGTAAAAACGCTATGTTTCGAAATTAATTTGATAGAGCCCAATTATTTTTTCATATTATAATGTCTTTCAGACCTCCTGCAACCCCGGCTTCAATTCGAGACCCGGCGTCTATTTGAGGACCAGCGTCTATTTCTTTCAAACGGCCATACCTCCGGCGTCTATTCGAGACCCGGCATCAACTCGAGGCCCGGCGTCTTTTAGAGGAAATTCAATATTTCTAATATTGTGATTCTACGTTTCACAGGAAATAAAATCTGGTTTGAATCCTCAGCGGGGTACCCCGTCTTATTATTCATTGTCTTCGGATATGCAAGACAGTAAGTAAAAGGAAGGAGAATCAATTGAGGCCTTGCAAAATATTTGGTATGAAAAATCAATTAACTAAAACAAATAACAAAAAATAATGTGATGAGTTAAATTTATTCCAAATAAAACAGAATGTTACAAGCAAACCTGGAAAGAGCATTTATATACAAAAAAAGGATTTTAATATCGTTTTGAAAATACAGCTTACATCAATATACAATTATCTGATAACATAAATTTACAGACAAACATCAAAAAGTCATTGAAGACAAATATATGGACGTCATGGTTTGACATTTACCAGGCCCTACGTAATAACTTATCGTTTCTATTCTCAGTTATCATTAAACAATAAAGATACATAGTAAAGATATACATTAAAACATAAACCAAATTTGAAATCATTGTGTCATTTGACAAATGAACAAATAAACAAATTATGAAAAACAAAAACGTTTAATGTGAATATAACATATTTGAAATTCTCGTGAACCTGAAGGTAAAACAGATCCGTTACATACGTTAATGGAGCTGTACTGTACATTTGTAAATTCGTCCTGAAACTCAAACATCAGTCCTCTTCATCTGAACGTATGTATCAGTCCGCCGAGTTGTCATACGAGTTGCAGCAAGGGATGACACTCAACATGACAAATAGTTCAGGGATGATATGCAACATGCAAAATAGTCAATGGAAGATATGTAACATGCCAAATAGTCACGGGATGATATGAAACACGACAAATAGTCAAGGGATGACATACCACATGACACATAGTCGAGGGTTTACATGCAGGAAGTCAAATAGTCAAAGGGGTGATATGAAAACGACAAATAGTCAATGGATGATATGCAACACGACAAATAGTCAATGGATGACATGGAACACGACAAATAGTCCAAGGGATAATATGCAACATGCACACTAATCAAGGGGGGATATGCAACAGGCAAAATAGTAAAGGGATGAAATGAAACACGACAAATAGTCAGGCGTTGATATGTTACATGCCAAATAGTCACGGGATGATATGAAACACGACAAATAGTCAAAGGATGATATGAACCACAACAAATAGTCATGGGTTGATACGCAACATGCCAAATATTCGAGGAGTCATATGCAACATGCCAAATAGTCACAGGATAATATGAAACACGACAAATAGTCAATGGATGATGTGGAACACCACAAATAGTCAAGGAATTATATGCAAAATTAAAAAGTTTAAGGGGCAATAGGGTTGTACGTGTCTATAAGACTCTTTCCCTCCAGCCAGAAACACACTGCAGAAAGGAGGAAACTGATTCCAGCTAAAGGGTCAACATATGCGGCCCATTGCTTCTTGTCTGTAAATTTGGTTATGAAGACCACCGATCCACATAGAGACAGAACACCTGCAAAAAGAGAAGTATATACACAATGTTGAGTATTATGTTAAAGTCAAAATCGACCCAGAGGTTTTGAAAGCGAAAGAAAGCCATCGGCAGAGGTAAATTTAGGAGGGCCAAAGGCCTGATCCAATTTCCAGAGGACAAGGTCTTTCTTTCGCTAACAAAACCGAGGGGGGAGGTTTTGATCCAACTTATGAACCGACCGAGGCTAAATTTAATATCTAATTTACTATTTTTAAATTATCACGGATTAAATGGTATTTATTCTTGTGATCAGTTACCATGCGAAGATGCGAAGAGAGCACAGCCACGAAATAGTGAGTTTTCAAAGTTGAAATATTTTAAAATAGTATACATTAGGATAAAGATTCCCTACAATCATAAGTCTTCTAAAAAAAACCATTTGAATTTATAAATAGCCATGCAAACACTTTAGCACCGAGCATTCCTACAGAAAGCCCGGTGCTTTCCAGAAGAATGCGCAGTAAACTACTAGTAGAGGTTTAGTCATAAAATAAGACCCTAAAGAAACAATAGAGTGACGTCACTAGAGGTTTATAAATTAATTTTGTGATAGGTGGTTGTTATATGGGTAACACGGGACATCCTGCACCAGATATTGCATTTATTTACGTTTAACTAATACAAGGTGTCTGCTTATTCAAAACTTTCCCCAGTACTCACCAGTTACATGGTAAATTAAACTTTATTTTCAAAACATAGATATACTTAGATAACGTGTTGGTGTTGGTGATTAGTTTGTTTCAATTTGAAATGACAACAAAGTATCAACATTAGTACTGACATTGAACATACTAATCCGGCAGCTTGACCTATATCGTGATCGAAATTAAAGATTAGCATGTCCGCAATATTATCTGTAATCTGTAATATCAGTCAGAAATTACACTTGCGATTTACAACCGCCAGTGTCATTGACGTCACAATCAATTACTTTATGACGTCATAGCGTACGCTCGTACGTCAAAAGTGGCATTTGGACCATGGGCATGTGCACATTTATTTGATATTATACCGATTATGTTTCACCAAATTAGTAAAATCAGGTAATATATACACCTGCAGCCGCTGTCAACCCTTGAATTACTCTGACAGACGGAGTAGAATTGGTACTCAGCACCCAGTAGAGAGAAGCCAGTGCTGCAATACCAAAGATCAGGGCAATGGCTTCACAGGCTTGTACGAAGTGAAACAGACCTGCATTAAACAGAAGAATGCAAAATAAACTTCTCACTCATTTTTAAAGAAACACAAACTCAAATACGATTTGTACAATTAATGAAATGGTATATTTTCTTTTTTTTTCTCTATCTGATCATACAAGGAGAAACATAACCAATAATCAATAAATTAAGTTTTGAAAATAGTTGAGGTCCAAAAGGTTTTCAAAGTTCCTGGGTTTTTTTTTTAAGTTGGACGTTTCTTTTGAATGTCAGTATATATATTCTTTACAAAGAGTGTGCTAATAACTTATTTTTTAAAGTATTTTCATCACCTTGGTGCATTTTCTTAGTCGTCTACCTCTTTCACTACCTGGTAGACCGAAATTGGAAATATTATCTCTGGGTCTCCTTTTCTCTGTTAAATTAAGTACGAAAATCGATATTCCATATGTAATTTAAGAAATAGAAAACGAGTTGGCGTGCTTTATCGTTGAATAAAACATAGCAGGGAGCATAAAACACGAAGGGCGCAGCCCTGAGTGTTTTATGTTCTCTGCTATGTTTTACTACGATAAAGTACAACAATGAGTCTTTTATTTCTTAAATGAGATGCCCTTAAATAGTTAGTCGCGTTTATATAAAATAAAAAAACGCGGAGATATAATGGTGCTTGCATAAACTGTATTTGGAAAATATTAATGCCTCCCGTCGTAGAACACATTCTCTAGCATTGGGCAATCAAAGTGACGAAAAACATAACGTCATTTGCTAAGCGACGCTCTAACTGTCGTCTAAAATCACGAGCATGTTTTATTGTCTTATAAAGCACGCTGTCGGTCCCATTGACCGCTTGTGTTTTATTGCGGTAGACATCTTATATTACCATATATTTATCAAGCTAAATACAAATATTCTGACGATGTTTCACAACCAATGACACTTTTTAAGTGAATATGTCAAGTAATAAAGTCGTAACATTATTTTATATGTCATAAAAACACGAGTGTCGGAGCATCAAATTATAGTCTAAATCCAGATTAATATAAACTTCTCAAGAGATAACCATGTCTGATTGCAGGGTATCGTGAATAGAAAAATGGATGAGATGGTGTTAAAGTGACATTAAATTTTAATATTGATTTGGCTGTGATACGTACCGAAATAACACAAGTGCTGATTTAAGTTAAAATAATTTCACTCGAATTGCATTTTAATACCCAATCGCCAAATTACTTGTTTTCAATTTTTTTAAAACATCGAATAACAGACTTGTACATTTGCATAAATCGAATATGCACGCCCAATTTACACGTAAGGAAGTTTAATGTCCTGTTAAACATTACCAACCCTAATTTTGTCTTTTAAGATAAGTTTCAAAAATGTTGTTTACTAATTGACGCGCGACAGGCATAACGTTTGACATGATGTGACTCCAACAACATACTTAATGTCCTCAGGAGAATATAGAGGAAGTTAGAGCTATTCATACGGCTGCATACCGAAAGTGTGATGACCTACATGTGTCTCAAAGTGCACAGATCATGTAAGATATATATATAACACTTGTCCATACATCATAGTTTGATTAGTTTTGTATACCTATTGATATTTTAAAGTTTAAACAATTCGAAATTGATCACCATCATCATCATCATCATCATCATCGCGTGATTATACCAATGCAGAATAATTATCAAGCTTTGTTCAAATTCAAATTTTCTGTCAGATATTTTGATTTCGCAAGACACGAAAACACTTGGTAAAATTAGGAAAGACAATTCTTCTGGCTGAAGTGCAGGTGGAGACTATGTTAATCGCGAAAATACTAGCTATGTTTAAAACAAAAGTACACTGCTTATTAAATACTCACTCCCAACATCATCAGGGGTAGCATCACACCCCACATCTTCCACGCAGAGGAGCCAGAGACCCCCGTAGAGTCCGGTACCACTGTACCAGTGGGGTACGGAGAAACAGATGATGTGGAGCATGAACCCCAGCACCAGGAGCATGATCCCAGACTTCAGCACCAGCGTTGTCACCATGTTGACTTGCTTGAACTTTTAACACAAATTTCAAATCACAGCAGGTTGTCCTGTTTAGTTTTGATTCGGCAGTACCTTGATTTTACAGTTAATTGTGTTGGAGTAAGGTATGTTGATGCGATGAGGGAACAAAGAGAAGTGGTAAAATCCTTTGTTCTTGTAGCGACAAAACAGAGGTACATGTAATAGGCTTCTCTATCCAAACGCAGTTAACGTCAAAATTCTCGTTTTCCAGGTCACGGAGGTATACCAAGGTGTGGAGCTATTCCTCCGTTACAACTCCACGACAACGAAGACTAGTTTTATGTGGAGTAATTGTAGTTGCATCCCCTCTCCCCACACAATGACTCTCTTCTTCAGGCCACGATCTTTAAATTTAAGATGACAAAACGACGTATATAAGGTATGCCCAGTCGTGGCTATATATTTGGTGAATTACTTCCGTGTTCTCCGTTTAGCGGCGCAGTAAGGTAGACAGATTCCGTGATGTAGTGAGTCATGTGGCCGGAGGTCATTCACTGAATTGCCTGTTTACTTTGAAGATTTCACACAAGATTTGATAGAACAACAATGTTTACGTGTGATAGTGCCTGTCTTCGTTGTTGTAACAGACTGAGTATATATAATGCTCATTGTACCTTTAGCAGGCAATTTAGCATATTTTTTGGTTTAATATGACATTATATACATTTTACATATACAAACAAGATTCTGTACATATATGTAACAGTTGAAATATCAACATGGGCGGGTACTTTAATATATAAATTTTGTTGTATTTGATTACTGTTTTATATAAAGTACAAGATCAGAAATACGTATTTATCTGTCACTCTGTAAATATAATGTAATTTTGGTTTGACCTAGTGAGTAAATGTGTAGCTGTGACTGTTGAACGATGTGATTAGATTGATCTGCTGCCACGTTGCGTACTGGTGTGTGATGAGAGATTTGACACGTTCTGTTATAAACATTATTTGATATATTCAATGTATGTAATATGCTTTTTATGATTTATGTTGGTTTATCTTATTGTATACGAAGTAAGTGACACATCTGTATGTTTTACAATATATATTTAATACATATAATTAAGTTTAATTGATGTAAAAGAGTATATGGAAGATGTACTAAATTGTATGTGATGTTACCGAGTATGGGAATAACGACTACCTTTTATATATTATTCTTGTGTATGTAAGAAACCTCAATTTTTCCAATACATATGGATGACACAATTATAAGGTATGTGATGTAACATGTGAAATGCATATAAGCGATGTACGATGTTTGGTGTTATTGTGACAACAAGCATATGGTGTAAGGTATCTTGATGTGCCAAATGTTTTGATGTATCATACCTTGTCGGATGCCTACACCATAAAATAGGCTCAGATTCAGACTCGGACTCTTTATTCCGTAGATGATGACCTGTAAGGCCAATGATACAATAAGACATATACATGTTTTAGGTTGTTATACAAGCGCAATATTTGCATTCCGAATACTGAACATTTTTGTTACATAAAGTGATAGGTTGTTAATAATAATATTATCATGGCTGGACAGTAGTTGAATGAACTTAAATTTAGTGGGATATCTGTGATAATAAAGTGGTATAAACTTGTCCCTTATAATGAACAAATAAATAAAGTATAGTATTCATCTTCAAGACCATCCCCACAAAATGGGCACATTGCCTCGATTATTGTACTCGAAATACAGCGTCTATGTGATTCTATTTTTAGTTCGGAAGAAGAATATCGAAATTTAGAGAGGGAACGACGCAGTTTGGGTGATGTTATTTGATTTAACTATGGCTTCATTCGAGGGGTGGTCTTAAAGCCACAGTGGGATTGTAAAATTGAAGATTCATGCACACGAGCGGACCAGTCTTGCATCCACACATCTTTCGTTCTCGATTTAAATATACTAATTAATTGTTTTACATCGCCAACATCTTAACCTCCCAAACATATGCAAAACCATACGACAATAGTAAAATTCTTACACATGTTCTCCAATTTTTGTAACTTTGGGTATCAAAATTATGAAGCATATAATAGCAGTGCTTTACCGAACGATTTTCAGGCATTCTAATATTTTTAACCAATATCTTATAACACGTAGATAAAATAGGATGAATGTATAGAAAGGATATAACATGACACACATCCATATACTCACATGTGAGCTCACCTAGATCAGTTATTTAGTTATATATATATTTAAGAAGTCCATCCTTAATAGCACATATGAGTAGTTATCAACAAATTATCCGGCTTCAAAGAACTCCATGAGCACACCACACTTGCTAATTGTCTCAGTTGTAATCCTCATTTACTCAAAGGGGCAGTAGCACGTTTTTTCGATCAAATAAGTCGATGAAATGTATTTGGAAAAAAATGTCACCAATGATGAAACATCCTTATTACTTCGGAAAATCAAGTTAAATAATGAATGTACATGGTTCCGTATAGCCATGGGAATCGTTTTTGTCATTCAAAATAATAAAATGTGTTCACAATAAAATGGCCGGCATGCAATTTTTGCTTTATACGCAACATCATTAACACCACTTCGGATAATTGGTTTGAGTTGTAAGATGTTTTACCCTCTAAAGTAAATATAAATGACATAAACTACCATTATAAATGGGAAATTTGAAAAAATAAAATTTGCAAAAAACGTGCTACTGCCTCTTTAAAAGACAAGACCATTTGGAGAAATTCCAACGAAAATAAAGCATATTTCTTTCATACTAAAATCCGTCATTCTCTTGCCATAACGGCTACTCAGCTCATTTGTACCGTTAGGATGGTAGAACTGGACATCTGTGGGAAGGGGATGAAATGAGGTTTGATGAATCAGTCGTGTTTTATGTTATATATATGTTGTATTTATGTACAAATGTAATGGAGCGGTATTCGACGGGCTTTACAAGTTATTAACCAGTCTGTGTAGAACAAATGAATATACTTGAACTTTGCACTTTGTCGACCTGTTTGCTTATTACGCACATTGTGAATTCCGGGTTGTCCCACATCAGCGAGTGGGGCAGCCTATGATACATGAATACACTTAACTCACAAGTACCGAGGTCAATGACAGTTGACATTCTGTACATGACGTCACGTATCCGGGTCATAGGTCAGATGTACTTCATTGTAACGTTTAGTTGATATCTCAGCTTCCATCTTTAATTCGGACTTTTGAATGTTAGAATAACATAATCTATAAGCAATATTGTGAAAAAAACAAATCTGCAGTTAGTAGAGTTTTATGTCAATGTTTTATGTTCAATGATCCGGAGGAATGAATAAGTTAATGATGATAAATTAAATGATTTACATGTACGCTCGTATATTTAGACAGTAAAATAAATTTTAGATCTATTTGTCGACAAAAAAAAACAGACATATACCTATGAAGCGTCAGTGGACGATCTTATAGAAAACCTGAATGATCCAAATTTATTTTTGAAAAACAGTAAATAGCATCTTTAATTTTTGCAAGACTTCAACCCATGGTATATCAATCGATGCATGGAAGGAGTATTTTTGCAAACTTTCAAATGAAGGAATCGATGATACTTCTTGCGTTGAGACGTTTGATGATGTAAATGATAATGATGTGGTTGACATTTCAAATATGTTTTTAAACAATGAAATAACTGAAATGGAAATTCAAAACGCTATTAACGGGTTGAAAATAAATAAGTCAGCTGATCTTGATAAATTAATTGCTGAATTTTACACATTGAACTTTTGTTTCAATTCCAACTCTTCATAAGTTGTTAATACAATTTTCGACTCGGGGATTGTACCAGAGGAAGGGTAAAAATCTTGTATTATCCCATTACATAAAGGTGGTCTATTGAATGAGCCAAATTACTATCGAGGACATCTCTTTTAAGCATATTTAGACATGAATATTCGACGATTGATAATGCATTTATTTTAAATGCTTTGATAGAAAAACAAATAAGAAAAGTGGTGAACAATGTGCTGCGTTTATAGACTTTAATAAGGCTTTCGATACGGTTAAGCGCCCAAAGTTATTGAACCGTATTTGAATTAACGACAAGTTATTCCAAATCATAAATAATATCTATAGCGATGTCACTGCCGGTGTAAGGAACAATAACATATATTCGGAATTCTTCACATGCCCCATAGGACGGAAACAGGGTTGCATCATGAGTCCACTAATATTTTCGACAGACAGATATATTTTATTCGTATAGGTAGCCCTGAGGCCAATAGTACAAGTATATAAAGTTTGTAAAATACTTTTCCGCAACCTGTATGACATCAACAATTCACTTTAACAATCAAAATGCGTTCTTAATTTAAATATATGGTACAACACAAGGGATAGCTTAAATAGTAGTTCATTATTTTCTGTTTGAAGAAGCCTACGGAAATTAAATCTTGATGGCTGGTTATAGAAAAAATACGGCAGATATTTCTTTCTTATTTCTGCATATTTCAGACAGATAAGGAGTACATGGTACTCATCTTCTTGAGAGTTAATACAAAATGGACAGTTAGTGTTTATTTCGTTAACAGTTTTGGCAAAACGTGCTTCTTGAACTTTGAAGTTATGGGCGTTACATCTAAATTAAGTAAGCGCACGCCTAAGTTGTGATGATTTAATTTCAGACAGATAAACTTCTGTATTAATACAATACTTAAATTCTGTATAAAAACGTACACACGTTGATGACGTTATTTCATAATACCAGTCTTGCTGGTATATATCTGTGCATCTCTGCTTGAACACTTGAATGAAGTTGTTCGTGTTATTTACATTTTGAGCCAGCCATACATGTTCAAAGCCATGAGTAAATAGGATAGTTCTAACGAAATAAACCCAATTAGTATCATCAGTATCGTCTAATGTTTTAAGCATTTCATAACTACTTCTTGAGTATCGTGTAGTTGACTGTTTCATCAATCTTAGCCAGAATGAAATGACCAGACAGCGAGCATTAATAAATAATGGGAACCGCCCACATTCAGATAAAACAACTTTGTTCGCAGTTCTGTAGCTAACACGTAACAAGAACTTGCAGAACTTCGAATGTACTTGTTCAATATTTTTGTTAATGTTAATCCCCCATATCTCGGAGCCGTATAGCAAAATCGGTTGGATTTTCCTGTCAAACATCTTGAATGCTGCGTTAACTGGCAGTTCTTTATATTTACTAATGAAGCGCTTAATGACATGTAAAGCTCGTTCAGGTTGCATAGATAAAGTTTCACAGGCTCTAGAAAATAGATTTCTGCAAGAGAAAATAATACCCAAATATTTATAATATGAAACCACTTCTAGTTTTTGTCCATTTAGATACCATATTTCACAATTAGAAATCTAGCCTCCATTTTTAAAAACCATTACTTTCGTTTTACTGATATTTATCTGAAGGCCCCATTTCAAACAATACTCATTTAGGGTATCTATTTTACGCTGTAATTGGACCACAGAGTCGACTAAAAGAACGACATCATCTGCGAATAGCAATATTGAAAGATCTCTGATATTTTCGTTTATAAATACACCTCTTGAATCATTCGCTAATATTTCCTTAACAAATTCTTCAACATATAATAATAAGAAGAAGAATTGGTGAAAGTATGCAACCTTGTCTAACGCCGGCATACATGTATGTGTCAAATATATCACTCATTTGGGATCTGCCGATTTTAACAGATGCTCTCACATCGGCGTACATATTCTGCAATAGGCGTTGGAGTTTGCCATGTATACCTGAATGTAGGAGGACGTATAACAATTTGGATCTATTGACGGAATCGAATGTTTCTTAAAGTCAACAAATATACAGTAAAACGTTCCCCCTTTCTTCCGCAGATACTTATGGATAATACTATTTAGGGTAAATATATGATCAGTAGTACTGTATTCTTCTCGAAAACCCGCTTGACATTCTGATATAAGTTCTGAGTTGATACCCAGGCCTTAATACGATTATCTATTATCGTAATAAATATTTTGTTAAGTGTATTCAACAGTGCAATACATTATTTGGATCGTCCCTAGCACCTGACTTATGAAGAGGTACAATCAATCCAACATTCCAGGAGTCTGGGAAGAAACCAGTGTCGAGAACTCGATTTAACAGACTACTCATAAAAGGGAGCAATAATGAGCTGCATTCCTTAAAAACTTCGACTGGCATCCCATCTGCTCCGGGTGATTTTCCACATTTCAAGCCTTTTACTGCACATAATATCTCTTCATCAGTTATATGATTACCCAGAAACTCATCAGAAGTAACACAATCCTCACAATCATTCAAATCGTGGTTGCTTATATAACTATCTATCTATCAACTATCTTTTAAATAAAGTTAACAACACGTTGGGTTATTAGATTTCCTGAACCTATTCAGTAATGCATACTTATGTCGCTTTGCTTGATCGCATTCGAGGTCGAATCATTGTGGCTGCATTCGAGTGTACTGTGAGTGAGCGTGTGGGGGAGAGCGTGAATGAGAGCGTGATCTCGTGGGTCTGCGTGGATGTTCTCTGAGCGCATGCATTGCTTTCAATATGAAATCATTCAGATATGTAATGGCTCCATCAACACTGTCTTGTAATGTTTCGTGAAATATACTGAATTCACTAATATTGTCCTTAATGCATTGTATGAACTCACCCTTACGGCTCGAGTCCCATCTCTCTTTCTCGATGTTATTTGCGTCTGCACGTGCATGCTCGGGCTGGTTAATGTCACGTGATGTGTCATGTGATGTTTTCATATTTACTATTAAAGGCAAATGGTCGGATTCTGATCGAGTTAAAATGTCAACATTCTCAAAATATGTGTATAAGCATGAGGATACCACACATTAGTCAACGACGCTATTTCCTTGATGCCCAATGCATGTAAATTCTCCTAGTTTATCCGCCCAATTTCGCCCATTTAATACATGCATGTTAAAATTGCGGCATACATCTAAAAGTTTTGATCCTTCTGAATTAACTTTTTTATCTTTGGAGTTTCTATGGATTCTAAATGAATCACTTTCATAATCTACATCTTCAATTGGTAGATAATCCGTAGAATGATGTTCTATATAACTCTGTTTTTCTCCTATACGGGCATTGAAATCTCCAAATAAAACAAACGATGCATCCGGGATTTCCCGGGATAAACCATAAAGTCTACTCTCTCGGAGTCCAATTCCTGAGTGAAAGTCCTTCATCAACAGAGTTATGTGTATCAGTCACATAAACAAACCCATTGCCACTATCACGGGTTTACTGACGAGATCATTTAGAATGTCACTTTTGAAAAATACACAGTCTGTCCACTCGTCGTGTATGCGGGTGAATCTGATGCGATGGACTGTATCACATACACAGCGACACAGCGATTTAAACAACGTTGTATAGATTTAGAAATTCAAAATTGGTTTCAGCAAATCAATAGTTCAACATTTCTGTGTCACTATAGTTCTTATAAATCACTATTGGCCCAAGAAAGTTATTTATTATCAAATTCTTTTGAAAAAGACTTAAAAGTTGTTCTCACAAAGTTTCGTATACTTTCTCATAATTTGAAGATACAGAACCAACGTTATAAGAAAAGTAGAGAAACTGTTGATCAATCTGCTTTAATATGTGACAAGTGTGATACTATGAGTGTCGAAGATGAGTTCCACTTTATTTTGAATTGTCCATATTATACTTCGAGTAGAAACACATTTATTCCAAAATATTTTCATCACTATCCTACCCGCGAAAAACTACAGCAACTTATGTCTTCAAAAGATATTTACGTATTGAAAGGACTGGCGTTGTATTTGAAAAGAAACCTATTTGTAAAATGATTTTCATATTTTCCCATATTTTGATTTTGATGTTGTAGAAGCATTGTATTTAGCATTTACTGTCACATTATATACCCATGTTATTGTTATGGTTGTTGCACTCCACATACAAAATGCATTCAACATAATTGTACTCTGGGCCACGAGGCCTCCAATACCGAAAAAAGACTTTGACTTTGACTTTGATACCGCCACTGAATCGTCCGATAGAATGTGTGCGTTTCCGCACACACTGGTAGGAAATATACCCTGGAAACAGAGTAGCAAAATCTGTTGAGTTCTTTGCCCATGTCTCAATGAATGCAATGATATTAAATGATTGCCACAACTCAGTTAGTTCAGCGAATTGACTTAATTTAGAATTAAGATCGTTAATATTCCAACATAGACATGGATTGAAATTAATTTCATCACAGTTGTTATCGTTATCATTACAGTTAATTGTAGATATTTTCTTATTTTGTTTTTCAGTAAATCTTATCAGTTGAATTGTTACTTAGTTTCGTGTGCGATGCTGGTGTATGACCTCGGCCACCTCGCTAACTCAGCTGTGAGTCGTCTAGAGAGTCTCGTCGTCTGCTACTACTCGACCGGCCTGATGAGTCTCGTCTGCTCAGTTGGTCTCGTGAGCTGGGGGGTTGTGGTAGAAGTGATTGACCACGACCTGTTGGGGGGTACCGCCGTCTACCCGCCTCTGTTAAGGTTCCCTTCTCCCAGTCATATATGTAGATATTGCTATTGACCACAAGTTTGTCGTATATATATATAATCTTTTATTCCTCCATAAATGAAGAGTACAGAAAAAAGGGGGAAAATCATCATTGAAAATATTTAAACAGCTATTTTACAAAAAAAAGTTCTGAGAAGCTGTTCAGTATCACGACCACATACGATTGATATGAAGAGAGAGCTATCGAAAAATAGCTTTGAACATTATAAGCTCAAACTTCTTCTTTATCTTGATGCTTTATTCTTAACTTGTTTACATTTTCTTAATTTGCCGTACATTTGATTGACTGAAACAAAGGAAAAACTTATTGTACTTTCAAGGTGAAGGTCATTCTAACGAAAGCACGAGGTGCCATGTGGCTGAGATAAATTGATAATTTTAGATGCTAATTATAACAATGCCAGCTTAGAAACTTATATGAATGAAATATGGATTATAGTGAATTAAATAATATTGGAAGAGTGAGCTGGTTAATCAATAAAATGCATAATTACCGAAGTTTTAGGCACTCGCACGCTTGAGTCCTAAATTACTTGAAACACATGCTTAGCTGAGAGTGACCTCCCTTGCCCTATACTAAATAAATTGTTGCTTGCTTTTGAAGCGCACATAAAATACAATAAAAAGTACCATTTGACACTTACACCACCCACCTAATTGCGGATAACAATAGCAATTACTTAAATTCTTCAAATAATGCATATACTTGAGTCCTTGAAAACATAAAGAATCATTGCTCGATAGAAGTTCTCCATATTTATCGATACAAATTTAGCGATCCGCACACAGCAGAACAATCTTGGTCACAGGGCGTACCAGCTCTGTTGTGCTAGTCTTAACGCGGACAGTCCTGACATAACCTTTCTTATCTGTGAAAACAGACAATACACGGCCCATCGACCATGCATTCCTAGGGGAAGGGTCCATCAGCAAGACAACATCACCCACTTGCAGATTATCTTTCTTGTGGAACCATTTCTGCCTTATCTGTAACAAGGGCAAGTATTCCTTTCTCCATCTTCTCCAAAAGGTGTCGGCAAGGAATTGTATGTGCCGCCATCTTCGCTTGTACTGGTCCCCATCATCAAATTTGCCTGGTGGCATGGTGCTACCAGACCGCAGTAACAGTAGATGGTTAGGAGTCAGGGGAGATAAGTCTGTAATGTCGGGCATCTCTGTGAGGGGTCTGCCATTCACAACTGTCTCTACTTCACACATCAATGTGTTCAAGCCTTCATCATCAAGCTTGACAGATTGATCTTTCATGATAGAATACAAGGTTTTCCGAACAGTTCTGATCATGCGCTCCCATATTCCACCTTGATGAGACGCGGTGGGCGTATTAAAACGCCAGATGATCCCCCTTTGTAGAAATGTTGAGTGTAACCGGTCTTGATTCAAGTCTTTCAGATTTTCCCTAAGCTCATTAGCACATCCAACAAGGTTGGTTCCATTGTCGGAGAGTATTGACTTTGGTTGTCCGCGTCGAGCTATGAATCTGCGCACAGCGTTGATGCAACTGTCCGTATCCAGTGAACTTGCCACTTCTAAATGGATGGCACGAATAGCTAGGCAGGTGAAAATTACACCATAGCGCTTTACCTGAGATCTGCCGCGCTTTACATAAAAGGGACCAAAGTAATCCATTCCTACATGAGTGAATGGGGGGAAATCAGACTGAAGTCGCTCCTGCGGCAGGTCCGCCATCTTTTGGTTGCACATTGCGGCTTTATATTTTCTACAGGTGACACACTTGGCAATCACACTCTTGCATAATTTACCTGCTCCGAGAATCCAGTACTTTAGTCTTATGTGGGAAAGCATGGTATTCTTACCCATATGTCCTACCACTTTGTGCGCTTCTTCCACTATTAGCCGCGACAAAGGCGAATCCTTTGGCAGGATAATTTGGTGTTTGTTTTCAAAGGGTATGTCTGCCCTTTCTAAACGTCCACCGATTCGAAGTACACCATTCTTGAGTACTGGATCAAACTTGCAGAGTGTACTTGACTTCTTCACTGAAAGCTCAGTTTTCTGCCCTTCTTCAGAAAGATTCAACACTTTGAATTCATTCTTGAAATGTTCTAGTTGCACTGACTGGATCAATTTTGTTTCTGCACTTTCAAGAATTTCCACAGTTAGTTTCGGTTTGACTTTCTCCTTGCCGGAATGTTGCGTTGACTTACCCTTCAACATTCGGAAAGTGAGCATTATCCAAGCGATGCCCTTCTTGAGTCGACTCCAACTTGAATAATGGGTTATCAACTTCTTCGTTACACATGACCCTACAGTCACTATTGCTGAACTTACACATCTTTTCACTTCAGGGTCATCCGCCAAGCTGGTTTGAACAGAATTAGGTATTTGTGGCCAACAACTTTCAACTTGCCACAAAAAGGTTGGTCCTTTTAACCAAATCTCAGAAGTCAAGAGTTGATTAACATTCTGTCCTCTGGATGCAGAATCTGCAGGGTTGTCTTTGGTGTTGACATACCTCCATTGATTTACCTCCGAAGCTGCTCGAATCTTTGTGATGCGATTTGCTACGAAGGTCTGAAACCTAGTTTTCTCATTCCACAGGTATCTAAGGACAGACATGCTATCAGTCCAGAAGCTCAATTTGTCCACTGGATAATCAAGCTCCTTCAGTATGACCTGGCTTAGACGAGCTGCAACTGTAGCAGCTGTGAGTTCCAACCTTGGAATCGTAACTTTCTTTAAGGGAACAACCCTCGCTTTCGACATCAGAAAGCTACAATGAACTTGACCAGCCTCATTCACCAACCTGATGTATGACACAACACCATAACCTACTTCGCTTGCATCTGCGAATATGTGAACTTGATAGTCTTTCACTTCGCCAAAGTCGTTCGGTTTGTGGCATCTTGGAACTTGAATATCCTCGATCAGTGGTAGTTCAGCTACCCATTGTTGCCACCTTTGCAAGTCTTTACCTTCAATCACTTGATCCCAGCTGAGATCCTTTCTGCACAAGTCTTGCAGTAATATTTTTGCCTTGAGAACAAAGGGAGATAAAAATCCAAGAGGATCAAACACAGAGGAAACTACGGAGAGAATCTTTCTCCTTGTTTCTATTCCTTCACTCAAAGATACCCGGAATCCTAAAACATCTGTCTCAACCTCCCAATGTATTCCTAGAGCTCTCTCACTTGGCATTTTGCTTTCTTCCATATCAAGGTTTTGCAGACCCTTGGTTCTTTCCTCAATTGGTACACTTTTCATGACTGCAGGACTGTTTGAAACCCACTTGTTGAGATGGAATCCTCCCTTGAGACACAAGTTGCTTACATCGTGTATAAGTTTCATTGCTCCTTCTTCAGATTTCACACTTTTCAGACAGTCGTCAACGTAAAAGTTTTTACGAACTACCTCTACAGCTTCAACAGATGATGATGCTTGATTGTCTTGAGCGGTGCGCAGTAATGCGGAATTGGCACATGCAGGCGATGATACAGATCCAAACAGGTGCACAGTCATTCTGTAAATAGCTGGATCTTTCGTCTTGTCGGAATCCGCCCACCAGTAGAACCTTAGAAAATCTCTGCTGCGGACAGGAACTCGGACCTGCAAGAACATGGCTTCAATGTCTCCCATAACAGCAAAGTTCTCCTGTCGAAAGCGCATCAAGACACCCAGTAAACTGTTAGTGAGATTTGGACCACTCAGCAGCTGATTGTTCAATGACACACCTTGATACATGGCCGCACAGTCAAAAACAACACGGATTTTCCCAGGCTTTCTAGGATTGTAGACACCGTGATGCGGTATATACCATGTCTTACCAACTTCCCCTTCAGCCTCTTCCGCTGACACTAACTCTGCGTAACCCTTGGCAATCATCTTATCCATGAACTCTTTGTAGTCTTCAGCAAACTTTGGATTTCTATCCATCTTTGCTTTCAGCTTCATGAAGCGTTGAAAAGCTTGTTGGTGATTATCAGGTAAGTATACATCTTCTTGGCGGAACGGGAGATCAATATAGTAATGTCCATCATTGAATTCAATTGTTTCTTCGACCATATTCAGGAATCTTTCATCTTCTTGAGATAAGGCCTTTTCTTCATCTAGGACTGATTCAGGGAAATCCATACGTTCAGCCTTTCTCACCATCTGATCCAACCACCTTATCTGCTCTATCTCCTGAACTGCTTGAATGTCGATTCTATTGACGTATACCGCATGACCTTCAACATTGCTTTTGTCATGTTCACGCATCACATTCCACACGATCCAACCAAGTGCGGTCTTCGTCGCATGGGGGCTTCCTCGATGACCACATTTTACTTCCAAGGGTGAATAAGCTTCAGGAATGTTGTTGCCTATCAAGAGGCCAATATCGGTGTCAATTTGAGGTAGATCAATATCTTGAAGATGATCCCACTTCTTGATATCTTCATTTGTAGGAATGTGACTGGTTGAGACAGGCATCTTGTCCTTGGAAAATACATTTGGCAATAAAACAGTGTTATTCATGTCCAAGTCACACACTTCAATGTTCTTCACTTCAAATGTATTCATGACATGAGTATTGCCCATGGTCTCTAGCGTTATGCGTTTCTTCATACCTTCTGCCCCCAAAGCTCTCATCAATTTCTCCGAACAAAACGAAGCAGAACTGCCAGGGTCCATGAATGCATAGGTCTCTACAACATGTGAGCTGTTGTGCATCTTTACCTTGACTGGGATAATAGCCATAGCACATTCTCCGTTAACTTCTGCCTGGCAGCACAAGCAATCCTTCAAGTCGGTACAGCAGCTTGCTATCTTCTGTGGATCTTGGCGTCTAAACTCTTTTGGCATTGTTTGTTGCTGAGGCCTTCGATCAAAGTGCAGGATAGTTTGATGTCTACCATGACAGTGTTCACATTTGATTTCAAACAGGCACCCCTTACCCACATGACCTGGTTTCAAACATTTGAAACAGACTCCTTTTGATTTAAAGAATTCCAGTCTATCATTAATGGATAGTGCAAGTAACTTGACACACTTCACAATGTCATGTTGGGATGATCCACAGTACAAACATTGCTGAAAGTCAACATCCTTGTGGTTCCTGCTATCTGGTGGTGCTGAAGCTTCAGTTGACTGAACTTGAGTGGCATGTGAATTAAACCTCGCTCCAGTCTGTTGACCTGGTTTGAAACTTGAATGCTTTGTCTTACTCTGTGTCATCGGTGCCGAAGGAACTTTCATTGCCGCTCTCCCGAAAACTGGGTCATTCACTTTCCTAGCCTCTGTTCGCACAAAGTTTGCAAAATCTGCGAAAGTAACACAAGTTTTTGTCAGTCTCTTTCTTTCTACAATGGTTCTCCATTTATCATGATGATAGAAAGGTAACTTCATTACCAACTGTTTGAGGTGGTTTGAGTTTTCTAATATTTGCACTGCTGTGATGCTCCTTACAGCATTCTCACATTCTGTAATGAAGATAGAAAACTGGTCCAGTGCTATTGGATCATCCGGCTTGATAGGTTTCCAGTTGGTAGCCCGTTCTATGAAAGCGTTTGCGATGACCTCATCATTACCATATCTCTCTTCGAGTTCATGTAGTGCAGCTGGGTACCCATCTTGAGAGTCCAAATAGCTATATCCACTGACAATCTGATGAGCGGGACCAATCGTGAACTGTTCAAGGTAATTCATTCTTTCATCATCATCTTCTGAGTTGAGCACTATCTTTGATTTGAACTGCCTCAAAAACTTTCTGTATTGCAGGGGATCACCATCAAATGGTTTAATGTCTGGTGGTGGCTTTCGCATTTGCTTGACCATGTGCATAATTGCTTCTTCTGATTGATTAGGTTGCAAATGTTCATCATTCCTTAATGTAGGTAGTCCACCCATAGCCAACTCATGAACATTATTCTCAACATCTTGTTCAAAAACTGAGAATGTCTTATCTCTAGGAAATGCATTCGTGTGTTCAGTTGGAATAAAAGGCTCTGCATGAGGATTAAAATCCTTCTTAGTCCTTACATGTATGTCAGATCTGTGACTAGACAGTTGTTCACTTGAAGCATTCTCCATTTCTTCTTCTATAATCTTTGTCTTAGCTTCTGCAATGGAAAGTTTAGTTTGCAAATCTAATTCTTCTTCTTGCAACTTCAACTTCAATTGAGCTATCTTGAGATCATGTTTCTTCTTTAGTGATTCACCCTGAGCTTCCAACTCTGCCACAACTTGCTTCTCCTTTATTCTAGCAGAAGAAAGAACACTCCTCTTAGATGATCCCCTTGATCTACCTGATACAGATGGAGAATGTCTACTGGACATTTTGGAAAACCACTCTTCAACCTTTTCTTTAAAATAGGATGCTTTGCTGACAGTGTCAGTCCACAGTCCTACTTCAAACTCCATCTGTTGTTCTTCATTCAACATACTGACATACATGTCCCTTTCAGTAAACAGATTGTCATAGACTGCCAACCATTCCTTGTATGACTTCCTTACGATCTCTGTATCACATTTCTTTGACATTTCCATTTTAATTTGATTTTGAAGAATATTCATAGTTCTGATAATTCTTTTCATACTATCCAAGCGCACTGTTTTCCAGTAATTCTTTCCCTTTTCAGTCATTTCAGTCTTTCTTTCACTTCTTCTAAGATCCGAAATTCCCGACTCACTTTTTACCGACATTGTGTCCTTCGCCTCTTTACCTTCACTCGACAGGCCAAATTTCAAACTCATGTCCTTGTTCATGTGGCACCTAACTTCGTCAATGCAGATATAAGCTCAAACTTCTTCTTTATCTTGATGCTTTATTCTTAACTTGTTTACATTTTCTTAATTTGCCGTACATTTGATTGACTGAAACAAAGGAAAAACTTATTGTACTTTCAAGGTGAAGGTCATTCTAACGAAAGCACGAGGTGCCATGTGGCTGAGATAAATTGATAATTTTAGATGCTAATTATAACAATGCCAGCTTAGAAACTTATATGAATGAAATATGGATTATAGTGAATTAAATAATATTGGAAGAGTGAGCTGGTTAATCAATAAAATGCATAATTACCGAAGTTTTAGGCACTCGCACGCTTGAGTCCTAAATTACTTGAAACACATGCTTAGCTGAGAGTGACCTCCCTTGCCCTATACTAAATAAATTGTTGCTTGCTTTTGAAGCGCACATAAAATACAATAAAAAGTACCATTTGACACTTACAAACATCATGGTCAAGTTCAAGTCAGTTCTACACGACAACAAGCACTCCATGAGCTCAGTCTGGCTCATGTTATGGAGTTTCACATTGAAGTCAATTTTTCCGACATTTATCAGGCTCATCCACAGTTCATCCCGAGTTCCATTAGTGTATTCACATACAAGTACGGCGTGAGTTAGAGGATCACCATACACTACACCACACCTATGACACAGTCCAGGTTCACATATATCTCTCACAGTAGCACAGGCTTTGATGACAAAGTTAGCTTGCCGTCTGAGGGTTGGTTCGATCAGTGACACTGTCCATGCAGGATGGACTTGGAGCTTGGGATGTATTCGCTGGAACTTGTGTAGGTCAGGGTCATCTCCTAAACGACTGTTCCATTGTGTCACGTGGTATTCTCTGACTGATTTCTTTACAACTCTCTTCCAGTTCGAGCGTTTTGCAAAGATTCCTGATTGTAGAAAAGTTTCCAAGTGCCCAGCCAAGTGCACAGCCTGGGTGTAGTCAGGGGATACCCGCATCTCCCTATTACCCCTAAGTTTAACCTTAGCTGTTTTGTTGATATATTCTCTGTCTTTAAAAGAAGAGAATTTCACAATAATAGGACGGAGATGTCTGTTGGTTGGTAGGCGGTGGGCACGTTCGATGGATAGATCATCAGCACGACCTGACTCGACTTGAAGTTTAGTTTTCATAAAGTCTCTTACTTTTCTTCACTCCAGTTTTCTTTGCCACCCTCGTCCGGTATCCCAAAGAAAAGTACATTCTCTCTCCTGGACTGGGATTCGAGCTGCTCTACCTTCCTTCCCAGCGCCGTGTTTGCGTCTACTAGTTTGTCTATCTCTCGCCAGATGTCGTTCTGTTCGCTTTGAATTGCTTGAAGTGATGTCTCAAAATAGGTGAATCTTGTGTTGAGGGTTTTTAATTGTTGTTCTATACCCCGTAGGATATCTCCGTGTTCGACGCTAGACTGCTGTCCCATGTGTCTCACACCTGAGGCAGAGACAGACAGTTGACTCTGCCTCGTGGTCCTCGGGCCGGGGTTGCTTTCGATATTACCGCTTAGGAGTAGGAGAAGTGCCACAATTAAAAACAAAATCTGCAAATGGCGGGATAACAAACCCCCACACAATTGTATACCATGCACTAGCTCACTTTTTCACTAATATTTTCCATTTATATAAATGAATTTGCAACCAGTTTTGAAAGTTCAGATTGCTATGGATTACAACTCATGCCAGACCTTGTACAATATAATATCTGATTTTGTTTGCTGATGACATTGTGCTGTTTTCTATATGTGCAGAAAACAACAGATGAACATTCTCTCCTCATTTGCGAACGAATATGCTTGAAGGTGAATATGGCAAAATCAAATATAATGGTTTTCAGAAAGGGAGGTACGTTAATCGCAAATGAAAAATGGAAATTTGAAGATGAAGAATTGAAAATTGTTAACTATTACACATACTTAGGTATATATTTTACTCCGAAGTTGTCATAAAATCATGCTATAGCATAAAAGCTATGGAAGTAGAGCGAGCTTAAACATTCTTCAAACTCTTTGATAGCAAAATACTACCGATACTAACCTGTGGCTGTGAAATTTGGGGACATAAAAATTACAATGCATGAGAAAGAATTCAGATAGCAGCGTGCAATAGGTTTCTTCAACTAGCTATTAAAACACCTAATAATGCTGTCCTCGAAGAATGTGGCCGCTTTCCACTATTTGTAAACACTTCTGTGAGAGTGGTCAAATATTGGCTTAAGTTGACCAAAATGTCTGAACACAGATATGTCAAATAATCTTAAAAAATTGTTTTACTCTATATTTTACATGGTCAAGTAATAACTAAACTCCAAAACTACAAAAGCTTTAATAAGTTTTTTTTATAAGAACAGATTCGAAACCGAAGTCTATATTAATTCACTTCAAATAGATAATTCAAAGTACTCATGCTAATCCCCGATGTGGCACGCTCCTACTTGAAACACAAACTGACATGGAATGGCACTTGCATCTGTAAGGGAACACTTCCCTGTCTATCTTGAAACTTCAAGAGGCCGATGTTGAGAGTTTGCACGAAAGTAGCCCATATATATTCAGCATCGTCGTCCCGTCCAATCCAATCCTTCAAAGAGTTCTTTGGACTGCCAACTATGGGGAACATACATCTGTTGTCAGTCTGGCTTATCGTCTGCTACGCTGTCGTATGCTCGGGATGGCTTTTCGGAAGTAGGAAGTAAGTTACTTTATTTTTCATTTTTTTAGAATTACGTTGTGTGCACTTGTTTAATGAATGATGAAAAATCACTTGAATAAATTTAACTTGGAAACTGGGGATACATACATGTAGTGTATCTGCCGATTCCTCATTCTTAATGCAGTACGAATTGCAAAAACGACTGATGGCATTCAACTTCACTTACAATACCATAACAACCTTATGAGAGACATGTATTCTAAAAATTTTCAGTGACAGCTGACAGGTGATAAAGACCAAAAATATTTGTTGATAACAACTCTAACTTCTTTATTGTGAACATACCCGACCTTTCGGAGTGTATTCTTACTACCTCCTCCGGATGTAGAGCGTAACATTCATTCAACGCACAATCAATTGAATAGCAGCTCGATCAGCCTTATAACACTTATGAGGAAACTCAATCATTGAGAATTATATGTCAACAGATACTGTGTCGCTTATAGCAAGGAATATTATTGTAGTGTATTTTGTGATGTATCTAAGGCTTTCGATAGAGGTTGACACAGAGTAGAGAAATGTATAGAGTCTGCAGAAAACTACTTGACTGCCTTTATTGTAAGCAATTGCGATCAATCATTTTTAGCTCATCTGGCCAGAAAGGCCCGATGGGCTTATGGCATGGGATGGCGTCCGTCCATCCGTCCGTCCGTCCGTAAACTTTTCGCTTTTTCGACTTCTTCTCCAGAACCAATGACTCCAGAGAGCTGAAATTTAATGTACAGACTCCTTGGCTGAAGGGGATACTAAATTGTAAATTTGGTGACCCTGTGACCCCAAATGTGGGTCACAGGGGTCATAACCTTAAAAGCTATTTTCATCTTCTTCTCCAGAACCAATGACTCCAGAGAGCTGGAATTTTATGTACCGACTCCTTGGCTGAAGGGGATTCTAAATTGTAGATTTGGTGACCCTGTGACCCCAAGTGTGGCTCACAGGGGTCATTATCTAAAAAAAACTATTTTCATCTTCTTCTCCAATCCCAATGAACATAGAGAGCTGAAATTTTATGTACATACTCCTTGACTGAAGGGGATTCTAAATTGTAAATTTGGTGACTGTGAGACCCCAAATATGGGTCACAGAGGCAATGACCTAAAATGCTATTTTCATCTTCATCTCCAGTCCAAATGGCTCTAGCGAGCTGAAATTTTATGTACAGACTCCTTGGCTGTAAGGGATTCTTAATTGTAAATTTGGTGAGTCTGTGACCCCAAATATGGGTCACAGGGATCATAACCTTAAAGCCTATTTCAGTTTACAGCATCTTTCTGAGATTTTATGTGCACTTCAGTCAGTAAGTAGGTAAGGGAGGTAATTCTAAAGAAAACAGCTAAGGGAAAGGCATTTCATCTTTCTGATGTGAGAGTTCTAATATGTGCCTCTGAGAATATAATATGTCTGATGAAAAAGAGATGTTGAGAATTAAAAACTTAGAATTGGAGGTCTAACCAAAAATATATGTCATATTTTATCTTTGTCTCACATATCACATATATGAGTAATTATTTGTATTTTGCAAGTGAATTAAAAGGTACACAAGTCTAAAAGTATTCTAAAGACTTAATACAGAATCTTTTATTAAATCTAATATAATGTTCTTTGAAATTTAAGAGTAAATAATGGCGTTTTTTAATATCTCATGATATTGTGTAATTATTTGGAGAATTAATTAATTAATTAATGAGAATTTCCAGTACGAGTCAATTTGGTATACGTTATTTATATCATATTTTATACTTTATAACTGATTTAGTTTTCTATTAACTTTGCAGTTAATTTTATTCAAAAGGAACAAGAAATGAGATAAATGTCTACATTATGGACATGTTTAATGTGAATCTATTTGAAATGAGAACTATTGAATACCCTTTGAAGGAATAACTTGAAGAGGAATTAATTTTTTTCATTTTACATGAGATATGTGAACTGAATATGACTAGTGATGACTGGTGATAACATAGGACTATAAAAGAAGTAGCTATATGAGATTGTGACATCACACCTATTTTCATCTTCTTCTCCAGTACAGAAAAATAATTAATTGTAGGAAAAACAACATCTAACAAATACATTTTACTGGCTGTGAGTCCAGTGTCTGCATATTATGTAATTGCATTGTGTTGACCTGGGGGTGACCACTTCCTGGCAGAAGGTTTCAGGTTACTTCAAACTACTGTGCAGCACTGTTTATCATAGACTGTGCGTGAGACTGCTTTAGTCTTCCACTGACTCTAAAAAAAGAATTTATTCATAGAATATCACCATTTTATCAAATATTGAAAAGGAGCCTATAAGAAATGGTGAAAAAGAAATTAATAAAAAAAATTCATCAATTTATTAAGTATTGAAATGGAGCCTATGAGAAATGGGATTTTCAAAAACTGAGGCTCCTATTCATTATGTAATAAATGTTGGTATTGCAATTGCAATTAAGAATTAAAACAATATAATGCAAAGGTGTATGATATTTATAACGAATGTGGATTTATGTGTAACCAATTTTGATAATAATTAGCAGGGGTCATGACCTAAAAAGGTTTTTTTCATTTTCTTCTACAGCCCCAGGCCATTATTGCAATAGCTGACAGTGGTGAATTGTATGCAAAGAATTGTACCCGGTATATTCATTATTATATGTGTGTACGATCTTAAAAAATAGTATGATCTCTCCACCACATTATTATATGTTTGATACCAGCAATTTATTTCCAAGCTTTGTGTTGCTCTTTCAACACATATATATAGCAGATTGGCAAAGTTATGGTAAAAAAATATTTTTAAACTGCTTTAATCGTTTCACTACCTAGATTCTTATTACTACATTCCATTATCTGACCATTGCTATAAAGCCCACTCCATAACATACCCCACTTATTATCTCCTGGTGAGCTACAGAGGCCATGGCTCTATTTTTTTTGTTAATGAGGGTATTTGTGGTGTTTAAACAGTTCATTATCATAAACATCTGGGTTTACCTTTTTTATCCAATGAGAGCTGGCACCATTCTTTCTCTCTTTCTCAAAAGGACATCTAAAATGACCGGTGCACTAAGGAAATTCAAGTTTGAAGGAAACTTGAAGGGACCTTCATAGTTACAGCTGCAGATGCTTCCCCACGTGTGCCTGCAGATATTTCCCCACGTGTGCCTGCATATGTTTCCCCTTGTGTGCCTTCAGATATTTCCCCTTGTGTGCCTGCATATGTTTCTCCTCGTGTGCCTTCAGATATTTCCCTTCGTGTGCCTGCAGATGTTTCCCCACGTGTGCCTGCAGATATTTCCCCACGTGTGCCTGCAGTTATTTCCCCACGTGTGCCTGCAGATATTTCCTCACGTGTGCCTGCATGTGTTTCCCCTCGTGTGCCTTCAGATATTTCCCCTCGTGTGCCTGCAGATATTTCCCCGCGTGTGCCTGCATATGTTTCCCCTCGTGAGCTTGCTTATATTTCCCCACGTGTGCCTTAAGATATTTCCCCTCGTGTGCCTGCAGTTATTTCCCCACGTGTGCCTTCAGATGTTTCCCCTCGTGTGCCAGCAGATATTTCGCCACGTGTGTCTGCAGATATCCGTCCTCGTGTGCCTGCAGGTGTTTCCCCACGTGTGCGTGTGTCTGCAGATATTTCCCCACGGTTGCCTGCAGACGTTTCCCTACGTGTGCATACCACCTCCATTATATGCCTTTTCAGGATAGGGTTTACTTTGCGAGAGAAGTAGGAGATACACATTAAACGTTATTTTATCAAATATAGAAAGGTCTTGCGCCAGTATTCCCCAGTATTTAGTTTCAATAAAGAAATTCAAATAACGTCATCAAACCTTGTATGCGACTGAAGTACTCAATTGAAGTATGTTATGACATTCCTTTAGCAATCAGGAGAAAAGATGTTAAAAATCTATGAAAATCAGAACTGTTTCAAAAGTATACAGTATACCTCATGAAAAATGACGTTTTGTCTTTCCTTGTAACTGTCCACATCTTGCTGTACACTGTTGTGGGATGAAATATGTCATTACATGTTTCTGAAAGTTGTATAACTTATCCTCAATTCTTTTCGTGACTGAATATTCATAAAATATGTTTGAATCAGAGAATGTGTTCATTTTGCCAGGGCCTCTGAAGTTACAAGTTTAAATATTAAGATTTTCCATTCCAGCTGCTTCTGCAAGGCGGTGAACAACCACGACTACAACCATGTTTTGCGGGATTTCGGCTCAATCCAGAGCTGCAGGCGTTTCCCCAGGTGCGCCTGCAGGCGAGCTGCGATGATGACCTGTGGGACTGAGTGTGAGCGAAAGGTACAGGAATGGGTTTGCCACCACAACTGCGGCGGCAATAACATCGGAGCGAATATCAGAGCCTCGTATCAAGCCAGCACGTGTCATTCAAACAGAGGCCGCGACGTCTTCGTCTGTGGTCAAAGATCAAACTGTGGACACTAGCAAATTAGAACGTCAATAATAAATGAGTTACCAAACATCATAGTTTGTTATAAATTATGTACATTCACAAAACTGAAACTAAGCTTTTGTGACAAATAATAAGAAATGAAATGAATATCTATATGGCGCACGTTTTACCCACTATCATACTCAAGGCGTTACCAACATTATTACCCGAGTTTAACCAAAGCTGACATACATGTCGCCAGAAGGTCACTTCCAATCTTTACCAGGACCCCTTTCACAAAGCAACCTTTACTAAGGTTAACCTTAACTCCCATCTTTACAATGCGCTAAGGTTACCTTAGTGACTTACGATCACCTTAGTGCTTTGTGAACTGGGGCTCAGGTATCCATTTAAATTGCTTGGTGACACCATAAATCTCTTAACTCATGTCTCAGTGTGGGTTAGAAAATGACCCTTTAAACTATCAGATTTTTCAGCAATGAAGTGTGTCGGCCACCCATCCGGCGAGCCGCGTCCATTGTTGCTGAACTTTATTGATAGCGGTCAACTGAGCAATGGACAGGACCAAACTATCACCCATATATTTCTAGGAAATAGTTCCTTTCATTCCCTTTCCTAACTGATATATAGATTACGAAAGGTCAAAAACCAAGTGTGGTTCGATATCAAGCAATCTAAATAAATTTAGATCGACTGTTCTATATTATGGTACAACACGGTATAACCTAATATATAAAACATATTGATCCAAATTTATTTAGATTGGAAATCAAGGTGTTTTAAATAAACCGTTCAAACGAAGGTTGGTCAATGTTCTTGGCCTACATAACTTGAGAGCCAAAAGACTAGACCTAGCTCGCCGCTAATGGTTGCGATACTGCCGAAGCGGCGTTAAAGGTACATCCATTGTGCTGTTGGGGGTCACATATTCCAAACGTTATAAAATGTGTTTCTTTATCGAGAAGTATCGACTGTTACCGAAAACTACCATTTTGATGATAGTCGAGTTATTATATTGACGATATGAAGGGAAAAGTAGTGATTTCTGATCGAAAACCGGACAATGCCCAGCGCGTGGCGAGCGCCAATGAGTCAAACGTAATTTTAGAATCTTATTTACAACAGACAAAATGCCAAATTTGTTTAATATGTCATATAACTACTGTGCATGTAAACGGGACGTGCAGTTTCGGTTTCTAGACATGCATAATAATCTTACTCGATTTCAATTAGAAACTAGTAATTATGATATATTTGACGATTTGGGATGAATATGCAAGCTGAGTGAATTTATTTGTACTCTAAACAGCACATATGCTGAGTTGGAACGTATTAAAGACAAATAAAATGTTATGAAACACAATGGATGCACCTTTAAACAATAACTCACTCACTATCCCTGGTGTCTACTGTGTATGGTTACCTCGCAGATTGAGACTTTACATAACAGAGGAGCGTCACTGGAGGCTGAGGACTGGATAATCAAGAGTTATAGCACATGAACTTGAGAAAAAAATTATTGTTTCACCGCGGCTTCCCATAATTTGCCGTCTGTGACGTCATTAAACGATTCTTTCGTGACGTCACTCTAGCTTGCCGTCGCAAGAGAAGTGGGTCGGTTTCTGACTATTTTTACGCGAATCAAATGGACTAGAATGGGTAACAAAGAAGGTAAGAAATTATTACACTCGAAGGTGTGTCATTTAACTTTCACGAAACTCCCTCTCGCTCGGATAATACAAAAAATCACACTCGTAACGTAAAAGTCATATGTCACATATTGTCGGGTAATAATCTCTATATCAGCAACCAACTGTATGCAGTAACACTTCCTCAATCTATGGCACTTCAAGTGGGTTGTAGGGGGCGGGATAGCGCAGTGGTTAGCGCGTTCGGCTTCGGATCAAGAGGTCCGGGGTTCGAATCCCGCCAGGGGCATGGCAACTTTGTCTGCAGTAGAGAACTGTTCTACAAGCAGTAAGGTTTGGATGCAATGCTACACTGAATCTCAGCGTAGTACCACCCATGGTTCGCTAGTTCCAGTCGATGCTCGCAGGTTTCACCGCAATGCATAGCCACATGGCGTTGCGGGCTTTCTCCCTGCCATAATACTAGCAGCCACGATATAAGTGAAATACTCTTGAAAGCGGCGTTAAACCCCAACTCATTCACTCAAGAGGGTTGTAAAATTAAACAAAATGGCGATCAGACATTCGTCCCTTCGTCCGTCCATGTGTAAATATCCATCGACTTTTTCCCAAGAACCATAGGCTCCAAATGGTTGTCATCTTGTGTACATGCACCTCCGCAAAAGGGGGTATACATTGTCGATTTCATGACTGTGGTCCTAAATAATGGCAATATTTGAAAACATGATCTGAATGACAAGACATATCGCATGTTATTGATAATTTTATTTGGAAAGGACGCCGAGTATAATCAGAGAATAAAAACACAAACAGAATTAAAACAATTAAAATATTTATCTACGGATTCTTCAGAGCATGGGACATGCACTAAGTATAGCCATTAAAAATTCACGAAATTTGTCATAAGATAGATTGAATATTGACTCTTACAAAGAAAAATGAATTGAAAATACCTCACCATTGAAATAATTCTACAAGGTGACGCCGCAAGCCGACGAAGACCCAATAATTTTCAGACTGTTCGTCCCTGTCTAACACAATTAGAAATTTCCAAAATATGCAATATTTGTTTCAACATCAGTATCAATCAAATAAAGGCTTTTCCATGTTGTTTAAGAAGGTTTAAGTACAAAAAGTATACGCTTGTGTTCTCGAAATTCTTTGGGGAGGGGATTGTACATCCATAACCCATTACAGTTGCCCCAACATTTGAAGAACCATACAATTTAATATACAAATCAATATAATGAAAGAAAAAAGGGAGGTCACATAATTGTTCAATACTATTTTATATTAGTATATACTATACTAAAGTTATGGTCACAATTTTGTCTAAAGGGAAATAACTCCAAAGTTTGACTGAGTACTACTTTTTCACATTGAACATATCATGGACAAAACAAGTGTATTTCAATTAGTCAAACAAAACGATTTCATGATCCTATTCGTATAGGTATATTTAAAATTCCAATGTACATGTATGACACTATTACTGAAAATGAACACAGAAGTACAAGGCAGTGCCGTTCTCAATCTGACAACTGAGAGTGTACATAAACAAGGCGTGTTGAACCTCTTTAAAATGACTTTGACAGATCAATGTACTTATATTCACCAATTTTGGTGTTTAAGCATGAAGCATTGTCCATCAAATGTGTATGATGTTTTCCTGTTTTGTTTTTGAATTTGAAACCTTTATTTTGTTGATACGTTAATTATGCACGCATGTATTTTTTCGAGTATCGCAGTGTGCGTAAGATAATTTACTTTCTACGGAATCACAACTGGGTCCGCAGAAACCTTCTCGAAGATGTCCGTATATACATAGGTGTATTCAAGATTTTCCTCAAACATTTCACACTCTCCAGTACCCGTGTCATAAGAGAAGTAAAGACACCCCTGAACGTTGTAGCATAACAACATACAACGGTGACTGTCTGGTATGGCAACGACCTCGGACTTCCGGATACCATTCCTTGGCACTGCCGGTCGAAATTCTCCCCGGATGGAACATCCAATTGCCATTGCAACTCGGTAATGTAGAATTCCCGACGACAGAGCGACTGTGAATGAAATAGAAGACATGAGAGAAAATGTAGCGATTTTCACGAACCTTCACAAACTCTGAATCGGTTAGCAATGTTTACTTAAGCTATATATGTTCATGGAGAAATTCATTCAATAATGTCCACAAATCAGAAAGTAACTAAGTTTTTACAACATGTATTACTGATACGTATGTCTCTGCTCCACAATATTCTACACAATAAACTAAACCAAACTGAAAGTTATGATATATGCTGTGAGCACATAGATACGAGTATGTATTATTTTTTTTTTTTGAATGTTCACTTTACATTAATCAAAGAGAAAAAAAATGAGTCATCCCTACATATGTATTTGTATAATTGTTCTTTTTTTAGAGGGACATGCACGTGCAGACCTGTCATTTATTCAAAACATAAATGTATTTAACGTAGTTCAATCTCTCATGAGACCAAACGATTAGTGTAACACATTTATACAAATGCAATTTTTTGGGGGGTATTCTTCTATCATTTCTGTCTTGTCCAGTATCTGCCATCTCTTTTCACAATGTGAAGTCATTTATTATACAATGTATATAACGGGTTGTGACATACTGGGATTTATCAGGTACATAAAATATCACGCTACAATGAAGAAATTCAAGATATATGATATTTTCACCGTGACCAGTGACTGATATGATACATCATTACTCAAAGGTTAGAGTTCAAGGTTTTGACGTCATAAAACAATGGTCAGACGTAGAGAATTCTCTTAAGACGTCACATTCTTACAAGAGTGACGAAATGTTCCAAGCGGCCGCTCAACCTGAAAACGATCCTGTTGTAGGATAATCACACGGATAATGTCATTTCTCATCTACGAGGGTCACCACATGGAGGTTCATGGTGTCATGGTGACGTGATGTCATTAACTATATATAGTATGACGTCACACTTCGTCTATGACGTTGCATTCTAATTGTGACGACGGCAGGCAGTTTGAAAGTACATTTTAGCGTATCTTCCTCAATCGAGACGATATGCATTTCTCTGTATTGCCGGAAACTATTGAATTAATCGTAAGCAAGTGAGTGTGCTATTTTTTTTAGCTCGTTAGTGTATTTCTGTTTAAAATCCATTGATGGGAACACATGTTCCAGGGGACTCTAAAATATTTGGACAGAATATGACGAAGATGGTGATTACGAGCAGGATTATGTTTATAACGGCAATCTTGATGATTGCGATAACGACAACAATGACAATGCTCATCATGATGACGACAACGATGATGATGATAATGGTAATAATGATGATGATGATGATAACGACGATAATGATGATCATAATGGTGGTGGTGATGATGATGATGATGATGACGAAAATGATGACGATGATGTTAATGATGATGATGATAACACGGATAATGATGATGGTGATGAAGATGATGATGATGACGATTTTTATGGTGATGCCAACGACGCTGACAATGACAATGACGATGATGATGAAGACGACTATGATGAAAATGATACATACCTGACCACGTCGCAGAGAAACCATCAAAATTGTTCGTGTTATCGGAGACGAATCTGAGATAGTATGCTTTCGCTGTGGGGAGAATGACCCACTTGTACTTTCCGCCAGTGATACTAAACTGAAGATCTCCGTTTTCTTCCCTGACCTGAAACCATGCACCAAATACTTTCAAATGAGCCGGAATACGCACTTCAATTTCATTTCATGCAAAGGTACATGTCTCCTTTGTGATCGTAAAGAGGAGCTCGCAATTATAACTAACCTATAGGCGTAATTATAAAAACCACTAGGAAACGTTCTGTACCATTCGGATTATGTACCTAGATGACGTATACTTAGAAGATGGATAGTTACGTTGTAAAAAACGGGACAACTTAAGTTAAAAACCGACGGCGTTAGCTGGATATTGTAAACGCTAAAAGGTGCAGGTGTTGAAAACAATTTATCCCAGGAAATGTTATTAAACAACTATATATCGATATCGTTATATGGGCGTTGATAAATAAGAGTTTTACGGTGAACTCGTTTAATATGTAACTATTTCTGAATTGAGGGATTATACGTGTGTTTCCTTTTGTTGGAGGTGTAGTCAGTTCAGAACATTTCGTGGTTTAATGTGTAAAATAACAATAATAAATATCATCGAAATATCAATACAATCTTTGAGTCGGGCCCTATCTCAGTTAAAAAGATGTGAATCGCTAAATACACAAGTTGGTAACAAACTTTCGGTATGTAGCTGGATATCAGTGGTCTTTTAATTTTAAGCCGCTTAGTGTGACGAAATGAGCATATGTAGTATGTTTAATTATTATGGCTAGTAACTTCTGTATTTCCTGAAAAGTTATTCAAAAACCCTTGCATATCTCACTTTACTCATATACTACACTAGTGTTTATTTAAGAAATAGAAGACGAGTTGGAGTGCTTTATCGTTGAATAAAACATAACAGGGAGCATAAAACACGAAGGGCGCAGCTCTTCGTGTTTTATGCTCTCTGCTATGTTTTATTCTACGGTAAAGCACGACAACGAGTCTTCTATTTTTTATATGAGATGCCTTCAAATAGTAGTCACTTTTATATAAAAAACCGTGTTGTTTGTACAAACATTATTTTGAAAATATTAATGCCTCCCGTCGTAGAAAACATCCACTAGCATCAAAGTGACGTAACTTATGACGTCATTTGCTAAGCGACGCTCTAAAAGACGTCTAAAATCACGAGCATGATTTATTGTCTCATATTGTGTTTTATTGCCGTTTTTAATACAGTAAATATCCGATAATCATCATATTGAAATTGGAAAAAGGTTATACTAAATTTCCACACAAAAGAGACTTACTCAGAAGGGCAGTGTCCAAGGGGTGACCCAAAACTTATAGTTACCTCTACTCCGTCGTACCCTTCCTCCGTGTCGAAAGTATCGAACACCAATGACAGCGTGGCTCCAGGGGTAGCGGGGAAGATTTCGTAGTTACAAACCGTATTTCTGTCGTATTTCAAGGGGTAATTTGGTGATGTAAAAGTACCCGAATCCGCAGTAAATGTTTGTGAGCACGCTGAAACGGAAAGGTGTCAATGTTCATAAAGGGGGACCGGGTAACAAGGTGAGCATACTTGTTATAAATGCAACGTATATATGTTCACGTACGTATTCCTCTTGAAGAAAACATTGTTCCCGTTCAATAAGAAAGAACTATTATCAAAAAAATAAATATTCAAGAAAGTATGTCAATATTACATTGTTTGTTATTCGGGTATCAGCATCGTTTTAATTTATAGAATTTTTTTTTTTTTTTTATAACATGTTTAGTTCAATTTTGATATTGTTTTCGATTTCATCTACACATTTAGGACACTGGTGTAGTGATATTTTCAAAGTTATTGCTCTTCAGCAAATATTGATTCTAATGGAAGTTATCTCCAGGTAGTCACATAGCAAGTTGAATCTTAACTTGTTGATGTCAGGTTGGGAACATGTGCTTTGAAGTTGAAACTTAAGAATAGAAAACATGTAACATTTAGGGTCAAGAATGGTATCATGTATACTTTGTTTTTTAGAAAAACTATTTGTAACTTTCATTATATTTTGCATTAAGTAATTATTCGTATTTTGCAAGTTAATCAAAATTGAAAAGACACTTCATTCCATGATGTAATTCTTTACAAAAGGCCAAAGGTCGCTTATGACTCTTTCAGAATGTTGTATTCAACGCACATTGTAATTTAACGTTCTTTGAAATTTTGTACATAGTGGAGTATCATATCTTTAATTATCTTAGTGTCCCTTGGGATAGTGTTTGTCTCTATTTTAAATGAGATTAACTGGTAAGAGTAGACTAGCAATGGTGCTGACTCTTGCACGGTGTCTATGAATAAGTCTTGGTGTGTGTCTAGAAATGAGATTTGGTCTGTGTCCATGTCAGTGTTTACTGTGTCTAGGTCTGTGTTTACTGTGTCCAGGTTTGTGTTTACTGTGTCCAGGTCTGAGTTTAATGTGTCATAGTCTGTGGTTACTGTGTCCAAGTCTGTGTTTGCTGTGTCCAGGTTTGTGTTTACTGTGTCCAGGTTTGTGTTTACTGTGTCTATGTCTGTGTTTGCTGTGTCCAGGTTTGTGTTTACTGTGTCCAGGTCTGAGTTTAATGTGTCATAGTCTGTGGTTACTGTGTCCAAGTCTGTGTTTACTGTGTCCAGGTCTGTGTTTACTGTGTCCAGGTCTGTGTTTACTGTGTCTAGGTCAGTGTTTACTGTGTCCAGTTCTGTGTTTACTGTGTCCAAGTCTGTGTTTACGGTTACCAGGTCTGTGATTACTTTGTCCAGGTTTGTGATTACTGTGTCAAGATCTGTGTTTACGGTGTCCAGGTTAGTGTTTACTGTGTCCAAGTCTGTGTTTACTGTGTCAAAGTCTGTGTTTACTGTTTCCAGGTCTGTGATTACTTTGTCCAAGTTTGTGATTACTGTGTCCAGTTCTGTGTTTACTGTGTCCAAATCTGTGTTTACGGTTACCAGGTCTGTGATTACTTTGTCCAGGTTTGTGATTACTGTGTCAAGATCTGTGTTTACTGTGTCCATGTTAGTGTTTACTGTGTCCAAGTCTGTGTTTACTGTGTCCAAGTCTGTGTTTACTGTGTCGAGGTCTGTGTTTACTGTTTCCAGGTCTGTGATTACTTTGTCCAAGTTTGTGATTACTGTGTCCAGTTCTGTGTTTACTGTGTCCAAGTCTGTGTTTACGATTACCAGATCTGTGTTTACTGTGTAAAGGTTGGTGTTTACTGTGTCCAGTTCTGTGTTTATTGTGTCCAGATCTGTGTTTACTGTTTCCAGGTCTGTGATTACTTTGTCCAAGTTTGTGATTACTGTGTCCAGTTCTGTGTTTACTGTGTCCAAGTCTGTGTTTACGGTTACCAGGTCTGTGATTACTTTGTCCAGGTTTGTGATTACTGTGTCAAGATCTGTGTTTACTGTGTCCAGGTTAGTGTTTACTGTGTCCAAGTCTGTGTTTACTGTGTCCAAGTCTGTGTTTACTGTGTCGAGGTCTGTGTTTACTGTTTCCAGGTCTGTGATTACTTTGTACAAGTTTGTGATTACTGTGTCCAGATCTGTGTTTACTGTGTCAAAGTCTGTGTTTACTGTTTCCAGGTCTGTGTTTACTGTTTCCAGATCTGTGATTACTTTGTCCAAGTTTGTGATTACTGTGTCCAGATCTGTGTTTATTGTGTAAAGGTTGGTGTTTACTGTGTCCAGTTCTGTGTTTATTGTGTCCAGATCTGTGTTTACTGTGTCCAGATCTGTGTTTACTGTGTCCAGGTTAGTGTTTACTGTGTCCAAGTCTGTGTTTACTGTGTCAAAGTCTGTGTTTACTGTTACCAGGTTTGTGATTACTGTGTCCAGGTTTGTAATTACTTGGTCCATTTCTGTGTTTACTGTGTCCAGGTTAGTGTTTACTGTGTCCAAGTCTGTGTTTACTGTGTCAAAGTCTGTGTTTACTGTTACCAGGTTTGTGATTACTGTGTCCAGGTTTGTAATTACTTGGTCCATTTCTGTGTTTACTGTGTCCAGGTTAGTGTTTACTGTGTACAAGTCTGTGTTTGCTGTGTCCAAATCTGTGTTTACTGTGTAAAGGTTGGTGTTTACTGTGTCCAGTTCTGTGTTTATTGTGTCCAGGTCTGTGTTAAATGTGTTCAAGTCTGTGTTTACTGTGTACAAGTCTACGTTTACTGTGTCCAGGTCTGTGTTTATTGTGTCCAGGTCTGTGTTTACTGTGTCCAGATCTGTGTTTACTGTGTCCAGGTTAGTGTTTACTGTGTCCAGGTTAGTGTTTACTGTGTCCAAGTCTGTGTTTACTGTGTCAAAGTCTGTGTTTACTGTTACCAGGTTTGTGATTACTGTGTCCAGGTTTGTAATTACTGGGTCCATTTCTGTGTTTACTGTGTCCAGGTAAGTGTTTACTGTGTACAAGTCTGTGTTTGCTGTGTCCAAATCTGTGTTTACTGTGTAAAGGTTGGTGTTTACTGTGTCCAGTTCTGTGTTTATTGTGTCCAGGTCTGTGTTAAATGTGTTCAAGTCTGTGTTTACTGTGTACAAGTCTACGTTTACTGTGTCCAGGTCTGTGTTTACTGTGTCCAGGTCTGTGTTTACTATGTTTTCAAGTGTGTATTTACTGTGTTTTCAAGTCTGTGTTTACTGTGTCCAGGTTAGTGTTTACTGTGTCCAAGTCTGTGTTTACTGTGTCAAAGTCTGTGTTTACTGTGTCAAAGTCTGTGTTTACTGTTACCAGGTTTGTGATTACTGTGTCCAGGTTTGTAATAACTGGGTCCATATCTGTGTTTACTGTGTCCAAGTCTGTGTTTACAGTGTCCAGGTCTGTGTTTACTGTGTTTTCAAGTCTGTGTTTACCGTGTTTTAAAGACTGTGGTTATTGTGTCCAGATCTGTGTTTACTGTGTCCAGGTTAGTGTTTATTGTGTCCAAATCTGTGTTTACTGTGTCAAAGTCTGTGTTTACTGTTACCAGGTTTGTGATTACTGTGTCCATATTAGTGTTTACCGTGTTCAAGTCTTTGTTTACTGTGTCGAGGTCGGTATTCACTGTGTTCTGGTCTCCGTTTACTGTGCCCAAGTTTGTGTTAACTGCGCACAGGTCCGAGTTTAATGTGTCCAGTTTTGTGCTTACTGTGTCCAGGTTAGTGTTTATTGTGTCCAAATCTGTGTTTACTGTGTCAAAGTCTGTGTTTACTGTTACCAGGTTTGTGATTACTGTGTCCATATTAGTGTTTACCGTGTTCAAGTCTTTGTTTACTGTGTCGAGGTCGGTATTCACTGTGTTCTGGTCTCCGTTTACTGTGCCCAAGTTTGTGTTAACTGCGCACAGGTCCGAGTTTAATGTGTCCAGTTTTGTGCTTACTGTGTCCAGGTTTGTGTTTACTGTGTCCAGGTTAGTGTTTACTGTGTCCAAGTCTGTGTTTACTGTGTCAAAGTCTGTGTTTACTGTTACCAGGTTTGTGATTACTGTGTCCAGGTTTGTGTTTACTGTGTCCAGGTCTGTGTTTACTGTGTTTTCAAGTCTGTGTTTACTGTGTTTTCAAGTCTGTGTTTACTGTGTTTTCAAGTCTGTGTTTACTGTGTCAAGTTCTGTGTTTATTGTGTCCAGGTCTGTGTTAACTGTGTTCAAGTCTGTGTTTACTTGTCCAAGTCTGTGTTTACTGTGTCTGTCTGTCTGTCTGTGTCTGTCTGTGACTAATGTGTTTATGTCTAAAGCTGGGATTTGGTCTGTGTCTAGACCGTTTTATGCGTCTTATCTGAGTCGAGAACTTGTTTAACAAAGACGTGTCATCATTAGTTCAATCTAATACTGCCTCCTGCTCCGATAGTAACAATGTACCTTGCAATATATTCCAATTGATGTACAACCTCCTATAGCAGATATAATACAACGAGACACGGAAATGTGCATTGAATTTACTACTATTCTAGTTGGAAGTGACTTTCTTAAAGTTAGATCTGGTCCTCAAAGCCGCCATTAGTTTGATGCACGGACTCTCGTGCGTCAAACTTATGGAAACTTTATCGGACCAAATCCTATAGGTACTAAAACTAAAGTCTCTGAATTCATATCTTTTTTCGTTTCACTACAGGTTAAATTCTAGTTTTGCCTATTCACCTAGGGACAAAAGAAACTATACCAAATAGTCAAACACAAAATATTTTGGCCGAACAATTCGATTTTGAATATCTTCGGTGAGGATATATCTCGTAAAGAGATGTGCAAAATTTCATTCATGAGTATGATACTTATTGTTTTATATCTGTTAAAGCACACATGGGTTGCTGAAATTGCATTGTGGGTTTTTTTTGTCATTATATTTCGTATGTAATGTAAAATTTTATGAAATATGTAAATTATGCTAGTAGAAGATGTTGTCGGCATAATGTACCTTCTTGGACATCGTTGCTGTAGTATGTCATAAATCAAGCCAGAAAACTTTCACTCTCTTATCGCACCCGATAACGTTTCAAAAATTGCAAATTAAGTTTAGTTGACTTTGAGGGTCATGGTATAACTATGTTTTAATCGTATCTATCCCTGTTGGATACTGATATCCTGCAAGCCTGTGTCCTATTATGTTGTGTCGTATTGGACACCGTCATCTCATTATTCATACCTTTTAAAGGGGGGGGGGGGGGGGGGGGGGACAGTGCCTGCCAGTGCCCCCTCACAATTAGACATATCTTGTGTGAGTGTTGGGACACTGCGCACATAAGGGAAACTTTTATCCAGATATTGCTATATCTCAAGTGGTAGCCAATTTGGCGAACATCGTGTTTTAGACTTTTTAAAAGCTGTACATCTTTTTGACAAATTGTAACTTTTAACTATTCTAAATCAGTTTTTAGCCAAATTGTGATAATTTGATGGCCTTTGTGTCCTTACTTTTCGCTTTTGCAATGATTTTAAAATTAATCAATTAACTTAAATTTCTCGCCGCTAATGGTAGCGATACTGCCGAAGCGGCGTTAAGCAATAACTCACTCACTCACTGCTGATATCTTGCTTTTTGTTGGTATCGTTTCGTTTGCTCCAGAGTGTAAATATGGCTCTAAAATGATGAATATGTTTACTTACCTGATATATTCTTCCATGTATAAAGAAATACAATGATTTGCAAAGTTCCTCTGTATATCCATGTAGATTTGATGAACATCTTACAACCTTATTTTCTTTTAGATAAGACACTCCGTCAGCGTCTTCAATGTAATGAACTGTTAATGTTATACGCTAGCTAATATGATATGCTATGTACCATACGCTTCATATTGGAATCACACTTGATTGGTTTAATCATCACGGACCAATCAATTAAGGAGATGAAGTAATCAACTTGAGTGGGCAAATGAAATGAACCATAACACATCCTTGAAAGGTGAAACAAGGGTTTCTTTGAATTAATAAGTTACTTACGTGATAGCATACACTACAGAGGGCTATTAAATGTATGTTTTGTATGTAAATGCGAGTAATTCTGAGGACCTATGTGCTTAAGAACAGTTTGCTGTACTTAATGGATTTTCTGACACTTTTATGTTCCACAAAGCCCACAACGTATTTTATTATTTAATGTGGGTCTATTTAATTCACACATTATTCACACAATATTTGTTTTCTTTTATTTCCATTTTTAATACATTTCGAATAACAAGAGCCATAACAAAATACACTTTGCATATACTTGTAAATGAAATGTCCTTTATGGCGGTAAATTGGATTTCTAAAAAGCATATGGAGTGACGACCAGAATGTATGGACGTTTGTATGTTTACCACTTGAATATACAATATATATTTTTACTTGATAGTATGTTATTATTTCTTGTTTTAAAGGCGCTGTAGCACGTTTTTTCGCTCAAATAAGTTGATGAAATGTATTTGAAAAATAATTTCCCCAATAGTAAAACATCCTTTTCTCCTCGGAAAATAAAGTTTAAAACGAGTGTACATATTTTGGTTAAGCCATGGGAATCGTTTTTGAAATACAAAATAATAAATTGTGTTCACAATAAAATGGCCGCCATGCAATTTTTGCTTTATACGCAACATAGTTTTTACCACTACAGATAAATTGTTTGTGAAATAAGACGTTTTACCCTCTAAAGTTAATTTAAATGACTATCATTATAAATGGGAAATTTGAAAAAATAAATTTTGCAAAAAACGTGCTACAGCGCCTTTAATGGTTTAAAATTTAATTTACTCCCTTAATAATGTTTTAATAAAGCATGGGTTTTGTTATGAGAAAAAACAGCCTTAAGCGGGTTATTATTGATATCCTTAATATCTTAATGTTAAAAAACCCACTACATGTATTATTATTATTTAATGTCGGTCTCTTCAATTCATACACAAGTATTGTTTTATAAATTATTATTTTGTTGCGATGGATATACCCTTTGGGTGCTTTAATGTTACTATGTTGAACGATAAGCATAATGACATGAATGAATACTAAAATGATAAATATAAAAAAGATCTTACGAAGTACATCAGATCAGCAAAACTGGAGTTAATAATTTAGTGACAATGTCGAGCGAAAGCGAGCTTATTTTAAAATATTTTACGTTTAATAACTCTCGTTTTACACATTGCAAGGGAGCGAGATAAGTATTCTGTGAATTACTCGCCAACATTAATCAAGCGAGACGTACAATGTGAAGACACTAACATTTTAGCAAGTAAAACAAGTTGGTAACCATGCATTATGACACTAACATTTTAGCAAGTAAAACAAGTTGGTAACCATGCATTATGACACTAACATTTTAGCAAGTAAAACAAGTTGGTAACCATGCATTATGACACTAACATTTTAGCAAGTAAAACAAGTTGGTAACCATGCATTATGACACTAACATTTTAGCAAGTAAAACAAGTTGGTAACCATGCATTATGACACTAACATTTTAGCAAGTAAAACAAGTTGGTAACCATGCATTATGACACTAACATTTTAGCAAGTAAAACAAGTTGGTAACCATGCATTATGACACTAACATTTTAGCAAGTAAAACAAGTTGGTAACCATGCATTATGACACTAACATTTTAGCAAGTAAAACAAGTTGGTAACCATGCATTATGACACTAACATTTTAGCAAGTAAAACAAGTTGGTAACCATGCATTATGACACTAACATTTTAGCAAGTAAAACAAGTTGGTAACCATGCATTATGACACTAACATTTTAGCAAGTAAAACAAGTTGGTAACCATACATTATGACACTAACATTTTAGCAAGTAAAACAAGTTGGTAACCATGCATTATGACACTAACATTTTAGCAAGTAAAACAAGTTGGTAACCATGCATTATGACACTAACATTTTAGCAAGTAAAACAAGTTGGTAACCATGCATTATGACACTAACATTTTAGCAAGTAAAACAAGTTGGTAACCATGCATTATGACACTAACATTTTAGCAAGTAAAACAAGTTGGTAACCATGCATTATGACACTAACATTTTAGCAAGTAAAACAAGTTGGTAACCATGCATTATGACACTAACATTTTAGCAAGTAAAACAAGTTGGTAACCATGCATTATGACACTAACATTTTAGCAAGTAAAACAAGTTGGTAACCATGCATTATGACACTAACATTTTAGCAAGTAAAACAAGTTGGTAACCATGCATTATGACACTAACATTTTAGCAAGTAAAACAAGTTGGTAACCATGCATTATGACACTAACATTTTAGCAAGTAAAACAAGTTGGTAACCATGCATTATGACACTAACATTTTAGCAAGTAAAACAAGTTGGTAACCATGCATTATGACACTAACATTTTAGCAAGTAAAACAAGTTGGTAACCATGCATTATGACACTAACATTTTAGCAAGTAAAACAAGTTGGTAACCATGCATTATGACACTAACATTTTAGCAAGTAAAACAAGTTGGTAACCATGCATTATGACACTAACATTTTAGCAAGTAAAACAAGTTGGTAACCATGCATTATGACACTAACATTTTAGCAAGTAAAACAAGTTGGTAACCATGCATTATGACACTAACATTTTAGCAAGTAAAACAAGTTGGTAACCATGCATTATGACACTAACATTTTAGCAAGTAAAACAAGTTGGTAACCATGCATTATGACACTAACATTTTAGCAAGTAAAACAAGTTGGTAACCATGCATTATGACACTAACATTTTAGCAAGTAAAACAAGTTGGTAACCATGCATTATGACACTAACATTTTAGCAAGTAAAACAAGTTGGTAACCATGCATTATGACACTAACATTTTAGCAAGTAAAACAAGTTGGTAACCATGCATTATGACACTAACATTTTAGCAAGTAAAACAAGTTGGTAACCATGCATTATGACACTAACATTTTAGCAAGTAAAACAAGTTGGTAACCATGCATTATGACACTAACATTTTAGCAAGTAAAACAAGTTGGTAACCATGCATTATGACACTAACATTTTAGCAAGTAAAACAAGTTGGTAACCATGCATTATGACACTAACATTTTAGCAAGTAAAACAAGTTGGTAACCATGCATTATGACACTAACATTTTAGCAAGTAAAACAAGTTGGTAACCATTATGATTACGATACCAGCATTGTGGCTCAAAGCTTTAAATGCCCAGTTGCATGATTTTCATTCAGATATAAAGCGCTCTCACAAGTCTTACCAATGACTAAATAATACTCCCGAATCAATAAAAAGAGTTCTAAAACGAATGTACATAGTTCGGTTAAGCCACGTGAGCCCGTCGAGCGGCCATTCTAATGTGTTCACATTAACATGGCCGCTTGAAGACAGTTCAAGTGATTTGACTGATGTAGCGATACCCAGGGTAGAATTTAAATATGGTATAAGGATGGAATGATCAACCATCTTGCTGTCTGAACTCTCAAACTCTCATGAGACCTACACATTGACCTCTTACACTGAAGAATTCCACACCACTGTCGCTTTATACAATGCACTATTTTCTTCGAATATAAAAATCGTTTTCAATGGATACGGCTTATCGTGAAATGAGATGTTTTACCATTAACGTACCAATATAATGTATAAACTTTAAGTGCATGCGAGAAAAACTTAAGATGCAATTCGTGCTGCAGCCCCATTTAACATAACGGAAGCTTTTACTCTAGAGTGTAATATTGCTGTGACAATGTTACCCATCAACATGTGTGTATAATAATGCAACAGTAACGATTATTCATGCAATAGTTGTTTTATACTTAGTCTGATAAGATTCCAGATGTTCAGATCGAAATATATAGAATAATGGGTGGAATAAATTAGTTACATCCTTTTATGATATTTTCTCGCTGCCTTTTTTGGAATCAATAGCTGAGATGTTACTCAACGACTTGTATATAAATGCACACCAAATTTATTCCATTGAAATAACACGACATGCATTTAATTAGGTTTTAAGTTTAAGAGACAATACATTGCATTTAAAATGAGAAAATCTTTTGTACGGTGAGTCTGTAAGAAAAACATTTTATTTTTTACAGCACCGAAGCTTGAAATGTTAAGAAAAAATATCATTTGAAAAGTAATTCCCATAAGGATAACTAAAAGTGCTTCCCTTTGAGTTTATTCTATTTAGATATTGGTTATATTGATTATCAGTCACGTTTCTTGTCGCGTGTGCGTAAACAATAAATTACATTGACCACAATACACTTATATTCAATTGACTTTTTCTAGAAAACAGGACTCCGATGGACAATTTGCAATGTAAATATCATCACATCTAGACTTTTGCCAATTGTCACCCCTCTAAAATACACATTAAAGTTTAAAACAAAAACAAAATGCAAAAAACAACATATTAGAGCATACGGCAGAACATATAGTTTGTTCATCTACTTGTGTATTTCAGTGCAAATATTATGTAATTTGGCTTATCTTTGAAGCGTCGTATCAACGCAAAAACGAAACCAAACACTTTTTTTTGTTGCATTTTTGCATTTTAAGAAGACAGGTGAGTGTCACAAAACATAATTTGATTTGATGCCTCATAATTAACAGTTACCTTTTTGGCAGCTCTTTGAAGTGACCAGGGCTATTTTTTTTCGAAATTACTGTTTGTTTTTTCTGTGAAATATTCAGTAAGTGATAGACTGGATCAAACACACACACATCATATATTTGCTCTTATACTCATTCAGCGTATTTCTGATGACATTGTTCTCATTTAGTCGATGCGAAAACTTTTATTCGAAAATTAATGAAATTTGAATTTTCCAAATTTTACCCCTTCTAGATCTGTCTATTTCATTGTGTCAAATGTCACAGTATACGTTTGACAATGATTATGTTACACAGTGGTATATGATGGATCGATGTAATTGTATGCGAGTTAATTATATTGACGTTACAATTAACGTCAGTTTACATGATATTTGCACTATAGTTTGAAGATGGTAAGAACCCTGTTGATATAGTATGGTACCTACTCTGCATAAGAAACATGTAAGAATGTTAGCACGAAAGTGAGATTCTTTTGTTCATGCTTTAAGCATGATCATATCTAAGATTCGAATTTATTTTGACAATACCTGCGCACACTGTCAATATCTTTGTTAACATTAGACATGCTGTTCCAAGTATTGGCGAGAACATCCGATAGTTCAAAGAAATTGGTAGGAAGTTCGTCAAGTAGTTTGATGGCATGTTCAAGATGATCCAAGACATACTAGATGGGATTCATGTCTTTCTATCTGCACAAAGTCGCCTACTTTCCGTGTGTTGTCGTCTTGCAGCAGAAAAAATTCCATAAAAACCACGAGCAAGGGACAGCAATGCAATATCAAGGATTTATCTCTACGTCCTCTGGTTGTCATTCTAATAATGCGCTACAACAAAATTGCAAATTGCAAATAATAGAAGATATAACACAAGTGTCTATTGATAGCAAGCACATCAACACGAGTTGATAATCGTTTGAAAAATCAGAGTAAGATACATTCATCATTACTTTGAAAGAACAATGTACATCTCTGAAAAGCACTGGTATTATATTTCGTGTAGTGATGTCATGGCACTGTGACATCATGTTTAAGCTACATTACGTGGCGGAGAAGACCAAAATAGTTGTTCAGCGCATGATCCAAATGGTGCATGATCCAAATTTTTGGCCATTGATTTAGCCAAATAACAATGCAAAATCCCTATCTGACCGTTATACCTTCAAGACTTACTGACACACTACAAACACTACGGACATGACAACAGATGTTGTCTGTCCCAATAGACAATCTTCAATAATTCAGTATAAGAACATTTTCCTATGCAGTCGCAAACTCTGTGGAACTCTCTCCTATTTGAGTTCACATCGGGTCCTCTCCTTCCCCAAGTCCGTTCAAGTCCTAGCTCAAGACGCATCTGTTTCTCGGCTACAAGTAACTTCTAATCATCTGTACCTGTCATCTGTATATAGTTCAGGAAATGTTTTGGATGCCAAACGGCGGACGCCATGCCTAGCCCGATGAGCTCAAATATGAAAAAAATCTGATTTATTGATCACAGACTTAAAACATCCATTGACCTGCAACATTCATAGTTAAAGGTCTAGTCTGAATGATATTTCTTTTTCAACAAAACTGGTGACCCAAATCCCTCCCCAAAAAAATAAATCATAAAATACCCTCGTTAAATAACCATAAATCAAAACGAAACGCCTGTTCTGTTATGCTTTTATGTAGTGCGTTTCTAACGCTTTTGAATAAGGTCCTTGCGTCTCCTCTGTTGCTATGGGAACCATACAGAACAGTACAATTTAATTCATTGCAAACAATAATCAGATCTAAGAAAAAATAGACAAGAAAACTCCACACGAACAGAAATAACTTCAATAAGTGCTAAAGAGCTGGGTGATTGAACACATAAAATGTTAATGGAGTTCTATTTACAAAACGGAGAGGTTTAAGTACAATAAAATTGATTAGTAACAAAATTAACCCTCAAGGGAGGCTTTTTTGTTGGCTATGTGGAAACCATTGGAAAAAAATCCATCAGGGTTCTCTACAAGACAAATACTAAAATTAATATTAAATGAACATCAATGTGTAACGTAACTTTAAAAATGTACTTTAAAAATGCTCTCTCGAGGGAACATGGACACAATATACTGTACCGTTGTGCTAGACATAGACAATATCTAAGAGAGCGTTCGATTAGACAACACTCGGGTCGAGTCCGGTTAGGTTTGCGCATGCTCAGTGAGGATGGCGTGTTGTTTTAATCAGACGACAAGAACAAGACCCGCGCGTTTCAAAGATGGCGGCGTACACAGCAAGCTTTTCGTTTATTTTAAACGAAATGGTAGAGAGCGATTATGAGGAAGAGATTGATAACACATTGATCAAATAATTATTTCACATTTCTTTTCAAAGAATCTAGCTAACATTATATGTTAATAAAAACTTATCCTTACCCATTCTCAGTGGCCACCATCTTTGATGACGTCACAACACGCCTCACTCGCGCGAAAATGACGAGCCGACTCTTGACCTAGTTAGCGGTCCCGAGTGTGGTGTTCGTGGCGTTTGATTAGCGAATCCCACTCGACTCGACTCGAGTGTTGTCTAATCAAACGCGGCCTAAATCATTCTATGTAGCGTTTGAGCGATGGTTTTGTACATGTATATTTGATTTGAAAAAATAATAGTAGTGTGAATTGCATTTTGATGTGAAATAGATATCTGATATGCAACATCTGTGCATGTGATCCTCCACATATAAGCGCAGAATGGACATTCTAACATGACACTATTTTTAGAATGAAAATACTGCTTTCTGATTGGTTCCTCGTATCAATTTTGGAGTAATTATTTTACCGATAATCACCTCTAAATATTTGCGACCGATTCACATTGCGAAAATCACGGGGCACAAAAATCAACAGTCGCTCGCTTCATACAACAGCGATTCATCCAATGAACAGAAGCGGCGTTAGTCCTCTATTTTGCAAAATTCTTCCACTGCCTCCAGTTCACAATCCCAAATGACCCCATTTCCTTCCAAGATGTCCTCAACCATGACACAATAAAGCGTTCTTGTCAGGCTTTCTTCAAGTCTCAAACTCTTCGCTTGTAGTGAATAACTACTTTCAGAGTAGCTCCCCTTGAATGGGATTGGTCTTTGTCGGCCTTGTAGGGGAGATAGGTCGGACTATGTATTTACGTGAAAATCGCTTCTGTGAGTCTTTTGACTTCCAACATGGATTTTCTGTTGATATTATCATCAATTGAATAAAGATAAGTTACATTGAAATAAGTTTTAGTGTATGTTTTGATATTTTGATTGAAGCATGTTCTTTGAAAAGTGAACTGCACCGAAGGGTCGTGGGCGAGTGAAACCGGTCTGTACTGGTTTGACCCAAGCACAGCGCTTTGGCGCAAGACGAAAGAGTTCCTCATTATTTTCCTAATTAGTCATTTTAGAATGGAAATAAATCCATTCTGTTTTATATTTTGGGGTTGTATGTTGTGCATTTTTTACCCCTAAATTAACATTTCAAACCTCGCAAGCTCGGTTTGAAATTAAATTTAGGGGTAAAAAATGCACAACATACAACCCCAAAATATAAAACAGAATGGATTTATCTCCTAATTACACAATATGGGAACTAAACATGGGAAAGCTCTTTTGATTATAATCTGAAAGAAAAATCGAAATATGTGAACTATACATATGGCTATTCTTTTTTAAATATGATTATTCAAAAGTTTGCGATAAAATGAAAATTAGGCATGTCTTTATCTTAAAGAAACATTAACTTTTCGAGCACAAATAAACTCACGGGCAAACTACACGCTGGTATTATAAATGTTGACACAATGTGCATCGTGAGACGGATTTCTTTGCATACCTACCACCAGGGCCATGTTCAATAAGTATTTCAAAGTAATCGTTCAACTACTTTTAAACCTCTCTTGAGCGCGATTGCTCAATGTAGCGCTACGTATAGCAAAGCGAGCAAACCTCGAGGGATCGCACTCTGTCCTTCAAGAGGAATGAGCGCTCAATTGAGCGCTCAATGAGCGATAATAAGTGCTCACTGTTACAGAGCCCTGATGTATGACGGAAAGAAGTTGACAGCCTCAGGCAAGTAACGACATAAGGTCGACGACGATGCAATAGAACGAAATCTTTATTGAAAATAAGATAAATACAATGTTTTGCGCGGGAAATTAATGAACTTGGTGTATAAGTAATGGATAACACCTGAATGAGAGGGCGTTCTAGCAAAGGGAGACATTTGCCCTATCGGATCTTCCCGTAGGCAAAGGCCTCTCTTTGCTAAAACGCCCGAAAATGAGGGTGTTATCTATTTTATATACCGAAAAATAGACTAAAGTGTGGGTGAAATTGTCTAAATGTTTTAACTGCAGTGCAGGTGATCCAAGTCAAATAAAGCGCACATAAAATATCATCGAAGTTTCGGACAGCAAAGTAGGGATCAACAATCAATCCAACAATCCCTTATAGTCTAGTGGTAAGGTCTTGGGCTACAAAGCGAAAGGTTCCAACATTGTCTGCTTTTAAAATTTTAAACTTGGCAATTTTGTAGATAGATTATCTTACTCAATGGGACTTAGGATTCCTTAAATTCCATTTAACAGGCCTTCTACTGTATAATACCCTGCTGGAAGGGTATTATACTGTACAAGGCCCTCCCAGAGGGGTATTATCCTGTGTAAGGCCATTTCGATAGGATTTGTAAGGTCTTGCTCCCTTTCTCAGGGATGTTCTCCCGGAAAAAAAGCCTGAGTTCAAAGAGTGTTAAATGGGCCTTGAGGTATATAATTCCTGGATAAGTGTCGCTTCTTCAACTTATTTTGGGGCGAAAAGGGTGTATGCCTGTTTAATGAGATTTAATGAATTTTCCCTTAATTTCGTAAAATACTAATACCACTGTATGGTACCTGCGTCGGCAGGAATAATGTTTTAAAGGGTATTTGTTAAGCTGCTTCACCCAATTTTGCAACGGGGATGTACCCCTATACTAGAATAATGTTTTAAAGGGTATTTGTTAAGCTGCTTCACCCAATTTTGCAACGGGGATGTACCCCTATACTAGAAAAACACGTGACTGGAAGAGCCAGATCTTCTACGGTAATATGTGTTACTGTTCGCTGATCACTTATACATTTGTTAGGATTTCATTAACATCGGTCACCTTTTATGAACATGTTTTATATGTTCTTACTTTCGAGACATAATATTCACTTATTAAGTACCATTGTTTAATAATTATTATGGAGATAGTGTTTAAAACCTGCCTGCAATATAATTAATTCATGCTTTATTTCAACATTTCCCAACATTTTTCGTTACGTATTTTGAATTTGCCATTACCATTTTTGAACGCGAGTAAATGACAGTGTTACGATAAAGTACAAGGAATAAAACAGCTAAATGACATTTTAGATGATGAAATGTTTGCGATAAATGATTATGTTCCTACGATACTTATTTTATACAAAGCTACTTAATCGACAGGAGATTATGTTAGTATAAGATATTGTCGGCATAATGTACCTTCTTCGACTTAAATTAGTTGACGCATCGATATCATTACTGTAGGTCGTCATTATAAAACAAGATAAAAGCTATGTTGGCTCTCCTATCTCATTTAGTTCATGAGATTCCAAAATGACGATTTCTTAAAACGTGTGTTTCACATAAATATGAACAGATATTGTTTTAAAACAAATTTAGTTTAGTTGGCCTCTAAAGACAAGATGTTACACTGTCTCAGTCATATGTATCACGTGTTGTTATCATGTATTTTGTATACCGACGAGTTTATCAAAAATAATAAATTTGTTGATTAAAGTGGATAGGTTTTTAGGAATTAAATAATTTACATCATGCTGAATAACAGTAAGTGTTGAGTTATTCCATCGCATTTTATTGGAAGGAAACGATTTATTTTCAAGTATGTGAATTAATTTTGTATATGTTGTAAATGTGATATGGGTGGTTCAAACAGTTTTAAATTTTGAATAGGTGTCGTGTGAGGTCAACAAGGTGAAATATGCTTTACTGGGAGTAGAGTATGTTTTTTCCGGAGGAATAACTTGTTTCCTTTGTAGACGTTTCCATCGAAACAAGAACAAAACAGTCATTTCCTGTAGGTTTATGTTTTACTACTATTTACTCATGAACGTAAATTACCAGGGCGTTTTAGGATACCTTACTTCAAAATAGTCCTGCAAATCCAATATTGTTAACCGAGGGCTAAAAAATTAAAAACTGTTTCTTCATAAGTTGTAGTTATGGAAAATAATCACTTTTCTTGGGCTGTTGTGATTTTATTTGTCTTTTGATTTGTCTCGGAATTGTGCAGTTTCTTTGAGAATGACAGAAAATGAGCTGTTGGACTTCCTCAACGTTGCTCACGTTGATGAAGTCTAAAACCGTGATGTCACCTGCCTGAATCATACTGCCCTCCTCTTCTTCAAGGGTTCTATCCATCTATGCAACACTGTAAGACTGCACATGCCAAATGGTGTAAGTTTAATGAATTATAATTGAAGATTATTCCATGTTTCTGTACACATGATAAATCATGAAGTAGCTCTAAACTAAAATCGTAACATGTTGTTCATTAAAACATCGGCACATCAACAGGCAATACAATACGTTCAACTCGTTCTCGTGACTATGATAATGCAAATTTATCATTTCAAACAGTGATGAACACTTTCAATACAGTGTATTTTCTATATATCTTATTCTCAAAGTAGTCAATGTTTTCGGGGAATATGTGATATATTTTGTCATATCTATATAAATAATGCACAGATTTGGCTCAGAAATAAGGAAATTTTAATATTGCTTAAACACATATATAGGGTATTTAGAAAGTATACTTTACCTTGAATTCAAATGTTTATATAACTAAAATATTTCCAAAAGCACGACCTCAGTCGACCCGGATGAAGCAGCGTAACCAATACCCGTTAAAAAATAACGTAACGTGAATATGTAGAAATGCATAAAACCAGTAGTCCGAGAAAAAAGGGTTTGTGGATTAAGTTTGGATTTTACAACGTCCAAGGCTTGCTTGAAACACAGAATTTGTACCTACAGAAAGCAGTATCACATTGAAGTAAAGAAGTTAGAAATGTGTTTTTTCCTCATCTTACACATGCCACAAGTTGAGAGTAGTGAGCAAATCCTATGTAACTCCCTCTAGTATGCAGAATTTTCTGTATAAATTTCGCTTCTTGGCGATATACTGATTAAAGGCAGCGTTCCCATTAAGTTGCTTATAGAAATCCCGGTTAATGTCGACATTGTGGTCTAAATCAATTGTGACGTGGTCGTTTTATATTGTGTTAATCAATACTGACAAGAGAAACTGTTTATTCTCTTTGAAACTTACAAGGGAAAGGTAATGATAGCGCACATTCCCCCGATTCATTACAAATACCGCAATTTGCCAAGTGGGCGAAAATCTTTGGATAAGAGATGTGGAACATGTCCCTATCTCAAGGAGGTTTCAACAGTAACTTTTGAAAACGGCAAAGACGTCCTTGTTAAGGGCAACATGTCTTGCATATCGAAACATTTGGTTTATGCAATTTCTTGTGAAAAGTGTGACCTCACGTACATCGGTCAAACTAATAATCTTCAAAAAAGACTTACAGTGCACAGACAGCAACTAAGACATTCAAAAGTAAGCAAACATATATGTATATAAGAGTAGAAAAGGTGCATTTGAAATATTTCTTTATTACAAAATTTTAATGGAGATGACAATACGACTCAATTAGTAACAAAATAACAGTATTTCATTTCCGAATTTTCCCCTTTATTAAACAAGAGTGAACACCATATCCCTGCTTCTTCAATCAATCAATGAAAATTCACCTTTCAGCGGCCTTATCGACCAAGTGACTTCAAAGATCTAGACATTTGACTCTTAATTAGCATATGTACTTCGAATATGTCTAATGGAAATAACACAAATGAACTGTTTTTGGTATTTGTCTCTGATTTTGTCTTCTTTATTTATCATCATGTTTATGATCAATTGTTTTCACAAAAGCCAAAAGCATATTTCAAATAAAACACATTCAACGGGTATACGTTTGTCTAACGTTTATTTTATGATTATGACGTGTCATTGACGAAATGTAAGTTTTACAACGGCGTCGCTGATTGCGCAATTAGCGTCAATTGCAACCAATCAGGACACTCCATTTCTCGGATTGGGGCCATGTACAACAGAGGAAACCTGAATTAAGGGAGTAACCTCTGTGGAAAGGGAGTGGCGCATGTGTGGTTTATATGGTGATTGTGTGGTCTATATTCATCTGTGATTCATACTAGCAAATCGTGCGCGGTTCATATTTGAGGTTATATGGTTCATACGGGCGGTTGTGTGGTTCATGTGGGCATTTTACTGTTTCACACCGGCGCTTGTGTGGTTAACACGAGCGGATCAAGTGAAGTCAATGACAACCGTTGTGTTGATCATACTAAGGGTATGGCAAATCATGCGTGGTTCTTATTTGAGTTTATGTGGTTCATATTGGCCATTGTGTTGTTCATACTGGTTCATCCTTCTGAAGTGTGGTTTATACTGCCGGGTTAAGTGTGGTTCATACTGGCTGTTATGATGTTGTCTGTCCCAATAGACAATATTAAATAATTCAGTATAAGAACATTTTCCTATGCAGTCGCAAACTCTGTGGAACTCTCTGCTAATTGAGTTCACATTGGGTCCTCTCCTTCCCCAAGTCCGTTCAAGTCCTAGCTCAAGACGCATCTGTTTCTCGGCTACAAGTTACTTCTAATCATCTGTACCTGTCATCTGTATATAGTTCAGGAAATGTTTTGGATGCCAAACGGCGGACGCCATGCCTAGCCCGATGAGCTCAAATATGAAAAAAATCTGATTTATTGATCACAGACTTAAAACATCCATTGACCTGCAACATTCATAGTTAAAGGTCTAGTCTGAATGATATTTCTTTTTCAACAAAATTGGTGACCCAAATCCCTCCCCAAAAAAATAAATCATAAAATACCCTCGTTAAATAACCATAAATTAATCAAAACGAAACACCTGTTCTGTTATGCTTTTATGTAGTGCGTTTCTAACGCTTTTGAATAAGGTCCTTGCGTCTCCTCTGTTGCTATGGGAACCATACAGAACAGTACAATTTAATTCATTGCAAACAATAATCAGATCTAAGAAAAAATAGACAAGAAAACTCCACACGAATAGAAATAACTTCAATAAGTGCTAAAAGAGCTGGGTGATTGAACACATAAAATGTTAATGGAGTTCTATTTACAAAACGGAGAGGTTTAAGTACAATAACATTGATTAGTAACAAAATTAACCCTCAAGGGAGGCTTTTTTGTTGGCTATGAGGAAACCATTGGAAAAAAATCCATCAGGGTTCTCTACAAGACAAATACTAAAATTAATATTAAATGAACATCAATGTGTAACGTAACTTTAAAAATGTACTTTAAAAATGCTCTCTCGAGGGAACATGGACACAATATACTGTACCGTTGTGCTAGACATAGACAATATCTAAGAGAGCGTTTGATTAGACAACACTCGGATCGAGTCCGGTTAGGTTTGCGCATGCTCAGTGAGGATGGCGTGTTGTTTTAATCAGACGACAAGAACAAGACCAGCGCGTTTCAAAGATGGCGGCGTACACAGCAAGCTTTTCGTTTATTTTAAACGAAATGGTAGAGAGCGATTATGAGGAAGAGATTGATAACACATTGATCAAATAATTATTTCACATTTCTTTTCAAAGAATCTAGCTAACATTATATGTTAATAAAAACTTATCCTTACCCATTCTCAGTGGCCACCATCTTTGAAGACGTCACAACACGCCTCACTCGCGCGAAAATGACGAGCCGACTCTTGACCTAGTTAGCGGTCCCGAGTGTGGTGTTCGTGGCGTTTGATTAGCGAATCCCACTCGACTCGACTCGAGTGTTGTCTAATCAAACGCGGCCTAAATCATTCTATGTAGCGTTTGAGCGATGGTTTTGTACATGTATATTTGATTTGAAAAAATAATAGTAGTGTGAATTGGATTTTGATGTGAAATAGATATCTGATATGCAACATCTGTGCATGTGATCCTCCAAATATAAGCGCAGAATGGACAATACACAATCTGTAGGTACACGTTTAATGGGAACTAACCATGGGAAAGCTCTTTTGATTATAATCTGAAAGAAAAATCGAAATATGTAAACTATACATATGGCTATTCTTTTTTAAATATGATTTTTCAAAAGTTTGTGATAAAATGAAAATTAGGCATGTCTTTATCTTAAAAAAACCTTTTCGAGCACAAATAAACTCACGGGCAAATTCACGCTGGTATTATAAATGTTGACAAAATGTGCATCGTGAGACGGATTTCTTTGCATACCTACCACCAGGGCCATGTTCAATAAGTATTTCAAAGTAATCGTTCAACTACTTTTAAACCTCTCTTGAGCGCGATTGCTCAATGTAGCGCTACGTAGCAAAACGAGCAAACCTCGAGGCATCGCACTCTGTCCTTCAAGAGGAATGAGCGCTCAATTGAGCGCTCAATGAGCGATAATAAGTGCTCACTGTTACAGAGCCCTGATGTATGACGGAAAGAAGTTGACAGCCTCAGGCAAGTAACGACATAAGGTCGACGACGATGCAATAGAACGAAATCTTTATTGAAAATAAGATAAATACAATGTTTTGCGCGGGAAATTAATGAACTTGGTGTATAAGTAATGGATAACACCTGAATGAACGGGCGTTCTAGCAAAGGGAGACATTTGCCCTATCGGATCTTCCCGTAGGCAAAGGCCTCTCTTTGCTAGAACGCCCGAAAATGAGGGTGTTATCTATTTTATATACCGAAAAATAGACTAAAGTGTGGGTGAAATTGTCTAAATGTTTTAACTGCAGTGCAGGTGATCCAAGTCAAATAAAGCGCACATAAAATATCATCGAAGTTTCGGACAGCAAAGTAGGGATCAACAATCAATCCAACAATCCCTTATAGTCTAGTGGTAAGGTCTTGGGCTACAAAGCGAAAGGTTCCAACATTGTCTGCTTTTAAAATTTTAAACTTGGCAATTTTGTAGATAGATTATCTTACTCAATGGGACTTAGGATTCCTTAAATTCCATTTAACAGGCCTTCTACTGTATAATACCCTGCTGGAAGGGTATTATACTGTACAAGGCCCTCCCAGAGGGGTATTATCCTGTGTAAGGCCATTTCGATAGGATTTGTAAGGCCTTGCTCCCTTTCTCAGGAATGTTCTCCCGGAAAAAAAGCCTGAGTTCAAAGAGTGTTAAATGGGCCTTGAGGTATATAATTCCTGGATAAGTGTCGCTTCTTCAACTTATTTTGGGGCGAAAAGGGTGTATGCCTGTTTAATGAGATTTAATGAATTTTCCCTTAATTTCGTAAAATACTAATACCACTGTATGGTACCTGCGTCGGCAGGAATAATGTTTTAAAGGGTATTTGTTAAGCTGCTTCACCCAATTTTGCAACGGGGATGTACCCCTATACTAGAATAATGTTTTAAAGGGTATTTGTTAAACTGCTTCACCCAATTTTGCAACGGGGATGTACCCCTATACTAGAAAAACACGTGACTGGAAGAGCCAGATCTTCTACGGTAATATGTGTTACTGTTCGCTGATCACTTATACATTTGTTAGGATTTCATTAACATCGGTCACCTTTTATGAACATGTTTTATATGTTCTTACTTTCGAGACATAATATTCACTTATTAAGTACCATTGTTTAATAATTATTATGGAGATAGTGTTTAAAACCTGCCTGCAATATAATTAATTCATGCTTTATTTCAACATTTCCCAACATTTTTCGTTACGTATTTTGAACTTGCCATTACCATTTTTGAACGCGAGTAAATGACAGTGTTACGATAAAGTACAAGGAATAAAACAGCTAAATGACATTTTAGATGATGAAATGTTTGCGATAAATGATTATGTTCCTACGATACTTATTTTATACAAAGCTACTTAATCGACAGGAGATTATGTTAGTATAAGATATTGTCGGCATAATGTACCTTCTTCGACTTAAATTAGTTGACGCATCGATATCATTACTGTAGGTCGTCATTATAAAACAAGATAAAAGCTATGTTGGCTCTCCTATCTCATTTAGTTCATGAGATTCCAAAATGACGATTTCTTAAAACGTGTGTTTCACATAAATATGAACAGATATTGTTTTAAAACAAATTTAGTTTAGTTGGCCTCTAAAGACAAGATGTTACACTGTCTCAGTCATATGTATCACGTGTTGTTATCATGTATTTTGTATACCGACGAGTTTATCAAAAATAATAAATTTGTTGATTAAAGTGGATAGGTTTTTAGGAATTAAATAATTTACATCACGCTGAATAACAGTAAGTGTTGAGTTATTCCATCGCATTTTATTGGAAGGAAACGATTTATTTTCAAGTATGCGAATTAATTTTGTATATGTTGTAAATGTGATATGGGTGGTTCAAACAGTTTTAAATTTTGAATAGGTGTCGTGTGAGGTCAACAAGGTGAAATATGCTTTACTGGGAGTAGAGTATGTTTTTTCCGGAGGAATAACTTGTTTCCTTTGTAGACGTTTCCATCGAAACAAGAACAAAACAGTCATTTCCTGTAGGTTTATGTTTTACTACTATTTACTCATGAACGTAAATTACCAGGGCGTTTTAGGATACCTTACTTCAAAATAGTCCTGCAAATCCAATATTGTTAACCGAGGGCTAAAAAATTAAAAACTGTTTCTTCATAAGTTGTAGTTATGGAAAATAATCACTTTTCTTGGGCTGTTGTGATTTTATTTGTCTTTTGATTTGTCTCGGAATTGTGCAGTTTCTTTGAGAATGACAGAAAATGAGCTGTTGGACTTCCTCAACGTTGCTCACGTTGATGAAGTCTAAAACCGTGATGTCACCTGCCTGAATCATACTGCCCTCCTCTTCTTCAAGGGTTCTATCCATCTATGCAACACTGTAAGACTGCACATGCCAAATGGTGTAAGTTTAATGAATTATAATTGAAGATTATTCCATGTTTCTGTACACATGATAAATCATGAAGTAGCTCTAAACTAAAATCGTAACATGTTGTTCATTAAAACATCGGCACATCAACAGGCAATACAATACGTTCAACTCGTTCTCGTGACTATGATAATGCAAATTTATCATTTCAAACAGTGATGAACACTTTCAATACAGTGTATTTTCTATATATCTTATTCTCAAAGTAGTCAATGTTTTCGGGGAATATGTGATATATTTTGTCATATCTATATAAATAATGCACAGATTTGGCTCAGAAATAAGGAAATTTTAATATTGCTTAAACACATATATAGGGTATTTAGAAAGTATACTTTACCTTGAATTCAAATGTTTATATAACTAAAATATTTCCAAAAGCACGACCTCAGTCGACCCGGATGAAGCAGCGTAACCAATACCCGTTAAAAAATAACGTAACGTGAATATGTAGAAATGCATAAAACCAGTAGTCCGAGAAAAAAGGGTTTGTGGATTAAGTTTGGATTTTACAACGTCCAAGGCTTGCTTGAAACACAGAATTTGTACCTACAGAAAGCAGTATCACATTGAAGTAAAGAAGTTAGAAATGTGTTTTTTCCTCATCTTACACATGCCACAAGTTGAGAGTAGTGAGCAAATCCTATGTAACTCCCTCTAGTATGCAGAATTTTCTGTATAAATTTCGCTTCTTGGCGATATACTGATTAAAGGCAGCGTTCCCATTAAGTTGCTTATAGAAATCCCGGTTAATGTCGACATTGTGGTCTAAATCAATTGTGACGTGGTCGTTTTATATTGTGTTAATCAATACTGACAAGAGAAACTGTTTATTCTCTTTGAAACTTACAAGGGAAAGGTAATGATAGCGCACATTCCCCCGATTCATTACAAATACCGCAATTTGCCAAGTGGGCGAAAATCTTTGGATAAGAGATGTGGAACATGTCCCTATCTCAAGGAGGTTTCAACAGTAACTTTTGAAAACGGCAAAGACGTCCTTGTTAAGGGCAACATGTCTTGCATATCGAAACATTTGGTTTATGCAATTTCTTGTGAAAAGTGTGACCTCACGTACATCGGTCAAACTAATAATCTTCAAAAAAGACTTACAGTGCACAGACAGCAACTAAGACATTCAAAAGTAAGCAAACATATATGTATATAAGAGTAGAAAAGGTGCATTTGAAATATTTCTTTATTACAAAATTTTAATGGAGATGACAATACGACTCAATTAGTAACAAAATAACAGTATTTCATTTCCGAATTTTCCCCTTTATTAAACAAGAGTGAACACCATATCCCTGCTTCTTCAATCAATCAATGAAAATTCACCTTTCAGCGGCCTTATCGACCGAGTGACTTCAAAGATCTAGACATTTGACTCTTAATTAGCATATGTACTTCGAATATGTCTAATGGAAATAACACAAATGAACTGTTTTTGGTATTTGTCTCTGATTTTGTCTTCTTTATTTATCATCATGTTTATGATCAATTGTTTTCACAAAAGCCAAAAGCATATTTCAAATAAAACACATTCAACGGGTATACGTTTGTCTAACGTTTATTTTATGATTATGACGTGTCATTGACGAAATGTAAGTTTTACAACGGCGTCGCTGATTGCGCAATTAGCGTCAATTGCAACCAATCAGGACACTCCATTTCTCGGATTGGGGCCATGTACAACAGAGGAAACCTGAATTAAGGGAGTAACCTCTGTGGAAAGGGAGTGGCGCATGTGTGGTTTATATGGTGATTGTGTGGTCTATATTCATCTGTGATTCATACTAGCAAATCGTGCGCGGTTCATATTTGAGGTTATATGGTTCATACGGGCGGTTGTGTGGTTCATGTGGGCATTTTACTGTTTCACACCGGCGCTTGTGTGGTTAACACGAGCGGATCAAGTGAAGTCAATGACAACCGTTGTGTTGATCATACTAAGGGTATGGCAAATCATGCGTGGTTCTTATTTGAGTTTATGTGGTTCATATTGGCCATTGTGTTGTTCATACTGGTTCATCCTTCTGAAGTGTGGTTTATACTGCCGGGTTAAGTGTGGTTCATACTGGCTGTTATGTGGTTTATACTGTCGGTTATGTGGTTTATACTGTCGGTTCATGCATGGTTGATACTGGCGGTTAAGTGGTTTATACTATCTGATCATGCATGGTTTATATGGCTTATGTGTGGGTGATACTGTCGGTTATGTGGTTTATACTGTCGGTTCATGCATGGTTCACATGGCATGTGTGTGGTTGATACTGTCGGTTATGTGTTTCATACTGTCGGTTATGTGGTTTATACTGTCGGTTCATGCATGGTTGATACTGGCGGTTAGGTGGTTTATAGTGTCGGTTCATGTGTCATTCACACTGGCGGTCATGTGGTTTATACTGTCGGTTCATGTGTCATTCATAATGGTGATTATGTCGTTCATACGGTGGCTGTGCGGTCCGTAATGACGGTTCTGTACCGGTGGTCATGTGGTTTTCATTCTGGCAGTTGTGTTGTTCATGTTGGTGGTTTGAGTCACACTGATGGCTGTATGCTTCATGTTGGCGGTTGTAATGTTCATACTGGCGGTTTAGTGTTTCATACTGGCGGTTTTGTATTCCATATTGGTGGTTTCGTTTTTTCGTTTCGTCGAGTAATGCTCCGTAACGAAAGTCAAAGATGCGTGTCCATGGAAACGGGAAAAATAGAGCCATGGGCTCTGTAGCTCAATGGAAATTGCATGATTTAATATCTCAGGTTGATGACTTAGTGACTGAATTGTTTAACAACTGATTAAATCAGAATAAGAGATTAATATTATGTAATTATAACTGCTTCAAAAGATACGTCTTCACGAGAGAGAGAGAGAGAGAGAGAGAGAGAGAGAGAGAGAGAGAGAGAGAGAGAGAGAGAGAGAGAGACGAGGGAGAGAGAGAGAGAGAGAGAGAGAGAGAGAGAGAGAGAGAGAGAGAGAGAGAGAGAGAGAGAGAGAGAGAGAGAGAGAGAGAGAGAGAGAGAGAGATGATATTGTTATAGTAGATAAACAGTATTTCATTGGAATTTGATTAGTCATTAAAGGAGTCCACCACTTAATGATAAGAAATAAACAAAAAACCCAACAGAGAAAATCTTTAATTTATTCATTTGTGCTTATGTCTTTTGTTCGACCATTACATAACATAGCTCTTGGCCTGCACTGACCATTATATAACAGATAGCTCATATTACCCAGATAATTGAGTTAAATTGCCAAACAAATAAAATAAGTTCTTACTTGCTTAATTTCTATGATACAAATAATATGAAAGTTTCGTTAGAAAGCTCTCGAAAACACCTTTAATCCAAACATATAAACATTGCTAACGTGTTTCTATGCTGATATGAAACTAGCCTGGGCCAAGTAGAAGAAAACTTGAATTTTATAATAGCTCTAAAATCTTTATTTCTCACAGTAAAACAAGAGGCCCCTGGATATACCAAAGTTATGGCCAAGGTTAAAGTTTTCTGAAGATGTCCATTGCTGCAAGGTCAAGGTCACAAGGTCAAATATGATGACCTCATCTGAAAGGTCTCATCACAAGGTATGCACATGCCAAGTATGAAAGCCCTAGCTCTGAGCAATCCAAAGTTATGGCCAAGGGTAACTATTTTGTGGACAAACACACAGACAGACGGACAGGTGAAAAACAATAGGCCCCCGGAATCTCAGATTCGGGGGCATAACAAAAAATGAAAATTTCAGGTTGTGGTCTCCATCATACAAAGATGATATTCACCAAAAATTACATTTTACATTTTTACACCCTGCCACGCCCATATTTGAGAAGTGATTTTTACCAAATGAACAAACTACAGTATATATATTATAAAGATGTTATTTTGAAAATAGTAGCTTTCTGTATTAAATAATTTTGGAGAAGAAGTCGTTTAAAGATTTGAGGGATATGGACTCCCTGCCACGCCCATATTTGATTAGCGGTCAAGTTCAAATGAACAAACGTGCATCTTCATTTAATAAAGATGTTATTCTGAAAATGTCAGCTTCCTATGTCAAATGGTTTCGGAGGAGAAGTCATTTAAAGGTTTTACTTTTAACGTCTCTGGCGGCCATATTTGTGGGCGTTGGAATTCGTGATGAACAAACTTTGACCCCCCTAGGTGATTGGTACCCACCCACCAAATTACAACTTTGGGGGTGTAGCGGTTCCGCAGGAGAAGTCGAAAATGTCAAAAGTTTACGGACGACGCCAGACGGACGACGGGCGACAGACGCCGGACGACGGCCCATGCCATAAGCACATCTGGCCTTTCAGGAAGTTGAAAATACCAATACACATCTACACATGATAATTGTTTCAGATATCAAGTTCCGTTGAGTTTTAGTTCTGCTGCGGGGACGATTTGGAGACAAACCAAAGGACGGATGGGAGGAGCCAATTTCAATATCCCTAACCAACTTCGTTGGGCGGGGAACAATTGAATAATGAAGAAGAATATTGTAAATATTTTTTTATTCGTGATATTAAGACAAATGGTAGAAATGCAACATAAGATGTAGGTGAAGAAATGCCAACAACACAATTGATACTTCTACTTAACGATACACACACATACTAACAAGTAATTAACATCATCACAGAGTATGCCGAGTTTGAAATGTGATTGGTTTATCAAATTAACCAAATAACCATTTAACATTTTTTTGTAAAAGTAACAAATTCAAAATTCAACGAATCTTTACGTTTCATTAAACTTAAACAATTTAATTCATACTCCCATTACAGTCGTTAAAACAATTGGAGAATGATCATAAAACTGTACTTATCGACCCTTCATGTCATTGAGCAACGTCTGAATATCACATTCATTGGTGAAAGGCATCTTACTTTCTGTCCCCGCAGAGGTTACTCTATCCATTCCTTCCCAAGTAACCCCTGTTACGAGTGGACCATACGTCATGCCATAAAATACCCTACCGGTGAAACGTTGCAATTCTGAGAGGATGATTATTTCTATAAAGAATTTTGACTGTACCCAGCCAGGGTTCCCTATTACCAGCCCACTGGTGACATAGGTTACGTTTGAAATTAAGTGTTTTCACTAACCCCTGTTGGGAGATAATGGGTATTTTGTTTCTCGTCAACTGCAAAATAAAGTTTACTTAAGTCCTATCTAGGAAATGACATCCGGTTGGGAGAGGAATGCACAACTGCTAAATTGAGCATTGGGATGCACCATTTGGTTACTTTCCCACACGAGGTCAATGTTTTTACCCTGAATTTTCTCAAATAACGCAGACATTGCTATGTACTTTGACACCCATTGTCCTTTTGTCCTATTCCCACACAATGTTGATCTCATGTTCTATATTCATACCTGAAGCCTTCCAAATATAGAAACCCTCGTGTCGTCTAAGTTAATGTTTTGGTGTAGTTTGTATGCTGTCTCGTCGATAAATCGAATAGTTTAGTTTTTCCAAGGCATTTGTAAAGTGGTCTTGGTACGCAAGGCACGATTATGAATAGATACTAACTTATTGTCAGTCACAAGTGAGTCTCACACTTAAGACACAGACATAGCGAAGTTACTATAATATTAAGACAACGTTGATGGCGCAGTATGGATTCCTGACTTCTTTTGTTGGGTAAGATGATATCGCAAGGCAACTGAGCGGCACACCATCCTTTTCTTTGGTAACCTCAGGATATTGAGCTGAAAATAAATTGAGTTTGATTTAATATTCTTATTGTTAAGTTATCAGTTTATTATGGTTCAAGCTGGTCCTCCATGATGACAATGTGTCAGGTATTTGCCTAACTCATTCTCCAAGAAGGTAGGAAGAAAAGGTTGTTCCGAGCAACATGATGAATTACACGAGACAGTCACATCTGTTATTATCAGATAGCAGTGAGAGCACCCTTTGTCTAACCACAATACCATAACACCTCTCCACTTGACCTATGTTTTCACTGTAGCTTAATAACGTAGTCATATTTACATCTGTACATCTTATCACTGTAATCAGTCATATAACACGTATCATTGCCATATTATTTTGGACGATAGGCCATTTCAGGTCACATGATCGAATTCAATATTCAATACTGAGGTAACGGTTTGCGATGTAGTTCAGTTTGTTCCCTTCATTAGAGGAGCGCAAGCTCAACGTAAAACGTAATAGCATCTCACCATGCAGCCTTTCCTCCAGCTTGCTGTCCCTCGACCATTATACGAACTAAGTACTCTCCCTCATGACACTGAGCGACGAAGTAAGGCACCACGAAGTAGCTGCCGGCCTCCAAGTCGAACCTGGCGTTGATCTCCCGCATCTCGGCCCGCCCCTCCGCTACCCCCACCAGATGCAGCTTGGAGATGTGGCGCTTCTCGTCTCGGTCAGGGTACTTGGTCTGCAGGGGCAAATGCAGTGGACTCTTCTCATATTCATAGTCGTATATTACCGGGTACTGCAATTGGCGATATCGCAGCCTCGATAATCTTTTGTTATTGCGTTCTACATCATACATTGCGTAGAATGCAAGCAAGGGACGTAAGTTTGATGTCTAGTGATAGGTTAGTCGTGATAATAATATTATTTCTTAAATATCATGCTATATATAAACTATTTTTCCAGCGATTGATATCATGCATATATGTGTTGATTGAAGTATTTTTAGTCGAAACATAAACATGTCCCTTTACTGCCCAATAACTCAATAAGCTTATTAATCAAATTAACATGAAAATTTAAAGTTAAAAAAACATCTCCACTTACCTTATATATACAAAATCCTATGGGCACGAGCAAACTGTTGGCAGTGGACGGACCATGGCGGTAGTCTTGAAGAGTTGAAACGATAACGTGCCGTCTACTGTGCATCTCGGGAGATATGATGTCATCGGATATATCGGCACGTGACACGTGGAATAAAATCCGGGGACTTTTAGAATGAGCCTCTATGTTCACCCGTGGAACCCCTTTCCGGTTTTCTGTTAACATAAAGTGACATGGAGCATTTAACTGATGAAATGTGAATAAAACACCCTTGCTGTAAGATCAAATATTTCTTTTACTTTATCGAAAGTTCTTGCTATTTGTCCGTTTGATGACGTTGAATCCTGCAACTACAGAACGTAATCATTCCTCGGATACCAAGTGAAGTTTAATAGTTGCTAAAGAAAGTTTAAAATTCAATAATGTTTTTGCAACCAAACAGAATTCTCCATCGCTTAAACAAGAAAAACGTCATATAAGAACATAGGCTACTTGAGAATCTTTGTGAGGAGAAAATGACTGTTTGTATGTAACTCACCCGTCCACCAGTCCCTATACTCGATGTTTGCATGTAACTCACCCGTCCACCTGTCCCTATACTCGATGTTTGTATGTAACTCACCCATCCACCTGTCCCTATACTCGATGTTTGCATGTAACTCACCCGTCCACCTGTCCCTATACTCGATGTTTGTATGTAACTCACCCGTCCACCTGTCCCTATACTCGATGTTTGTATGTAACTCACCCGTCCACCTGTCCCTATACTCGATGTTTGTATGTAACTCACCCGTCCACCTGTCCCTATACTCGATGTTTGCATGTAACTCACCCGTCCACCTGTCCCTATACTCGATGTTTGTATGTAACTCACCCGTCCACTTGTCCCTATCCTCGATGTTTGCATGTAACTCACCCGTCCACCTGTCCCTATACTCGATGTTTGTATGTAACTCACCCGTCCACCTGTCCCTATACTCGATGTTTGTATGTAACTCACCCGTCCACCTGTCCCTATACTCGATGTTTGTATGTAACTCACCCGTCCACCTGTCCCTATACTCGATGTTTGCATGTAACTCACCCGTCCACCTGTCCCTATACTCGATGTTTGTATGTAACTCACCCGTCCACTTGTCCCTATCCTCGATGTTTGTATGTAACTCACCCGTCCACCTGTCCCTATACTCGATGTTTGTATGTAACTCACCCGTCCACCTGTCCCTATACTCGATGTTTGCATGTAACTCACCCGTCCACCTGTCCCTATACTCGATGTTTGTATGTAACTCACCCATCCACCTGTCCCTATACTCGATGTTTGCATGTAACTCACCCGTCCACCTGTCCCTATACTCGATGTTTGTATGTAACTCACCCGTCCACTTGTCCCTATCCTCGATGTTTGTATGTAACTCACCCGTCCACCTGTCCCTATACTCGATGTGTGTATGTAACTCACCCGTCCACCTGTCCCTATACTCGATGTTTGCATGTAACTCACCCGTCCACCTGTCCCTATACTCGATGTTTGTATGTAACTCACCCATCCACCTGTCCCTATACTCGATGTTTGCATGTAACTCACCCGTCCACCTGTCCCTATACTCGATGTTTGTATGTACATCACCCGTCCACCTGTCCCTATACTCGATGTTTGTATGTAACTCACCCGTCCACCTGTCCCTATACTCGATGTTTGTATGTAACTCACCCGTCCACCTGTCCCTATACTCGATGTTTGCATGTAACTCACCCGTCCACCTGTCCCTATACTCGATGTTTGTATGTAACTCACCCATCCACCTGTCCCTATACTCGATGTTTGCATGTAACTCACCCGTCCACCTGTCCCTATACTCGATGTTTGCATGTAACTCACCCGTCCACCTGTCCCTATACTCGATGTTTGTATGTAACTCACCCGTCCACCTGTCCCTATACTCGATGTTTGTATGTAACTCACCCATCCACCTGTCCCTATACTCGATGTTTGCATGTAACTCACCCGTCCACCTGTCCCTATACTCGATGTTTGTATGTAACTCACCCGTCCACCTGTCCCTATACTCGATGTTTGTATGTAACTCACCCGTCCACCTGTCCCTATACTCGATGTTTGTATGTAACTCACCCGTCCACCTGTCCCTATACTCGATGTTTGCATGTAACTCACCCGTCCACCTGTCCCTATACTCGATGTTTGTATGTAACTCACCCGTCCACTTGTCCCTATCCTCGATGTTTGCATGTAACTCACCCGTCCACCTGTCCCTATACTCGATGTTTGTATGTAACTCACCCGTCCACCTGTCCCTATACTCGATGTTTGTATGTAACTCGACCGTCCACCTATCCCTATACTCGATGTTTGTATGTAACTCACCCGTCCACCTGTCCCTATACTCGATGTTTGCATGTAACTCACCCGTCCACCTGTCCCTATACTCGATGTTTGTATGTAACTCACCCGTCCACTTGTCCCTATCCTCGATGTTTGTATGTAACTCACCCGTCCACCTGTCCCTATACTCGATGTTTGTATGTAACTCACCCGTCCACCTGTCCCTATACTCGATGTTTGCATGTAACTCACCCGTCCACCTGTCCCTATACTCGATGTTTGTATGTAACTCACCCATCCACCTGTCCCTATACTCGATGTTTGCATGTAACTCACCCGTCCACCTGTCCCTATACTCGATGTTTGTATGTAACTCACCCGTCCACTTGTCCCTATCCTCGATGTTTGTATGTAACTCACCCGTCCACCTGTCCCTATACTCGATGTGTGTATGTAACTCACCCGTCCACCTGTCCCTATACTCGATGTTTGCATGTAACTCACCCGTCCACCTGTCCCTATACTCGATGTTTGTATGTAACTCACCCATCCACCTGTCCCTATACTCGATGTTTGCATGTAACTCACCCGTCCACCTGTCCCTATACTCGATGTTTGTATGTACATCACCCGTCCACCTGTCCCTATACTCGATGTTTGTATGTAACTCACCCGTCCACCTGTCCCTATACTCGATGTTTGTATGTAACTCACCCGTCCACCTGTCCCTATACTCGATGTTTGCATGTAACTCACCCGTCCACCTGTCCCTATACTCGATGTTTGTATGTAACTCACCCATCCACCTGTCCCTATACTCGATGTTTGCATGTAACTCACCCGTCCACCTGTCCCTATACTCGATGTTTGCATGTAACTCACCCGTCCACCTGTCCCTATACTCGATGTTTGTATGTAACTCACCCGTCCACCTGTCCCTATACTCGATGTTTGCATGTAACTCACCCGTCCACCTGTCCCTATACTCGATGTTTGTATGTAACTCACCCGTCCACCTGTCCCTATACTCGATGTTTGTATGTAACTCACCCGTCCACCTGTCCCTATACTCGATGTTTGTATGTAACTCACCCGTCCACCTGTCCCTATACTCGATGTTTGTATGTAACTCACCCGTCCACCTGTCCCTATACTCGATGTTTGTATGTAACTCACCCGTCCACCTGTCCCTATACTCGATGTTTGTATGTAACTCACCCGTCCACCTGTCCCTATACTCGATGTTTGTATGTAACTCACCCGTCCACCTGTCCCTATACTCGATGTTTGTATGTATCTCACCCGTCCACCTGTCCCTATGGTCGATGTTTGTAACTCACCCGTCCACCTGTCCCTATACTCAATGTTTGTATGTATCTCACCCGTCCACCTGTCCCTATGGTCGATGTTTGTATGTAACTCACCCGTCCATCTGTCCCTATACTCGATGTTTGTATATGTAACTCACCCGTCCACCTGTCCCTATGGTCGATGTTTGTATGTAACTCATCCGTCCACCTGTCCCTATACTCGATGTTTGTATGTAACTCACCCGTCCACCTGTCCCTATACTCGATGTTTGCATGTAACTCACCCGTCCACCTGTCCCTATACTCGATGTTTGTATGTAACTCACCCGTCCACCTGTCCCTATACTCGATGTTTGTATGTAACTCACCCGTCCACCTGTCCCTATACTCGATGTTTGTATGTAACTCACCCGTCCACCTGTCCCTATACTCGTTGTTTGCATGTAACTCACCCGTCCACCTGTCCCTATACTCGATGTTTGTATGTAACTCACCCGTCCACCTGTCCCTATACTCGATGTTTGTATGTAACTCACCCGTCCACTTGTCCCTATACTCGATGTTTGTATGTAACTCACCCGTCCACCTGTCCCTATACTCGATGTTTGTATGTAACTCACCCGTCCACCTGTCCCTGTACTCGATGTTTGCATGTAACTCACCCGTCCACCTGTCCCTATACTCGATGTTTGCATGTAACTCACCCGTCCACCTGTCCCTATACTCGATGTTTGTATGTAACTCACCCGTCCACCTGTCCCTATACTCGAGGACCGTCCTCCACCGACCGTGAGTCTTGAAGAAGTCCGCTTTGGTTGCCAGAAAGTTTATCTGAGTGAGCGAGCTGAGAGAGCCCGTGGAAAGGTTCTTGGGTATAGGAGCGCTGAGAGGCCGACCGTTGTCGTCACAGACGCTGTTAGCACGGAGATGCAGAGAGATGTCAGAGGCGCTGTACATGTCAGTGGATACACTTCCTCCCACTTTTTTATGGCGCTTCTTTTCTGTTTCCTTTTGGTTTGAAACGACAGGTTGAAACGCTGACGGATTCGATTGCCGTCGACAAGCATCCTTCCCGAATGCAGACTTATCGTTGATGTACGACGGAAGACTAACTTTTCGCTCTTTTAAAGGTATATAGCCCTTGGTTGTTTGTTTTATGTGATTGTCTGTTTTCCTGTTTTCTGAATAGTCTGGCTTCGTACAATCCATTACTATAGTCCTATGCAGTTCGTTCAAACCGTTCCTGTCGTTTGTAGACGCGCACTGATTTGATTTGTCAGTCCTGTGGGATAGTGTTTGTCTATCTTGAACACAGTGTTCTCCAGGCGGGGTAGCTGGCTCATTCTTCGACAAGCTACGAAAACTACCTATATACGGCTTTCGATCAAACGAGGCCTTACGTAGTGGCAGTTCGTTGTCAAGAAAGTATCGTCTCTCCACAGAAAGGCAATCGAAATTGAAGGGCTCTGTATTGCTGATGATCACTAAACCACCAAAATTACACCGGAAGTCCTCCATTGTTAACCAGTACTCGTCATCCTCCTTCCGGGTCAAAGGTTGATATCTGTCCTTGAACTCTGCGTTAACTCCGTTCCAGGAATTTGTGTCCCTAAGAAGAATCAGTTCTTTCAATTATTTGATGTTTGGTGAAATGTGGTATTTAAGCTCATGTGTAAACCCTCCTAATAACGCGCATTACTAGATAAAGCATCAACAAATAATAAACACTGTAAACTCTTTTCACTGCTGAATAATACTGTTTCTAAACATATCGGTCGTCATCTTCTATAAAATACTCAAAAGTGGTGGTTTATAAAAGGTTTTTTTAAACCTACACACTTCACCTACTGACTGATAAAAGCATTTTAATAAGGTACGTTTAGAAATGTGTTACAATAATCTAGCCGACGGCATTCAATGCCAAAAGAAGAAAGGAAGTGTACACTGTTTAACGGTGACGCTGTTGTAGACTTAGGGGATTGGGCTGCTTAGAAATTGCGTTAGAATAACTTATGTACATATAATATACCCTACACTATACCACTATAAAGTAAATTCACTTGCAACATTTTCAACAAAGTAAAAACCGAAATATTGCTGTTTGATAAAGTCGATTTTCAATGCCTTTGATAAGCATATGCTTTGTAAAGATTTACTCAAATTTGCATTCATCGGGGTATGATGATTGTATTTTTATGTCAGTTCAAACATACATGGGGTGCTGAAATCGCATTTTTCCAACATGGCTTTTGGCCAGAATGACAATTGACAATTGCGTTGAAAATTATGAAATGTAAAAATCTAATTAATAAAATGATCTTGGTAATATAGTTTACCTCTTTGGGCTTTAATTCGTTGACGTGTCATTACTGTAGGACGTCATAAACAATCCAAAACGTCGTGGATTAAACATCATGTATTTTTGGCATATGCGTTTATTTTGCAAGTCAGTTTAGTAATAAGTGGTTTAAGGGTATAATAAATAGAGGATACTAAACGACCTTCTTTGTAATCCGAATTTTATCAAACGAGTTAAATGATTTAAATTTGTATCAAACTAGCGAAAGCGATACAAAATCATTCACGAGTTTAATAAAAAATCGTATTACATGGAAGGAGATTTACTATTCTGGTATTACAGGGCCGTTGCCCACATTAATCAAGCGAACTAGCTGTCAGTGTCGTGGATAAAAGATATCCGGTACGGTAGCATTGTGACTGAGGTGTTAAGAGTGTGGCGTCACAACTGAAAACTATTGCGATGTCATACGTGCAACGGTATTACACGAGTTTAATATTGTCGTATACATATTTCACTTCTGTATCGCAAACGCTTCTCTTGAGCGCCAAACAAGGAAGCAACAACTCTCATATTTCAACGTCTTTTGGTATAACGCGATCGGGAATCGACCGCTGACCTTCCATGTGATGAATGGACGCCCTAGCAGCCGTGCTACAACCCCGGGATATATGTCTTTCTAAGGCTGCGTATAAGAAATGCAAACCCCATTTAGTAGTATGTGGAACAACATCTACAGATCTTTCGACACACGTGTTCTATAGTAAATAATCTGTTGTGTCATAAACGTATTAACATTCTGAAGAACTTAGTTGAGAAGGAAATGTTCTGTCTGACTGTCTGAGAGTTAAAGCAATTTGCACCGAAGGTAAAATTATCTTTTTTTTCACAACGGATGTTCTCATGCTGCAATTAAATGCACGCTAGCGGATATATCACATGAAAACACCATCACATGACTGTGTAGATTAATTTCAATCATTGGACCATCTCGTCTCTTGGTTTTATCACCAAGAAGATTAATATAGTTAATATGTATTTATATGTTAAATATATGCTTTATCAAATCATGTATTTTCGGATGTCTAATTACATTCAATTATCAAACAACTGGTTAATTCACAGTACATACTTATCTGAGTATTTGCCTTTCCATTTCGGTTCCTTTGTGCACGGACATCTGAGGCGCACCATCTGAATCATTCGGCCATCGATAGTCGGGAACTGTCGTAATGAAATTAGTTGTTAAATACTTGAGGGAAGCAATGGGTAAACTTTCTTTCATACGGGAATATTTTCAAACCAGTTCAATGTTAAGCAAGACACCTGCTTAATGTGATGAAAAGTGAAAAGTTTCACTTAAGTGGACTTACAGGATTTTATGAACGCTTCATAAATGTCCTAGATCTTCTGGTGTTGCAAAATAAATCTGTTCGCCTTCATGGACAGTATGCTCAGAAAATGTTCAATGCAATGACTTACTTATGTATTTAGACCAATACGATTAAGTGTCACGGGAGCAAAATCAATCGAATGATTTTAAGCTTTCATTGTCACGGGGTTGGTGAATTCGAACTTACTTTAGTTATAGCGGTGACAACGTGCAGATATCGAATGTCCTCTCCTGATTGGTCATTGCAATCATCGAATATCTGAAAAGGTACCCAACAATCAGTATTAATGGTGCTCACATTTTCATATTTAAAGGGACTGTAGCAAGCGTCACACGAACAGGATAATAAGTGTTAGCAATGGCAAAATAATACTCCATCAATTAAAAAGATATCTAAAACGAATTTACATGGTTCGGTAAAGCCATGCGAATTCATTTCCCTTCGAGGGATACCTAAACACTCAAAAGTGGGGTTTTAAATATAGCGCAATGACGGCATAGCCTACCATCTTGTTGTCTGAATTCTCAAAATGGCAAATCTACAAATCTACCCCTCACACTGAAGGGTTCCATACAATTGTCGTTTTATAATTCCACCAATACGGATAACCGTTGTGTATGTGATACGGAATATTGGGACGTGTAATGAGATGTTTTGCCCTCTAAAGTAACTATATATTGTATAAACTTTTGTAAAAAATGACAATATTGAGAAAATATAATATACAAGTGCCTTTAATGTTTCTAAATCCAAACTCATTACGCACAGCTATATTGAAATGGAAACTAAACCTTCTTAGCCAACTGGATTTCTTGTGCAATTATTATCATATTGATTAAAAGAGCACTACATGTTTGCCAACATATGATTGTTCACATACTGGAAGGTTAGCATTGTATCGTCATTGCCATCTTCTTTTGGTGCAGTAAGTAAAAACCCTCTGTGACCTTGTGTTATGGCACTTACATTACGGTAAACGATGTCATGTGCAGATCGATTTAGATTTCGCATCTCGGTATCACGTTTTGAGGTCAAAGTGACGTAAGCTTAACGCAGGAGGCCGTTACAAGCCCCATCCTAGCGATTCGACCAATTATTGGCTTAGCTTGATCGTAGGTCTTGGGTCAGTTTGTGAAGCGGCACTCAAGCTTTACCTTCTGGGAGTCTTCGAGATCGAAGGCGGCCTGTGTGAGACGCTTGTCGTTTCTCCAGCAAACCATCATAGAGCGATTCACGTTCGACTTGTACATGACGTGGAACATGTTCTCGGTTGGGTTCACGTCAGGAGTGTAGAACTCGCAAACGCAACCAGTGAGGTCCGTCAAGGCGTCCAGCATGTTCCCGTATTCGATAGCCTGGAACGTCTTCTTGCATCTAGAATGGAAAGGATCTTAGTACTTGTATAAAAATCAGTCTAGTATGGTCATCCTTGATCTTTCATCTGTAAATAAACTTTAAGTAATATCATCTAACTAATGCATTATGCAAACTGATGTACTCTCATTTCTTGATATTACCTGCGTTTAAAAACAAATCACCTGCTATGAGATCACGTCATAACTATTAAAGCATGACATTTCAATGTTACTACTGTGCGATAATTATTCAATCAATAATGTTTATTTCCCATTAAACCACCAACGGTGATACAAGAGAATACAAATATACATATATTGTATCAACAGAGAAGAATGGTAATATCGCAAACATACCAGTAAGTTTAACTTTGCAGAAAAATACGTGAATATTTCGACAGTTTATTTAGTTCTGGTGGTTTTCTAGTACAAATTAAACTTTATATTTGTACATAGTTGGCCATTTGAATTAAAATTAATTAATATAAAGTCGACGTTCTTTCTTAAAGCTTTACATTTAAATAAATAGTGTATTTCATCTGTTATTGCTGGAGAATCACACAGAAGACATGTTAAATGCTCACGGGGTAGACCATACCATCTGCCGGTAGCGTACCATTCTGCCTAAAGTTCCAATCTGCCTACAGCTTAGAACAACATGTTAGGGTCCAGTGTTATAAGCTGACCTGCTCTACCTCTAAAAATGAACTCAACCAAATTATGGGGTCCAACTAAACCCATATGTCGGGTTCTATCGTAAAGGTTCCGATTTAAAAACATTATAAAAAGTAAATAATACATAAAGATTCAAGAAGAAGTTACAATTCGTTTTACAGTTTTTATTCCACATTGGAAAACGAGTTTGCACACACATGAACAGCGTTCTAAGACTCTTAATTCTGAAGAAGAAGAAGAAGAAGAAGAAGAAGAAGAAGAAGAAGAACTAAAAGGTTTAGGGCGTGACCCATCAGACCTAAGTAGAGTCCCCAAATTTACAATTTGATAATGAATTTGTAATAATAATTTGCCAGAATAACTTTAAGTAGAATGTACCTGACGACTAGCGACTTCTAGATATGGACACGTCGTAAAAATGCCATTTTATAGGTTTATCGATTATACTTAATGGTTATTGCACAGCACGTCAACGCCTAACTTACTGACTAACACGTTACAGTCTATCATCAACTATTTGATTTAATGGACGACTAACAAGATGAAAGTTAATGCACGTCATATATATGGTCGAAATAAGATTACAGAAATACCCTGCCTCTATATTTGAGACCAGGGTGTCTGTGTTCTAGATCATTAACTCTTGATGAAGTTAATTTCAATCAATATATACCTTGTTAACTCCAAGAGAAGATATAATTGCCGTTAAACATGGGTAACCGATGTCAATTAGCTATTTTTAGCAGGTTTCTTAGATGTTTATTTTGCATATTCACTATGAGATATTGTGAAAAACATCAACAAATCACAGTGAAGTGGAGACAAATAAACAAATTCTCTTTCGATTTATCACAACACATGCAATGACAACACTGCCTTACTTTGCATACGCCTTCTCTACGAGTGCTCCCCAGAACTCAGGCGGGTTCCCCATAGCGCTACAGAAGAACTGTGAACCCTCCAGCACCGGGAGGTAGTCGTCAATCACCAGCTCCACCCACTCGCTGAACCGCCACAGTTGGAACCGGAAAGCACCTGCAGCAGATCACAGTTTCTTAACTTACGAAGTTAAAGGGACAGTAGCACGTTTTTTTCGCTCAAATAAGTTGATGAAATGTATTTGAAAAATAATGTCACCAAAAGTAAAAGACCCTTCTCTCTTCGGAAAATCAAGTTAGAACAAGCAAAAAAGTGAGCGTGGCTCACTAATACCCCCGACTGTTAAAGTTTGACATTTTTATTTTACTTAAAGAGAGAGGTGTCTGCACACCTAAGGATTGATAAGCTGTGAAATGTAATTGCTAAGATTAAACTGTTTGTGAAAATGGTAGGATAAGTCTCGATCTTCATGTAAAAAAGGTGGTTTAAGTCAAAATAGGAATAATAGTAACTTGAAAAGGTATGGGTAACATAATACACTACTGCTATTACCACTGATTTCAACTTTATTTTGGAAATTAATCAATCATAATGATTCGTTCGAGTGACTTTAAACAACAGGTACATGGAAGCACACCCCTGAAGGCACAGTGAGAGATATACAGCAGTTTATGGCTGAAAGGAAAGAAAATTATACTTTTCCCAAAATATAACCAGTAGAAATATAAAATAGTAAAATCAACAAGAACACAGAAGTAGCTTTTGATGAAAGTTACATGAAAAAGAAAATGATGAAGTCACAACACAGAATTAGCTTCATTCATTCTAGCTATGATAAAGTAAACAAATATATAAAATCGCAAAAAATTCAAAAATTCATCACATCGTGTTACATTTTGCAATGCACCTCTCCTAGTGATGAAGAAGACATCTGCCAAAATTTGAAAAGGATGAGATGAATAGTTTTTCTGTAATCGATCGGACAAAAAAATTCAGAATTTGACTAAGTTAAAAAATACAAAAATTCGCCAAAAATGTAAAAAGTCACCAATTTGGTTTAAACTTCGCACTGCACCTCTCCTAGTGGTGAAGAAGACATGTACCAAATTTGAAAAGGATGAGATGAATAGTTTTTCTGTAATCGATCGGACAAAAATTGTCTTCGGACGGAAGGACGGACGGAAGGAAGGACGGACGGAATCGTTGGTATTACTATATACCCCCAACCGTTGGTCGGGGGTATAAAAATGAGTGTACATGGTTCGGTAAAGCCATGAGAATTGTTTTTGTAATTCGAAATAATGAGTGTGTTTACAGTAAAATCGCCGCAATGAAATTTTGGCGGTATACGCAACATCGTTATAACCGCTACGGATAATTGGTTTGTGTAAACAGATCAATATAATTGGAAATTTTAAAATATAAATTTGCACAAAACGTGCTACTGCCCCTTTAAGACACATCACCACACAAAATACAAAATATCTTAATCCACCAGTGATAAATACAACTGAGCTAACCAAACTGAATATGATTTTTAAAACATTATCTGTTCATTTCTGAAAACATGAGCTTTGAGACATCGTTGCTTTGGAATCGCCTTAACTGGACGAAATAGAAGAGTCAAAAGGGATTTTATGATGTCTTACAATAATGATGCGTCAATCATCTTACTTTCAAGAAGGTTGAATATGTCGACCTCCGTTTTTATTATTTAAATTTCTACAGTTTGAAGTTAACTGCAAAACATTCTCGCCAAAACACTATTTAAAAGCGATGTCAGCAACCTTAATGTATTCGAAAAGACATACAAATAATTGTATCATACTCTCAAATATGAACTTGCGAGTACTTCTATAATAAAAAGCACGTTCCAACTAATATCATTTAAAATCGACTTTCCCTGGCAGCAGCATTCCCTGTTGTACTCTTTTCAAAATATGGTGTCGTTTTTTTTATTTTAATTTCGTAAGTGTATTACTCATTGATAGGATGTACTTAACCATGAAATTTGAAAAACACCTTGTAAAATACAATAACCAGTATATTCTCACTACAGAGTACACTACCAGAAGTACCTTGGAACCGGAAAGCACCCGACGTGCAGTATATCACAGTTAAAATTATTTGACCATGGAACTTGAGAGGTGAGATAACGTAGTGAAATACAATGCGCAGTACAAGGGTACACTCCCACACACTCTCGGACACGGAAAACAGTTATTAACAATTCTCACAACTTGTTCATGGCTATGGTACAGCATTTACTTTACAATGGTACAGGAATTCTTCATTAATATTTCCCTGATACCACAATCTTTTATACCCCATCTCATCTTTATCATTTGAATGATCATGAAATATTCCAATGACTTCTATGCATGATTAAATGCCGAACAATTAAAAGTTCCGCTGTGACCTAGAAAATAATGTCAAGGTCACCACAATCTAATCAGCTCTTTGCCTTCCCTAGGAGAATCTTTGTGTAAGTTATAAAGTCTCGCTTAGAGATTCCTGGGAACGGTTCTTGAGATATCCCGCTGAATAGGGTAAGATGACAGTCTCGTTGTGACCTTGAAATAAAGTTCAATGTCACAAAACTCTGAAGGAACATTACTCTCACTTTGATGAACCTCTATGCAAAATATGAAAAGAATCCAGTGAAAAGTACTTGGGTTGTTTCAGTTCGTACGTACGGACAGGGCATTGATAAAGAACATCAGAGTGTTGTTCAAGAGCATCAGAACTTTGTTCAAGACCTTCAGAGCTTAGTTCGAGAACATCAGAACTTTGTTCAAGAACATCGGAACTTTGAGAAAGTCATAGTTTGCTATCATGATGGCATTGTGTTGTTGCTGAAGTCCGAAAATACTCGTGTCATGCTTTGCGGCAGCAAGTTTCGCATAACATGGTGGATAAAAAAAAGATTTCTTGAGACATTTGCACCTAAATTTGGAGAAAACGAGAATTATTATATCATACATTATCTAGTATCTATATATTGAAACTAACAGTGAATTAATCGCGTCTTACAAGAAAAGAAAACTATGAAAAGAGAATTAGATAAGTTAGATCCTTAAAGTAAGTTCACACGATGGACCCGTTGTGTAACCAAATTAAGTGAGTTGTAATTCTGTTTGAGTATAAGACGTTCTACTGATCTGTAACCGTT